>OX337248.1:72872518-74072518 GCA_946965025.1 Blera fallax
GACAACAACAGACAGATAATCCACTTGCACCTTTTAAATCGAGATTGCTCTGAAGAGATGCATAACGAATGTGCCCAGTCCTGTCTGTCAGAGGGGTAGTGTCAATAGCAGGGAATGACATTATTTAAACAGTAGGACATAAATATCCTTTGAGACGTGTTGTCGAAATAAGAACACACCAAAGGAACCATGCCATGAATAAATAAATAATCGTACATAATTGTCGACGAATGGAAATGCTACAAGGACCCAGGTTAAGTGAAAATGCCTGTTTGGAGACCAGAATAGGTTTGTTTTACCATTGCAATCAAGTGGCCATGGGAGTGTGCCAGTCCCTCGGGACTTTTATAACAGAGAGTCGAGGATAATAAATGATGTTTATGAATTTATTTCAATATTCGAGAATGTGTATGTAAATCAATCACAAGAGGTGCTGCACTGTCAAGAGGTCTCCTTAATGAGAAACACGAGTTGGTGAGTAGAAAGTAATGTTAGTCTTCCAGTTGACTATACTATTCCACAATACTGTGTATTTTTGAGTACAAATATAGGAGACCAAAATGATTGATAGATGAGGAATGATTTTTGTTTGCTTATATTTCTGTGGGGCTATTTTGGTAAGGACTGACATGCATTGTAGAGCAATGACAATTGATTTTCCGAATAGCAGCTTCAGTAGGACTATTTTAAGCCAGGCAGCGTCGATACTAAGAGAAAGGATCATCAGTCAATGGAGGAGGTTCTTATGGCAATAATTATTCCCGAGTGTCTATCAGATATTCGCGGGGGGTTGGAACGTCAAAAAAAACTTTTTTTTATTTAGTAACATCTTTCCAGCTTGAACACCAATTAATTTCTATTACATTAAAGGATACAATAGCTTCTTAAGGTCAGTGCTTTGACATACTTCGATTTTATAGAGTGTAATATTTATTAGCTAACAGCAATTTAAACAATTATTACATGTTAATCTCTTAGTGCTCTTAGTGTGAGGTCTGTTGTTCTGAAACATTTTAGTCTGCTTCATCGGATTATTTCTTGTAGCGAGATAGAGATAACTTCGTCGATGTCTTTTGTATTTCTTGCACTACTGTCAATATTTTGAGATCTTTGTAGATGTCATCATTGAAAACCTATTATAGTGCATCACTATCGTTCTTAATATTTCTGATTGCAGTTTGCTGTCCATGGATAGTACCCGATTTCTTCCCAGCATCCAATAGAGTTGTTTAAGTTTGTCCTTGATTTGATTCGGTTCCTTAAGTTTCCCAAATACTAAAGTACCTTGCTTAGATAAAGTCACTGTTTTGTCGTTTAGTTTTATTACTAGAGGATTTGTTATTTTTCTTCTGGTTTATTTGACTAACTCTGTTTTATTTTCCTTTATTTGCATAGCGGGGTTCACATTATACGATTTGCTTGACGACCAAATATTGCTTAGCGTTCGAATTGTACTACATGCTTGATAGACTTCATTTGTGATTTAGATTTCGAACTGCGAATATGGCGGCGGAAGTTTCAGTTGCGGCCCTTGTTATCGATGACATTTTGGAAAGCGATAAAGATAAAAAACTCCTGCCAAAACTCTTTCTCTGTGCTGTGCTCGACACCATATTTTTATGCTTAGCTGCGATGTTTCCTCATCGAAATATGAAACAAAAATGAAAAATACTCTGAAATTGTACGACACGTTCACATTAAACGACAAGTCGGTCAAGCAAATCAAAAACCACAAATTGGATGACTTGCTTGATTAAGCAAATCGTATAATGTGAACCCCGCTTATGCCACATTTTTTTTAACCACTTTCGAATTCGCCTGTCATAGAATTTCGTGCAATCATTGAATTAGTTGTATAAGTTGTAAAAAGATATAGTAATGGACCTAGGGTACTTCCTTGAGGTACTCCAGCTTCGGGCATGTAAAGAGTATAGTGCACATCAGTTTTTAATGTGGACGTCAGTTGGTAGTAGGAGTTGTAACTTATAAAAATGTCCCTTATGTCAAATTTCATTGAAAACCTTCGATACGTCAAGGTGAATAGTTCAGCGCGCCGAAGTCTTTAAAAAATAATGTTGAGAATTCAGTGTTGTACAATTGACTGTTTGTGTCTAAAACCGATTGCTGGATATTGTTTTATTTTCTTCCAAGTACTACCGATGACAGCTTAATCCAATTACTTTGAACGAGTTAGTGCAGCAGATGTCAAGATATCAAGCTGCATCATCAATTATCCTCCCTTTACTAGGCATAAGCTAAAGATTTACTCCTTATGTAACTTCGAACTTCATCATTGCTTGAGAAGCTCCATTATTATCCTCTCCAGCAGTAAGCATTTCTGCGTTCATGCCAAAAGAACAAATCTAGATCAAATGCATGTCATTAAACCTTTGGCCTAGCTTCTAGCTAACTGGCCATTATTTTCTTAAATATCCCCTCAAGAAAATAGGCATAAGTCAATCCGTAATCTGCAGATTATGTCTTTAGGACACAGAAAAGGCCGAACACATCGTATGCGAATGTCTATCGATTGCTGGAGCGAGAACATCAATCCATCTGACGTCATCTCCTCCTTAGCAAACAAAATTTTAAGTTAAGTTTTTAGTTAGGCGGCAAAAAAAACACATGCAAGGCACCACCAAAGAAGCCGGCATATTCCAGTGACCGCCCAACCGTCCACCAAACAAATGCTATCAGATTAGGAACCGGTTACAGCTCAAATAGCAAGAACCACTTACATATTAATCGTTGCATTTTGGAAGGGGAAAAAGTCCATGTGAATCTGGACTTTAATAGTGCAGCCTTATTTCTTTATCGTCCCCCGGAATAGATGCCGACAAATGTTTGAAATCGGGCGCGAGCCCATCCAAACTGGCCAGCTCCTTGGTTTTATGGTATGAATCTGACTCGGGAAATGAAAACAGCTCAAAACTTTATCTACTCAGACAGCCTGTGTGCAACTCCAGAGGTGGAAAATGGCTTGATTTTGTCCTGTTCTCTGGCCTTGCTATAATACTGGTGTCAAGCTGTCCATTAATATAAAAACAAGGCAGAATATTCTCCAACGATTTCCATTCTCCAGAAGATTGTGTAATTCAATCACAATGTGTCCTGCAGTGCCACCTCTTTCAATGAATCATAGCTATAATGTCACCTTAATTAAAACCACACAATTTAAATCCATAGAAAGCCAATTGGGATAGGTATCGTGAGGCAGTCTCACATACTGAAGCTCAGGACTATAGACCCGAACGAAAGAGAAGCCCAAAAACTGAGCTTAATTTGGATCAAGTAGAGAAAAGAAAGTATTCTCCGGTAGAATACTGAACTACAGAAGCTCCCGAACGAGTCAAAAAAACCTTTGGAATAGAGCACTTAAGACTCGAAAAGGAAAAGAATGGATTCTCTACCAACCCATGCAGAAAGAGGGATGAAGTGAAACTCAACTGGAAAAATATCAGAAGCTGTTCCGAGAATTGATGAAAATCTAGGAAACAGTCCGGCTGTGTAGCGATGTTCGATTTACTACGAAAGTCCCTTATCTTTACACTAATTTCGATTTCGAAACACCGTACGAGATAACGTACCCAGGAAGGGAGTATTGCGCTAGAATCAAACATCATAAAATCTGGGATAGTCAGAAACTGCCGCACAATGCTAAAGGTATTATGCACGCAGAACCGCGTAAAACTATGCTGGGTGCCAGGACATTGCGGCAAAAAAGAAATGAACTTGCTGATGAATTGGCAAGGTATGGAGGAGAATTGCCAGTAGACGAAGCCGTGGATATCAAACCACCTTCGTGCGAAGTTAAGGCTACCATTAATAGCAAAGTATACAAAAGATGGTCAAACGCACCTTGTGGCCAGAATTCGACCGGAAAAGAACTAGGGAAATTCTGAATTTAAACAGAATTCAGCCAAGAACAGCAGTAGGAATCTTGACCGGGCACTGCCTTCTGGGCACGCCAAGAGACTGGGCCTTACAGACACGGTAGCGACATATGCTTCGAAGAGGATATCACACATAGATATACTGTGTGAGTGCCAGGGAATACCTCGAAATCGTAGGAAATACCTAGGTAACTACTTTTTCAGCAACCTAGAAAAGGTAGGTCTTATCAACCAAAACAGGCTACTTTGATTCTATAGGGAAATCAAGTACCTATTTCAGGGTAAGTGTTTAGGTTTCCTTTTGCTTTTTATGGAAGTTCCCCAGGGATCGCGATGGGCCCATTCTGGTGCCTAGTGTTTTATGAGGTTTTCCTCATAACCCTATCTTACCTAACGTAACCTAACCTAACCTACACTAATTCCATGCGTAAGGTCGACAATGTGTTGATGCTGCTCTTTCCAGGTTCCAAACCTCAAACTGCCGCTTGAGCAGAATATTTTGACTGAATGCATGCTTCTGGTACCACTATCACCCGGCCACGATGGCATACAATCAGTGGTGTTATGACGAGGTGGTCTTATACCCTTATAAAAGGGTTCCTTTACCATTTGTAGCTCATGGTTGTATATTACGTCTCTTTAATCCGATGTTAAAGTTGCTTTGATTCGTAAACATGGTGGAGAATGTTAAGCCTTGGCAGGAAGAGTTCATTCTCGCATGTTGGTGTGCTGTGCCGTCTATTAACTGCTTACATATCCAAGTATATCGGAAATCTCTGGAAACATTTTTCACCATACAACAAACCGCACGGGCGCGGGTTATCCCTCAATTCAACTAAACCCACTTCAGTGACGATTTTTTTAAGGAGAAAACTTCCTACGCTGCTCTCAGATATTTCCTGCATACCAGAAAAAAAGTCCTTCTGTTGGTGAAAATTAAAAAGTGTGATCTTGTTCAAGAACTCCCCTGCTGAAGTATATTCAAACACGTCATTCATTAATGCTCACAACTTTTGCTTCTGCGACAACTATGATACCCGTATCCTTCGGCATGGTACTCGCAGCAAGCATTAAGTATGGCCTGTCTTTTTATAGCTATTCACAGATCAGCTCTATATCCTTCAGTTCGTTGTTAAATGTTCAAACTCGTTAACATCCTTGAGGACGCCCATCCATGCTAATAAAATAAACTTGGCCAAAACTTTTCCAAGCATTTTGGAAAAGCTTCATCCAACCCAATTTAATTTCTGTCCAAGAGTGCAAAAGTGGCGTTCAAAACTTGTTTGCAAATGTTAACCTCATTTGTTCATTTCAATCTCCTTGAGATAATAGCCCGAGGATACCTGGCTTTCGATAACGGTTTTTATTTCCATTTCAGTATGTTTGGGAAATTCCATTCACCTCCTGAAAGTTTGTTATTATGCTTCAGATAGGCATCCTCAAATCCCCTCGAGATATAGGGGAAAGGATTTTTTCCCAATCATTTGCTTTACCTTACCAGACCCTTATCCTCTGCCGTTCAGACAGTTTAATGGCTACAACACTTTTTCAATGAAAATAAGTTTCGTTCCACAGCTTGGTTTTGTAAACTTTAAATGACGCCCCTCGCCGGGGCTATAAACGAAACTAATTTAGCAACACTCCACTCAGGCGTGAGATTTAAGTTGTCACTCCCTGTTAAGGATGCTCTGCCCTCTGTGTGCTTGAGCATACATCCTTAATTAACCATCTTTGCCTTATCCTGAAAGGCGTCCTAACTCAGAAGCCATCAGTTCACCTTTAAACTTTGTGTAATGTCTTAATGCCTTCAGTATTTAGTAAGGTTAAGTAAGCTGCGGTACTTTTGCCATCACATGTGGGGAAATTTTTGGGATAACTTTTGAAAGTAATTACCAACAAAACAAGCAGAGTCGAAGTATTTCAGGCGTTGTGGTGATGCTGGCATTTTCATCGTTGTAAGATGGAATGATTGATGGATAGGTTTACGTAAGCTTGCAGAGTAGATTTTGTTCAAATCGATAATTTGAATCAGGATAAGGGAGCGTAAATCTTTCGAAAATCGTATGTTTTTGGCACACTTGTGTCTGCAGCGGAATATCCGATAAACAGCTTTTAGGAGGGAGCTAGGGGAAGCAATCACCTTTGATGTGAAGAAAGTTTTGAGACATGCTGACGCATGTGATTATTTTTATATCGTAGAAGGCGAATGAAAGGATTGAAGGGATCTCAGGAGTAAGGTACGATTTTTTAAAAGCCTGTCAAAGTACATAGCGAGATATTAAAAGACCACAAATAAGGGTGAACTACGGTACACAAATTGCATACAAAGTAGAAAAAAAAGGCAATCGATGTGACCTTTTCGGAAGGAAAGATGCGATGGAAGACTTAAAGAGGGCTCTCGCCGTATCAGATGCCGGGGGAAATATACTTAGACCTGTCGTGTAAAATGATTTTCAAGACTCAGTCAGTGTTTTGAAAAGAAGTTGCTGGCAGTTGAACCCTTTACGGGCCAACATCAGTGCTGCTATCCTCGAAGTGGGTAACTAAATAAGGCTCTACCCCGTCAATAGACGGTCAGTCGAAGTCTCGAATATGGATTATATCACGGGTGAAGAGATGTCACGACAGTTGGACGAATAGTCCGTATGCATTGTGGAGCCGCTAGAGGAAATAGGAACTAAGTTAACATTTGAACGTAACTGCACTGAGCTGTGCATTTTTCTGCTTGCAATAGGGTAAGGTAGGTACATCTACGCTCTTTTTTGAATTATAAACACTGTCACTCCACATATGACAGTTTTCCTCATAAACAGACCCCTTACATCCAGAAATATCTCATCCCGTAGTGGACGGCCAAGATTCCAATTGCTGCGACCGACAACGGATGGATGCATTGTGCACTTTCGCTTACAGCGGTAACATGATCCTTAGTACGCGCATTCCTTTGATGTGTTGGTATTGTTGCATCAATTAGACAGTATATGGTTCGAAGCCTATCCGCAATTCTATAGTGGATGGATCACATGGCCTATCACAAAGTCGTCTATAAGTCTTGCGAATCGACGACCGATGTTCAAGGTAAATTTGAATAATTTGGTAGTGTTGTTCAAGCAGCAGTCTTTTTATACTGATTTACCAGGCTATAATGGATATATGTAAATGTTGAAAAGAGTGGGCGGAATGACTGACAGTTATCCCAATAGTAAGCTTCATAGTGCAAAAAAAACTGTTTAACCCCTCATCACCCAAGTTTTACTATGTGACATTAAAGAAGGGATGATAGCAAAAGTGGACGAAAGTGTCCTTGATTGCATCAAAAGTAAGATTTTCACTTGCCCAGTTTGTGTTGACTGAGTGTGGAAGACAAAATTCAACGGCGAGCCATTAAGGCATTTTTAGCAGCATTGACTAGCACGATTCCAGCGCTCAGGATGACTGAGACATTACGAGCGTGTAGAGACCAGGGTACTAGCCCGAAGATTTTTAGGTGCATCCCGGTGATATAATGCAGCAGAGAAGTTCCGCTTACTAGGTAGCATGCAAAGTTGGACCAACATGGAGCGCAAAATTGCGTGCGGCCATGGTGTCAATGTCATTTCTTTACTTGCTGATTTGGTGTCTGCCGTGTTGCTCTACGTACTATCTAATTCAGCACAAGTTTAAAGGCGTCACGTAACGCATTTGAATATGTTTAGAATTTCAGATTGCACGCACCAGATATATGGGCTCTAAAGACATCTTTGTAGAATTCTTTACTATGTACATATGTACTCCATTCAGCTTCGAGGGTGATGAATCTGCCAGGTCGGAAACAACCCTAATACATGTGCGTTGTGGTAGGATATTTTTCACAAACTTGAGCTTGAAGCAGGTAAAAAAGCCACGAGAGAGGCAAATTATAGGTGGAACTCCATAGAAACCTGCGTTATGGAGACTATGGCCCACTTTTGAGAAAGCTAGAACCGAGAGACTTGTTCGGAAAGACCGGAAATCCATTTCCACCCTCGTGGGTATCATCAACACTGTACGGTATCATATGCAAAAGCTGAGTCTGACAGAAGATGAGCTCTGCAAAGGCTGTGGCGATGAGGAAGCGATTGAGGATACAACCCACTTCCTATGGCACTGCCCCGGCCTCCAACACTCTAGATACAAGTTCCTGGGGAGACACTGCTTTAATAACCTGGAGGAACTCTCCAGCACGCCAACGGAAGCTCTGATGACGAAAGGACCACAAAACAGGTAAATTAGAAATTAAGTTGTATACATACATATGTATATACAATAGACATAGGGTTACAGTAAGTTAGGGACGTTTTCCCCAAAATGGGTAACACAATGGGTCAGCGGCGTGGGAAACTTCTCCCCGCAGCCCGCAAACCTAACCTAACCTAACAGGGATATGCATTCTTACAAGATAGATCGCCTGTTTCGTAGATGAGGTACGTACATATGTTTATATGCATGTACGTGAATAGAGCTGATTTTCCAGTCATCAGACATGTTTTCGTTCGATTTCTGGATGATTTCCGCTTCGATTGCCGTATCTGCATAGATTTCGAAAATCATTTGAAATATATAATCGCTAAAATAGTGAGACATGAGTGGAAAAGATGCTGTTATAAGAGTATTGAATGGAATTCAATGGAATCAGCAGATAGTGCACGCATCACAGCAGGCGATTTTGGCAGCACTTTGAACTATGGTCTGAAGTCCGTTCTTAAGTGGGGCTACATTTAATTATAGATGAACTTTAGAGCAGGTTCGTTTCGTGCACACCATCACCCCACTCTTCTCTCCTGAATCGTTCCTTTTTTAACCAAAAACTGAAGACGTTTTTAGAGATTCAACCAACTAAAACTCGTCTCTACCACATCTTCCCATAAATCCTGCCTTTCTACTTGATTAACTAACTAATCCCCAAAAGTGTTATTTTAAGACTTTTCATTAAACATGCATCACTTGGAGAACCCTTCCGGCTTACCCGAACAAACTTAGAGCCGCCATTATGATGAAATTAGAGAAATTAAAGTTCACATTCTTCAATCCACTACGGATATACTCGTACGAGTAACACAACTCACGTGTCGACTAGTTTGTACCTTCTTTCGTTACCCATTTAAGGATTCACACTTCAAAGGGGATTGTTACAGTCGGCCTGAGTAAACACTTCCGACCACGTGTTCTGTATTTCTCACCCCGACCTAAGGGTAGATATCCCTGCCCCTATATCTATCAGTGAATACAACCATGATACCCGTGTATCTTCATCATCGTACAATCCACTTTGAACACATATCGTGTTTTTCTGTCAATATTTCCTATCCTTAGGATCAATTTAAATTACTTACCCCCTCGTAGGGAACATTTTATCATCACTAACCAGCTCTGCTCCAGATGGTCAAATCCAAAAGGGAGACATGTGTGTATAAGGTCGAAATTGAAGAATAATAATGTATCAATCCGTCCAAGAATTTAAATATTTACCTTCCACTTGGGTCATTGGCTGGAAAAGAAAAGTCCGAAGAAAAGAAAAAAAAAACAAACTTTTTTTTGAATTTTTTTTTTTTATTCAGACATGAAGTTTTTATTAGAATATTAAATTTTTTTTTCTGTTTTGTTTTTGTTTGTTTTCTGTCGAAAGGAATTTTTTTTTTTAAATTAGATTTTTTATTCATTTTTTTTATGATTAAATTATTTTTTATTTTTTCATTCGATTTCCTATTGGGCCTTGCGACACTGGCGTAAGAAAGAGGCAAGAGAATATTATCTACAAACTTAAATTAAGAAATTTACATAAACCTTTGAGAGACCGTCCAAGTTAAACAAAGCCCAACCAACAACTGGTCTGCATTTAAATACAAATACAAAAAATAATTACTTTTACTCTTAATAGTTTAAATTCAATATCACCATTTTGTTTTTGCGCTAAGTTTTCTTTGCTTTAATATACGTATGTATAAAGTTAGATTTAAAATTTATAAAAAAATTATTATCTTGTTAAAAAGTTTACTTAAAAGGACTACATGTTATAGTTTTGTATTTTTTTTGTTCTTTTTTAATTTTGTGTTAACATTTTGAAAAAAGCTTATCCTTTAAGATTGAGATGAAAGTATGGGGGATTAGCGTTTTATTTTTAAATAAATCTTACATTGTCGATGCAAAGCAAACTTTTTTGACGAATACAGGAAAACGTCTGTCGTGGGTATTTGCAAAGGTGTGTACATATGTGAAAAGAAAGTGTGTGAGTAATTACAACAAACAGCTTTGAAAAAAAACGGTCAGGGTACATATATTTTTTCTTTTTGTCGGGTTATTTCTTAGACTTTCGGAGAAAGCTGAGAAGGCACTTCAGTGATGCAGAGCCTTCAGTATCAGAGTTCCCCACATCAGCACCGAAGATCTGCTACGTAATCCGAGGAAAGGCAGGACAATAACGAAGGAAATGACCCAAAATATCGCCGTCCTCTCCGCAAGCGTCGCAAACAGTGATGTTTTTTAAGCGTACGGTACCAGGATGCTTAGCAAAAGGGAAATGTCACGTGAGAATACCAGTAAGTTGTCTAGAGTCTTTTCTACTGAGAAACAGCAAGAATGCCGCTGATTTTTTACAACGTTCAGAATCATTCACTTACTCCACCCGCATCCTGAAGAGCCACACAAAATTGAGTTCGTCAGGAACCCAATCTTCAAAGGAAACCCTGACAGAGGATACGAGAAGAACAAAGGTGGGTTCGATTCTTGAGAAAACATTCTCTGAGCCTTGCTTAGCAAGCGGAGATCTCTTGTACCGCAATTCTAGTGTGAGCTAGAGAGAGAGTTCACTCTTGCTACCAAATCTAAAAAGTTCTTGTATTTTCGAACTATTGTGGAACGGCTTATACGGTTGAGCAAGGCCTTAAACGTAGCTTGACTGCCACTACAGACGCATAGACCTCCGCATGTTTTTATAACGAGTAGTGAAGTCCAGCGTTGTTGGTCTTCACGAAAACACCCGCGTCAGACCCTTGACAAGCTTTGAAGCTATCCGTGAACATCCGACTCAGCCCAGTCCAGGCTTAGACTCTGGCCGAACCCAGTCCAGAATAAATGTAAAATTACACAGCAGCCGAAGTGTACATATGTATGTACACAGGTATAGAAGCTATTCACCGAAAGAAAAAAAACTCATTAATCCAAGTTTGACAAAGAGTAGGCTGTACTCTATAGTCTTGGATTACGAAGATCTTATACGAATCTCAGTAATAAATGAGAACTAGACGACGCATCGTTCCCTGCATTCCCCTGGTGTCCAGGGGCCCTACCGAGTTTTATCCTGTCCTGGCCAGAGATTGCAATGCATCGTAGCCCTCAATACCTTTTCGAAGGTTCAACCTAGCTCAGATCTTAATGACATGGACTTAAGTCTGAAATGCAGAGAGCACGTTCGGGACTTTGATGTTGGAACTAAAGATCGCCAGCTTTAACTTCAGATTGGAGCTTCCATCCGTCGGTAAACCAGACTAGTACCGCTTCGCCGCTAGACCAGTTTAGGTGGTCTATAACTTCTACTTCAAATGATGTTCCGAAACAGTGTTCCCTGACCATAATGTTGGGGATGAATAGTACAGAAAATGTCCCACAAAATCACCCAGTTTGTACTTGTATTCTACCTGCAGACAGATAGCATATCTAACATCCATCTTGCTAATGAATATTTGTAGAGGTGATAGCCCGACAACGGCTTCTACTGCTGTCGAAGGGCAGGTATACATGGCACCTGTAATACCCAGACGCGCAATTTTTTACAGCTTCTGCAGCTTAGATGCATTTGTCCATTAAAAACCTTTCAGATACTAGAGACGATAGCCGCGTACGTGATGATGGGTCTCACCATCCTTATATACATACAGCCAGTGTATTATTTTGGGACTGAGACCTCGAGTTAGTATCCTTCTCGAAGATCCCAAATTTTGTATATTTGGCTATAGCAGATACCTTAACAAAATTTGTAGCTTGATAATCTTTATAATAATGGCGACGGGAGAAGCATCCACAACTGTCCATGTGGGCGCATCCAACAAGCCATTGCTAAGGCTGTTTCTTTTCACAAGTCTTGTCAAGGAACTTACATTTTATATTAAGCTTTGTGCATTTATTCTTAGCGGCTAGCTACAACCTTCCTCTCCAAAGTCGTACAAGGAGAGTATGTTCCACGACTTTAACACTTACGCTTACCCTCGGCTTACGATGTCTTCTCCAACTCGTTTTCTGATCAAAAAGCTTGGTCTACTGTCTTTACATGTGTGTCATATATGTATGCATGTATGTATGCATACATATGTATGATCAATATGACAGGAAAAAAAAAAACTTCAAGTACTGGAAGATTACGTAAAAAACGATTGATTATTATTCATATTGTTTTGTATGGGGCTGTGTAAATGCATATATACACACACATATGTGTATCCATTTATAAGGATTGTTCTGCAGTCTAAAACTGAGTACACTGCGTCTCTTCGTCGTAAGGCCTTAATCAGTACGACAGCGTTGAATCGGTACATATTCGCTGGCAATGCAATTTGCTTATTTCGAGGTCAGTCTCTTGAGTGGCACCTCCTCCAATGCTGATTTTTCGTTTGGGGGAACGAAATCTTTTGAAGCACCGAAATAAATTTAAAAATGCCTTTCGAAAACCCCGATTCATGAAGCAGTACGTTATCGGATTACAACAGCTCGATGAGTAAGCCAGCAATTGAAAGAAAGCCACACCAGAGTATCCGAGATTTTGATACACCAGCAGTGGTTCGAACATTGAGATTGTATTGATGGCATACAGTGGTGTCCAGCAAATGAAGAATTCTAAAACTACCATAAATAACATTTTTATCACCCGTTTTTTGTTCTGGAGGCTCTTTTCGATGTTCGTCCTGGGGAAAATAAAAAAAAAGAGGAAGAAGAAAAGATTAGGTTATTGGTAGATGTACTTTCGAAGGATTATTATGTGATTGAAAAGGAAGTTTATTGAGCATACGTACCTCCGAAGACCGTGTTTTCTTCGTGTTGAGTAGGAGAACTCCTTGTAGGTGGCCGGCGTTTGCAGACAATTGCTGCTGTATTGTGCGTAGTGTGCAAGGTTATCACGAGATGTCGCCCGATAGGAGACGAAACTACGATTGCTTGGGGAGCCGTTTTTATTGATGAAAACTTCCATTAAATTGTCCGCTGTTGTAAGGAAGAAAAGAAATATGAAATTCAATAAAGCCTTGCACAGGATTTAAGTAGCTTAGACCAATTTATTTGTTGCAGAAGGAGAAGATTCACTTATTTTTATTGGAAAACGTGCCAATAAAATTATACCCTCTTTGGTGGTGGAAAAAGGAACAACGTCGTTTTTGAACTCCAATAAAATCAACTAGAATATTCGGAACACATACACGTTTACCCAGAATAATTGTTGTGGGTGGGTTTAGAATGCTGGGTTTAGAATTCTTATGACTGGACGCAAACGACATGCACCATGAAATAGACGATCCGCACAATGCAAAGGTCGTTTCATGTGACAGAAATCTCAGACATTGATTCCCTAACTTCGAGCTTATTGATCGTGATTCCAAGGACCTTAAAGCTTCGGTTTATGTGTAGAATCTACACATTATACTACGTTAATTAAATCCCAGCTCTAGCTTTTCTTTCCTGCAATTTCTGTCTGACGTAGTCTGCGGCAATTGTTTGGTCCTACGCACTAAGAGGACTTGTTCATCAGCTTGATTGATAACGGGCTTGAAATATTAATATTAGTAGTGTCAAGTCTCTGGGGTACGAAATGGATCGCTCAAGGCTGGAACAAAGCTGGGAAAAAATTATTTCTAAATTGAGAGCTGTGTTCCAGAAACACTGCGATATTTGAAGGAATTTCGTGAAACTGGCATCGATAACAAAAGCTACATATACGCTAACTCGTCCGCTGTGCACAGTCGAAAGCGTGTGTGAAATGCCAAGGACCTCAACTTAGTTCGCTGAAGAGAATACTGCGTAGAGACCTTGCATTATCTATTTACAAGGTCAAATTGGAAAAAAAAATCTGCTTCGTTACCGCTTCTATATGTGGGCTTTAAATGAGTAGGAAAATGACGTCGTTTTGGGTCGCAAAATAATTTTTTCAAACGGAGGTTGTGTCAACATGCAAAACTGAAGGATTAGCAGTTCCACTTAATCATCAAAAAGTGACTGGTTAGTGGTAAGTTTTGGAGTGATGATGTTATTAGTCCCTACTTCGTTGCAAATTAATCTGGCAGAGACCTTACAGAGACATGGTAACTGATTTCTTGTATCCGTAGTTGGACTATTTCGATTTGGGCGGTCTTTGGTTCCAGCATGATGGAACGACGTATCGAACCAGTCGTCAAACAATTAAAGTTGTGTGCTCTAGGTTTGGTACCTGTGTATCAGCCGTTGTGGAGACTTGACCTGGCCACCTGGCGATTTAACGTGGTTGGACTTTTATTTATGGGGAACTGATAAGAGAAGCAATTAAAGCACATCCAGCTGCTCGTAAGACAGAGTCACTAACCCACGAAAATATACTGTAAAATTGGACTGACAGGATGGACAACTGTCAAGCCAGGCAAAGTATCCATTCGAAGCACATTATTTTTATAATTTTTTTGTAAGCGGAATCTATACTTTCTTCAATAAAGTAACAATCATTCGAAAATATCAAATGTCGTAGTCCTAGTAGGAATTTAAAAGAGAAACCAACAGATGGCCCACCCGTTATAA
The DNA here is from genome assembly GCA_946965025.1 of Blera fallax. Classification (NCBI taxonomy): domain Eukaryota; kingdom Metazoa; phylum Arthropoda; class Insecta; order Diptera; family Syrphidae; genus Blera; species Blera fallax. The sequence goes on from OX337248.1 coordinate 72,887,176, forward strand.
GGTGACGCTCACCCGCAGTGAGGTGAAGTAACTCTTCGCTCAGAATAGACAGCTTAATTCAATTTCATTGACGTTGATTTTACGAACTGTCACACCAATGCTACCTATTTGAAGTTTCGTTACACTAGACGTACGTAAAGGGTGTCCCATAATTCACGCAAAATGTAATTTTGATAGAAAATACAGACTTTTAATTAGAAAGCTTAAATTTTTTATTGATTCATAGAGTATACGGATTGGGGTTATGTATGGAATAGCACATCGGATAAATGGCCGCATGACTTATGCAGTAATTGAATTGTTTCTCTGGCTGTATTGCATGTGGCACTGTCTTGTTGAAACCACATGTTGGTCACATCCATATCTTGTAATTTAGGCACTAAAAACTGGGTTATCGTGTCACGATAACGAACACCATTAATTGTTACTGCCTGAACAGCCGCATTTTCGAAGAAGAATGGTCCGATAATGCCTCTAGCCCCAAATCCGCACCAAACAGTCACGCGATGTGGATGCATTTGTTTCTCAACAATTACTCATGGGTTTCTGAACCCCAAATGCGACAATTTTGACGATTAACGAAGTCATCAAGATGAAAATGAGTTTCATCACTGAAGACGATTTTGTTCGAAAATCTGCATACACTTGTTGTTGTTCCGAAATCCATTCAACGAACCCTCTTTGCGCTGCATGGTCAGTAGTCTTCAGTTCTGGAGTCAATTGAACTTAGTAAGCATTCGCTGTAGAGAGCTTCTCGAAATGCCCAATTCTTGACTACGGTGCCGAATTGATGTTCCTGGACAGTCAGCAATAGTCTCGCGAACTGCTTCGATGTTTTCTGTTGAACGACTTGTGACAGGACACCCAGAGTGTTTAAGATCACTGATTGATCCGGTCTCCCTGAATTTCTCAATTATTCTCTTCACAGTTGATGGTCCTAAATCACTATGACGGCCATATTTTGTACGAAAATTGCGGACTGTAGCTGACAAACCTTCAGTATTTTTAAAATATTGCTCAACAATGAAAATGCGTTGTTCTTTCGTATAGCGCTCCATTTTTACTAACACCGAAATGTCAGCTGTCACATTGTTATCTTTTTTTCTGTTGGCATCACTGTACTATTAAATGGCGCAAAATTAAAATTTTGCGTGAATTATTGGACACCCTTATCCTTTATTTCCTCTGGGGATGGTTGTTTATTGAAAAGTTTCCAGAAGATGTGTAAATTATCGACTTGAATTTATCTCTTCTGAAGAAAGTTTTCCACACACTCGCGGAATTTTTATGGCAGTTTTTATGGTAGGGCGGTTTGCTGCCTAATTATATCGAACGATTTTGAGGTAGCGAGGACTTTTAGTTCATAGGTGGACCACATATGTATGTATGCAGTTCAGCTACTCAACGACATGTACTAAAAGCATAATTCAGGTTGTTTGTTAGTCAGTGACCATCTCCATATTTGGCCATTTCGGTTCTATGAACTTTATCATCACTTAAGCCAGTTTTTCTTTCCTTTCACGTAGAAGTAGGTTGGATGCAGACAATTTTCCAGCACTAAGTAAATGTTTCCATGCGTAAGTAATTATTCGTTCGCACAATTTCTGGCCCGGTTGTTTCAATTCAATCTAGATGTGTCAGGTTGTGTTGAAGGTGTACCATACTTCCGAGATACTTAGATGCTCTGCTTTACTTGCAAAGTGACTGATGTCGAATTGTTTGAAAACATTTTTTTGAAAAAGAACTATTTTTCCTCTTCGTCCCGTGGTGATTCGCTTAGTATTTCAGTAATGTTGAGAAGGTGGGTAATTCAAAACCAGGAGGAGCAAGTTTCTAATCAAGAAACAGATTATAAAAGAAGTATTTTTTGAAAGGTTTCATTTTCTTTGCCTCGATTCATAGCTCTAAAACGCCTACGAATATTTTGATAAATATCTGATGAATTTTCCGCACAAAATAGATGACATCTGTCAAGAAACCTTGTATGTGCCTTAGTAAGTTAATCTGTAAATCTGTGGCTGAAAGGCTCGGCTCTAAAATTTATACTATAGATATGCAATGCTAATACAATCCTTGCAATATTTTCTTTGACGAACAACCACTTCTCCTCCTACGTGAACAAAATTGAGCCCATAGATTACCCGCCACGGTTCCGGATTTTATGCCTAGAAACCTTGCAGGAGATTTAATTGGGGTTCATTGCTTCCGAAATTTGAACTTTTACCCAAAATACATGTAATCAAAAGGATATGAATCGAAATGAACACATGTACTCGCATGTATGCATGCCATATGGAATCGCAGTTCTGCTCATTTGCTCAGTCGGATAAAAATCCGGTAATCAGTGTGCCATTTCGACGCAAATTCGTCATTCGTGGAATGTAGGTACTCCCAAGCATTCATATGGAAGTCCCCGTTCTGTATTAGCACAATATACAACATATCATGTTCTAAAAATCGTTTCCTCAACTTTTCATCTTTTCGTTTCAAAAATCAAAATTATTCATCAATCTACGGATAATTCGCATTCCAACTCACAAACTCATCTCTGAGTTTTTTTTCTTTTTTTTTTGATTCCGGTGGAATTACTTCCACTTGAGGGAGCTCTTGAAATCGAAACTTTTTTTGTTTCTGTGAATTTCAAAGCAAATGTCTCTCCACCATTAGAGCAAGGCTATACGTACATGCCTGATGAGGTAAACCATCCTTATTAACCCCAACTCCAACGTTGATCTGGTGTATAACCCTACCGAGTTAAAATTTCGCTAAATTATGCGTGATTTTGTGCTTCGATTTGATGCGAAAAGTTTTTACCGAGTAAAATTAAATTACGAAGCGCACACAAGGATTTGAAAATTTATTTCGAACCAAAAGATTCCCTTCCTGCGCGTGTGTGTTGTGTTGAAACAAATATATAAACTTTGCACTTTATTGCTGTCCCCGGAGGGAGATACTTAATCCGTCTAAAGGTTTACTTATGGGTAACTGAAGCAGAAGCAATTCTTTGCAGAAGAGAGCAGCACAAGAGGACGGGCAACATTCTGTGAATGAGAAAATAAGGAAAATATGTAACTTACTTGATTGCGTACTTTTCGCCACTTTCTCAGCCCGCATTCCATGCCAGAGTGTCCTTGATATGAGCGAGTACGTTGCTGTGAGCACCACAACCGGAATTATTAATAGGATTATATCCAGAAAAATGTTGTAGGCCTTCTCGTAGGGCTTTATGCTGGGCGGCCAGTACTCACGGCATTTATGGTGGCCTGCAAGAAAATACACAAAAATGCTGGATAATAAAAAAAAACCTAATCATTTCGTATATTTATTAATAGATAAGTAACGAGGCAACTTTTGGTCAAGGGGCTTTTTCTGCTTCTGATGTTAATGCGGCGGATATTTTTCCCTGATAAACGTCCACAGGACCCTAGTTCCATTAACGTAAAGAGAATGTAATAAATTTGTTGATTTCGAGAGAAGGAATGAGGCTCGTTTAAAGTGAGGAATGTCTGAATTATTTACATATTTAGTGGGGGCAGAGGGCCTACCAATGGTGTGGTGTACATCCAAAATTTGCCACAAACAAGATTGCTGTTAGATGGAGTCTTTTATTAATGATTAATTTCATATGTTTATGAAACATGTATGTATTCATACCATACATGAAAAATGAGTTATAATGAGGTCCTGCCAGAGATCAATTAAGATGTGACATGCAAAGTGAGAATATTTTTCTGGTATTTTTAATTCCAACCCCATTCCATTGCATTTTACACCCTCTTAGTGTGCCTGCCTCAGGCAGTACCACATTCCTGATCCTAGATGAATAATTTTCCGAAACCACAAACGCATATTCCTTAATTATATAAATCGTACAATTCTGTCTGTGGTTTGCATAAGCTAAGCTTCTTGTAGTAACGTGAAAGGACTTAAGGATTCAAAGTTGAATAAACATCATCGGGGAATACAAATTTTTCTCTTTTTTTTTTTCTTTCTCAAGGTGGAGGGAGTCTGAGCACATTTACCATTCTAAGAGGATCATAATTTCGGAAATATTTGTTTCCTAGAAACTTCTTCATTTTCAGATGCTTTGGCAAGGGTGAGTGCAATTCCGAGAATTATTATGAGGAAGGAGCATTAACTATAAATTTCAGTTTCGACTTTTCCTTGATGTTTGTTAGTAAATAGTGGAGTGATAGAAGTTTGTCGAAAAACTTACTAATACAAATAACTTGGAAGACTTTTTCATCTATTCTATTCAGTTAAGGATCCACGTCTATATAATTTCGACTAGAGAAACAACAGAAGTAGAAAAATATCCTTCTTTAGTCGGAGCAATAGAGAGCAATCACACTTGGTTGACTCCTTTAAAATAGAGACATCAATAAAGAGGACACTATGTGATGAGTTTTATCATCTTTGGGTTCCACGTAAAAAAAGATACTTTTTATGCTGTGAAGGTTGTTTATAGATCTGGAAATTAATTGAGAGGTAGGGTTAGTAGCGAGAGGTGTTAGTAGCAATTTTGTTCATCATGTAAAACTGCATTCTCAAGCGCTTTTGTAAATTTCATTATCGACGGAAGTAGCTCCCAATAGTGTATTTCCTTCTGGTGGCAAGTACTTGGCAATAGCATTGCAAGATGCGAATGGATTCCATTTGCTATTCGCCCCTGCAGTTCCTACAGAAGTCGTTACAGGGTAGTCCTAGTCGTGTTGCATAATTTCCTATCACATAGTGTCCTGTCACAACGCAGATATCTATCCTGCAACAAAGTTTCATGAGAGCCGCAGATCTTTTTTTGCCATAGACTTGCCAAACCTCGTGCTAAGCCTCGGGAAGGGCAAGATGTAACCCTGTCCTGTCTAGTTCATCGGCTTTTATGTTAACCGTGGCTTCACCTCGCTGACCACTGAGACATCCGACATCCCAGTTCTGGACCTCCGACTACAAGGCTAATTAAGCAGCATTCACTCTAACGAATTGAGCAGCATACAAGCTCGATAACCAATCGTACCTAACAACAACAGCTGACAATACAAAATCTCATCCTCCCACCTGTGTAGGTTATCCAATACAACAATCTTTACAAGAATCTCAATAGAAACCGTACTTCAATGGGAATCATTCCAGCAGACCCCAAATTTGAGAAGTGTCCATGCTGAGTAGAAGGAAATTTAACACTTTCTCTGCTTCTGTCCGGAATAATTTTTCAAACCTTGAAAAGCAATAATGCGTATAAGCTGACCCAAACACTCACATAGTGTGTGCTCTGTGGTTTTTCAACCTCCAAGCTCAGTTCGAAATGAGGAGTTTCAAGTGGGAAAAGTTCCGTTGACGTCAAAAGTGGTTTCCATTCTTAAAAGGATGGTGCACAATTTGCATGCAGTCATCAAAGGCAAATCTTTCAAAAATCTGTCCGACTAATTACCTACTCTGGGGAGATTGACATAATCGGAAGCACTTAGGAGTTTGTGAGTACTCAAGTGAAGGCGGAGTGGAAGAGAAAATGTATGCATTCATCAGGGAATAACAACTTATATCCATTACCGGGGCAAAGTGCGCCAGTCACAATTTTGAGGTAATAAAGGACTTCGTTTACGAAGGCTCTGCTTTAGACTTTTTTAATAGTGAAGCGCATGGAATATGAAGCCCAAGATTCAATCAAGAACTGTACGGGCTCTGCAGTGAAATGGACCTAGCTTGGACCATAGACAGCAATTTGAAATCGGTGCTACAGCCACCACAGGAGCGCGGTAAAATATTACTTCAGTGAAGGAATGAGTATGCAACTTAAACGCGTTGCGGAACTGGTTGACGCCCTGTGCCCCACGAGGGGTTAAAGGATCTAAGGAAGTAAGTAAAGTTGGCGAGCGCATTTGAAAAAGGACTTCAACCTACTTTTCGTCTACAATTGTTGCTGAGTAGAGATTGAGTTGAATGCAGAGGTGTATGAGTTGGAGTCCTGGACTGTAGCGACATAAGAATTAGCAATAAGGCGATATCTAAGGTTATGACAATGAGCTCAATTCGCTCGTCCTTAAACGTACGTAAAATTGGCGTAAAATACAAAACAGAAAATTACAAATAATGTGTCCACAGCCTAGCTTCTCGCGACTATAAGCGTTGCACGTGGAGCGCTATACTCCGCAAGAGCGTGGAATAATTGTGACGATTTTTTTGACCAATAATCGGTCGGTGGTGTTAGCGCAGCGTGAATGTCGACGTCGATTTCCTAATCGTGTCGCGCCAACTGGGCAAACATTCCAGCGCTTAGCTACTCCACTCGAACAGCCTGGAACCACAGGAGACCATGCAGGGCGTGGCCGCCACCGGAATGGTCGATCGGCCGAGAATATCGCGGCTGTGGCTGCCGATGTCGCTGAGAACGAAGAAACATCAACCAGACGACGGGCCACACAATTGGGCATCACCAGACGGACCCTACAGCAAATTTTAGTGAAAGACTTACACATGTTCCCGTACAAAGTGCAACCAGTGCATCAGTTAATGCCTCCTGACCGTCAGTCGCGTGTGAATTACTGTCAAGCCATCCTCAATCTCAACAACGAAGAGGACGATTTTGTGTCGAAAATCATCATGAGCGACGAGGCGCATTTCCACTTAAGCAGTTACGTCAATAAGCAAAATCTTCGTTTCTGGGTCACTGAAAATCCGCGTGTGATGCACGAAGAGCCATTACATCCACTCAAAGCCACTGTGTGGTGCGGTGTTCACGCGGGAGGAGTGATTGGGCGGTATTTTTTTGAGGACGCCATCGGCAATACGGTCACTGTTACTGGCGAGCGCTACAGGGCCATGATAAACGACTTCTTACTACCGGAATCGGATGAGCGGGGCTTGGTGAACATGTGGTTTCAACAAGACGGTGCAACCGCACACACAGCACGAGCCACAATGGATATTGTGAAGGAAGCGTTTCCTGGTCTCGTAATCTCCCGTTTTGGCGATTTGGCATGGCATGGCCACCAACCTAGACTTCCTTCTTTGGGGCAACTTGAAGTCGCGGGCTTATGCCAACAAGCCTCAGACAATCGCCGCCCTTAAGGAGAATATTCGACAGGAATGCAAACAGTTATCACCGGAAATCTTGCGGAAAGTAATGGAAAATGCGATAAAACGGGCACAAATCTGGAGGCAGCCACTTGGTGGATATTATCTTTTCCACTCAACGGAAAAAATTGTAAAGGTCCAAATAAAGATTTCCATCACTCAAGATCTTTTTTTTTTTATTTAGTAAAAAAGTAATTCAAAAACAAAGTTGGATGATTAATTTTGCGCCACCTTGTATTTTCCTTGCGGGGTTTAAACTCATACCGATTAGGTGTTCACTACTACACCGTGTGCCACACCTTCACACCTTCACTAACTGCTAGAACCAACTTCAACATATTGTACATTGCACTATGGTCCAACTACCGTTGTGTTTTGAAGTCTGGATCTGTACGTAGAGATGTTAAATAGGAAAGGACCATGCAATTTAAAAGAAAAAACTTCCCTTCAAGGAATTCACATTTGTTTGCAGTAAAAAATACATTAGACATTGATTTTAAGTTTTTTTTCTTTTTCTTTTATTTAATACCGCAAATTAAAAAAATCTTACGAAATCATTAACTGAACATAAGTTCTAAAATCTTTTGCAAAAATTAAAAAAAAAAAAAAGAACAAGTGTCCTGATTGTCAAGTTACGAGCTCGAATCATTTTTGAATTTGTTTAGTTCCTGCAGGAGCTTTTCCGCTACCAATTTTTCCCTTAAAAGAGGATAATATATCTCAAGGTATTTTAAGGTTGTGTTTTTGTCCAATTTCATATTTTGCTTGAGCATTAGAGTGTACTTGGCCAAATTGTATTTGATTTTCTGCTTGAAAATGGCGCCATCCAATGAGCGTTGCAGCACCTTATCCTTTTTGTAGTCGGCTGCTTTTGGAGCGTTGTTTGATACTAGATCCTGGGTTAGGTCTAACTTTGATTTCGCTAGAAGTACGTATTGACGATCTCTACGGGTGAGTTGTCGGCGGTACAGTAGGACCTTATAAGGCAATGAGGCTTTGAGGGTGGTTTGCTTATTTGTTTCTTCTGACATCACTGAACTGGATATGTTTACGACTGAACGCTTTAAACGATTATTAAAAACTGGCAGTCATACTTGGTTTGGCATCAGTTTTTATAGTGTGAAACATTCTACCTGTCAACATACCCAATAAGGTCCTTAAAATGATTTCACTAAATATTTGATGTTTTTATTGGGTGCAATAAAATCATCCATTGCTACCGTACATGTGGCTAATTACTTCTGTCCTTGTTTCTACGAAAGCCTCATATAAGTCTGTGTACTAAATTTTACCTTAGGTGTCATAAAAAGGGTAATGCATAAATGTGCAGCTGTATGAGATGAGTACATTCCGTGATGAGGTCAAGCGTGGTTATTGTTTTGTTGGGAAATTTTAATGATGATGGTGGCATTGTTAACAATTTATCGTTACCTCCTGTTTAAAAATTCATAAGTATAAGCCTTTGCCGTGAAAGGTTAGTTAATTTAATGGGAAATCCATAGTTGAAAAGGCTTCGCATTGGCAATTAAAAAAGTTTTCGGAACTCATCTTGTCACTTGAAAGTTCTATGATTCAGTTGATGACTGATATCTGACGCTCTTTTGGCGTCATTTTATATGACAATGGCAAGTCCTTAATAATTTTTATTACGACTTGCCTGAAAATTACTATATAAAGCCTCCTTTTGAGGCTCACCGAAAACCTGGTTCATTAAATCAGTGAATCATTCGCATTCATGTTGCAGGAGCCCAAATGAATGCGTAAATACGTTTAATTTATGGCCTACGTGTTCTTTCCTTGATTGCCATATCAGAAAAGTTCCTTGGAAATAAGGACAAACCATACGATTGCATGTACGCACAAAATATTCTTTGACCTCGTTTCTATCCCATGCGGTTGGTATATTTAATTAATAACATCCCTTTGCCGATGCCAGGGAGAAATTAAAATTATGAGTGAACGAATATTCAACACAACAACGGGTATTTTAAGGAATGAAACCATCGCGTCGTTTCCCATTAAAGCGGTTACGTTCTTAAATCCTTCAAAGTGAAATAAATCATAAATTCAATTCAATCGTAACGGTAAAATGATTTTTTCACGCCTGCAGATTCATTGGTTATTCCTGTCTCTTCAATTCCATTAATCATTTTTATTACGGACGAACAAGTGATTTATCCACTGCAGTTGGTCCTGTGGGATGCGGTTAGCTTGCTTTGACACCCACTGGAAGTCGTTTTCCTTCTGGTATTGTTTTAGACGACAGAGGAGTATTGAGCGTTATTATCTTATGATTTTTGTTACTTTTTCTTTTTCAGAAATTGTTCATCCTCGGGAGTGAGGATTTGGTTTATTATTAGGAGCCTTGGGGCCTGATAATAATAATCTCGTGCGGCATTATTTTTGGGGAATTGATACGGGATTTTATTAGGAAACAGCATTAACGTCTAAGTAAGTTCGGATGAAACCTATTGCAATGTCAGAGCTGTGGATTGAGATTGAGTGTTTCTAAATTTAAAGAATTTCAATTGAAATAGGTGCTAATAGAACGGTTTCTCTATGGGATGACTGTTGGAGTGTTGTTTGGTCCCCAAACGTATGTAGCTTGTCATACATCACGCGGAGCAATCAACAAAGTTTTATACTGACTAATGCTTGAGATAATATCAATTTCGAAAACATTAAGAACGACCTCTTACACAATAGAGGTCACAATAATTTATCACTTGTCCCTTAATGAGAATATTGGCTACTTGCACATAAGGCTAGAACGAATACCAAACCACAAAAATTGTTTATGGAACTGTAAGAGTGAGCATGATCTCTTCCTTGTACTTAACTTGTCGCGGTGGAAATAGTAAGTACTCGTATTTTCTAGTCATATTTCTGAGGGCGATTGTAGTAGAACTACTTTTGGTTGAATTAAATGAGTTAAAAAGTGCACAATCTGTAGCAAACGGTGCTCAAAGATGCAAGGCCAAGAGATATATCAGCCAATAATAATAATCAGCGAGTGCCTGGCAAGGTACGGCGCATTTAGGACCTTATCTCGATAAAATCCGCTCTGCTTAGGATCCACTTTTCCGTTTTAATCCTGGGACCAATAATTTACGAACTAAATAAAAATCTTCTATGGAGAGACTTTCTTAAAGACAACTGACAAAGGTTTTTTTTTTATATAATTTACCCGCACTCAAGGGGTTATGAATACCCTTTTAATGCTTATACACAGTGCGGGCGTTGAAAGGAATATATATAGAGAGAGAAAGCAATTGGTGTAGTGGTTTGAAACTCAGGTGTATTAGGTTTCACACATTAGCTCCAGGGGTGGTGTCCAGATAACTGAGGAGATTTGAAGCTGTCATGTATTTTTTTGCCCTCGCTTCTGATTCACAGTATTTTTTTCCCGATCCATCTAATGTCATGAGCATATCAATTATCAACAGAGCGATCAATTTCTCCAGCCATATGACAAACCTACTGCCAGTGTTATGCCTTCGCAGTAGTGTTGTCACAAACTTTCGCAATTGATCGGACTGCCTCTTATCATATAATGCTTGCTGACATCAGAGGTTGAACTGTGAACCATCAGCTCGACAAACGATGACGCTACCATTACACCATTGCCACCACCACGACTGCACGAATATGCGAAAAGTTTTTGCTATTGTTTTGCAAGCGAGTTTCATGCACTTTCTTGTGCATTTCCTTACACCATGAGCCTCATTGCCACCAACATTTTTTTCTAAATTTCGTGGCCCATTCAAATATTTACATATTCTTGGGCAACCCCACAGGCTGCCTTTAAGCAAGTCTGCTTCATTCGGGTATTTTTTCCAAATTGCCCTTAGGTTTTTCTCAATTGTCGCATGTCATTGGAAAGTAGGTTTATCTCTCTTGTGAAGGCCCTGTTCAAAAACTCTGTAGATCTTAGTCCTGTATTGAAGGATCCATCAGTAACGAAAATTAAGGAAAAAGAACTTCATGCGTACTTTCCTCACAGTTTTAAAAGGGTCTTCTACCGCATACAGAAATACGGGGTATTTGACGGTTTTAAATTCTTAGTGATATGATAGCCAACGAAACAAAGGCTGGTATGATTGAGTCCTTAACAACATCTTTCATTTTATCCCCATTAACAAGCAAATCCAGTCCATATTCTTTTGGTTAAAGCATATGAAAGCGGCATCTTTGAGTACGCTTCTTCCATAAGTGAACTAACTGTCATCAAGCTGCATACCGTTCCGCTAAAGCCACAAGAATACCTTTACCATTGTGCAGGAATTAATGTCATTGACGGTTACTTAATCTTTAAAGAAGTACGACCCAATCACTTCGCTAGTCCTTGGATCAATCGAGGATTGTTTGTGCCCCAAAAATTTAGTTAACTGGCGGGGCTAAAAGTTCTTCTTGCCACTTAATGTAAATTTTTTCACAAATCCTTTTCCATAAATGATGGCATCGTTCGGTATGTTTTACGCACAGGTCGGAGGCTGATATTATTTTCGCAGTCTAAAAAATTTCGCTCGGTCCACTGTGGACGCCATGTTCAGATGATCCTTCACCACTTCATTGCAGTACCGAAATAATACTCTAAGTCTTTTTTGAAGTATCCGGAGATTTGTATCGAAAAGAAAGTCTCTAAGATGCAAGCTCCTTCCTAACATCTACAGTCTTAAAAGATCCCTTCTTGGGTTGGGTCTTCCACAAAGAGATAATAGCTCTGTCGTTCATAAAAAGGCTCTCTGATCCTTTGAGTTCTAGTTATCTTTGACTTTTTTTGCTCTTGAATAGAATGTGCAGCCGTGTTATACTTGACATATTACGTTTCCTGGCAGTGAAAACCAGGGGTTGCATATCGGTCTGGGTTAGAGACCCGTCCAAATGTGCCTCGGTATCGACATGCATGTACTTCATTCATTTAAGGGTGGCGGCAATGGTGTAGTGGTTGCGTCATCGTTTGTCGAGCTGATGGTTCACAGTTCAATCCCTGATGTCAGCAAGCATTATATGATACGAGGCAGTCCGATCAATTGCGAAAGTTTGTGACAACACTACTGCGAAGGCATAACACTGGCAATAGGTTTTTCATATGGCTGGAGAAATTGTTCGCTCTGTTGATAATTGATATGCTCATGACATTAGATAGATCGGGAAAAAAATACTGTGAATCAGAAGCGAGGGCAAAAAAATACATGACAGCATCAAATCTCCCCAGTTATTCTGGACACCACCCCCGGAGCTAATGTGAAACCTAATACAGCTGAGTTTCAAAACCACTACACCAATCTCTTTCTCTCTCTCTCTCTGTCTATCTTTCCAACGCCCGCACCATGTGAAAACATGTAAAAGGGTAGTCATAAACCCTTGAGTGCGGGTAAATTATAAAAAAAAAAAAAAAAGTTCAGTCCAAAGAGTTCGTGAAACCCCATGATCCTCAACTCGTCCCAGAGCTCAATAGCTGAACATCAGTCGTGCTTTTCTCTTGAGAACAAAGCGGTCGGATTATTTCCTTATAACGTTTAACTTTCCGAAGAGATGGAGATGGATGGACTTCGTTATCCATTCCGAGTGTGGAAATCATCTTTTCTGACAAAGCTTATTTTCAGTTTAGAGGCTGTGTGAACAACCACAGCAGTTCAATTTAGGGCTTCGAAAATCAAAATCTAGTCGTAGGGAAGCCTATACATCTTCAAAAAGTGATTGTTTGGTGTGGGCTTTGGAGGGGTGGCATCTTTAGTCTTAACTCGATTGCTGCAGACAGATGGTATTTGATAGTGCAACACACCACATAAGCTGTCAAACAATATCCCTGCTGCGAGCTAAGTTCAGTACGAGGGACCTACAGCTTAAAGCCACACCCGAAAGGCAAATTGAGAAGCCTTCTCATGACAGTTACTACTCTCGGACGTCTCCCAGGCTTTGGCGAGAGGTGGAACTGTGGAAAAGCTTTTTTGATATTTTCTGAGTTTCGAACCTCGAACCTCAGTAATCCAAATCACTAACCACTGCGCTACCGTGCCCGATGGACGGACATTTATTTTAATAAAGTAACAGTCGTTGGCAATTATTGAACGGTGCAGTTTAGGTAATTTTAAAAGAAAACAACGGATGACGAGTTTTTTATACCCGTCGAGTTTTTTTTTATATTAATGACGGACATATAGATACACATGCAGCAGTTTATCTCAATCAACACCTTCCCACTGACATAGTATACTCCTCGTCACATGCTGGTATCTACAGCGTTGACCAAAGTACGCAAGATTTCGAAAATAATTACATTTTTAGCGCCACAACAAATTTATCCTCTGTCTCTACATCGTGTCATTAAGATACGCTTTTAGAACCCCCAATTCGCCTATAAGCCATAAAAATAAAAAAAATATTTTAAACCACCATTTGCGACTTGATAAATTGTTAATAGCTGAAATTAATTATACTGAGTCAGTCCACATGAACGAATTATCTTAATGATATTTGGAGCTAATGTCCATAAGCGGCAGCGTTAGAACAAAAAAATAAAAATGAAAAAAATTAACAAAGTTTTCAACAATTTTGCGACGGAAATTGTTACCTCAGCACTGAGGGCCATTACGTTGATAGTCCCTTTCCTGTTAACGGCAATACCATGGACAATTCCTCGGGAGGCAAAACCATTTTGTCGTAGGAAAGATAATTGCACTGGGATTGGATGGACCACTGGTCTATATCTAGGTACATAATGGGAACAGTAAATGGCATTCTGCCTTGGGGAACGAATTTTAATTAGTCAGCTATTGATGTGTAGGGGGATTACACACCGTGTCCAGGTAAAGCACTGCTGTGGTTCATGTGTTTCCTAAGGGGATTGGTGAATTTCAATCACCATCTTATGGGGTTAATGATTTGGTATGTGTGGGCAGTGTATGTGAATGGAAATGAAAGTGTTGGCTTTAATCGGTGATTTATTACTTAACACTTCGTACGACGGTAATTATGACATCAAAGAAGTATGGAATGAATAGGCGAGAATCCATCGATTTGACTATGCGACTTAAGAGGACTACGAAAAGTAAATGCGGCTTAAATTAGGTTAATGAGGAAACTAAGCCTATTTCATCGCGCTGAGGTTTATGTAGACCCCTTATGCGACGTAGAAGGACTACGAAAACTAGACTTGACTTCATTAGGTTGATAAGCCTTTTTCATTGCAATCAGGTTTATGTAGACTCCTGGTAATGCTTACAGGTGGTATTAAATTATTTATCCCGAAAATTCATTAAATAATTTCACGTTCTAATGGCATTGGCCTAAATTATGCTCTAAGTGAGTCGAGCCCAAAGTAACGTACGCTCGTCCGTATGTCACCAATCTCTAGCGCTTATACATATGTATATTGAAGTACGAAGATGAAATTTGAAACATAAGCTTCCTCGAATCTGAAGCCGCACTTTGCAAACAGTAGGGCACTCAATTCATGCACTTTGTCCATACGAATATGATACTGCCTTTGCTCTTCTAAGTTTTTTACGGAAAGCGATACAAACTTAAACCGTACTTGCCGGACAACGGCACCTTAGGTATTCCAATCGCTACTCGCAAACTTAAACTTAAGCTGGATGCTATCGAGAGTGCAAATCTTAGGTGGACAAGTGGATCAACATGTCTAGCGACAAAACAGATTTGGCCAAAGCTGGATCTAAAACGCTCTAAGAATTTGATTTCTCTCAATAGATTGCATATCGGCACCACAATAGGTGTCATCACTGGACACTGTCTAATAGGCAAGCACGCCACAAGGCTGGGCCTCTTCGCGAACGATTTCTGTAGAAGCTGCATGGATGAAGAAGAGGAGGAAACTATTCCTCACCTTCTTTATTTCTGCCCGCCTCTCTCCCGTAGAAGGAAACTCCACATAGGAGCTCCCTATTATAACGATACAGGCGACCTGATAAATATTGACATCAAGAGCCTCCTACGCTTCATAAGAAGCTCTAATTGGCTTTAAGACGAATAGGTGGAGGGAGGCTTCTCCCATGATCCACGTGGCATCACAACGGACCTCTTTGGTCTAAGTGTGCTGGCGACTTTAGCTGGCAGCCACTTCAACATAACCTAACCTAAACCGTACGACCTTAGAATCGCAGTAGGTGACCATAATTTTTTATGCCGTAGATGCATCGAAATGTCCTATAAAAGGGTACATTTGATAATAGAGTTATAGAGCATGTCTACATTTAAGGGCTTTGATAAGTTTTAGACACATGAGGAGCACATGGATTGAGTGGATGGCTGTTATGAGCTTGTAGATATATCTGCTTCTGAATTAATTTTTCAAATTCATTTAAAAAACTATGTGACTGTTAGAGACCTTGGAAACTCACGTAACAATGAAGAACTTTCACTGTCTAGGAAAAATGCTTTTATAAACAATTATATTTACAACCATGACATTTTGCAGGCAACAAAGGTTGAACCAAAACCTGGATATAATCCAATTGAATTTTATTTACGAGTAAAAGTAATGTAATTTCCAACAAATGGCTGCCTTGACAATAGCCCGTTGTGTCCTATTTGCATTGTTATCGTCATTGAACTCAGAAAAACCCACGTTCTCCGATTGTCAGTGCTGCATATCATTTCCTAGGTAGAAGTTGTACACAAGGACACGGTTTTCCAGGACGTGGTTCAGGAAAATGTATTTTTCCCCTTGCATACTTCCTGAAAAGTCGCTCTAGTAGCCTCACAGACTGCGCTGTACACGCTAACTTGTTCTAATTTTTGCAAATGGCGTTTTATGTCATCGTGACTACAACATTTGTGAAGTAAACAGAAGCAGAATAAATCTAGATAAACCATGGACTTCAACCTAATGAAGGGCCATGCAAATGGATACCAATTAATGCTTTTACAGCGTATTTTGGGGAAGACTTGTAGATGCACCCGTACAAAGTCCAAAGCGTGCATTAAGTATGCGTTTATGGAGGAAAGGTGATTGGTACGTACATATATTCAACAATTTTATTGTGACTGCTGGAGGCTACCCTACTATGGTCAACGACTTTTTGTTGCCGCAAATTGACGAATTGGGCTTGGAAAAGATGTCGGTCCAACAAGATGGTGCAACCGGACCCACAGCACAAGCGACGGTGAACATTCTACAGCAAGTGTTTCTCGGCCGGCTAATCTCGGGAATTGCTACCTCGTTTTGGTGATTTGCAAGAGCCCGCATTCTGGACTTCTTTCTTTGAAAATTCTTGAAGTCACGGATATATACGAACGAACCATAGACCTTCATCATCATGCATCAATCTGGTGTCGGCCATTTGACCATCGCAACTTAATAGAAAAAAAATGTGAATGTCTAAATAAATCTAATCAATGAACAGAACCATTTCTTTTCATTTACGAATAAGTTAAGAAACAGAGCGGGGTATTTTGCACCCCTTGTACTTCTATAAATTAGTGGCTGAGTAACCAAACGCAACGAGACTGCGCATATCCTTGTTGTAAGAGTCAACTCTGGCATAACTACATTCACATTCAAGTTCGCAAAATCAGCGTTTAAGAGGATCAACTTCTTTTTTAGGCAAGAGGTACCTATACCTATAAATACTTTAAAATGGAGGTTAAGTATTGCTCTCGTGTTTGACTTGACACCGTTCAGAAACGAGTTATTGAATTAAATAAAAGTCCGACATTAACATCTGACTTCCAATACATATGCCTATTCTAATGACGTTCCAAAGAACATCCCTAGATACACGACATTTGAAGGCTTCGCCAGATAGGCTGCAAGGATTAGACAGCCGCACGAATACCTCTCCCTAAAACATTGCACTTTGAATTCGTATCCGGATCCGTAGTTCTATAGAGGCATCCAATCAATGCTTCTTAATCAACAGACATCCGCATCTGTTTTCTCTTTTGAGATAAAACTAAGAAAAACAGAATAAATCTATGTGACTAAACCCTTAAAAAAAGTAACAAAAACGGAAGAGGACTTCCGTCAAACTTCAAAAGGACGGAAGGAAAGAAGCTGATGAAATATTGGAAAAGTTTAAATTTAATTTCCCTCGGTTTGTGTCTATGCGGGTGAGACCACACTGCGCTGATGCATTTGTTGTTGGAATGGTAGTGCATTGAGAAAAAGGTCACTTGGTAATTGAAAAAAAAACACTCATCCTCAAAGCTCTTCACTTTAATTAATTGAAGTTCAAAACGAGTATCACACGTCAGCTCCCGAAACTAATTGAAAGCGCAACTATAGTTCAGATCCTCCTACTATTCAAGGATCCAGGAAAAATTTCAGAATCTATGTGTGTACCCATGCATGTATCTGGACATATCTTTATACATTCCTTTGGACTCACGCACGGTATCTACTCGCACAAAGTTTGTTAAATAATCTCGGAGGTAAACTGTTTATAGTTGTTCAAGCACTTGTGTCCTGTTCCTGTCTAACAAATGAGAATGTGCCGGATGTAATGCTCCCAGATGGACATAAATAAGATTGCTGTAAACCCCATCCTTTGTGTCCACACACACTCGTAATAAGTACGGAAGTTAAAGTTATATCCTTCCTGCTTGCTGGTGTTGAAAGGTGAAGGAGAGACAGAAGAAAAAAAAAACAAAATAAACCTCAAATGATGCATTGCATCATTTTAAAGCAAGCTACTCGTACTTACCCTTCCCGATAGGAATTAATTTACTCAGCACTGCGATGGGCATCATGAATGTTAAGCTGCAAATCCATATCAAGGCAATTAGCTTGTAGGCGTGTTTCAGAGTCTGCCAGGTTCGTGACCGTAACGGATGGCAGATGGCATAATAACGTTCACAGGAAATTGCTACCAATGTCCATGCGGAAACGGATACTGAGCAAGCTGCAATAAGGATAGAGAAAAGCGAAATAAGTCAACAATATAATGAGTAATTTAATTTAATGAGGTGAACATTTGGCACGCATGTTTTTTACTACCAAAAAAAAATACTTAATGTCAACGTACCGACGGTTGAATTGATTTAAACGACTTCCAGTTAATTGGCGATTTTAATTAACAGAACTTTCGAGTGTTGAAAGTGAATGGGGATTCAATGAAATTAAGTCCTTGGATCAAAATTGTAATATGCATTTTGACGGAGTGAAGTTCTGAACGATTAAGACTATAACATGTATTTTTAAATGCAAACATCTATACACGAACGGCTTTCTATAAAATGCTGGACTTATGGCAGCCTGTCCAAAAAATGCTTAGGTGGTCTTGAGCTAAGAATAACTGACAAATTATTTAATTCAATTATAGCCGTTCCCTTAGTGCTTTTTGAATTGAATATACAGCAAACAATTTCGATTTTTCATAGAATTTGGTGGTCTACCACCGTGTCATACCCACAGTTCATCTGACTTCTCTCTGCGGTACAAAGCTCTACATTAATAAACAACGAACAGTAAATCGTAACCTTAACCTTGAATTTGTCACAAATTGCTCTGATGCAAAAAAAGATCTGTCAAACTAAAGCTGAGGAATTAAATTTACACTCAGGCAAATCCGGGACAAACAACAAGATGGCCAAATCGATATCCACCATCTTTTTATCGATTTTCAGACCACCCATGGCAGCATTTATAGAGGCGAGCTATACAGAGCTATATTTAGTTTTTGTATCCCTTGTCGAAACCTTTTTTGACATCAACGGTCTCGGTGAGATCATTACCTTGACGGAGTAGCGATCGTTCTCCATCGTCATCTTGTACACTTACACAGTCTCTGCATAACTCTGTATAACCTCTAGGTTAGGTTAGGTTGGCTTGGCTGTCCACGGTGTGCAGACACACTTAGGCAAATAAAGGCCCTTTGTGATACCATGGATCAAAACCAATTCGCTACTCATGGACTAACAGAACCAACCAGAGCTTTTGATAAGGCGATAGATGCGCATGACGTCTAAGGACGCTATGTCACCAAGGACTTCAAGGAAGGGGGACCCTAAATGCACCATTCTTTTATGCGACAGAGCTGGGCAGTTACATATGAGGTGAGGGATACTTTCCTCCTCCTCATCGTCCCTGCAGCTTCTGCAGAAGTCGTTTGAAAAGAGGCCAAGTCTTTTGGCATGTTGGCCTATAAGGGAGTGTCCAGTGAGAACACCAACAACGCAGCTGATCTGTGATCGCTTTAGTTTGTTTAGTTTATGATCCAGCCTGGGCCAGATCTGTCTCGAGATGAGACACGTTGATACGTTTTCCCATCTGAGGTTGGTCTTGCTAATAGCATTCAGCTTTAGTAGATGCTTACATGTAGCTAGGGGCATACCCAGGGACTGCCTATCAGACAGAATCCTTAGAGTAGTGCCTTGTCTGGCGAGTTCGTCTGCCCTGCAGTTTCCTGGAATGTCTCTATATAACCTCTATAAATGCTGTGATATGGTGCCTTAAAATCGATAGAGAGCGGTGAGTAATTATTTGGACTTCTTGGGTTATCCTTAGGATTTGTCGAAGTGTGAATGATTGATCGGCTGTGAATCTTCTTGGCCTGAAACCGAAACCACACTGATAGGGGCCAATCAGGTGGTTGACGAAGGGTTTCAAAGGCGCCGAGTTGAGGGGTCTTCTTTCTTGTGGATCACAGTACCACCTTTTGTGAATGTTTTACGTTCATCCGAGAGTAAGAACTGTCATGAGAAACCTTTCGGGCATGAGCTTAAACTATAGATGCCTTCTAATTGTGCGAGAAATATATCACGCATAACCCGCATGGTCGTGAGAAGCTAGTCCTTAGGCCAAATATGTAGCGTCTTAGCAGGGGATTGCCGGAAAACGTGGAGCTATCTCTTTACTTTAATTTATCACGAGCGACCTTAGCTGAAAAGTGGTCTGCCTGTAGCTCTAGAAGGTTTCACAAGCCATATGGTATCATCACTAGAGAACTCCGTCAAATCGGGTAACAAATGCCAGCAAGAGTAGGAGAAGTAGCACGGCTATGAATGCTAAGTCCCTATCTACGATGCTTCAAAAGGATGGGCCCGCGGGAATATAGGGACCGTTCATATGCTCTCAAGCTGTTGATTTTTGGTTTTTGTGGATCTTGGTAGTCTCATAATTTACCACACAGCCTTAATCGTTTCGTTTCGTATATTCTGGCACAACCTCTATTATTGTGTTTTTCAAGATAATCTTCAACGGATTACTTGAAGTTGTACTTCTGTTAGATATAATTGTAGACTTACTTATGAGCTCAAGATCAATCAAGAACGAATATACGTTTCTGAAGTTTTGATACTTATTTTCATTAGGACGTCGGTTGTCCAACACCGTATCCCCTGCCTCGCGTTACAGTCGTATAATAAATTTTTTTTGATATGTACATCTGTAGCTTCCAATCTATCAACTAAGCGTGTTATTAGATAAAAACAAAAAACTTCAATAGGTTGTCCTAAAATGATGAAAATATTGAAAAAGATACCTTCGTACACAAAGCTACACGAATCCAGAGCACTATGGATTGAAATGAACCCCAACTTGCTCAGAGCGAGTGCGTGTTGAAAATTTCACTGAAGTTGTAGGCACGTTCATCGATTTTGATAAAATACTCGAGTTCTTCATAACCGAAATGCATTGTGGTACAGGAATAGGGTTTCATTAACGGCTTTCAGCAAACAGCAATTTCAGCGGCTAAGCTAAGACGGTTTTGCAATAAAATTAACGAGTATCTCATCAATGCAAAAAGCAATTGATGTATCTAACACAAGTTCCTTGACCAACCGTCCATAACATCCCAAAGGCATTTCATTAATACGTGTATCCACCCCTCTGCTGAAAATCCCCCTCCATGCATGCACACTTACCTTGTAAATATGGCAATATCTTGCACATGAATTCTCCGAAAATGAAATTCCTCAACATCGCCCCCACCAACGTGAACGGGATGCACAGCATTCCGAGGAGCAAGTCAGACACGGCCAGATTCAGCAGAAAAAGGTTCGTTATCGTACGCATGCGACGGTTTTGCACTAACGTTAAAATGACAAGGATATTACCGACGATTGCCAGCATAAAGATTATTGCATGCAAGGCAATTTGTATCTGTCCCATCGCCTGGGCGGCCTGTGGCGGTGGCGCTGCTGACACTGCAAGCCCATTTCTGGATCCCGTGTCCACCGTCGACAGCAGAGTAACAGTGGTGCTTGTGACATTAGTGAAATTGTATACCGCATAATCGAACAAGATGCTCTCTGTGGAATTCATAGTCGATGTCACTTGACTCTATGTGTGCGTTGGCGGTTTTCTTCTCCTACCTTCAGTCCTCGTCTTTCGCTGGGTTAATAGATTTTCAGGCCTTAAGCGGAGGCACTAATGCTGCTGCTGATAGGATCATTTTTCATTCCTGCAAATAGAAAATGGAAAATTTTAATGAGAATATTTTCTATTACAATTTAATTTTGCTAAGTAGGATACTCGTACAACAACAAAAAAGTTGGTAAACAGGAAAACGAAATGAGAGCTTTCGAAGTGTCAAGAATAGTACAAAGGTTGGCGAGGTAAGCCTAATGTATTTTTATTGCGAGGCGAGTGTGTGTTTTTGATCCCGAATAACAAAGGACACGAGTGTTAATTAAATTCTTCTACCCGAATGCATCATAATAGAGCTGAAGTGCACTTTGGGCGTTGATAGCTAGTGGAGATTTCGAAAATTTTTAGAGTGGTTCCAGTCATTTTAACATGAAAAGCTTTTGGAAAAACCAACTGGCAGCGACTCGTTGAATTGGTTTATAGTTTTTATCATGGGCGTATATGAGTGATTTTTTTTAGTGCACATCAAAGCAATCATACGACTACATATATTGTAAAAGGCAAACAAGTTTTTAACAAGCCATTGTGCCATAATGTACCTTAACATGGCTCGTTGTCGTTATAGCCACAGCATACCCGAAATGGATAGCTTGAAATACGTTTCCAATTCGTTGGCTAAATATTTTTTTGCAAATAGTCCCTTATGACATTCATCTAGCTTTTTCCCTTCTTCGTTTTCAATGGCCACTCATTCGGATGTAACCTTGGACATTCTTCTTTTGTCCAATCTCTTGCGATGATTCAACTATTTTTTTTTTTTTTCGATTTGTTGTATCTCATGGTGTTTTCGCCTACAGATGTCGCATTTATATGGCATACATATGTACGTGTATAACCATAATTTTCCTTTGGGGACATTTTCGGAAATGTAATGCATTTTCATCGGCTTTCGACAAGGTCACGTTTCGTTGTCATAGCTTAAGAACTATAATGATGTTGGGTATGATGGAGGTTTATCTTAACAGAACAAAACTTCATATGTCAAGACAAAGATATAAAATCAATATTGGACAAGGAGATACATCCATTAATTTGAACAGGAGTTCTTTGACAGCCAAATTATAGCTTTGAGATATCTGTCTGTCACGTAACTTTTTTTTTCATAGTTTTACGAGTATCATGGGAATAGTTGTGGAAAAATAATCAGATTTCTCTTTGACCAGATGAAATGGGACTTGATTCAGTAAAAGAAAAAATATTTCCAATGGAAACGCAATAAGCCCGAGAAAAACTAGTTTCAATCGCAGTTAGTTGATCAGAATAGCAGATACTGCATCAAAAGCCGTAGGATCTGATTTTTTCCCAATTAGGGTTCACCGGTCACCATTTTTGTTTCAAAATGCTGATCTTCATAGGGTTGAGCTCCTTGTATGACTTAGTAGCCCTTAAAATAGACTAAAGCGTTGACTAGAACTGTAGACGCCACTGCTAGTTCCACTTAAAAAATTGTTCCACTACAGCCTGCATTCAAGAATGGTTGCCTTAGTGCAGGCCTTCTTTCCCTACTCTCCCTATGTTACTACAAACAGAATTCCAAAGGTGTTAAGATCTAGTAATAGGCATCCGTGTGCAAGCAAGGGATGCAATTGGTAAACAGAGGAGGGTTTCTAGAAACCTATTGACGCACATGCATTCCAAATTTGACTCTAATGTCCATGTCTAGGCTGACGCCAAAACCTAGTCGATGGGATAAAAAACATGCGCTGAATAATTCATCGCACTTAAATCAGCCGCTTGACTAATTCATCCGTATTGCTCACCACGCCATTAATAGTCATCTTTAACTCTATCTTCGAAGGCACTGTGAGTTTAAGGCAGAATAGGTATATAGAGAGCTTTGTCCAGTTCGATCTCTATATCCTTGTATCCCAGTATCAGCATTTGAATTTTTTTCTTACGAATAGTTTCCAATTTATTCAAGCAAGTCTAGATTAGGTTCGGTATACTGGTGCCCTAGTTGACTGACTAGAGGCTGTTAACGGCTCTGAGTCTATTGTGCCCATTAGTAGACCCTTGAGAACCTAAATTTCATTATCGGCCGCTGCATTGAACCACCCAGATACATATAGTATGTATGAATCTCAGGAGTTTTTCCAGCTCTATGTTTCTAGATCATCCAACTCCGCAGGGAAATAGCTCCCAAGAGTGTTTTTCCATCGGATAGCAAGTGGCAAATAGATTCTATGCCCTCTTCGTCCTTGCAGTTCCTACAGAAATCGTTGGGTGCAGCCGTGCTGCATGATTGCCTATCACACAGTGTCCCGTCACGACGCTATCCGAATATCCCTGCGACTGAGTTTCATGAGATCTGCGGATATCTTTTTGTCATAGACTGACATGTGTTATGGCACATGTTTCTAATCGATACCAACGTCTGTTCGCTACCTCGTTGGACTCAATGTCTATCTCTCTGTTCAAAGTGCTAAGCGGAGTGCTAGCCTTGGGAACGGCCTACGAGGCACTTAAATGTGATTCTGCCTTGGCTAGTTTATCCACCTTTACGTTACCTGGTATATCCATGTGCCCCGGTACCCAGCAAAAGTTCACCTTGCTGGCCACTGAGATATCATCCAGTCTTTTTGTGCACATTTTTACGAGTTTGGACCTCACCGATGTTGACTGCAACGCTTTGATAGCTGCTTGACTGTAGGTGCTCCTTGTTTTTCATTCAGAGATGTTACCCTTGCTAATCATGTCCGCAGCTTGTTTTATGGCAGCAACTTCAGCTTGAAAAACACTGCAATCGTCCTCAAGTCCGAAAACCCGGTTTGTATTTCGAAACTCGCAGTAAACACCAGCTCCAGTACCTAAATCCATTTTGGGTCCATCGGTATAGATAGCCAGTTCATTTCCGGTAGAGGCTTACCTTTCATCCCACTCCTTCAAGCAAGTCTACGTACCAACTAAAAATATCCTTCGATATCATTGGTAAATATCAGGAAAGGGTCAGAGAGTGGGCTTAGCTTTACAGTACACTCATGGAGAAGGGGTTCGAAGTACGTTTATCCCCGTAATACAACCTGCACTAATCGATTACCTAAAAGGCTCGTCATCCATCTTAAGATAAAGTTACCGCTCTTGTCTTCTGACAATTGGCACATAAAACAAGTTCATGGGTCAGACCCAATAACCAAGAAAATTTACTTTACCTTCTGCATTCATGCTGTTGAAACATGAGACCAGATACCAACAATTTCCTCGACACCATTCCATACTTTTGATCAGTGGCATGTTTCTCACCCCAGTGAGATTTATTAATTCCTTCGAAAATGCCATCGCCTACTTCTTGGATTCCATAGCTACCTTTCGTAAAAGTCTCTTATAAATTTTCTATTGATGTACATACATACATATGTAGGTACGAGTATGTGCCCACGTTCAAGAGAAATTTGTTCAAGCGAAAAACGCCCACCATTCATTCTTTAGCCGAAAATATTGCCTAAAAATTGAATTTTTTATTTGATCTAAAAACATGAAATTAAATTTACATAAAACAATCGAAATTAATTCTCTGGAATCATACCTGAGCAAGCAAACATGTCACATGTCAGAGTTTTCATCCCTCCGAGAATTCACCCTCCCATAACCATCCCATAAGGGAGGGAAAAACATCAGGGCGGTTACACAATGATTTATTGCAAGTCAAATGCATAATAAAACACATAATGCGGACTATTAAGGACTTTTAAGTCCGTTGAAGCAACAACAGTATCCATGACCGTAGAGTCCTTTCGATTTCAAGCAAAGCTAACTTATTGAGGATTTAAATGGTGTACTGGAACTCGAATGGTATCTGACAACATTGCTAATACATTTGAGAACCATAACCAATTCGCTTGGATGTAACCTAAAACCCACCCACACTTGACACATTTGCTACAAATATTCCAATTAATTTAGTTCCACTCCCAGGAGTACTCCCGACAAAATTTCCATTCCGGGTTGCGCATAGCGTTGAGCAACAGCGTAGAAGGGAACTTCTAACACCGGCACACAGGGATTGCCCTGCTACTGGGGACTGCCCAAATTCGGGGAAGGTGTCCTATTTAATTTGCGTTGCTTTCGTTTGTCATGAATGACACAAATTTAGCTTAAATTGGAGGAAGGTCCTTTTGTAATTGCAAGCCTTTGCAATGCTGTGTGTGCCTTAAAATGTTTAATGGAACCCCAACTTTTTCGTCCTGTTTGATGGCGAGGAAAAGTAATTGTCGCCCTATTTTACTGTCGGCATTTCATTTCTATTGAAACGTGAGACCTAATTTAGGTTGAGTTGAGGCAATAAAAAAAAAGTCTGTCTTCTGTGTGAAGTCACGTTTCCATTAGGAGAACAACGATTCACTAGGTTCACTGCAGCAATAAATGCGAAGGCTTCCGAAGGTGGATACGAGTACTCAGTTTGTTGTGAGAGTCGACTGATGCTATTTTTATATTTCGCAAACTTGATGGAGATGGGTGCAATGCTGAAGCGACCATGGAATTAAATATGTACGTGTTCAGACGTCTTTTCAGCTTTTGAAATAAGTTTGGACTTATCCAAGGCATTATCCTGCATGACTGCAAGGCATTATCCTACATGACTGCAAAACGAGGAATGTACAACCCTACAGCAAGTTATAATCTTAGATAATTGAATGGCGATAAAGACCTTCCAAAGATAACTCAGTGGGTAGAGAGAGTTGGTAACTAAACCATAAACTTCATGGTCTTAAGCATTTTTTTTCCTTGTTTGAAAAGTAGTCGTTCCTTGCATTTGAGTCTTATTATGTCATATATAGTAGACACGTAGGTATACCGACGAGGACGAGTCCATCTACCGTAGTTCGTCAAAAGAATGTCAGCAGTCAAATTCTTTAAAGAAGAAGAATTATCCGGCGGATTTCCTAAATTGAAAGATGGGCTTTTGCTTCTCCTCGATGAAAGAAATAAAATGTTCTTTCAGGTCCGCATTCGAACGCTTTTAAGGGCATTAAAACAAAGCACGTTAATCAGTGGAAATATTCTGAGAGAGAACTATCTGTAGCAAACTTCCCCCGTCGCTGCAATATCACAAAACTCAAGTGATTTTGACACTCAGCATTGAAGATTAAACCAAAGCCCAGAGCGGTCAGACTCATCTCGATCCATTGTACAATGAGGCAGTAAGCATTTCCTAGCGAGGCCTTAAACTTCACCTGCCGCGTCATAAGCAGCAATGGCACCATCACTACACCGCAGCCACCAATCTACAAGTTAGTGGAGTCTAATTGACTAAGTTTGAGAAACTTAAATCGTGTACCAGTGACGAAAAGAGCTATGCTAAGCTATTTTGTAGGATCTGTGTAGGTAGGTCGAGCTGAGGTTCAGAGCTTAGTTATCCGACTTTAACTTAGAATTTGTTGCAACTATCACTAACGACCAAGAGTTGTTACAAATTCTGCCGTAGCTGCAGAAATGCTAATGAAAAAGAATCTCTTCTTCACTTTCTTTGCGCGTGTCAACGACGAACTGTAGGTAAACGCTTCTTCGACGACCTGAAACAGATACTTGACAGAAGGATTGAAGCCCTCATCCTCCACCTAATCGATAGGATGGGTTCATTTATGTTCTCAAGGATCTACAAATGTGCACAATGGACTCCGTGTTAGTCTAAGCGAGCCATTGACAGTCTCCTGACAACTTGGGCACCCGTATATCTAACCAAACCTTGTCTGGTAAATTGTATCTTCTTCTCCTATGATACGACTTTTGCGCTTCATTTGTGCATTTAACAAAAATGCTACTTTCTAGTTTCTCCAGAAGAATATTGAATTGGAATTCAAAATGTGCATCAGATCATCGGACGCTATACGTAAATTGCAATTTCAATGTTTCTAAGAGGAGAAAACTCTGGATGCAGTACATTGTTTGATGTGCTACTCGACAGTCGAACCGTATGATGTGAATATTACCTTCAGACATGCACTCCACAGAACAGGATTAACGTTGCAGTTGCTTCAAAACCAATAGAACATGAACATATTTGGGAGAAGGAAAATAAAAGCAAATTGGTTTGTAGGAGAAACTGGGCGAAATTACCTTAGATCTACATCATTGTGCTCACATAGTACGGAAGGGCGTGCAAGTGGGAGATAAGAGAGATCCATCCCCTTCCAAATATTTTGACCAATTTTGAAATGATGAACTAGAACGGAAATTTACATTGTAGAAGCTTTTTTATGTATGTGGCAATTTCTCAATCATAAGGGCTAAAAATGGCACTATGTACCTCGTTGTAAATTGTATGTTATCTACTCACAATGTATATAAGTGCTTGTTCATTTCGGTATATGTAGATGTAGGGACTGAATCCTTTTTTTTTATAAACATAAGCCTCCAAGTTGAGACTTCTGAAAACCATAACAAAAAGGCTAAAATTAAAAGCTAGGCATTTCAAGAAGAGCTGCGGGCAAACATACAGACCAACTTGTGATAATCGGAAATTTTCATCATTTCTCAAGCCGTGGAAATGTCTGGTTTCCACCATGAGCAAAAAATGTCCCTTTTTATTGAAAGAAGTCTTCTAAGACATGGAACTTACAGGCGAGAAAATTAAAACCTCACCACTATCAGACCAAAAACCGTGTCTGCAGGCAATAAAATTTGCAGATATTAGCATACTTTATATATATTCTCCGGCTCTGGCTTGTGAAAACCAACTTCCGCAAATTGATCGCTTACATATTATACAGCCTCTACAGTGTGCTGATTCTCTTCTCCTAAGCCTAGTAGCTGAATAAATGGAGAAAAGCCTCACTATATACTGCTAACTGTAGTCATTAATCATTATTAAAACGACTTCCATGCGCTTATACGAGTATGTAAGTCATGCTTTAAATTACAGAACTGTAAGGTGATTGAGCTAATTCCTGGAAGCCACATGACTTCATAGCAACCATGAAAATTCAAACCTTTTAAACCCTCCATTGACATGATTTAAGAGTCCTAGGCAATGGTACGACCTTGAACTTCTTGTGGGGAAGATCACCCATTTAACGAAACTGTATGGACTCCTGCTTTAGCTTAAGCTCATAATATTAAGTCCAGATTGGATTTCTAGTAAAAATTTTAATGATAACTTTTGAGGACTGTTGCCGAAAAGCTCCGAAAACTGCTTACAACTGCTTCTACGCGATATGGCGTGAAATTTCCATCTCGAAAAAATTGGAGCACGACCGGCTCATTTGGTATGTTCAAAGGAGGATGCAAGAACCCTGTCAAAAAGGCAATGTCAATCAACGTTCCTGTACAAGAGCGGAGGAGAGGCAGACCAAAAAACTCATGTGGATCACATGAATGCAAAAACAGAAGCATTTGATTGCAGATACTTTCTGAGGTCGAATCGGCGAACCCCACAGGTGGACCAGTAGGGATGCAATAAAATGGAAGGGTTATGATCCCTATAATCCTGATCATAACCTCGCCGAACAAAAAGGAAAAAGAAGAGAAAATGGCGTAAAATTTCCACCTGAACTTATTCCTTTGTCTACTGCAGGCAAACTTATCCGTAAATAAATATAAAACTTCACGTTTATATCTTAAAAGGATTACCTGACAACAAAATAATAGTTTTCACCCCCGCCTTCCTACGTTTACCCCTATTTCCCTATTCATCTCTCCGTAACAAGGCATTCTATTTTCTAATTAAGTGCACTTGTCGCCGCTTGTCGTATACCCTTGTTAAAGTATAAAGTTTTCATGCATACAGAAGTTGGACACATTCAAGAGCGAGAATATAGCTCGAGGATAAACAAGTTCATTTGGATTTTATATCCTTGATGATGATCTGGTCACATGAAGCCAGTTATATGCACGTATCTCATCACAAATTGCAAGAATAAATGCGGTCTTGTTCTCCCACGAACTTCAAATCAAATTAAATGCAATTTAACGACTAGATTTTATATGAATTCGGAAATATTCACCAATCAACCAGAAATGTATTTGGAATAATTTATTTCAATTTGTTGGTTCAGAAACTGTTTCTCAGTTGAGTAGGCAGAGGATTTCAAATTCCATTTCAACCAAATACTCAATTATTCTGTTTTCAATTCACAACTAATATTTAATTAAAAATGCAGTGGAAGCAATTTCCAGCTCCATTAAAAATTCAGACAGCCCATTAAAGCTTTGAAAAAAAGTCCACGCAGGCGTGCGTACATACATAGGAGTACATACATATGTTCATACGTAGGCGGTCGTATTCCGTAGACTTAAAATTTAAACACTCATGAGATAATTTTGGAGTGCTTCTCTACAACAGAACTGACACCAAAGTGCATATGTGTGTCTCAGAAACTGCTCATTCACTATAACAATAGGCTTCCAATACCCTGTTGTACTTAGCCAAACTTCCGAAACCACTAACTTTAGTCGCTTTTGTTGACCTCAATTGGCTTGTTTTAAAAAGAAACATGCTCAACTTCTTCAAATTCAAGCTGTCAATGCCTTGAAGCAAATTTCCCTTTGGCATATACTCGTAACTGGCTTGTTTTTCTATTTCTGGACCTCTCGGATTTAGAAAAAATGTAATTTACTGAAGTTCTGTGTTCTCGATAGTGCTTCAAGATAAAATCCATTTGGAACGTTCTTGAAACTATACAATATTTTGTTGGAAGAAATTTCGAATTCTCAGTGAATTTGAAGGCTGTCCCAAAGAGGGCGTTCGATTCAACTTTCGATCTTTCGATCTATAAGACTAGGAATACTTAAAATTTCATATCTGACGTCTGTCAACGTTAGTAAAAGAGGAACTCTACCCGAAAGAACTACCAATTATGACTATTAAAACTCACCATTTTCGAAAATAATTATACTCCAAGTGAGCCATCGATTCAAAGTACAATTCCAAAATTTCAGAAAATTGGTTGGACTGTAGCCATTCGTAGCCCACGGTCATCGAAAACACGGCTGCAGTGAGAGAAAGTGTTACTAAAATACTAGCGACATCAATTCGTAATCTGGTTGATGGAACACCAGTTAATAGGGTGCGAAAAATTCAAGAGCCATCCAGGAGTAGCCCGTGTCACAGTTCGGTTCAAAATTAAAATTAAATGATTTTGATCTGGAAGATATCTATGAGGCCACAGCAAGATGGAGTTACTTGCCACATTACACCCGAAAACGAAAACTGTTGCATGACAAATTAAGATGGTGTCGACACATGGAATGCCGATAGGAATTGGCCATATTCGTGAACATCACGAAGATCAAGTGATTTTTTTGAAGTCGCATGTGTATGCTCATAAGCCGTAAAATAAATTCTAAGGATAAGGCAGAGATACAACGTGTTATAACCACTTTGCAACGATACCGTCGAAAGTTTCATCAAAAGAGGAAGAGTTCATCAGGAGAATCATGGACGGATGTACCTAGAATTTTTTTCGGAAAATCATTTCCAATATTTTTACTTTACAATGAAATAAAAACATTATCACTGTCTTAAAAAATAATGTGTTTAGTTCAAAAACCAAATCCGGCATTTCTTTTCCAAGTGACAAGATTTTTCAAGCATTGAATAGAGATAAAGGCACAGACCAATATTACTTATCCCGATTCTGCTTGGACTGCATACACCGCATACTAACCTAGTTGAACTGCAGTTCCTCTTGTTCATAAACGTCTCTATAGCGTCTGTAACGGTTATATTCAAACGGAACGACAAGACAGAAGAAAGCGCAAACCTGACATCATTTTATTTTATCCATCATCTAACAAATTGCTTACATTAAATGTGGATCTAAACATCCTTAAAAGGCCTGGAAGGGTATCATTCAGATAACCCGCAATCACCTTCATAAAGTGAAGATTTTTCGGCACAAAACGATTGGCATTTGGTTTCAGTGAGTGATTTTTATTCTGCATAAAAGTATTCCTTTTTTGATTCACGCGATGTTCTGATGAACTAGACTCTTCTCTTATGAATTCGTACACATTAATTGCTTTCTTCTACTATTTTGTCACTTTGTCAAAAACTCTATAAAACACTTGGAAGGACTCTTAACCCCTTCTGCATAGACAACCTCATGGTACCATCCAGAGCTCATGCTTTCAATTCCCTTTTTCCGCCAGACAATTTTCGGAAGAATCGTCTGTTTTTTCGAGGATGTAAAGATGAGGAAGTTAGTGAGGATACAATCCACTTTGTTTGTCACAGTCCAAGTCTCATCTACAAGGTTAACCATTGAGCACAGGGCATATATACATATGTATCTCCCCTATTGGTATGGTGAATCGACTCATCTGATTATTCATTGCGCTCTTGTTCATTATCCCCGGCAACAAATTTCTTGAATGCATCTATAACAGCGTGGGGTGGATCTAAAAGTTTGACATTTTCACCCAGTACGTCATTCATCATTTTTCCCCGACATATCTTCGCCCGAAATATTCTAATCGTAATCCAAATGTCTTTACAAATGAGTCCTCTTCGCTCTGTATGTGTATGATATGCCCATTGTTGCCAACAATGGCAACATGATTTTCAAAAAATGTTGGAGAACATTTTATTTTATTTACAAATTGTGCTAACCTTTGACTTTCAAAATACAATAAATTTTGTATGGTACTGTGGTTTTGAGTAATTATTTTAATTTTTTCCCCAAATTCACTTTCACAAAAGAGCATAATATAAATACCAGCTTACAACTGGCAACAAAAAATATGTCAGCCTGTCAATTCAAATGCGGCAGTTTTGAAGGAGGTTGACAGGTAAACAAATGACGGTTTTATTTATTTTTCGTGGCTATATACGTTAAACGGGCGTCCCGGTGGCGGTGCGTTAGAGCGGCTTTTCTTTTCAAACGCCTTCTTTGAGGATGTACTGCTTCGCCTAACACATGCTGGTAAGTACGTACGAAAAACCTTCAACATGCCATTTAAACCGAGCAGAGCAAGCTGTCGCGAATGCTTGAAGTTGTAAGAAATGATGGAGGACATATCTCAACTAAAACGGAACCCTGAAAACACCACGAGGACATATGGTAGAAATCAGTAAACCACAACAGGTAACAAGCACTCTCATATTTTTATAGCTCCGTACAACAATACTCGAGAACGATTGAAGTGCCTCTAGCAATTAGGGAACTATGAGGTACTAGTATTTAAAAATGTTTGGATAAAAATAAATTTGCTTATGCTATAAGCTTCACGTTTATTTATTTATTTTTTGCCTTTGATCTACTATTAAGCTACAAACATGAACTACCATAATCCGACATCATTGAGGAAAGAAATCACCTCGATTTAGGGTTTCCCTTTTAGAGATCCCCGTAAAATACACAACGCATAATCCGGGAAAATCAGCTTGGGGATCCTGGGAAAAAACCCTTCCACTGAATAAGATAACATTTTTTCACCAAATGAAAAGGGTTGGTTCCAATGCACAAAAATAAAAATAAAAATAAAAAATCGGTTCGTACTAATGGGGAAAAGTTTTCGGCACTATTACGTGCGAAAGGCTAGGTGAACAACAAACCTAAAAAACATTTTTTTTTAATAAGACGGGGAACCCAGATCCCAGAGCAATCAGCCCCGATTTCAGCCCACTGTGCTACCAGGCAGTAACCTATTTTTTGGAACACACCCACTGAAACCTAGATTTTATTAGTTTTCTGTGGTTACTCTTCCCCAGCAGGTCTCAAACTTCGACCTGTCAAGTCATTAGCAAACACATAACCCACTGCACCATTATCACCGCCAGCGAAACACGCTAGCGATAGACTAGCCCAACAGCTTCCAACATTCCACATAAATGATGAATATAGTTTTTCTTGGAGTTTGCATCCCATTTTTACAAATGCACGAAAATGTCCTGGGGCCTATGAAAAGAGTTGAATCAAAAACTGTTTTGCCCCATTGCTACGGCATGTATGTACATAAGTACAATAGAACTTCCTGAAAAGAAAGAAATGATTACATGCAGACGCATGACTCAGTCATTACTGCAACAGCGATAATCCATTTTATCGAACGTATTTTCAAAAATACAGTTTATGGTTAAGTGGTGTGTCCCTGATGGAGGATACTATCGTGGCCAGATTTAATATTAATGGAATTGTTACTGAGCAATCCAATGGCTAATCAGACAAAGCATGCGCGACGCAACAGATTAGAAGCTGCCAAAGGTGGTTATAAATGCCTTGGATTTCTCAAAAGACGCAAACGTTTTTTACCTCCCGCAGACGTGGCTACAATTGATGTCTTATAATCGTCCAAGACTTAGATATAACTCACATGTTTGGCGGAAGCTCCCGTAATACATTTGAGTCTTTTAGATCGTATTCAGCGACAGGTGAACCAGTCGATTTGCAACCAAATTCCCTCGCAATGTTGGATGTCTAGTACTCCTTATCGGTACTTCCACCATAAGTAAGTGTTCGGATGAAATCTGTTGTCGTGTACCGTCAGTATCCCGCGCATCTCTACGCCTTAAAATCGCAGAAATTCCTTTTTAAATCACTCAACACGAATCCGTTATGATTTCCTTACAAATTTCCAGAAAGCTACAACAACAAAGATTCAAATTCAGAGTATCGTCACCTCCCCCAACTGCTTTTTCTGTCCCCTCTTTAGTACACTCTTCTTTCAAAATGAGCGCATTCTGTCCAATTTTGGGTCATGGTGGCAATGGTTGCCATATGTCACGGATAACATGGGCAGTCTTAGCATCCAAGACATCAATTGTGTCAAACGATCCATTCCTCGACTTATAGCCAGTTTATCCTTTCAAAACGATGCTCAAAGCGCCATGTGTCTTTAAAATTGATTGAATTTACGGAAACGAATAACAAGTGATCATCGGTCTGTAACGATATCCTTTGACCATAACGCGAACTCCGGCCTAAAAATTCTAGTTCAATGATGCTACTGTAAAAACGACACCAAATGGTTCATTTCAGGATCTCTTCTGTATTCGTCTGATTCCGCATGTCACAGGTTGACATATGGTCGTTTTTCGTAATTGCTTTTCCCATTTACACGAATTTCCGACAGAAGTCCAAGAGTAGTAAGCGTCATGAATAGGCTTTGATATGTCCTTCGAATACGGCAACAAATATTCTTTAAATTCAAAAAGTCAATCAACATTTTTGTCATTTGCATTTTGAAAAACTACTTAAAAAATTTGAGTCACTTACTCGTATGAATTCCATTTCTAACTAAAGAAACAACCTAAATAGCTGAGCAGATTTGTTTCCAACTCCATATAATCGCTCCTACTTATAACCGAAATATCCACTCCGACCTCAAATTTCACGGCGAATTATGAAAGATTAAAATTTTCTTGAAAACAACGCTTACCTTGCATGGTAAGCTTTCGAAAATTGGTCATTTATTGGATGTGGCTATGACGGTTAAGTCACCAAGAACATATCGAAAACCCTGACGTGATGGTAGTCAAACACTTTTTTTAGGGTTGAAATACATTTTTCTACAACCTACTTTTATTCAATTTTAAATCTGAAAACTACAATAGTGTAGTTAACACCTTACGGTGTTAAGGTTTACAGTTCGGCACGTATTAAACTTTAAGCTTACAACCATAAATGCATTGACAATCGAATGAAGAACAATGAAAACGAATCACTTTGTTCCAGAAATTGAAGTGAAAAACCTCAGAACTACATGCTCTACATATGTACATATGTACACATACGAGTATGGATATGTGCATAGTTGTACTTGCGCTATGTTTCTGGATAATAGAACTGCGCTTACAGAGAATTGCATCTGGTATACCGAGAGCGGAATTGAAAATCGAATTACTTTTAGTTGGATATTTTCAAAAAAATGTTGGGGGTTGGTCATAGTCTACCAGTACATGGTTATTCGCATTTTTAATTCAGTTATACTCGTCTGTTTGTATTGAAAAGGTTTTCTTTTTATCAGGACGTAAATTTAATGAAACAACAGCGTGACACAGCGAGTACATGTGGACTTCTATGTATGGTAATCGCTTGCAGGCTTGCATTTAACTCTCAAGGATATGGTACTCGTGCATCTCACATATTTCTGTCACTGCTTTGGGAACTCCCGGAAGAGTTTCAAAGCACTCATGAAATATATGATTAGCTAGTAGGTTAGTGGGCATTGTGTCAAAAGTTTTGAAAAGTTTTTTCATGACTTTAGGCTTAGCTTGTGATTTTGGCGATGAACTGTAGATTCTCCCTATCCGTGCACAAAATGGGCACGATTTTAAGGATGTCTGCATGTTGAGTTGTACAACTCCACTCGGATTGAAAATGGTAGTACGAAATATCTCACATGGAGTTAGCTTTTGATGGCTGGATTCTACGCGCGTCATGAGTATAAGGATTTAGTAATCTATTTTCTATTAACGATTATCGATTTGGTTACTGCGTATCGGCAAGTCTATATACATATGTATGTATGTTAATGTCGCATGATAGGAGTATTAGCAGGGATTGTGGCAGAACTTGGGCTCTAAATCCCAAAATGATACATTGGATGTATACAATGATGGTGGGGCCTATTATCACATACGCGGCCATCATTTGGTGGCCGAAAGTTCTTGAACGGACAACGGAAGTTACAAAGAGTTGCCTGTCTCGGTATCACAGGTGCTATGCGTACCTGCCCGACGGCAGCTCTAGAAGCAATCGTCGGGTTTTCACCCCTTCACATCTTCATTAGGAAGACAGCCGCTAGGTGTGCTATCAAGTTGCAGATAGAATACAAGTATAAATCAGGTGACCATGTGGGACATCTGAAAATTCTTGACTTAATCCCCAAAAGAGACATGTTTTGTACCATCCCTGACACCATGGTCAAGGAGTACTGTTTCGGTAGGTTATTTGAGGTAGAAATATTAGATCATGCAAATTGGTCTAATGGTGTTCCGGCATTAGACCCTAGAGGTCTAGTTTGGTTCACAGACGGATCGGAAATGGAATCTGGAGTTGGAGCTGGTGTCTTTGGACCCAACACCAAAGTCTCGATACCTATAGGAATGTGTCTCACGGTATTTCAGGCTGAACTCCATGCCATTAAAATCTGCGCTAGGTTAAACATTAGTAAGGGTATTAAGGGCGCTAGAATATATATATTTTTAGACAGTCAGGCAGCACTCAAAGCGCTGTCGTCCAATTTAGTGGACTCCATATCAGTTAAAAGCTGCTACGATGCACTGCAATCCCTGGCGAGACTAAACAAGGTAAAACTTGGATGGGTCTCCGGCCATCAAGGGATTGCAGGCAACGAGCTAGGATGAACTAGCTAGGGCTAGCTCAGAATCTGCGTTCATAGGACCTGAACCTTACTGTGGCATTAACTGGTCATACGCCACTGGGAACACAAGCTTCGTCTGTACCACTGGGAAAATGTCGCAGGGTTGAGACAATCCAAATTACTAATCAGACCCTACTCCTATAAGGATATACTTAACCTTAGTAAGGAAAGTATCAGGAAGCTAGTGGGCTTTCTCACGGGCCATTGTGGCTTGAGAAACCACCTTAAAAAACTTAACCTGAGCTCAGACACGGAATGTAGGTTCTGCTCGGAGGAGGACGAATCATCCGAACACATTCTCTGCAATTGCCCAGCTTTACATTGGTAAAGGAGACGTATTCTATAAAGAAATATAAAGAAATATGTACGCCAGCGGAAATGAAAAACTCTACTACTAGGATTTACTATCCTTCATTAGGGAGGTAGTACGTCTCTTAGACTAAGAATACCCTTACGATACAATAGATCTTTTAGGTCGCAGTGTCTGCCACATGGGCAAGGGTTCTATATATAATATAATATAATAGCATGGATTGTGCTTGAAATACTTTAGATCTTCTGCTAGCAAAACATATCCTTGGCTTATTGAGCAATGACTGGATTTGCCAGATAAATTAAGGAGCCTATACCCTTACGCACTTCAACACACTGGTGAAGATAAATATGTTAGTTAGCCTATAAACTCCTTATTCCGACCATCTCTTTCTTTCTTATTTAAATATTTTGGTTGACGTATAAAGTGGTACGACATTAAGTATCTGTTTATATTTTTGTTCACATCCAGTGAAAGAACAATGACCTACCTGACCGTTTTCCAAAAGTTGGATTATTGGAGTCAAGGAATCTTTTTCGCCGATATTCCCACATCGAAATATCGCAGTTCTAAAAGTCGTCCAGTTGTTATTTCGAATTGAAGGCTTCTGGCCGCAACTGTTACGAAAAGCAAAAAGCGTTGAACATGGTAGAACAGCAAGAAAAGCCTTAAACTTGTTCTACAAGTGCAACAGGGTGTTCACCAGCACCTGTGTATTTCATGAAAACTTCCATATAAGGCATATATGCCTTGAAAGAAACGAAAAAGTAGCGTGTGCTCTGAGGAAGGCGATTCTTTAACAACTTGACGATCTAACCTAATTTTTTTTTATTATGAAAAAAATTTCGCCCAGGACTAGGTCAAGGTCAAGAGAAGAAAGGGCAGATGATTGTTCGCATAGACTTCAGATGACCCTCGCGTAATGGTTAGCAGCGAAGGTCATGCTATGAATCCCTACTTTTCCCCACAACGTGTTTGAGATATGCTACATCGAGGTGTTGGAGGCAGTTGTAAAGCCCTGCGTGCGACAGAAGGATGGTCGGACGAGTTCTAGCACGATTCTGCGTGAGCGCACAAGAGCGTGACAACTCAGTAATGAATTGCGGTCAATTTCCAAGTTCATTTATAGCCACCTAATTCACAAGACCATAATCTGTTGGATTACATTACGTGGGGCATTGTGAGATATAAAACCTGCAAACATCCGCACAACACGTCCAAGCTCTAAAGGATATCATTATTTTAGTTATGGCCAACATCAAGAAGGACCATTAATGTCAGGCATGCTCACGTCTCGGGTCACGAATTGAACGAGGCCTTATTAATTTTCAAGGTAAATTTATGTCCTAGATTCTGAAGAATTCCTTTTCGTCATTAAGTTAAATAAAACTGTTAATAAAATACTTCTTATGGGAATGCTCAGAAAAGCTTAAGTCTAATGCCTCTTAGTGCGCAAGTCAAGTGCTGGACATGTTCTGGGAGGGTTTAGTCTAGTGTCTGCCAAATAGGCGCCGTGAGTAGTTGATTAATGCGTTGGACTACTTCACAAGCCAAAAGTTCAACGTTCGAGTCCTAGAAAACACCAACAAGGCCCCACCTTTCACGAATGCTGACTTACGTTCGAGAGGAATGACACGTTTCGGTGTTCTCCGGGATTCTAACCTCGAACATCCCATCCGGTAATCCAGCGAACTAACCAATGATCCGTGGCTCGCAAGTAATTTAGAAATATTTTGTCAATTTTTCTTTAGAAATGAAACAAAACTTAAATTTTTTTAAAATCAAATATTTATACGAACAAATTGGTATTTTTAAGGCCTGCAGGTTTGAACACAGAAGTTTTATGATTAATGCAGGAAATCGTTAATACAAGGTGGCGCAAAATTAATCATCCCATCGGAAGATGTTATAATTTTTCCAAATGGCGTCGTACGTCAATCATATCTGCCATTTGTGAACTAGACCGCTGCAGTATACAAACAAACAAGCAATGGAGCGCTGTACTCCGCAAGAGCGTGGAATAATCGTGTCGATTTTTTTGACCAATAATCGGTCGGTGGTGTTAGCGCAGCGTGAATTTCGACGTCGATTTCCTAATCGTGTCGCGCCAACTGGGCAAACATTCCAGCGCTTAGCTACTCGACTCGAACAGCCTGGAACCACAGGAGACCATGCAGGGGGTGGCCGCCACCGGACTGGTCGTTCGGCCGTGGCTGCCGATGTCGCTGAGAATGAAGAAACATCAACCCGACGACGGGCCACACAATTGGGCATCACCAGACGGACCCTACACATGTTCCCGTACAAAGTGCAAACAGTGCATCAGTTAATACCTCCTGACCGTCAGTCGCGTGTGAATTACTGTCAAGCCATCCTCAATCTCAACAACGAAGAGGACGATTTTGTGTCGAAAATCATCATGAGCGACGAGGCGCATTTCCACTTAAGCTGTTACGTCAATAAACAAAATCTTCGTTTCTGGGTCACTGAAAATCCGCGTGTGATGCACGAAGAGCCATTACATCCACTCAAAGCCACTGTGTGGTGCGGCGTTCACGCGGGAGGAGTGATTGGGCCGTATTTTTTTGAGGATGCCATCGGCAATACGTTCACTGTTACTGGCGAATGCTACAGGGCCATGATAAACGACTTCTTACTACCGGAATTGGATGAGCGGGTCTTGGTGAACATGTGGTTTCAACAAGACGGTGCAACCGTACACACAGAACGAGCCACAATAGATTGTGAAGGAAGCGTTTCCTGGGAATAGTGCGTTAGTATAGCGATAACTTAGTATATCATAATGAGAGTAATTAACATTGTTTGCTTTCATGTTCTTATTTAGTGAATTTAGTAGAACCACATATGTAATTACCTCCAGTATATCTATCATTCAAATCAAAGAACTACCCACCCTACCTATCAGATTTCACCCACCAAGGGGAAACTTCATCGGAAACATCTGAAACTTTATCTATAGAACGTGTATTGAATACCATAATATCCCATACCTCCTACGCCAGGACATTCAAGCACCAGAAGCATGCAACATTAGATTTTAATAAAATCTGCTGGGAAAAGTTTTTGCTTAACTGCATCTACGTTAACTGATTCTGAATTATAAAGTTTTAATGCACACGAAAATTGGATACACAACGGATGCAGAGTAAGAGTAGAGACGTTATTTTGCATTATGGTCGAATGACAACAAACTGTTTTATTAGCCTTAATAAAATAATGTTTAAACTTGCAGGACACATCTCAACGACATCAGAATTTATGATGAAATTGAGTGATGAAAATTTCAGAATATTTGGCTCTCTGAAACCCATTCGATCCATTGAAGCGTTGGATTGCCATTGGCCAAATCAATCTACGGATAGTATTATGCTTAAATGGTTTAATTATACTCATAGCTTCACAAAGTGGACGGTTTTTAAGTGTTTTTGAGATATGAAGCGAAGTGGAAACGACGGTAGGATTCAATTCTAGAGAGTTTTCATGACTCAACATGACGCAAGCGGAAATAAACAACTTATACCATGCTTTCCTCAGAATGCAATCGGAGATTCTTTATTAGAATTTCTATCAGAGAAGAATGGGAGGAGGATAGAATTTGTCCCGACGATGAACTGGCTAAAGACACCAAGGGATCCAAAACAAATTTCACTGCGGTAGCCAGTCTTTTAGACTGCAAAGTTTTTCGAGAAAAAGTTGTCGCTATAGAGAAACCAATGGAAACGTTTA
Source organism: Blera fallax (assembly GCA_946965025.1). Lineage (NCBI taxonomy): Eukaryota > Metazoa > Arthropoda > Insecta > Diptera > Syrphidae > Blera > Blera fallax. The sequence goes on from OX337248.1 coordinate 72,927,903, forward strand.
CAAAGTGACATTTTTGAGGAATGATAATCAACATTTATGCTGTTGTCAAGCTGCCATAAGAGCACTCCAATCAACTTTGTTAAAATCGAACCTCATCAAGATGTGTAAGAATGAGGTACCTATAAACAATCAGCACGGTGATCGTCTGCTTGGTGGCGGGACATAAGGATGCCTTTCTAAAACGCAATTATGGGCGCACTCCGGAGGACCCCCTTAGCGGCACTGGACGTCATTATTCACCTTTTGCCGCTTGATTTACAAGCTAAAAACCTTGCGCTAAGGCTCACTAATTTAGGCCTCTTTAAGAAAAGCAGTATAGGACACTGCTCCATCTTAAATGAATTTATCAGTGGCAATTCAGTAAAAACAGACGACATTACTCCCGTGTTCGACTTCGACACACCGTACGAGATAACATACCCAGGAAGGGAGTATTGGCGCGGGAATGCGATAACAAAACAAAAAGAAATCGCAATTTATACGGATGGAACGGGCTCTGGAAGATACTTTGAGAACACGGACCTGAATGTGTCTCTGAGACTGCCAAATACATGCAGTGTCTTCCAATCAGAAGTTCTAGCTGTAATCCGGGCTGTGGAACTACTAGAGATGAAATCAATATCCAATAAGGATAATGTCATTTATATCGATAGTCAGGCTGCACTCAAAGCGCTAAAATCAAACATCATAAAATCTGGGATAGTCAGGAACTGCCGCACAATGCTAAAGGTATTATGCACGCAGAACCGCGTAAAACTATGCTGGGTGCCAGGACATGGCGGTATAAAAGGGAATGAACTTGCTGATGAACTAGCAAGACATGATGGAGAATTGCCAGTAGGCGAAGCCGTGGATATCTACCATTAAAGGCAAAGTATATAAAACAGCCAACCAAAGATGGTCAAACGCAGCAGGTCACAGGGTATCCGAGGCCTTGTGGCCAGAATTCGACCGGAAAAGAACTAGGGAAATTCTGAATTTAAACAGAATTCAGCTAAGAACAGCAGTAGGAATCTTGACCGGCCACTGCCTTCTGGGAAAGCACGTCAAGAGGCTGGGCTTTACAGATATATATGTATGTAGATATTGTAACGACATATGCGTCGAAGAGAACATCACACATATACTATGTGAATGTCAGGGAATAGCTCGAAATCGTAGGAAATACCTAGGTAACTACTTTTCAGCAACCTAGAAGAGGTAGATCCTATCAACCAAAACAGGCTATTTAAATTCTGTAGGGAAATCAAGTGTTTCAGGGAGAGTATCTAGGTTTCCTTTTGCTTTTTATAGAGGTTCTCCAGGGATCGCGATGGGCCCATTCTGGTGCCTAGTGTTTTATGAGGTTTTCCTCATAACCCTATCTAACCTAGCATAACCTTCTAAAATGTAAAAAGTTAGATGAGCTAGCTAGAAACGGACTCGGCTTACATTTTTTCACATACCCCCACATCGGTTAGTACTCTACACAAGTAAGTAGATAAAGTCCATGAAAAAGATCAATAAGCCCTGGTGCCAATTAGATACATGTTCTAGAGCCAAATTTGCATAGACAGTCTGCGGTCGGAGGAGATCTCTCAGTGTAGTAAAGTTTATTCCTAAGGCAATTCGTGGAGTTGTTGGCAAGCTGTATAGACAATTGCACGGCTAGGTCCTTCATACAACGATTATTGTAAGAAATGTAAGGACAAAAAGAAAATATGTAGAATGCATTTACCTTCTACTCCGTAGTGGTCCTACGAGAGCCCGTTAAATAAGTTCAACTCCTGGCAGCAGCTTTGCGACGAGCTCCAAAGATGAAGGTAATACTAGGGGTCCGGTCTAATTTGATTTTTGTGTAAGAAAAACTTTATGAACGCTGATTTTGCGGTCTTGCAAAGGTGGTTATGACATGTTATAGTAGAGTTGACTGTCACATAAAGATTAGAAGTCACATGGGTCACATGTTAGTGAAACTAAAAATCTTGTGAAGAATGAATCCATGAGGCACGCCAGAGTTTACAGCAAAAGAAGCGGAAGACACGCCACCGATCAGAGATACTTAAAGCCACAAGCCTACAACACCTCTGCAATGCAATGAACAATTTGAAGGAAAATACCAAGCTTGAAGTTAACGTCTGCAGCTTTTCAATTGTACGTGCTTTATTAGCCACTAAGGTGCATTAAAATGGCAGTTATACCTAAGTGTCGACTTCAATCACCTAAATACATTTAAACTCACTTCAGCAGTACAGCCAGCTCCTAATCCATTATTCAAACGAAATGCCTTCGATTATTTTCTCACACATTGATCCTTTCCTTTTTCTAAGGACTTATTACCCTTCGTACATCAGTCTAGGCAATTAATCATTTCCAAAAGTAATTAAAAATAATTATCACTATCATCCTCCGGCATCGTAGTAACAACCAGTGTCATTATCCCAATTTTAGAGTTCGTTGAACCATAACGTCGTGGTGAGTTGGAGAAAAGAACGAATTCAAGAGTCAATCACTTTGAAAATTTAACGAAAATGAAAGGGTTTGCAACGAAGTCTGTCTGATTGGGAATAATAACGATATCTTGAGAAGCAAAGCCATAGAAAGGAGACTGTACTACCTACGGTGATAATACATGTGTGTGCATTTAAAAAGGATTTTCAAATTCAAAACCATGGCACGTAGGTATTCCAGGAAAATTATCGCAGCACATTTCATTTCATCTCATACACAGGGTAGCTACTTTTGGCTCTGGTAAAACATTGAATTTCGAACAAATAATGTTTGAAGTATAAATCGGGTCCTCCTTGTCCAAGATAGATAGCTAATATAAGGAGATTGTACCAAAGCACATACGTACGTTCCCTCTAAAGAAGAGGTCAATAAACAGAAGGCTTACTTTCGTCTGCAGTTTCTAATTTTGGCCAGACCGGATGAGTCAAACACAAGATATAGACGCGAGCAAAGAAATCCACAACAAGGACTACATATATGTATATAGGTCTCTACGACTATACAGCTAGAAGTTCAAAGTGACACACCTGAACTTTGACAGGCGATTGGGGTTATGTGAAATGGCAGCGCTGACATTTTATAAAGGTTTGTCCTGTCATTGCTGCAATTTAACCACAACAACCAATGCACTTCACCATAGCACCGCAATTGTACTACAAATGTACTATCCGTTTTCTGTTCACCAATAGATACGCGAGCAACGTATAATTTTTTGTCGCCATGAGCATCCGAACTTCAAGGAAATTGGTTTAGTTGCTAATCGAATAATGGTTGCACGTCGCCGTTATGCTTGGTTGAACAAGGATATTACCGCTGTTGCTGAAAGCGTGTTTGCGAACTGAAATCTCTCGGTTTTTCATCGTTCACAGTTAAATCAATCGGGGGAATTTTTCAGAAAGACTTGGAGCCTCGCAAAATTCAATCAACTGAAAAACAAAGCTACGATACCACAACATGCGCCGGATATACGCTGACGGCGTCCTTGTCTATTGACAGCTGAATGCCGATTCCAATTTTGGTAGAAAAAACATTTTTAGCGGGAAGGCGCATCGTTCAATAAACAAAGTCATCGAATCTGGGACGATGCCAAACTACAACAGTTCCAGGAGCTTCCTTTGCTCACAGAAAACTCACTGTTGTAGATTCTGTTCAGACGGCGCCATCGGGCCTTAAGTTAATTTTAGTACCAAAATGTTTAACCAGTAGGCATACCCTATCCTATCAATCCACTTATGTATCGTACAACGGAGAACAACTGCCCAGTCAGTTGGTAGGTGGGTACAAGATTGATGTTTAAATGACATCATTTTGATTCATGGAGCATTATTCACATCGTCGGCAATGGATGAGATTGGAGTTGTAAAGGGCGAGCTATTTGTTGGTCTCTTTTTGAAGTATGCGTGAGGAGCTCCTAACATATGAGAACCGGTCAGGCGACAATAGACATCACCATAGGAAGTGGCAGTGGATTGGATATATCTTACGCCGTGGAGTCAACTTCGACTTACCCATTCAGTTAAACTAGCCCTGGCCGCTTTTAGCAAATGAGACGCAGGACAGTTGAGGGGGCTTCCAGGATGAGATGGAAAGATCTTAACGAAAGCTAACTTTGTAAATGCCCAATGCCCCGCGAGGAGAAACAGGTAATAGGTATTAGCTAATCCTGATGCCATTGAAATATTGCTAGGTATGTGACACTCTACTACTGTACAGCCATCATCTGGAACTGAAATTCGTCACAGAGCTCAACACCTGACCATAAGTTGTACTTCTTTGGGGATAATATTGCATAAAGACTTCGGATTGGTAGCTTACAAGGTCCAACTCACTTAAGAGTTGAAGCTTCGAAGTTTAAGCTGAGTGTGCACCTGGAAGGTGACGTCAATTTAGGTCCCAAAATATATTTTTCACCCAAGAGGCTCTGTCAGCAAGAAAAACTATGGGGATTGGCTGGGGTTCCGAAAGCCTACACGTGGTAGTGTTTGGTTAGTTTTACAGTGGTGGCATCACTGAATTCTTCTTCTTTGAAAATGAAACCAATGAAAGAATTATGGGCAAAGCAGTCCACTAATTTAAAGTCAGCTTAGGGTTCAGCAGAGCAATTAAAAAAACAAAGCATTCCTTATCTATACAACCCGAATCTGAAATAGTTTGCCTTCTCCAGTGTTTCCAGAGAGATTGAAATTTAATAAGATTGTGCAACGTTTCTCCGGATGCACATACACCACTCACGGATCTTTTTTTGTTTCGTCCTTGTTCTGAAGAACATTTAATTTTTTTTTCTCAGAAAAGTGTAAAGAGGACTTAATTATAAAAAAACACAAAAGAATTGGAGCACGGTTTCTTGTTGGTATCAGGAGCGGACTTAAATAAAATTTCCATGATCTACTACATACAAATGTACACAAGGCCACGTGCATTCCAAATGTTGACGGTCACGGCCAACACACTTGTTCTTAACGCTTTTCCAGATAAGTTTTCAATAGAAGTTTCCGTTCCCCTGGGGAGGTCGGATCATTGTTTCGTGTCAGCTGAAATCTCTTACTCCCATCAGCATCCAGTTAACAGAGGATACCCTAGAAGAACAATGTGGCAATACGAGAGTGCTGTATTGCAGCGGTCTGAATTCGATCTACAGGGCTTTTAACTGGTTTTCCCGGACCAAGCTTTTGCGTTATGGCGCCAAACACCTAGAGCTAGAAATGACGGCAATTTAATTTCAAAGCGTGCTAATTTTCTATGAAGTAGCAAAGGTACATATGTTTCCAAAGCGACTGATAAAGCCGACCCAATTCGGAACCGTCCAATTGTGGCCAAAAAAATTATTCATCATGTATCTGTTACGCACTCAGTTCACCGTAACGTTGTTGCCAGTTTTATTGTCAAGAACTTCGAAACTCACACCAAACAGTCATTATTTAATGACATATGTACATTATGTGTAGGTTCCTCTACGAGTACCTTCGCATTTTTCAAAATCCAATTCCTTCTGTTTTGGTATTCTGAAATTTAACTGAGCTGCTGAAATGATGATTTTGCGACTAAAACTCATTTAAAGCCCACGCAGAGAAGCGATAACGCAGAAGATGGTTATTTGGCTTGAATCACTGAGTGAGTTGGACCTTTCCCGATACCCTCATGCAATATTCTCCTCAGAGGGAGCGACTACTGCTGAATTGTTAAGCTTTGCGACGAATTGAAGTCCTTGGATTTTTACGCAGCAGCAATTCCTTAGCCTGTGCGCACCGATGTCAACGAAGGAGTCTCGTCACACCAACCGCTTTTGTGTCGAACAAAAATTATGTTCAAATTTAGCAGAGCTTTTGAAACACAAAACTTATTTTGGAAATAGTTTTCAAAATTTCCCGGCAAGTTAAAAGGATTTGTTTCTTACTGGCACTACATAGGTACCTGTCAATATTTTAAGTGCGTTAGTATTGCCAGCGTCGTAGCATAGCACGTAGTTCAAAAGTAAACCAGTGCATGTCCTACCCTTTAATGGATAGGGGCTGTAAACTGGTACAGTGTGTGCGTTCTCCCGATTGTTGCTATAATGGCATTCTGGATAGAACCAAAAACGCGTGACTAACCCCTCGCCTGCGAATTAGAAGTCTTGCGGGCCTTTTCCTGCAATATTTTCATTGGGAACCAGCTTATTACAAATATTCGACGTTCACCAACTCAAAAAAACTCAGTCGACAAACCAGATTTTCTGAAGATTACGATTGATTGAATGTATTGCTGTGTATCAAAATAGATGACAATCAAAGGACACGCTGCTAAGGACTTTGCTAACATCGATTGCGTGCTGATATTGCAAAGTTTGTGCACACGAACGATGGATGTAGAATTTTTCTATCAAAACTATTTTTTCTGAACGACGGCACATTCCAAATTGCTTACAAAATATGTGTATCCACCCACATGAAGAGACATTGTTAGTTGCAGCAGCTTACATCCTCAGTGAAGGATTACTGTTTTCAACTACTAAAATAGTAATGTCCTTCATCCTCACTATAGGTGCATAGTTTAATATTCATGGAGTTGTAAATTCCTGGATATTAACTTTGGAAAATATTGCACCAGAGGGTGTTTTCTACATCACCATATGAACCCTGCTTTTATAATTCTAAGTTTCTCCGGGAAATTTTATGCTTCATCACATCAAACAAGAAAACTTTAACCAGCCAGGAGTAAGAAATATCGACCCAATGTCTGAGTGATAAGATACTCCTACGGACACCGCATCTGTGAGAATCTGTGACTGTTTTCATCGCACAAGGATACTTTCGCAAACATCACCAGTAGACGGCTTTTATTCATCATAGAATGGATATTGTTTCATCACGAGAATATTGTCTTCTGCGGATTTATCTGCATTTACTCCGATAGCAATCTATTTTGAACAATAAGAACAAGTCAAGGATATTTGAACCAAGTATAGAAGAAGAAAATTGTAGCGCTTAACACTCTGGAGGCTAGATATTATGCACCGCCAGGGGGTCTTATTAAGTGCAAATTGCAAAGAGGGTATTGTGCGAGTTGTTGTGTAATTTGTTGTTCATGGAGGAATGCTTGAAAAGTTTTCGTAGCACATGAATAATTGTATACGCAATAAATTAATTAATTCCACGCCAATCGTATCAGTCTGCGTTGAAATGCGATTTATTTACAAAGCCAAGCAGACAATAAAAATCAGCAACAAAACTAATTATAAAAGGAATGGTCTACATTATCCTGCCGGACATAGTCAAGGAAATCAATTAAGTTTTCATACTGCAGATATCTGGAAATACAATCAGCTTACAGCTAAGTCCCCTGTGCATGGCAGAAAAAGATACTTCAGCAGCAATAGCATTATTGTTTACATGGACATGTCTGAAAGAAGATTTCATGATCTAAAAATGTTTCAGCTGCTTCGTGGATACAAAAGTCCAGCAAATAGTTTTCGAAGTGTAAACATAACACACTAGTGTACCCGAGTTGGTTAACCCAGGTATTAGGCAGACATGCATCGAGTCTCTGAGGCGGATTAATTTTTCAATCCATACAAACAAGCTATTCTTAAACCAACATAATAAGACATACCGGGAAAATTTCTTTTTGCAGATAAAGAGAACTATCGTTCGATATAGATAGTCTTACTCACTGCAGCTCTATCGACTAAGCTAATCAGACTGTAAGTAAACAGCTATTCTATACAGTCTATGCTCCTTATACAGTCTAAGCTTCTTGACTATTCACTTTGAATTGCGAATTATTTTTAAAGCATGTGTATGCATAGCATATCAAAATTAAGTACACAGATAGAGACCATGGCGATAAGATTGGATTCGGCCTTCTGTCTGACTGCACGGACGTGGTTAATAAACTTAATGGTGCGCACACATATGCGTCAACCCGAAGACGTTTAATGGACACACAGAAAAAAGTAATCCTTCAGTGAGCATGTACTCTGCTGCAAACAATGTCCTTTTTTAATGAAAGTTGGGTGTATGTTGTATACAATTTGACATGTGCTGCCAATCAGAAAAATTTACCATCCACCATTCAAATACATAAACTCGATCAATATAAGCAATGTTGGTGTTACAGCAGCGTGACTTTTGATTGACACCTATTTTAATTATTAATAATATTCACACTCCTTAGCCACAAAGGTGATGTTAATGCAGTGGTAATGCAATGTCGCCCTTAGTATACAAATTTTACTATTTGACTTGGGGTATTTACAAAGGGTAAACCATACGTGAATTCTTTTTGAAGCGTCTATTATTTCGACGATGGCAACACTAACGTGGTTGAGATATTGAACAACATGTAGTGTCAAGCATGCGTGGTAAGAAATGAATCGTTTCGCACTTTATAAACGCTGACAAATATTTAAAAAAATATTTCCAAAGTAAATGCTGTGTTGCAGAAACTGTGCGAAATTTGAAAATAATTTTTGGTTCAAATAGAATCCATGAATAAAGTTTGTGACATCTTTCTTGCGGACCCATTTAAGCTATCTAGGTTCTCGTCCAGTGCATACAAAATGTACATAAGTGAAAATCCAAGAGCAGAGCTCAACAATTAAACATCAGTGGTACTTCCCTGAGGATTGGACTATTTGCTTATAAGCTGCATACGAGTTGGAATATGACGTTGATTTTGGTCACAAAATCACCTTTTCGGACGACACTCAGTTTCATTACGGACATTATGACCACAAGTAAAAGTTGGATTTGGGAGGAACTTATACATCATCAAAGAGTGACTGGATTTTCGGAGTGATGGCATCATTGGTTTATTGGTACTATTGGATTCACATGATAAGCTACTGTCAAGTCTGTCGAGGCAGCCATCCGAATCGAACTATTCGTTGCAAGTAACCGGAACGTTTGGTGTCTTCAATGAAGCAACAACCATTGAAAAACAATTCAATATGAATTCAAGTTTGACACTACACTTAGGCTCTATATACATATGAACATCCGAAGGAATGTCAGTAAGATGTGCGTCATTCATCTGCAAGTATGAAAGTAGTCGAGCATCAACCAATTATTAAACAAAAGCCAGAGGAAACCTATTTTTACCGCACTTAAGCGTCATGTCAATTATTTTAAAATGTATGTAGAATATATTTGACGAACATGTTCCTCCCAACATGTACATATATCATCTTGGAAAAGCAGAGGAGTCTGTCCTGAAAGACCTATGTAGTTACCAAAATTGAAGGTTTCCTGAATCTTCAAAATACATCATGGAGGTACAGTCACCAAATCCCCGTTTATGTGTTAGTGCCCCAAATAATGTGAACCTACCACTGGCCATCGGAAAATGGATTATATGCGTACTGAATGCAAGATATATACCATCATACATAGATAACGTTGAAATTTTAGCGCACACAAGAGTAGGAAACTTGGCCTTCTCATCCTTCTGAAACTGACAAACCATTGAATTTCATGCAGCAAATTATCCCAGAACGCTCACAGAGACTACACTATCAATGAAGGCCATAGATGGATACGAATCGAATTAGAAACTACTACGGATTAAGTCCCAAAATAATGTACAAACTGTATACTCCAGAACTACCCTCCCATAGCCTGTAGCTCAGAATGCTGGATAGCGTCCAACAACTTATGTATGTATGTACATGTCTGTCTGGGAGTAGATCCACTACGTCTTTCAATGCCATTAAGGGCTTTCTTCTCATGATTCATGTTCACATTCAAATGCAAGCCGAACGTAGTCTTCAGCTAGTGTGTAAATTCTTTTATGCACTCACGTAGCAAAAATATTTGTCTCTTCATCCGATGATTAGATTTGGCACCACTGCTAAATAAGTAGATTGCCCTATCAAAGTCGAAAAGAGACTAACGATTCCTTTGATGTCAGAAATGGACTGCGACAAGGCAAGGCTCTATCCTGTGACTACTGCAACAGCATACTTAAAATTTCACTCATAGATGTGAACAATCCAATAACGAATAAAAATCTCCTTGATTGTCTTGGAAAGTAAATTCGTTGACTTACTTTCCACTCCATCTGAGTAAACGTAAAATGCAAGAGAATATCTCAGAGATAATTGTGCGGCTTATACTAGTCACAAGAATATTCGTATCCAGTGTTTGAAATGGCTAAGGCACTAGCTCACTAGTTCAAAGATGTTCCCAATTCAACCCAAGGCGCTAGTCGAAAAGTTGGTCTTAGGTGAAGGTTCAGTTAAAGAGGAACATCAACTAACTTGACTTGCGAAACTTGGCGCAGCTCATTAAGTACTCAGCTAGCTTAAAAAGTTCGTTGACCCCAGACTGTAGCGCCATCATACCTTAAATTACTTAAAGAAAGTATCATTAATTTTGAGGTTAGAATGAATGAAATTTCCAATTCCACTTCAAAATATAGGCCACATACTCCAAATTTAGAGCTAGAAGTGAATTCTTAGGTTGCAGTCAAATATCCACTTTTATAGTTACCCTGGTACACGAGTAGTAATAGTAGATTGATCAGAATTTTGAGAACCAATTTTTTTTACTCCGAAAAGAAATAAGTCATGATTGCTCGCTCAAAGCCCCAGAATTTCAAAAATTATTCAAATTATTTTAGCTCATAACTAACTGATTTTGAGTTTATCCGACATTTTCGATTTAAAAACATTCAACTTCTCGTACAAATTTTGATCAAAAAGTCACATCGTATTGCAGGCATCTGTCCTTATATAGTCCATATCAGCACTCAGGTACTAAAAAAAACTTTATTTAAAAAGTTCACAAAGTAAATTAAGAAAAAACAATTTATATCAATCGGCCGCGCGTGCTTTGTAAGGAATATTTCAAAAATGGCGCCGTCTCCAGCAGAGGCACTTGCATAGAATTTTGAACACAAAGCCTAAAAATATTTAAATACATTTAAGTCTCACCAAGAATTGTATCTAAAATTATTCCTTAAATCCAAGTACCGTAATGGAATGGCGTTAATTTATTTAATATTTGTTTAACGATTTTTTTGATCCAAGCAAACTGTTTTCACAAGCACTTTCACTATTTTTAAATATTTTCACTTTTTTAATTTATATTTATTTTCTTATAAATTTTTATTTGTTTAAGAATTTTAATTAATTTTCAATTAATTATTTAAGCAAAAAAGGTGCACAAAATTACATGTATCAAAATGCACAACCGAAAGTAACGAAACCGCTAAAAGCTTTACGTATCACGTATCCTTTTGCACGAATGCACCGAACAGGAGGAATAACACCACTGTTGTACTCACTTCTGTAATTCGTTGTATGTTTACCAGAACAGTGTCCTTCCGAAACTGCGTGTTAACCGAACAAGAAATGTCGAAGGACTGAAACCATTAAATTCGTGGCCTTCTGTTATCCTTAGACCTCAATGGAAGCGAGTGGAAATTGCTTTCGAATGGAAATGACCATTCTATGTTTTTTTTTTTGTGCGCATGCGTTGGAATTTACTGCTTCATGTTTATGAAAGGAGTCCCTACGGATGGAGATACACTCGTACAATGCTGTTGTTATTGGGATTGTCCTAGTTTTGCGTAAAATTAACCTTGAAATTACATTCTTCAATGAAAGTCATGAACAGGGATGCAAAGGGCCAAGGGAGCATACGGTATGTACATACATGCATATGTATGTGAGTATTCAATACGTTGTAGTATGAGACTGCTCATTTTGGTGGTAATCGAAGGAATAATTCATTGACACTTTTACACAAGGGTTTAGTGCCGTTTAATAAAGGTATTTTTATCCGTACAAGCCGTCGTATATTCATTCATGTTTGGTCAGAAAATTGGGATACTATTCTGCACAGTTTATTTCGCTTTGTGCACATCAAAAGGATATTTATGTGTCTGTGGACGTACTCGTATTTACATAAAGGAGAAAGTGATGTGAGTTATAACGCGAGTAAGGCACAAAGGGAATTCATGTCGTTGAGAAATAAAACAGGAGCAAATCCATTGTGTATTCTGTTTCTAGTGGATGCTTGAGACGAACGACATCAGGCTCATTGGCACTATGTGAGTTGTAAGGATTACTTTTTTTATGGTGAGTACATTATTCGGCCACTGGCATTTCACCCAGCAATTAGAATTAATTTGGCGAACATAATGACTTGAAAATAAGTACTAGCAGCAACGCTATATTGGGTGGGTCACCAGGGTGACTGTGTTGTGGATGAGGACTAAGCACTAGTGGATGGACGTCATCGATTGTTAAACCCGTCGAAACGAGTATGTAGTACATTTTAAAACTTAAGCTGCAGAATTTGTTTGTTTTTGTAACAATGTGATGGATTAAGCAAGTGAAACCCATTCATTCGGGTTGAATGTCCAGCTTTTGTGTGACTAGTTTAGCGAAGCGCTTTTCCTGCTATTTTAAGTCTTAACTGGTATCTACCTGCCTATTACTGCTTTTCTTTGCGTCTATTATCTATCGAAGCAATATACCAGTCATCTTGCGTCATGGATTATAATCTCAATTTTTTTTTCAACGCCTTCTTGTCGCTCTCGTGGTATTAAAAAGGACCTGACATACCAGTTGTAATTTGTCAGAAAAGAGGAAATGCGTAATCGTATATTTTTTTATGCACCATCTCCACAGCTACAACTACAATCTTTAGCAGCAAAACCCAGTTTTATGGTCAATCAATGATACATTGTCCTATAGAGCTGCTTTATTCATCATACGGGATAAGTTTGTTTTGGGGAAAAGGAAATACCACACCACATAAAGATGGTGAAGTGACTCGTAGATATGACCAAGATGTCACGCTTTTTATGAAAAAACTGAGCAAATCTGTTAAAACTCCATTCCAGCACAAAACGATACAAAAGCTAGAGGATGTTACTCGAAGCTTAAAGGACTCCTTTACCATATGCTTTGAACTCCTGTTTGCAGGAAGAAAAAAACTCGTAGCTCATCAGACTCTTGTGTATCTACCTCGAAAAAACGAATGAAAGCCAAAAGTGAAGTTGAGATGCATTAGCGGCCATCTGGGAAGTAGTTTCAATAATGAACAAACAATCATAAGCCAACATCGTATCATGAGCTTGACCCGAATAACCACTAGTTTGGTGCCAAGCCAAAATTGGTGGGCTTGAAATTTACTCAGCGATTCTCAGATAAATAGCTCCTCTTTCTTACAAGTCTGCATCAATAACTTCCGTGAATTTTGTATATCAGTGGTGCGGGGCGATATGGGAGAGCAAAGGCTGAGGAAAGATGCTTTAGAGAACATAGGTCTATAAGGATTCGAGAACTAAGTAAAATGCTAACCAGCTAGACTGGAGTCACTTAGAAAATTGGAAAGTATAAGTTTTCTACTGGGGACTCATTTTGCAATCTATCATACTATAATAAAGTCAAAACTGAAAAGTATCTACTTCATGCAACTAGCCAGAGCCCAAGGTATCTTACTACATTTCGACGTGCTAATGGTTGCCCGTGCTATCCCATAATTCAGAACTTTCGTTAATTCGTTCTGGTATCCGAGACCCCAGATAACGTCGTCCTAAACAGGACGGTTCATCGCAATATCGCTTGATCTTATCAAAGTCACGCAAGAGTATTACAATGACCTCGATCTTTGGTCCTGATCTGTACACTATCAAGTCGTCTGCGTAGCATGATGAAGAGATTCTACGAGATCACTCGTGTAAATGTTAGAAAGCATCAGCGAACTAACCGCACCCTGTTGCAGACCATTTTTGATGGTCACATTGCCATTTTTCACAATGAACTGTCTACTGGTGAGCATATTACAAAGCATGTATAGCAGTGGTTTTCTTATGCTCAGCCTGCTCAATTTGAAGAAGAGTTCTTCTAGCCATACGGTATCGAAGGTCTCTCCAAGTCAACCAGGCAGGCACCCGTGCATTGTTTCTTGCTTTGTTCCATTGGATATCCGACACCAGTTTAGACGCGGCATGGACAGCATCATACTCCGTCTTTAAACCGAATGAGTTATCTGGAGCCATATATGTACATGTCCTCAACCCACTTAGACAGGGCTGTATTGACAACCTTCTCGAATACCTTGCTGATGTTCGGAAGGAGACTTATCGACCGGAGATTTGCCGGATTGGACGTATCTTTACCCCTTTTGGGAACAGGATGAACCACCGCTGTTTTCCAGTGCGCCGGATAGTGTGCATTATTCAGAGCATTGTTAAACAGGATGGTGTAACTGTTCACCGCTTCTGGAGGGAGATGTCGAAGCACAATGTTAGAAAACCCGCCGATACCCACGGATTTCTTCCTTCTCAATGAGTCAAAGAACGCTTGGAGTGCTACCTCCGATATGATCGGGGGATGCACCTCCTCGTCGGCGATGACATTATTTGCCATATTATTGTCACTGAACTTCGTCACAATTGGTGTGTTGTACCCTTGTGTCTAATTGATACGACATCTTCAGCAATGCGACCAGGATTCTGACTACCCACACACTCAGGATGGAAGGAGTTGTATTCGGATCTTTACAGCTGACTCCAAAACTAGTCAAGGGTCTGGTGTTGGTATCTTAACTGAGGATGACAACTTCACTTTTTCACTTCTTCACTTCTCGTAAGGCAAACATGCGCCTGTATTTTAAGACGAGACTTATGCTATTGTAATGACTATGACTTATACTGTGAGGAATAGGTAGAACGGGCGAAGTTCCCGTGTATGTTTCTGAAGTGACAGTCAGGCCTTGCTGAATTCTTTTCGGTGGCTGAACTTACTCTGCAGGACTCAGCGAATAAAGGGAAATGAAACCTCAGATGGGTTTTCAATTAACTGTTTAGGTAAAATATAAATCCAAGTCGATTGCTGTCGAAGTTATTAAGCCCAACAAATACACACTAAAAAAAACTCAAAGACTCAAACATTAAACAGCACATTTCAAACGTACAAGACTCATAGCCGTGAGGAGGATTTATATACAAAATGGTTCACATAGAGAATTCGAATTTACCTCGCCAGTCTCATTTTTTGAAACGCTTGAAGGCAATCAAGTTCTTGAATCCATGCAGTAAATGCTTACACGTACAAGTAAACCCACCTTCAGGACACAATTTAAGCACTACAACCTACACATTCCTGAAAATCTCTTTCACCAACATCTGCTTATTGAATAGATATCAGAATATTTTCCATATTCATGAAGTTCCAAGTCAAATAAGAGACTACCCGACAAATAATCCCAGAATCACGCTCCAAGTCCTTGAACTCAGAAACAAGGCCTATTACAGAGAAAAACAACTTGCACTTGTGTCCCCACACACTTTCAATTTGTACGCAAACACAGACGCACTTCAGACCTTTTACAAGGACTAAGTATTCTCTATGTGGGCCACCCAAGTGCATTTATGCCATATGCCTTTCTAGGAATGAAATAAAATGAACACATATCCTTTCTTAGTCAACAGTCTCAGTGGGGGAAGTTGGAGGAGAATTACTTCGAAATTCTTCAACAGCATGGGGAATATCCTTGAAGATTTGCGCTACCATTTAATAAGGCGCACTCAATGTAAGCACTTTCGATGCCACGATAATATTGGCAGAATAAACATAATTAAATAAATTAAATAAATTAAACCAGTATAACCGTAACACACACACACACTCTGACTCAAGGAGGAAGGAAGACAGAAATTGACTTATCAAAACAGTCTCCTAGAATAAATTACGCTACACATCGCGCTTGTATTACCTACGATTCTAATTTCATTTAGCAAACAGCGAGGAATATTAAAATCGCGAGGCTTATTAGGCCGGAAAGGAGTGGATGCGATGTGGGTGGAATAGTCCATATACTCGTACCTACATGCAATAATGGAGAAAGGAATCACGCGAAACATAGGGTGCTCCAGGAGTAATGATTTTATCGATTTAGCTGCAAATCATTGTCCAGTTAGTGTCAGCATGGGTATGGGTATGGGTCTTGTCCTCAGGGTTTCGATTTACATACAGGTGATTGGACTTAGGTTTATTCTCCAAGACTGTAGCTTTAAATGTATTTTTAACTGACGCTGAGGTCAATGAGCCCCTGAAGTAGATGTTTGATATTGGAAATATTTACTTAAGTATCTATTGAGTAAAAACGAAGAAAACAAGTCTCCATTGATAAGACAAGTGGCCAGAGTTCACAAAAGCACATTTAAAGCGTCAAGGAAATCCTGTTTAGATGAAAAAAAAAATCATTGGCATAAGGGAAGATTTAAGAGTGGTTGAGAGTATTCGCGTAAACGCCTGTTGTGTAAAGCAACTACTATTTGAACGGGTTAAAGATGCTGCTGAATTGCTGGAAAAAGTATCTTGAATTAATGGAGATTGTGTTGAAGACTAGCACTAAATTTGACTGTAAAATGCTTGTTTCTCTGTTGTTTTCAAAACATTAAAAAAAACCCGTCGTATATCAGTGGAAATCTATCTTGGACTTGAAATATTTTTTTTGTAAATACGCGAATGGATGGTGGTTCCTGCTCGTCAGCACGGTTCGACCAGGCAACGGTCAAGTCATACCAACAGGCTAGTTTAAAGCACAGCGGTGTATGTATCTTTGCGAGCATTTTATTCTTAGCCGCTGGGTAGTCGGTAACATTCACGGAGTAGATAAAAGGGAAACGGAGAACTCATTAACCTAAAACTGACTTGACCTAATTCCCTATAGCCTCAATGATATTGCAAACAATTAATATTATGTCGACGTTATTACGGAACTGAGTTTGAGTATTAAAAAGGAATGGACCAACGAATCGACGATGTACACGCATTTTAATACGGATATTACGGAAGCATCGGGTACAAGACCCCACCTTTCAGGCGAACATCTATGCCATAGGAAGCTGTGCCTAACTTCGAGAAAATATTAGACAGAAAAGCCGTCATCAAAGCAGTGAAGTGAGCTCATATAAAACAACCTCCATGATGGTGTGAAAGATCAGGAACAAGCTTCTAAAATAATTGACAAGCTCCAGAAAAAAGGGCAACCAGAACATTTGAATGATTCTTCTGCGCGGAAGGAATTAAAAATCGGGCAACCAAGCCCTAGATAACTTTCTCACTTAAGACAGCTGAAGACGTAGCAAACTATATAGAATCATGCTCCGATGTGCAATTTGATCAAAAAAGCAACACCAAGCCCCGGATTTCCCAATGGAAAATTGAATGTCAATACCTAGGAGACTTAGATCTAGAAAGCAAACAATTGTACGGATACTCCGAGTCCGACGAAGTAGAAGAAACCTTCAAAATTACGAAACATTGATTCGTAGCAACTTAATTGGAATCGAAATTCTCTGGCAGCCTAGGAGAGACTCCTTTCATTTTTAGTCCATGCTTGGTTTTTAAAATAAATATTTTGACACAAAGAGCCCATACAGTTGGTTCTGCTCTGCCAATCAATATATTCATGCATAATGCCATTAGCCATATACGAAAGGTGTAATTAAGAAGTTTCTCATGACAGTTATTCCTTTCAGACGTTTGTGAGATATTTGCGAGAGGTGGGACCTGGATTCTAACGTCGAACCTTTCACGCAGAATCCCAACGTACTAACCACTGCTTTATGGCGTCCACAATGTTGGCTTTTAACTTTTGAAATGAAGCAAAGGGTACCGAAAGCAGATGAATAGACTTGTGGAAGACAATCTTAAAGATTCCTCGTTATTATCTTTTCAAATGCTGCAGAAAGTGTTGTAACCAATGGCTACTGATCTCATCTCATAGAGCCCATATGCTGAGATTTTAGGAAAATCGATTAGAAAACACCTTAAGTTCAACCATCACATTGCACCATCCTTGGTGCACCCTGTTACTCTGAGCTGCAGCCATAACCTTGTCGCCAAGAGGAAACATTTACAATAAAAAAAAATCCAGTAATTCGCATGCCTTATGTCCACACAACATGTGTCGCTTATTCCCTATCACTTTATAAGCCACACAGTAAAATACCATCTGACAAGCAATAATTAATTTCGCAGACTCATACGCGATTGTTATTTAACCACTTTTCCTTTGCGTTCATTTCACGTCGCTTAACGTCGCCCTTAATGAGTCCAAACAATATTTCTGCACCCGACTTAACGGGACGAGGGACTCCCTTGGCCGGAGAAAAAAAGGAAACCAAATTAGTACTAAAACCAGAGCCTTCCCTTCAGCAGGAAAATTTTGTTTTCTTGGGAAATTTCCTGACACCAAATTGAATTAACGGTAATTACAGCTACAACGATAATGGATTGTCGGCAAGGGATTCAGAGATTTTGTATATTAATAACCAATTACAACAGAGAGTCATTAATTAAGGGAGCAAGCTCTGTTTTACAATCCATTAGATGCTCAGCTTCATCATGCTACTTCGAGCCTAACGTCAGTCGTAACTAATTGTGAGAACTTTTTCATGTCAGCGGAATTCCCAATGGGAATCTGAAAATAGCTCTTGTCGTCATACCTTGTGAAATCAAGATACAAATATAGAGAGACTGGCCAAAGGGATTTTCAATAGAGAGGTGTTCCAGAGATAAATTGTAATTTTACTGAACATCGATACACCGCAGGGCTCCTCTAATGAGATGAAGGACGTCTACTGGCCAAGTGGACAGATCTACACATCCAAATGCTACACAGCATCAGGTAGCTAAATAAATCATTATCGTTGAAGAGTCTTCAGACTGTTTGATATAAACAACCTACGCAAACGTTGGATACCTTAGCCTAATTGGCAATTCAATTATATTGGTGTCTAAAGCACTTAGAGAGGAAATCAATCTAGATTGCCATGATGCTAGGTTAAGTACATGGCATCTTGGAGTCACTTTGTATAATTTAAGGTAATTAATGAAAATATGTACATAGTAACTCGCTCTGTTTTGCTCTTCTACTTCCTAGGCAAGGATACAGTTAGGGATACAGTTTTCATTGTGTTGAAAGCTACATCAAAGAACAACCCGTTTAAAATCATGATAACAATTCAATTTGACAATAAATTTTCGGTTGAAAAGTGCCTCAAATGAGGCATTAATTCGAAGATTAACTTAGAAATTTGAGAAAACTGATTTAATTGCCAACAGTCATGACCTCGTACCGGAGCGGAGGCTTGTTCAAAAGCATGCCCGAAGTAAGAGCAAGTGTTACTAATACCCGCGAACTCTATGAGCTGTATCAAGATGTGGATGTAGTCCGGAAAGTCGACTACACTGGCTCGGCCACATCGAGCGAATGGACAATAATGCTCAAGCTAAGAAATCTTCAAATCCCAGCCCCCAGGTTCGAGACGACAAGGAAGACCGAACCTCCGTTTTAAGGACCAAGCTATCGCGGATGTCAGAGCGCTTGGTCTGGAAAACTGGAAGCAGCGTGCCCAGGATCGAAGAGGATGGAAGGCTGCTGTGTCTCAGGCAGGGACCCCCCACGGGTTGGGAGCCCGTTAAATAAGTAAGTAAGTAAGTTACTAAAACCCCAACGACATCAATTCTTAATCGTTCGCAAGAATTAAGCGTTGCTAGAAGCACCTTACAGTGAATTCACTCAAATGATCTACATCTGCTTACGTACAGGATCCAACTGATCCAAGAACTCGTGCCAGACCTTCAGATTTGCGCGTGGAATTTTCAGGTCGCGTGCCACCAACGAGAACATCTCGATTAAACGCTCGACGATGAACAAGCAGGCTTTCGAGCATCCTGCATCGCCCACATCAACACCTTGCGGACCATCATTAAACAATGCGTCGAGTACAGATCTCCGCTACATTTGCTGCTCATTGATTTCGAGAAGGCGTTCGACAGTTTGAATCGAGATGCTAAATGGTGAGCCTTGGGCAGGAGAGGTATACCAGAAAAACTTGATGGCGGTAAATATTTTACACAACGGTAAAGTGTCAGAGGAATTTGAAGTCCGCAGCCGAGTACGACAAGGTTGCATTCCTTTGCCACAGTTATTCATTGTGGTAAGACATCATATCTCAAACATCTTGACTTCCCTGATGGCGTTTGCCTGCTCACACACACAATAATGGGCCTGCATCAGATGGCCCATAATCTGGAATCAGATTAAAAATAAGGCCCTAAGCACTTCAACAAACACCTCAACTTATCATTGCTAGACAGCAAGTCGAGAAACCAAACAGCTTTCTATATTCAGGAAGTATGGTCTCGAATGACGGTGCTACTGAACTGGATGTGGACAGCAGACGTCGTAAAGCAAAGGCTGTGTTCGGTATGCTGTCTAAAATATGGAAAAGCAATGTTTCTCAGCACAACAATCAATCTGAGACTGTGGTTCTTTATGAGTGTAGTACCTGGAAATCGACCAACGCCGTCGCAAGGAAGCTGCAAACCTTCATAAATAGATGTCTTCACAACACCATAAGGAAGTACGAAGTACGCCATGCAATGGAGTCTACTTACCCAATCAGGCAGACGAGTGGGACGCCCTAGGCAGATATGGAGAAGGACAGTCGAGAAGATCATTGGAGATGACTTGGAGAGAGCTCAAGTGCGTTGCAGAACTCCGAACAGGATGGCGCGCATACGTTGTTGACGCTCTATTTCCCACGAGGCGTTAGAGGACCTTTGTAAATAAAGTAAGTGCCACCAAACCATAGACTGTTAAAAATCAGATATAACCGCCTTTCAGGACAGTCAATAATCGATCGATCTCTTGCGCACTAAGTTCGGTAACTGTGTTATCATTCGCTTACACGTCCAAACGCTCAACTGCAATTTGACCCTGTTAGAAATATTTTTATGGAGAACTGTTAACCCGCGTTATTACTCCGAAGCAGAAATAATTGATGCAACTAAGGAAAACATCCATTGAAACAATCGACTTTGCTGTGCAAAATTGGGTTGAAAGAAGCAAACTGCGACTACACAATTATTTTTCTAATATAATCGGAGTATATACTTTCGCCAATTGTATAACATTCCTTGAAATATATTGAACGGCGTGGTTTCATAAGTAATCTTAAAAAGAAACCAGCAAACGGCCAACCCCTTGTTGCGGTTGCTGCTGGGAGCGCTTATTTGGGTCTTTTTCATATGAGACCGAGTTAGGCAAGAACTTTTAAGCCTCTAAATCGAGACTGATGGTCTGATGACAATCCGTTGACATGAGCCACACAGAGGAACTTGATGACGCTAGGTGACTTTAATGCTAAAATAGGGATGAAGGACGTCTTTGGTAGGATAATTAATTAGTAAACACACCAAATTAACTAAGTATACTAATAGAATTTCAAATATAACATATATACATATGTATGAACAAACTTTATTGGCACTAGATACTTGAACGTCATCTAGGACTCGATACCAGAAGTGCACTTTGCTGAATGCGTTACAGAGACTTCAAAGGACTTTAAATTCTGTTCTTCCTTCTTTTATTGTTTCCTTCCACCCTTATGCAAATGGCAGCCACTCCATCAATGCATCATGCGGGTTGCACCCTCTTACATAATTCTATTACGTTAGCATTTTGTTCTCTCCTCATTACGTAGATTGCAAGCAGTGCAAGGATCCTTGCCAATGTCGTCGATTCAACTTTCGTTTCCTCGAAAACTTCGTTCAGCAACTTGTTTATTCACATGACGTGACATACAAGTTAAACTTTTTGCAGACGAAATTTATAATGGCGTTGATATTCAAAATGCTCCATTTCGAAAACTTAAACGCAGAGGATAAAATATCTTCATATTCGCCTCACATCACTTTCAAGCAATTATCCTTGAAAAACATGCCTTGCTGTATGGCATACACCAGCGCAATGGATTCCACACTCATCTTATCCAGTCGCCCACATACGATAAATAATGAGAATTCGTCCTGGGACATCAACTTGACACTGTCTCAAGGTCGAGACCTTTTAATTTTATCGAATTCAAATCTAAATCAGCCATTTATTCGTGCCATCCACACTCGCATAAAATACATTTCGATTGTATTTTCACTTAAGGAGGTATTTCATTTTTTTTCTTCCTCAGCATACCAACTCAACACACATCCTAGCTAAATCGTCGTTTAGAATTTATGGCCTGAAAATTTAATATTCACTCGTAAACACTTGCGGGGTACATGGAATCTAGGACCGCTAACACATACCAAACCCCACTAATTCATGTGAAATATGCATGAAGATTTCCCTTAATAGGCATTAATCATATGTTGCCTCCTTGAAAATGTATCCTTAGGCGGTTTTTCGTATATCATATGACTTTGGAAAATCATATTTTGTTTATTAAATTGATTCCTCGGGGGATCAGGACGACCTTTGGTTTATTTTATGATGAAGCAATCTAACATTATTGCTAAGTTGAGTGGCAGTTAAGGGAATTTCGAGAATTTTGATTCATGTAGCAAGGAAGTTGACTTTTTTTTGTATTTATTTACGTGTGTTTTTTTTTCCAGGTATTTATTCATTTCAACAAATAGAGATATACGGTTTCGTTGACAAAGTATTGAGTGTCCTGGGAGAACGACTACATGGATATGAAATTTGGTTGAAGTATGTACATATGTCTGCTGCCAATATCACAAGGTCTTACGTAAAGAGGTAGACTTAGGAAGTCGTAGATTTAAGGACATATTGACAATGTCGACGAGACAAATTTGTTTTTGTTTCACAGCTGATTCAAGGATTTTTTTCTTGAACTTAAAGAGATTCCATCTGTAGCCAGGACATACTGAATACTGAATTTTTTACAGAAATTCATAGATTCTGTTCACATAATCAAAAAAGAGGTTCACCACGATAATAACTAAAAGCAGCTGGCGGAGCCTTGAAGAAAGCTCAGAGTACTCTAGAAAAGATTTTGGTGACGTCTCCATACCGAATAAATTCGAAATCTCTCCGAAAGACACGAACTATACCATTCTCCGTTTAAACTTTGACAAAAACTTCCAAGTAACCATCCCTGTCGGTTCATTCTGGAAGCGTCAATTCTTTTCTGTACCAACAGCTTAAAAACCAACGAAGGGTTCATCTTAGCCTCTCGTTCGCTCTTCGAAATCATTGTAGCGTTTTCCAGGCAGAAACATCGGCGATTATGAAGGAATTATACTGGCTAGAGGAATAAGTGATATCCGCTACAGATATCCGCATCTTTTTGGATAGCCTAGTCTCCTTAAATTCATTAACAGTTCTAGATTGCCGATGGCTTCTTATAGAAGTGGCGCAGAAGTTCAACGCTAACCTCTCTTGGGTACCAGGCCATAGGGATATTCCGGGGAACGACGAACATGCCACATATGGAGCAGATACACTTATGTTTCCAGAAAGCGCGCTCTAAGTATATGTACCGATCGCGACTTGCAAACTCAAATTTAAGCTGGATGATATCGACAGAATAAATCTAACGTGGACAGGTTGTTTATAGGCAACAAAACAGACTTAGCCAAAGCTGGATCTAATTAGTCATCACTGCCCACTCTCTGATAGGCAAAAATGCCATATGACTCTGCGTGTATTCATCACCTTCTTCGTACATGCCCACTTCTTTTCCATGGAAGGAAGCTTCACTTAGGACCTTTTTATCACATCGACTTAGGCGATCTGATAAATACTGATATAAGGGGCCCCTTACGCTTCATCAGAAGCCTAAATTGGTTCAACGAACAGGGAGGGAAATTTCTTCCATGATCCATGTGGTAACACAATGAAGCTCTCTTTAGGCTTTGGTGTGTTGGCGTTAGCTAGTAGCCACTTCAGCCTAACCCAACCTATCATAGCAACTAGATTTTCCAAACGTTGGCATTTAAAGTTAAATCTTCTTCTCTTTGACGTGAATTAAGTGCTCCCCGTTCCTGTTTCAAGATTATGTCCACTTCATTTCCAGTAGTTTTTGTCCTTGCTGATAGACTGAAATAAGATTTTACGCTTGTACGTCAGTTGCGTTACGTTTGACAATTTTTATGTTACAGCAACTTCAGCAGTTCAAAATCATAATTGTTCCTTGTTAGTACCGATGCAAAGATTTTGTGGAAAAGTGGATTTAACTCGTGAATATTTTCGGCAATGAAGGCTGTCTCAGCAATGATAAACCTTAAGGCTCTTCGTCCGAACTTCCTTATTTACATTATGAACGTTGTCTCTTACTTGTATTCAATTAGCAGGGTTCTTAAAATGCGTGTACAGCGTGTGGGGACCCTCTTTATTATGCTGCAACAATTGCTGTATTCCTAGACCAGACCTCCTTCTTGGAATTCTGATCGTGTTGCCTTGACGTCGCATATGATCGCTAGCTATTCTCTGATTTGGGAACCAAATGTTTGATTTTCTTTAAGTCTCACCAGTTAACTTTACTATCACGTTTGCTCATCAGAAGAGTATCCGCACTTCACATCACAGGGAAGCTATGTAAACTATTTCCACCACGCAGAGTTCCAGGAAACAGGGAGCTGTGCTAATCCCAGTTACGTTGGTAATCGCCCACTCACTTGAAAATACCCTAGATATTCTTACACTTTCTATCTCCCCTTCAGATTGGGGATGAAGTGAATTTATTCTCATTTTTCTGATTCAAATCATCTGGAACACCTCTTGCCTCGCGTTCAATTAGAATACGACTCCGTAGGCACTCCAATCCTACTCTAGAAGGTGTTATTATTCTGCTGTTGTACGGCCTTGACTACTAGCTTAACGATAGCAAACTCTTATGGCCATTTTAGACCGAATCAGTAAAAGCATTCTTGTACTTCCTCCACCCAAATCTTCGATGAATATTCCGTCATGGATTCTTTGTGGTGTTTCCCTTACTTTCTATGATGCCCTCTTCCATTTTCCATATGAGGTTATGCAGAGAGTCTCACTTCCCAGTAAACGCTGACTCGATATTCGTGGATTCCATAGGTATTTATGTGCTTGGCACTTTTCCTGCTCTCAAATTACCCTCCAATCCTCTCAATCCTGCTGTACATAATGCTTTCAGTAGGTCTTACGGAAGGCTTGTGCATCCGAATTGGCTTGACAATCTTAAATCATGATCCCGTGGCGCAATTTTCAGCAATTATGGATTGCCCGCGAAATTGAACATATCTTGGCAGTTGGTACCGAGAAGTTTAACCAGTAGAATGGATGTTATTCTAAAAAGGTGCTTCTACTTCCATAAATTGGGCATGTTTCGAGTCTAGGTTACCTTCATTCTATTGTCGTTGTAAGTGTTTGCAAGAACGTTGTCCCACGAAAACAAGGCTCCATTGTAAAAGCAAATGCCAAAGTCATGACGATTATTATTAGACATTCTTGCAGTAAGTTTTTGTTTTCCTTTCACGTTGAAATGTGTGATTGATTCCATCGCTATTACTGCAATATTCTCAGTATTTCTCGATTCAAATTAAGTCTCCTTCGCAAAGTGCCTTTACGACATATGATTATCTCCATTCCCTTTACTAGGGAATCGGAATTTCACAGCTGATTCTATAAAGGTAAAAGTGACCTCAGCAGACTCGAATATTTAAACTGCGTGGGGTATCATTCATCGCAAATACTAACTCGAATTAAAGTTATTCTTGAAATGTTCGTAATGTCTCTTCTCAGCTTTTTCAATCGAGGTCGTTAACATATGTACATACTCGTACATAACAACTAATTCTCGTAGGTTTATCAAATGAATTCCAGCCCAATGCTTCTTTCTTTCTGATTACATCCAAATTTCGCATTTCCCATACCAGATTTAAGCTACAATTCCCGCGCTTGGGAAGGTGGTGAGCACTATAGCACTATTGTACATGAAGTCCAGCTTAACACCTTAAAAGCATCACTTTACTGGATACATTATCTTCTTCTATCGTTACACCCATTCTTCTTCCGAATAGTGCAGTCTCATCGCTACCAGATTTAAGTTACCTTGCAGTCTTGACGGCATCCCATCCCCACCGCATATACACCCTTATACACCCATGAGTGCTTGCTTCCTGGAATCGGATCGAAATAAAATCACATAAGGGTGTGCAACAAGCTACCGCGCTCACATGCTACAGGTAACAAATCACTTGAGAGGATAAATTTCAAAAACATCTTTCCAGGAAGGAAGTTCCCACATATGAAGCACATTCAAGTGTAACTATCAAAGATTACAACTTGCATAATCAAGTTCTTGGCGTGTATAGAGCTCCTGAAAGTGTCAGGAAGCATGTAAGAAATGTTAGTGAAGCGTAACCAAAAATAAATATCTCTAGCGAAAAGCGTCAGGAAGAGAGATAAACCTTTCAGATAAATTAGAAGGCATCCGAGTGCACAAAAGGATATCAGGGAATTTATTAGCAGAATTTTCCTTGAAATCTATACAAATCCTTTTATTCCATTGATTAGGAATTAACCATTTTCATTTTGTCTTAATTTGGCTCCTTTATTTCATTGCCACGTGGAAAGGAAGTTGATGGAAAACCTTCTTTTTTTGTGTAAGTCAAATAGACTAATATCCGCTGAGGTTTAGCTACCCACGCCATGTATCGGATTCCTAATTCTGTCAATAATTTGAATATGAAAGGAAAGCAGCAATATTCATGCGAAACTAAGCCTGATGAAATGATTTTCCTTTGTCTCTGTGGAATTCAAGTTGGAGATTAGTTCAATTATCCAAGGACACCATTCGGGATTCGCTATAGTTAATTGCAATTCCAAGACAGCGAAAGGAGAATACTCTTTCAGTGAAAGGATTCAAAGGAGCAAGAAATAATTTGCATATTATTATATACTATACGACTTTGGATCCCCTTGGGGGGTGGTGTCCCGAAATATTCATAATAGTGAAGGCAAGATGCTATGCAAATTGAATCCTATACCAGCTGGGATTTCAAATGAGAAAGACCACCAGTGTGCGGAGAATTTACTAGTATGCGTACTTAAAAAAAAAGAAAAAAACTAAATGAAAAATTTCTATAAGGATAATGAAAATTTACTTCAAATTGGCACACAAGCAAGTGAAAATTGAGCGGCAAAAAAATATTATATGATGTGCTGAGAAATGTGTAAGCGCAAGATATCCTGCGGGGATATTATGCCTCAAAGCGGAAGCTTATTATTTTCAAGGAAAAGTTGTGTGCACAAGAGTTTCACTTTTTCATAGAAATGAGTTTAAATTTCAAATGAAAGAAAAACCTACGGATTTCATGGTAAAGTCCAAGGACTTACATTGAAACATTTACAGTCAGTTCCATAAAAAATTGTAAAAGTCATGTTTCGCTTTGGAATACAACAATCAAACTTACACTGGGTACACGAATTTTTTAGATTAATTTCATTTACGACTTACACATGAGAATGAGGAGGAAGTGTTTTTATGCTGAATGCTGAATTCATACTATGGCTGACTTCCTACTCAGCAGTGCGTTTATCCAGAAACGAGAAACGAACGAAACGCAGTATACCATGTCTGAAACAGGGTTTGACTCTCAGTACAGTCACCCATACCTTTTGGCTACTTCCTAATACATACACATGTAGTATCTACAATATACGAAGGCTGCCTAAAAATGCATTTTTACTGAATAGAGCGAAAGGTTGCAAAGTTCAAATACAACCAGGAACGTGATTGTCTGTGGTTATTGGAAAGGGTAAGCGATTTGAGATACTTCATCTGTCGAACATATTTACCTGAATAGATTCGAAAATTCTTAATTGGAATTATTTTTCCAATGCCTTAGAAGGATATAATTACACCCCAGATGTACCAATTATTTAGGTTCAGTGCTGCCTTACGCTGTGGTCAATGGTCCCTGGTGGTGTACCCTACACCAAGTTTTCGGAAAGCCTCTTATCTCTCTTTGTTGTTAGTGAGTATGTTCTTGGCTTGCGTCCTTTTGTAGCGTGTGACAGATCCACTGACATATCGCGAAGTGACACTGCAGCTACTGAACATTGCCAGCTAGGCAGAAATGATATCCTTCGCAGCCATATCGGTGAGACCTAGGGTAGTGAGAGCACCTCTTATATCTCACTGAGACATAGTTTAATATTCTCATATCAGTCTCTGCATCATATCTTGTCATTGAGATATCCTGTAAAACTGCTAAGCTGATGTCAATATGGAGGACTCACGCCAATAATGCAGCGAGAAGCAAACTGTAGGTGAACGTATCTCATGTAACTATTACTACGCTCATGGCCTTTGAACATCGTGGGACTGCTTCCGCATAGATAACCTCTTAAAAACTCACAAAGTCCATGATTGAACCTTACCTCTCCGCAGATATTTTCAAAGAATAGGTGCTGTAAGCAATGACTTTTATAGAAACTACAGAGATGAGTATAGGAGGAGCAGATTAGGCAATGTCCCAATGGAACTACACTGCATCTAATCAGCAGCTACTTTCTATCTGTTTATCTGACTATCCTTTCTTAACAAAAACTAGCATCACGGCTTCCATCTTGTAAGTCCTAAAACAGCCTAATCGGATGGATTGTCAGCATACTCGAAGATAGACATATAATAACCGAAATTGGGGGAACAATGCTGGAGGCACACGCCTCCAGGGGAACTCCTCAGGGCGGAGTACTTTCCCCACTGCTGTGGGTCATTGTTCTTAACGAAGGCCTACAGCTGCTCTGAAACAGGGGCATCAGTATCACTGCTTATGCAGACGATGTTGTGATACTGGCAATAGGCAAATTCCTCCAAACACTCAGCGAACAAGTCGAAGGGGCCATCAAATCCCTTGACATCTGGACCAGGAATTGCGGGCTCACGGTAAACCCCCAGAAAACCGAGCTCGTATAATTCACTAATAAAAGAAAGCTACCACAGTTTACGCCAGTACGCCATCTGTCGGAGGTATCCCGCTTAAGATCTCCGACAGCGCAAAATACTTAGGGCTTGTATTAGACAAGAAACTTAACCGGAGAATGAATATTAATGAAAGGATTAAAAGGCAACTATAGCCTTCTACTCATGCAGCAGAATCTTTGGGAAAACCTGGGGTCCCTCTCCTAAAATAATTCTCTGGATGTATAAGGCTTTAATAAGACCCATACTGACATACAGCAGTCTTGTTTGGTGGCCGGCGATGAACAAGGTCACTAACCTAATGGCCGTCACGAGGATTCAAAGACTAGCGTGTATCGGGACCACCAGTGCGATGAGGACATCTCCAACCGCTGGACTTGAGGCTATTCTCAACCTGCTTCCGCTAGATATCTTCATCAAAACATCTGCAGCCATAAGCGCCATCAGAATCAGCCAGTCAGGAAGATGCAGGTCGAATGCAATAGGGCATACGACCATCCTTCAGAAGTATATTGGCCATGTACCCATTACGGACTACATAACGCCATACTTAGACTTTAATAAACCTTTCTCAAGCGCCTATCCTAGCAGGGAGGAGTGGTTAAGAGGTCTGATACCAAACGCGCGATCCATTGCCATATATACCGACGGATCAAAAATGGACACTGGCGTAGGGTCAGGCATCTTCTCCGAATCGCTGGGAATATCGAAATCAATACGCCTCCCAGACCACAGCAGCGTTTTCCAAGCGGAGGTCCTGGCAGTGACAACAGCCGCCCTTGAGTCTGCAGTAAGGGCAATACCACAAGAGGGTATCACCTTCTTTATTGACAGCCAGGCAGCTATAAAAGCAATAACTGCCACAGAAATTAAATCTGAACTTGTGAAGTGCTGTCGTGAAGAGCTTAAGGTTCTTGGAACACAGCACAAGGTATCGCTCTGCTGGGTCCCTGGACATGAGGGTATACCAGGCAACGAGAAAGCTGACGAGTTAGCAAGAGAGGATTCTGCAGCCGTTTCAAGACAAACAGAACCACTCGTGAACATCCCGCTTTGCGCACTTAAGCTTGAAGTAGGGAAAATCGCCATACAGGAGGCAAACACCAGATGGACCTCCTTGAATTCCTGTGTAATCACAAGGAAACTATGGCCGTCCTTCGATAAAGGCAGAACCGAGAGACTTATACGGAAAGACAGGAAATCCCCTTCCCACCCTCGTTGGGGTTATCACGGGGCATAACTCTCTACGGTATCATTTGAAAAACTACGTCTAACGGAAGAAGAACTCTGCAGAGGTTGCGGGGACGAGGGAGCTTTTAAGGACACAACCCACTTCCTATGTCACTGGCCTGGCCTCCAACACAGCAGGAACAGGTTCCTAGGGAGCTACTTCTTCCAAGACCTAGATGAACTCGCCAGCACGCCATCAGACAAGATAATGAAATTTATCAGGTCCTCAAGATGGTTTGTATGCAAAGACTCGCATCAATAACTATCGGAGCATATTAGAATCGGTACCGGGTTTCAATGGGCAAGGGACATCCTTTCCCCCAAAGGGCATCACAATGGGTCAGTATTGACCTGAGTGTGGCAGGGAGTCTCTCTCCCCGCCAACCCACATACCTAACCTAACCTAATGTTGTGTTGTTTTTAAACCAAAAGATACACGAGAATACGAACGCATTTTCCTATGTATTCGTACTGCAACATACTCGGACAGCAACACAATAGCTCTCCTGACAAGCCATTGTTAAATGAAAGTGCTAGCAGATATCAGGTTGGATGACAGATTCATATAAAGATCACCAGGCTATAATAATGTCCTTTGTTGGATTCCCCCGCAATCGTGATTCCTTTCTTCATGAGATACCTTTCCACGTTAAAAACTGTCAGTCTATTTAGCACGCGTTTTCGAACAACAAAGAGTTGATAAGTCACTCTCGCAATCAAAAGAAAAGAAAAATAACTAACAGAAGTTCAGCTAATAAAATTTATTCTCAAAGAAAAACCCCCCCCACTGAGGACACATTTTTGGAATCCTGAATTTAAATTAATTCAATTCTACAGTGCCCTCGGTGATATCATTCTTAACTTGGTAAGTTTTCAAGTGTATTTTCATTTCCATAAGGACTTTCAAAGAACATAAATTAATTTCTTTTCCGAACAACGGGATATCGTTCAACATAGGGCTCCTTCGTCCGTTGATATCATTAATTCCATAAAGTTTTTCCGTAACAAATCAACTTTGCCATCAATATTAAAGTACTTTTTGACTACACAAACACAAGTGCCTTTTATAAGAAAAGAAAAAAACGACAATCCTGGCATCATCTCATTTATAAAAGTTCCTCAACAACAATTCCACACTACAGGACTACACGTCGGAAGCTATAAATAGATAGTTACCACAATATAATCTCAGTCATTGCCAAACGACTGTTAAAGGACCAAGATTAATAAAGTATCTGTGGGTGTGAAAGGTAATACAGATACCTTCTTACCCTTTTACTGTCACACAGCTTCCAAAGACGAGACAACGGAAATAATAAAAATGAGAACAAGTGGATAGAAAGGTGGTCCTAATAATAGTTGTTTCATCTACCATACTTGGAAAATACTTCCCCCACCCTCGTCAGTTCGTATTCCTTGAGGAAATATGCTGAACACACCCTCCATACCGCAGAACAGAAATTCCATTCCTTCTCATCTCATTTTTATTATACACACATCCATGTTTAAAAAGTTCGAAAGTACTTCACGATTATGCAGGAGCTTATTATTTGAGAGCAAACAGTAGATGGGGAGGAGGTGCTCCGTGAAATTGAAAAGGACTTCAATTTGGGAAATTGATTTTTTTTCTCCTTAAACTGTTTGACGTCGCATGTACACTCATTTCTATTAATTTCTTGTGCCACACACTCAAACGGCATTAAATCACTTGTCATGCCGACACCCCCAGAAATATATTAATTCCACGTGTGATCTTGAGAACTGAAGATACGAGTACTCCCAGTCTAAGCAATATAAATTCCTACAATTATTATCAATTGAAATAAATCAAAAACCGTTTAATGGTAGATGATTTTGGAATCGATAGCTTTTGGGGGCAACTTGTACGGAAGCTATAAATAGCACGTCGTCCTGAAAAGGAGCTTACTGCGAATTACTTTGGTATATGGCGTGGGATGGCGGAAAATGAATCTTGAGCATTTCTTAGGGAAATGAAACGAAGAGGAAGTGCGTAATCTGGGTAATCTTTTAGTTGAAGGTCAGGCTATGGCCATGAGTGTATTGTATCTTAGTTATTGTAGGCAACAAAATCGAATCCTTTCATGAGAGACATATCCACTGTTTGTCCAAGAGATACTTAGGATTGATCGGACCCTTCAACTTGTGGGGGCACCATAGTAAACCTAAGGAGTTTTATTTTAATAACTACATATTACTGCGTATTGTTCATGCTAGAGCTCGTTGATAAACAACTTTAAGAGACGAGATGAAGTCAACTTGCTATTGGAAAACTTTATGAAACTGATGATATCAACGAGAAATGAAACGCCGTATATCCTGGCACTAGAAGTGAGGTTGATTTACACATGTGTGTTTGTATTTTGTAGGTTTTTATAGCAATGAGAGTGTCCTGAAGGTTGGTGTCTTAAAAGGGTTGGCAGAATTGATTTTAGTTAAATTTTATTTATACCTTAAGCTGTGTAAACGCGTAAAACCATTCGTCAACAATTTGATTAGGTCCAATCAGAGTGTTTCAGACCAGGAAGGTCTACAGTTGATCACATTTGGAAATCCAAAAAGTCAAAACCGACACCCACAAACCTTTTGTTGATTTTAAGGCCGCATATGACAGCATTTATAGAGACGTGGTATACAGATTCATGGCAAGTTTTGGCATCCCTGGAAAAATCGCCCATCTGTGCAGGATGTCGATCGAGGACTATAGCTACTCTGAACAACTAAGGAGATTATATACAAAAGCCTTATCATTCCAGTCCTGCTTCATGGTAGTGAAGCACGGAATCTGTCGAAAGTGGTTGAAGATATTAATACTTATAAAAAAATGTCTTGTAAGATATTTGCGACTTAGTCGAAAAACCTTTAAGTTTAAAGGAAATCACAATAGGCCCAATGTGGCCGCAGTGATAAGGTGACATATTCCCACCTCTTTAACAATCTACAATCTACCCATCAGTCACATCAGATGACTAGGACATGTAGAGCGAATGGATACCAATGCTTCGGCCCCCAGAGTTTTAGAATGGAACCCGGAGGGACAACACAGTAGAGGAAGGCCTCGTCTTAGATGGTGCGCTCAAGTAAGCGGGGGGAAGCATTTAGCTAAAGATATGCCTAAGGCTGATTCTTTGTGGCCCAGGTTCACTCCGAAATGTAAGTAGCTGTCACCTTATCCTGGTGAACAGAACGATTCTTTCCTCTCAACGAATTTCTTCGAAGACACATAAGAAGGGGGGTGCGTAAATAGACGAGTGCCTTATGTTGTAAGACATCGAATCCGTTATTCCCGTGCTGGAAAATTATCGAAACCAATTGCCCGAAAAATTATACATATGTATGTATGTTCCTGGGACTCGCATGGACTCTACATGTTGGTTATATATGGCTTAAAGAGCTTAACGGTAAGCAACTTTTGGTAAGAGTAGCTACATATACATATCACGCAGACATTCAGAACAAAACCCATGCCTACTAGCAGAATCAGCTGTGCTATGTACTGTTGGTAGTCAGGTCGTGAAAGCCGTCGAAAAACAATTAACTGAGAAAGGTTTTCTTCGAATATAGAAAGCTTGGCAAGGGCGCAAGGTTCTTTTCCTGTTGTCCTCCTTGCCCTTCTACCTCCTACAAGAGTCATTTAAAAAGAATCTTCGTCTAATGAACCAACTGGTGACACTTCATCTTAAGCTCAACTGTTTGTGAAGATACAAATATCTAAAGGAAATGATCGCCATCATATAAGCCATAGGAGATACTGACGTTTAGATTCTTGTAGAAAACAGTTTTTCCTCTCTCATTACGTTTTGGACCCTTTGAAATTTTTCGACCACTATGTAAGCTGGACGAGGTATGGCTACGGTATAGTGTTTCTTTAAGGAGTACTGCAGGAAAATGACGAATGTCTGATAGTACCATGCAATGGATCTCAATAGAGTCTGAGTGCTTTGGGATTTAGTTCCCTTCCTTTCTAAAACTTGGGGCACTAAGTAGGATTTCCGTACTATTTAGCTCCCAATTATTTTCTACCCTTATATCATCATGCATCTCTCATGCTAAAAATGCTAATCCATGATAATTTCTATATTTAGTCTTCTGAAATGTACCAGTTTTCAAGGCTCTCAGCAAAAGTAAAATTTTATTAAATAAGTTTTAGTAATCATGACTGACCCCATGACCTCTTTCAACAACCATTTTTAAGGGATTTTCTCGTATTGGTTTCGAAGTTTAAGTTTAGAATAAAAACAGAAAACTCTTCAACTAAAAGTCCACCAAAAGAGCTCGTTTCCCCAAATGAGAAAGAAGCCACTCGACTACTTTTCAAATTATATTAAAACTTTTTCGATGAACATTACAAGGAAAGGCATTTCCTTGAAATGAATTTTACCCATAGACTTGAAATGCATACAAATTTCATATTCAAACTAGAATTCAATGACTCTGGGAAATTATTTTCACGACTGAAGTTGAAGATAATAATATAAATTGTCTTCAAATAGATGGTTATAACCAAAAGACTTTCCGTGCCATGGGGGATAGTTTTAATGAAGCCTTAATCAGCATAATCTGGATGTGGGTTACCTGGAAATGCAAATCAAAACTGGGAAGCAAAAGCGGGGAACGAATTCAACACCGTCTTAAAGTGTGAATTAGGACTCTCAAAGAAGCAAACAACAGCACAATTGACAAGAAGACGTGATTCTATGTAGGAGTGATTGCAAAGCATAATACTCAGGGATATCACATAAAAAAATCTCTACAAGGGCGAGGTGATACGATTTTACGTTGAAAGCATTTTTGCCAGGCTAATGAAAAATTATTCGTCAATCCCTCGAGGATTATTAAAGCTTTAGGACGGCTCAGAACAGAAAATGAGAGAATTGATTTTTATACCACTTCGTGCCACAAATACAGGTACAATAACCAAAATGGCGTATTGAATCGTGAGTAACAGAAAAGGAAATGGTGTCTAAAAAAGAGCGCCGATTTAAACTTCACATTATTTTTCTGTTAACAAGTTGGCAGCATTGATGCATAACATCGGTCAATACACTACACTGACGGCACGAAGATCGATATAATAGGTATGGGTGCAAACTTCTATTCGGAGGCTCTGCAAAAACAAGAGTCGTTCAGACTACCAGAAGCATGCAGTGTTTTCCAAGCTAAAATTCTGGCAATGGAAAAAGCCGCTAAATGCATAGAAAATAATTACATCCCTCCGTCGGTTATAACTATCGTCGGTGACAGTAACGCAGCCCTAAAATCGATTAAATCAAAGGCGGTTAAAAAAATGTTGCGATGCACTGATCGACATAAGACACCACTCGATCAAGCCCTGCTGGGTTCCTGGACATAGGAATATAGAATGGAACGAAAAAGCCGATACGTTGGCCAGAAGGAGGTCAGGAATGAGCATCACTGTAGCTGACACATCCATACTGCCACCGATTGATAGATTTTACAACATAATTAAAGCCATAATAGAGAAAGAAGCTTACTCTTCCTAGTCATCCAGAGAGGTCTGTGCCACCTCTCATGCTTTATTGCCAAAATTAAATAAAACTCAAATAAAGAGCCTTTTGGTTGATTGATTTTTACTTTGAGGGAGTGTTGATTCAAAGAGGCGGCGCAGCACAACGTGTTACATTACACGCGAAACAAGTTGCTGCAAGAAAAATGCTTAGGTGGGGAATCTCATGAAATAAGGATTTAAAGACCGTGAGTCGCTATACTCGTTTATTGCCACAAACTACTTATAAACAATTTCTGAGCGTATGGTGGAGATCAAGCCTTTCTGAAACCACAATTATGTAGCAAAAATTTTATTGAAATAGCAAGAGTTTGTCAACAGAGCCATGCGACATATTTGTCTAACATTTTATTCTTACTTCCTGCAATATTTGTACATCGTGATGCACTAAAAATTATCAGTTATACAAAGTGCCTGAAGAATCCTGCTCTGTTCGTCAGAAGATTGAGTTCATTTGGTGTTCACTTCCTCGACGGGTTAAAAACCCTACAAAAAGCTTAAAATGTTGTCTATGTCCTGATGGTACTACAGTGACAGTAGCAGTTGCTACAAAGCCCAGCATACACACGTATGTATATGACGTACAAATCGTTGTTTAATGGGTTTTTGTTGCCCGATCATTTAAAGAACAATACCCACCGCTAATAAAGCTGAACAGAAAACAATTATAAATCTTAAAAAGAGTCGATTTCATTGTCTGCATACTAGACCGGAAGAACAAATCAGTAACTTAAGAACCAGTTCTTATACTATTAAGTGAAGATATACGACGATCGTTATGTTTACTCAAAAAGATACATGTTGCCCAACTGCCGAAAAGTTTAACCATTTGTACGCATATGCTAAACTAGCCAACTAGGATACCCATCTAGACGGCAGAGTCTAGCCACAGAGATCACTCTAAAATTCATTCTGAGTTTAAAGAGGCTTACGAAAGCTTTACCCACCATTAACATTAAGAAAATAATCTGATGGATACAAGCCTTTGAGAGAAGGGTCTACAGATATGTATTTGTCAAAAGGTGTAAGACTAGATCTGAGAAATGACCATCTTGCAGCAAACGACGACACGGAGCGGATACCTAATTAAAAACACAATTCATTTACAAAAATACATTTTAAATTTTATTTCCCTCTTTTTAAAAAAACATTAAATTAATTCATTACTTACACAAATCTCTCTCGCCGAGATCAACATTTTCGGTTCAAAAATTCTTCATCTTGTATTTGGCTTCTTGTTCTTTTTGTATTTTCGCGATTTTCAATCTGAGCCGCTTCTTGTAGATGACACTGTCTTGCATATGCCAAATTTCTTGCTGAGTGAATCTCTTGACGTGGCTGTAGTTGGTGTGGACCAACTCATCAGTTAGGTTGTACTTAATCTCGTACTTGTACTGAACGTCGGATAAAACACGACGACCGGCACGGAGCTCTTCCAGATATAAAAATAACAGATACGGTACAGACACCTGGTTTTCAGTGCTTTGAGTATCATCGAATGCACCCATTGTAGGAAATTTCGGGAAAATATGTACTTCGTTTTGATGTGATTAGTCTTCCGAGGATAATAGCTAACTAATAGCTCCGAGCAACCTGCATTTGATTTTTATACCCCTGTTTGCATACCTGCAGTAGAACTTTCCTCGATCACTTGGGAAATTTCCTACACCTAAGCTAGGTTAAAAGTCATTACTTTACGGTGTTAGATCATCGAGGACATATGCACAAGCAAGGTAGGGTTTCTCAAAATATGATTCTGAAAAGTAATTAAACATAAAAAACAGTTGCCGAGCATTGTTGTGGGATTCTTTTGGCAAGTAGATGATTACTATTTCTAATTACTTTCATTTTATAATGTAACGGCTTTAGGGCTATGAAAGCTTACTTAGGACGTAGTCGGAGAGAAGATATTTCCAGTCGGTCCACTAGGACGCTTAGAGAAGGTATTTTTTTTGATATGCCAATACGGTGGAAGTCTTCTAAAGACACCGAGCTATTGGCAAGTTCGATTCACATATCTGATCCTGGCCGCTAAACCGGACACTCGGTATGTGCCTACGTACTAAACAACACCCTCACACATACAATACAACCACTCTCGCTGCAGAACTCCGAACGGAGCTAGTTAGCTTCCTAGGCTAGTTTCTCCTCCTTTCTGTATTCTGGTCTTAAGGGTCCTATACTCAAATTGGGTCTGTAGGGCGATCGTCCGGGTTTCATACCAATAGTTTGGGATAGTCCGAATTTTTCAAGTGTCTCTGCGGCGACCTATAAACGCGCTAATTATATTTAAAACTGAATTGGGAAAACTGGTTTCTTGGTGATAGAGGGTAGAAAAAGAATACGCCCCATAGCGTCTACAAAACAGTGTATGACAGGATACCCTAATAAAAAAATAGGATCAATTATCCAACCAGGAGGCACTCAGCTCCTACGATATCCATCGTCAAGAATCTTAAGCTAAGAATTTTTCCAACTAAAAGTCGGAAAAGTAGTGTTATCAATATCTGACTTTTTTTAGTGTTATTTAGTAATGGCGGGAAACCTTATGAATGGTTTGAGACTTGATCTCAGCTCCTTAACAGCCGCTTGCCATCCTTTTGAAAGGTTTTAGTTCGAAAGAGAGTACATCCCAAGAAAATATTTTTTTTTTGTTCAAAAGTGCCAAACTGGTATTGCTATCTGTATCCTTATTGCGAAGATCACTGAAACGATCTGTTCCTTTGACGACTTTTGCTGCCTTCAACGTCATACGATCATCTTCCATGAAATTGAAGCAGCTATTCAGAAAACGAAATGCTTTATATTATCTTGGCTGCATTTGTTTTGCAAAGCAAAAGTTAGACCAGAGGCGAACCCTGGTTTTACTATTGGAGCCAAGTCCCAACAAATTATTCAAATCTATGAGTTATCATCCCAATCGATACTTTTATTCTATCTCCACGCAATGGCCCAAGGAAAGCGTGAAGTTTGATCTTTTAGAATGTGGACTAGTGGATAAAATAAAATATGAATGAAACCCAATAAAAATCGTGTAAATAATATCCTAACGCGCTAAGGAAGAAATATGCACAAGTTCCAATAGAATGACCTATATTCTGTGAGAGTACAATACCTTTTTTGAGCAAAGATACCTAGAATCAGCGGATCCACATTAAAAAATCCACTTCGCTAAGAAAAGAAGTGCACTAAATATCTGGAAATTATAACAAGACAACCAATCCTCCTGCAAAGTAAAATAAATAAAAATCAGCTTTTAAATTTCTTTCAAACATGTATCTCAAAGCTTTATTTGATCGTCGATATTGCACATAAATTCTCTAAATAATAAAAAAAAAGTCGTATGGTAAACAAAACGCCTCATCTTCCTGAATACCTCGCCCTGTTCCTGGCTTCTTGTTCCTTCTTAATTTTTGCGATGGTCAATCTCAGTCGCTTCTTGTAGATCACGCTATCCTGCATGTGGCCGACTTCTACGGGGGTAAATCTCCTTGAGTGGGTGTAATTGGTGTGGACCAACTCGTCAGTGAGGAAATATTTGATCTCGTATTTATATTCTGGTTCTTGTATGCCTCGATTACGACCTCGCAGCTCCTCTTGATAGTCTTGTGGAAACTTTTTCGGAGCATATCCATAGTTCAATTGACTTGAGTATCCCAAAAGCAGTAAGAAATAACTTCTTCACCAAGATCCCAGATCGCGTTCTTTTATTCATACGAATCAGAAATTCTTTAAAGAGACAATGGCAAAGGTATCGTTTGCCCTTCTTTCGCGACCAGATGAGGTACCTAAATAAACTCATAATGAGTGGAATAGGAAACTAAGCCTATTAGACAAAAGTGCAAGGCCATTCTGGAATGTAGTCAAGATTGTAAAGAATAAGAATAGAAGAATCCCTAGTCTACAAAGCTCTGGTAAAGTTCTCCACACGGACATTGACAAGGCCAATATTTTTGGTTCAACCTTTATAAAGAACCACACCGTTTCACAGCACCTCGGTGATACAGCCACCAACTCTCTGGTAAATGAAGCCTATAATGGCCTCAATCTCCAAAGCTGTGATACATCCCCAGACGAGTATGTATCTCGAATGGAAATCGAGGAAGTGTTAAAAAGTTTGCGAGCGAGGAAATCTGATGGCCTTGATGGTATTAAAAATCTATATCTCAAGGAATTACCGAAATCAGGGATACGATTTTTAACTTTCCTGATAAATGCATGCCTGAAACTCCAGTATTTCCCGAATACCTGGAAAATTGCGAAAGTGGTACCGATTTTGAAGACTGGGAAGCAAATTCAATTTGCAGATAGTTACAGGCCAATAAGTCTACTCAGTTGTCTCAGCAAAGTTTACGAGAAAATAATTAAAAAGAAACTTATGAGATTTATTGATGACAGGTGTATATTTCCTGATGAGCAATTTGGGTTCAGGAGTCACCACAGCACGTCTCATCAAGTGCTGCGAATATGTCAGCATATCAAGAGGAACCGTGCATTAGGCAAATCTACGGGTTTAGTTTTGCTCGATATCGAGAAAGCTTTTGATTCCGTCTGGCACCATGGGATTGTGTACAAAATGATTCACATCGGATTTCCCCTGTATCTAGTTAAAACTATACAAAGCTTTTTGACTAACAGGTGTTTTAGAGTCTACGTTAATGGTAAATCATCATCTTTACAGCACTTTTACGCAGGAGTACCCCAGGGTTCGGTTCTTGGTCCAGTGCTCTACAATGTTTACACCTCCGACTTCCCAAGGCTCCCAGCATGTGAAACAGCCATCTACGCTGATGACACAGGCATATTCTCATCACATGAGTTCAGTCTCAATATTGAGACTAATCTTCAAAATGCGATTAGAATATTAGTCAATTATTTCAACAAGTGGAAAATAAAAATCAATGCAGAAAAAGTGCAATCAATCTTTTTCAGTCGAAAAAGAAAGAGTTGCTATCTTCCTAACAATCCCCTTAACGTGTGTGGGGTAAGAGTTGACTGGAAGCCAAGTGTGAAGTATCTGGGAATTCATCTAGATGAAAAACTGACGTTCAAAGAACATATTTCAAACACCATAAATAAAATAAACATTGCCATCAAAATGCTTTACCCATTTATAAACAGGAAGTCAATGCTAAACAGCTTCAACAAAATCGTAATCCATAAAGTAGTATTTCAATCAATACTACTTTATGGATGCCAAGTATGGGGAAATTGTGCAATATGCCATATAAGGAAGTTACAAGTATCCCAAAACAAACTGTTGAAAATGATGCTTAATCTATCTAGATACCATTCTACCTTTGATCTTCATCTCCAATCGAATGTTGAATTGATCTCCGACAGAATCATTAAGCTGACGGACAAATTTTTGCAAAACTGTGCTTTTTCAGACAATCCTCTTGTAAACCAATTAAATGCTTGAACAACATGTATCTATCTGTTTATCTGTTTATTTAATTTCTTATTTATAAATTTACTATATTGTATGTACATATGTTTATCTGTTTATATATATATTCATATGTTTATTCGTTTGTCTATTAAGTTATGTATTCCTTTATTATTTAACTAATTAATTTATTTATTTTCAATTATTTATTTATTTATTCATCTATTTACTTATTTATTTATTTGTGTGTTTATTTATTTATTTATGTATCTATTTATTTATCTATTTATTTACTTATTTATTTATTTATTTATTTATTTATTTATTTATTTATTTATTTATTTATTTATTTATTTATTTATTTATTTATTTATTTATTTATTTATTTATTTATTTATTTATTTATTTATTTATTTATTTATTTATTTATTTATTTATTTATTTATTTATTTATTTATTTATTTATTTATTTATTTATTTATTTATTTATTTATTTATTTATTTATTTATTTATTTATTTATTTATTTATTTATTTATTTATTTATTTATTTATTTATTTATTTATTTATTTATTTTATTTATTATTATTATTATTTTTATTTTTTTTTTTTTTTTTCACTAATATTGAAGGTTTTTTCGTAGTTTCCTTCAGAGTCATTATTCTTACCTTTCTCCTTTTTTAAAAGTTCCGAAAGATAATGTTTCAGTTGAAAGATATAAAATTAGATATCGAATCTCTGTATGTAAATTGTGTGGCAACCTTATTGTAAATTTAATACGAAATAAAATTCATTCATTCATATAGGAACCCTAAGTATGGCACTGATGCTGGATTTTGACTGTTGGTTGCCGACATTGTGTAGTTTATGTAGATGTTGAAGCTTAGAAGAATATTTGTGAAATAATTGCGCAACTTGCGCTGTGCCCTTATTTATACAGCTAAGCGCAACTTTTGGTTTACCTGGTACAGGTAGATTTTTCTTAATACTACTAACCCTTTTTTTAAATCATTAACTTGGGATTTTTTTAAGTCTATTGAACAGTAATTATCCCGCATTTTAGTAATGTCATTATGAGTGAGGTAATAAAGGGAGGATCCCTAATGTGGTGCAAAAGGATGCTGCACTTTGACAAAACAGCAATCAAAATATAATCTAGGCATATTACGTTGCAATAATAAAATTTTGCGCCTTTCTGGATATGAATTCTCTCTTGACATATTTTTGTGCAATATTTGCATTTCATAATTACGATAATTCATCTTTATCACTTTCCGCAGCAGACCGCATGTGGTACAAGGCCTAGCTTCTCCTAGTTTTCCAAGCTATCTGGACAAAAATATTTACACTACAGCTAAACACTTTCAGTCTCCCATACGGACACATATGTACATGCGTACGTTAAAACGTATTTATCTGGGATAGTTTAAGATACATATGTATTTGTTTACCAAAGAATAAATGGTGCACTGAAATATTCTCGTTTTTATTCATGTCATCATGAGTGATCATACAATAGACCGACACTTCAGACCAACGAGTTGTAATTTTCAATTCATTTGCTAATCCATCTCGTACACTTGAGCGAAAGTCCCAATTT
The DNA here is from genome assembly GCA_946965025.1 of Blera fallax. Taxonomy (NCBI): domain Eukaryota; kingdom Metazoa; phylum Arthropoda; class Insecta; order Diptera; family Syrphidae; genus Blera; species Blera fallax. The sequence goes on from OX337248.1 coordinate 72,970,374, forward strand.
TACAATGCATTCTATATGCTGAGAGCTATGAGAATAACTTCCAATATTTTCGAATCTCTTCCCCTAATTAATGCATAATAGTTTTATGACTATATACGCAGTTGCATAGTTTTATTGCATCACACCTGTGTACATCCTTTTATTACTTGCGAGACAATTAGTAACGCCCACCGCAGGCAATAAATGATGTAAATTTATGGCTTTGCGAAAACTCGCCCTTATTATGGGACAACTTTAATTTTAAAACATAACAACGTAAACATAATTAGCATTTGGGAAACTTAAAAAGGGTTAACATCCCTTTGAAAAAATCTACCTGTTCAGGTAGACCAAAGGCTTGGAGCAGCTGTATAAATAGGGACGCAAGGCAAGTTGCGCAATTATTTCACAAATATCCTTCTAAGCTTAAACATCTACATAAACTACACAATGTCGGCAACCAACAGTCAAAATCCAGCATCAGTGCCATACTTAGTGTTTTTATATCAAGAGGAGCTGCGAGGTCGTAATCGAGGCATACAAGAACCAGAATATAAATACGAGATCAAATATTTCCTCACTGACGAGTTGGTCCACACCAATTACACCCACTCAAGGAGATTTACCCCCGTAGAAGTCGGCCACATGCAGGATAGCGTGATCTACAAGAAGCGACTGAGATTGACCATCGCAAAAATTAAGAGGGAGCAAGAAGCCAGGAACAGGGCGAGGTATTCATAAAGACAAGGATTGCTGCTAACCAATAGAATTTTTTTTTGTTACTTACTTGGAGAATTTATGTGTAATATCGACGATCAAATAAAGCTTTGAGATACATATCTGTAAGAAATTTAAAAGCTGGTTTTTATTTATTTTACTTTGCAGGAGGATTGGTTTTCTTTTTTTACATTTTCAGGTGCTAAGCGGACTTCTTTTCTTAGGGCATTGGGGTTTTTTTTAAGGTAAATCTGCTAGTTCTAGGTATTTTTACTTAAGAAAAAGTATTTGACTCTCACGGTACATAGGACACGCAGAACACCTTCTATTCTATTGAAATATGTCCTTTGTATTTCTTCTGTAGTACGTTAGAACAATATTTACACGTTTTTAACTGCGTTCTGATTGCATCAACTTTGGAGATGAACTTATTGCGTTTCATTCATATTTTCTTGTATTATTATAATTTCACGACTTCCTTGGGCCACTGCGTGGAGGTGGAATGTATGTATCGGTTCGTCTGCTTAGTTAACCGCGCTCTGCTGAATGTCCGGTAATAGATTTAAATAATTTGTTGGCTCCAATATGAAAACCAGGGTTCAAGTCTGGTCTAACTTCTTACTAACAGATGGAGCTACAGTTACGGTCATATGAAGCATTTCCTTTTCTGAACAGTTACTTCAATTTGATGGAAGATGATCGTATGACGTTTGCTCAACCAATTTGCGCCAGAATTAAATTTCACACCAACAAGATACATGGTACTTGGTCATTCACTTGCAACAGTAGTACGGCAGACGTATTCTTTATAGAAAAATTGGTTGAATCAACTTCCACATAGACATTAGCTTACTGCCATGACTAAAATTTGCTGAAGAAAATGTTTTACGACAAATCGGCGTCAACTTAATATTTCTGCATACAGAGGATGAAGATACAAATCAGCCTCTGAGGCACTACCGTGGTTATGTTTTCAGTTTATCGAGCATTACGATGATGATCAGTCCTTACGATATCCCAAATACTACGGATTTATTTGAGTTGAATGGTTTTCTCAATTCGCCGATTGGTTGGTTAGCTGATATGGCCCTCGATAAGGTCGCTTAGGCCAAGGCAGGTCCATTTTGCTGCTAGTATCTTGTGTCTGCCCGCTCCTGGTACCAATTATATGTACTTTTCGTTATGAAATCAATAATATTAGCCGTAGAGGCATTATTAACATCATTCACACAATCGAAATAGTAATGACCGAGTCTAGCCTTTCTAAAGTTAGCATGTGCAGGACAGCATAGGAAATTAAATATTGTTTCTTCTTCTTCCTCGTCTCTGCAACCTCTGTAGAAGTCATTATATTGGATGCCCAACCTTGGAGCACGCATGTCTTTCGTAGTCTGGTTATTAAGTTGGCTAGTGTAGAGAGGATTCCTCTCTTACGCTTAAGAAGTCAGTTATCGGATTACGACGACCGAAATCTGTTTATCACTATGGATGACAAGTGCCATATGACAAGGACGTGGAAATGAATAACTCTCTACAGAGTTCCTCTTACTAATTCATGCAAGCCTAACCTAATTTTCACATAAATCTGCACAGCATAAACGTGATAAGAACTACATACTTCGACCACAGTCGCGTTTGCTCCCAAGTTTCAGGTCGTCAGTTTCAGATACCTAAAACACAATAAGGAAATTGACTTGAACGCACATATGTATATGATTTACCGTTGGCAACATGGTGGTTCAACTCCTTTTGAAGCCTCCAATAGCTACAAATATTGTCACACGAAACTCACAAAATGCTCCTCAAACAGGAAAGCAAAAAAGCGGAGGATTGAAATAAAGTTAACGACGTTCTTAAGTAAATTAAAATTATAATGCTCACTCTTGCCAATTTGAATAATTACGTCTTAATAACTCCAGTTGCTCGAAACTTTACCAAATTACAGCGCTTAGAAATTTTTCCTACCAAACCCGTCCCCCTCCTGGAATAATTATGCATCGTTATCCTAGAAAAAAAGTTAAATGCAAAAGCCTTTCAAATTTAATGCCAACAATTTCCTGCTTAATCCGTTCATAACAACATCAAAAAGCCAAATAAAATCCTCTCCCGCCAAAAGAGTTTCGGGCTATAAACTCCACGCCAGATAAAAAACTTTTCTTCAAGATTTTATTACGGAAAACAGAATTACATGTGTGTGGTGTTTATTTCCTTACGCACTTATCGCGGATTGTGGGTGTAAACAACGTTTTGTCTCAAAAAGTTTTATCCAAGCCGCCACGCTTGGCAGTAGGGAATGAAACCACATTAGTTACTCTAACTAACCGTAGCCCCCATTGTAATGAAATTATATTATATCAAGGAATGACAGGATGTCAGCATGTTTTGTGGATGTGAAAGAAAGCCAAGGAAAATTCCACAAGAGATTTGATTATATCTTTTTGAAGATTTTTTTTTTCAAGAAATTCCTTTTCAGCCGCTCAGACATCAGGTCTTCGTCCTGGAATTTATGAATCGTATCTAAGCGAAAACTTGAATGAAATAGAAATCCCTTGCGAGCAGCCGGATGGAATTAAAGTAACGAATGGAATTCATCTGGAGTTTGAGTGAATCCTTTTGTGATGAAATCCATTTTGAGGACTTTTTTGGTCCATGAATGTAAGAGGAACATATTTTTTTTGTGTGCTTCCAGAATAGTCGAAGCGAGGAGATACTAAAAATAAATCCATGCGGGTAATCACGTTCGTACGTCGCACTCGTTCCTTTTATGTAAATACAGTCATTTTAATTTACGCTCTAAAGCAGACATTTTAAATAACTGGAAATACTATAAGCCATACTTCTGTCGGGTTTGTTCTACCCTTACCCTGGTTTTAACAAAACAGACAAAAGTTCAATCTCCGTAACGTTATCTGATCGCGTGGATGATATTGTCGACTCTGGACATGCCTGAAGAATCCAATAGCCTCTTATTGAAGACGTAATACTTTCTCTGAAATATTGGAAATTACTCCACATAGGACAGGTATATATGAAGCCTTGGTACCATGTAACCTTCACGTTGGAGTTCAGATAGTTGACTAAGAGCAGTGCTAAGAAACTGGAAATAACAGATTCCAACGGTTATACCATGTAAATGCGAAAAAAATAGGTTGCGATAGAAGGAAAGTTGCGATCAAGTAAAGATGTGCGTTAGAGATGCGGTTAGGCTAGAAAAACATTTAGATGTTACATATGCATCGATTAAACAGAGCGTAGTCCAGGTGTTTGAGTTAAAGTCCAACGAATTCCTCCATTTCCATCGTTACATCGTTAATCACCAATAAAAAAAAGTATCGGTGATAGAACGCAACCTTGTCGGACCCCACTTTGGATCTCGAATTCCTCTGACAGCTTTCTTCTATGCAGACCATGACATTTAGACCCCTCGTAGGTTGCCTTGATAATAGCTATTAGTTTATAGGGTATACGTCCCCTGCGCAAGGCAAGCCAGATAAGCTGTCTGAGACACTTTCGAATGCCTTCTCAAAATCAATGAACAGCAGGTGAAGTGGTGACTGGTATTCAACGCACTGCCTTTTAATGATCCGCAGTATGTGAATCTGGTCAGCACAGAAGGATCCAGAGCGGAAACCTGCTTGTTCGGCATCGAGTGAGGCTTTCACCCCAACAGATCGACGATAGACCAAATATTCACTACTTCTCGGGAAAACCATCTTGTCATCAGCACAGCTGGTATCTTCCTGGAACTAATGTCCATCGTCAAAATCATCCAATGGCGGTCATGTTTCTGTAGCTCACTCAGTTCATCTTCACTTGGTTACCTGTCTCTGTTTGGAAGAAGTAAGGTCCAATGATACCATCATCAGTGACACCACTTCTCCCCTACGTATCGGCTTTCGTAATCCCAATTCTACTGTCTTTTTCCAGACATATGTAGTGCTCGAGATAAAAATGAGCTTCGTCCGGAAAAATGGCAATTTGCAAACAAAATCGACAGCGTTGCGCAACAGAAAAGAGGTATCGAGCCGTATTGTCAACATGTCAGCAAATAAGCCAGGGTCTTTACGCATTATACTTCTCAGAGAAGTCCGACTAATGTACAGTTGTGGAACTCTGCTACGCTTTGAGGTCCTTAGGTTTCAACGCACACTGTGGGCAACAGATTGCATTCCGGACGAGCACGCTCTTTATATCCATAAGTACTCCAATTTCACAAACTTCCCTTACAAATTTCCTTGCCCCAGCCACTAAAGTGGATTTCTGTAGTACAGATATTTCATTGGAAAAAGTTTTCAATATTTCCGAAGCTGTTTCTATTTCCTACCGTGTTGCCAGCGTTGAAATAACCCACACTTTAAAAAAAACCAACCGACCGCCCAGCGTTTCAGCGTAATCTCTTCATGAGTAATAAAGAAGCGGCGACGAAAGTTTTCCTGTCATAGATTTTCGCATTTTCATTCAAACGTAATCCTTTCTTTAAATTTGTTTTAAATTTCCAAGGTCCTTCAAAATGAATAAAAAAATTAATTCAATTCAATTTAGTGCACCCACGGTACAATTTAACCTTGCACGTTTTCATATAAGGCGCTCAGCTTCCTATTACGCTACATCTCCTTTACATATGTATAAAATTTTCAGTATAGTGCCTTGAATTGTGTTTTCTCAACGAAGCATCTTACAAAGTTTTCCTCTTCTGTGTCCCTGAAAGCAATAAAAAAAATCTGGAGCGGAGCTGCATCTGGTTTCATCAACCGAAACTGCATTTTTTGCTTCCTTGTTCAACTTTTAAATCTTAGCATACCCTGAGATACGTAACGTAACATAAGCTTTTAGCTAATTTCTGTGCATAGTCGGATGCGTTGCTTAAACTCGTGCTGCAAAAACTTCCTTAAAGAATGGGCCACTCATGCTAGAACTTTTTGAAACTGTCAGCAGAGTCTGTAAACTATTGTCGAACTGATTTGTTGTATCCTTTTAGAGCCAATAATGTCATTACCATTATAAAATCAAGGAGAATACCCACCCAACCCCTTGAGTCCCCTCTTTTCTTTAAGAGAAGAAAAATTGTACCTTTTTAGACCAACGTTACAGCGCTGAACAATTGATGTTACTTGGAGCGAAATGTGGCATTCACAGAACCAATCGCGGTAAAAGGGTTAAACGAATACAATCCCTCGTGCATTTTTCTGTGTACTCGGAGATCTGAGGTATATCAAGGAGAGCCCCAAACATACAAATTTACTTTGTTCTTTCTCATTTCGATAACAAAGCCAAGTTCACATGGTGGCACACATTTTATGTACAAGGATTTCCTACGAGGCAGTGCTTTTTAAGCGGGATAGCTCCACAATTTCGGGTTTTATCGGGATTCCTTTGGCTTTATTTTTTTATCCTGTGGGGATGAACGCAAATCCTTTTAGGAGTGTTGTTTAAAGAAGGTGTGTTAAATGATATGCCATGGTGGAGCGTGTTCAATCAAAATGTTGACAAGTGAATTACCCTTGAGCACTTGTTCAATCAGAAAATTATCTTAAGAAAGTAAGTCATGAAAGAATTTTCGTTGTACGTAGCTTGGAGGTATGTATCTGTCGATCTCCACACCACTGAAAACGTTCCTGACGGCTTCAATTTGAATCTGGATTATGCCCATCAATTGCCATCAACGGTTAACGGAACTTGTCACCGACTAAACATGCGAATACTTCTCAATAGATAATGAAAATTCGGCGAGAACCGAGTACAAGGCAGAACGAAGGACGAGGGATGCTCGCGAGCTCCACGAACAGAAATCACGGTAGGAAAATGTACTATTCAACCAGACGACGATAATTAACACATCCGTCCACCTGGCAAAACTGTAGTTAGGATAGTAATAAACAAACTTAAGTCCGTCAAGGCTGCTGGCACTGACGGCCTCCCTTACAGCAGCTGGAAATGAGCTGGTAGAATAGCATACGTACCAAACTCGTCCATCTATGCAGGATGATGAAGGAGAACGGATGCTGCTCCATTAAGGTCGGTAATGATGTCACCGATACCTTCTTTGGATGTCAGAGAGGATTTAGACAAGGTGATACTCTGTTTTCTGACTTCTTCAACATTTTGGTTGAAAAGGTTGTTCGAACCTCATGAACTAACACCGGAGGCATAACCTTTCAAAAGTCTGAGCAATTACTGTGCATACGCCCTGCGTAGAATGTTCTTATTTAGACCGATGCATACTTTGAATATTATCTGGTCCTGGTATAGTCCGCTAAGAGTTTCTTTTCCTTGAGGGTTTTCAATTTATTGTCCTTTTCGGCGTATTCTGACTATTCGACGTTATTGCTATATTCAACTCTGTATTTTGGGTACACCTGTCCATCGATCCACAAACAATTAAGATACCTAGAGCTAATTATTAACTAAAGTTCTAAGGCTGTGATGAGGCTACATGCTCACATGGATATACTCCCAGCCACTTTTAACGGTCTACTTTTCTCCCTATTAGTAGCCCAGTCGACAGGTTAGGTTAGGTTGACGTGGGAGCCTGCAAGTATGCAACCTCACTTAGTCTAATAAGGTCCATTATGTTACCACAGGATCAGCTTCTCCATAAGAGCTACCCGTTGAACTAGGAGGAGCTAGCTATGCAGCGGTGGAGGCTGCTGAGACTAGCATTAGCCAGTTCGCCAAGGGTATTGAAGAAGTAGGACCCTAAATGTAGTTTTTCACAATCAGAAAGAGATTCAGATGTGCAAAGAAGATGCAGAATGGTTTCCTCATCCATGCAGCTTCTACAGAAGTCCCTAGCGAAGAGCTCAGTGGCGTGCCTACCGATAATGCAGTGCCCTGTAACGATACCTACTATGCTGGAGATGAGTTCCCTTTTCTGTCTTATAAGACAGTTGGAGCGTTTGAAATCCAGTTTAGGCCAGATCTCTTCAGTGAGAAAACAGGTAGTACCATTTGCCCATCTGCGATTGGTGCTGTTTGTAGCGTTAAACTTGAGTAGCAATTTAACTGTAACGATAACAAGTTGACAAGTTGTTCCCTACCCGGTGATCTCGTCAACCATGGAATTCGATGCAATGTCACCGTGTCCCGCCACCCAAATAAGGTGGACATTGAATTGTTCAGACCCAGTCGACATCATACTGCAAAATTATACTCTGCGTTTGAATTGTAATTATTTTCCATAAATAATTCGAAGAGTATTCCAATAAAGTACTTACTTTAAGTAACACTCGGCACCGTAGCGCAGAACTGGCAGGATAAGTGTTTTGTAGAGCATGCATTTTGTCTTCCGAGTTAGGAGTTTTGAACCGAGTTGTTTCGCTAAACCGAAGTAGCAGCGGTTTGCTTGAGTCGTTCGTGGAGTTGATGTTTACTCCGAGGTAGGTAAACTCCTTAACTACTTCGAAGTGACTGCTGTCAACAGTGACGTTTTGTCCTAGGCGGTGGACAGATGCTGCTTTGTTTGTTGACAACATGTACTTTGTTTTGTCCTCGTTTACCTCAAGACCGACTCATTTCGCCTGGTCTTCAATTGCCGTAAAAGCCTCTATGACGGCACGATGGGAGCGACCGATGATATCAATATCGTCTGCGTATCCCAGCAGCTGGACGAATTTGTTGAAGATAGTGCCTTCCGTGTTGACGCCTGCCCTGCGCACTATCTGTTCCAGCACTAGATTGAAGAAATCACATGATAGCGCATCTCCTTGCCGAAATCCGGTACACGTTTGGAATAGTTCAGAAAAAGTGTTTCCAAACTGAACCTTGCATTAAGTGTTTTCCAGCGTGAGGAGGCAAAGCTGGATTAGTTTGCGCGGGATCCCGAATTCGGCCATCGCCATGTAGAGCTCACGGCGATGAATTCTATCATATGCGGCTTTGAAGTCGATGAAAAGATGGTGAGTCTCGACTTGAAATTCGTTGGTCTTTTCCAGGATTTGCCTTAATGTGAAAATTTGGTCTATCGTCGATCTGCCGGGCCAGAAGCCGCACTGGTATTTGCCGATGTGTGTGTTGCAGAAGGGCTTTAGACGTTCACATATTACGTTGGACAGGTTCTAATACGCGACATTTAGCAGGGATATGCCTTTGCAATTTTTGCAGGACATAGGATCGCCTTTTTTGTAGATGGGTCATATGGAGCTGATTGTCCAGTCATCGGGCATGCTTTCATCCTCCCATACTTTGTTGATGAGTTGGTTCATGCACCCTACCAAAACATCACCACCGTATTTGAAGAGCTCCGCTGGCAGTCCATCAGAGCCGGCGGCCTTGTTATTCTTCAGCTTTTTGATAGCCGTGCCGACCTCTTCGATACTTGGAGGGGGGACTGCTTGTTCGTTGACTGAATGCGGGTGTTCTTCTTCCCCTACCACTCTCTCTACATGATGCCCATTTAGCAGCTGCTGGAAGTGCTGCTTAAAAACATCTACTATTCCCTGTGGTTCGGTGACTAGGTTTCCTGTCGGAGAGCTTGCGTTCCGGGCCTGAAGTCAACTGCCAGTTGTTTGGCTTTTCTATAAAACCTCCGGATGTTGTTTCTATCGCGGCACTCCTAGATATCCTTGAACTAGAAGACTGCGTATGCCCTTTTCTTCCTTCGCAGAATCTTTTTCTCCTCCCTTCTTCTGGCTCGATACTCTTCCATCGCTGCTCTAGTTTTGCGCCGCAACGTCTGTTTGTGTGCATTCTCCGTCACCTTTTTCCTCCGTACGCACTCATCATCATACCACGGGTTCTTTTTCGGCGGTGGTTGGTATCCAAATAAATAAATATTTTTAAAAAAATATTAAATAGTTCAGTTTCAATAGTAATTTCAAAAGGAAACCAAATGATGGTCCACTGTTTAGTTATCAATTCCCTTTGGCTTTACAATAGAGTTTGCTAATCCAGATTATTAGTTTCAAACCTGATATTTAATTATTGTTTATTGAGACCATAATAGATACAAACCTTAGAGATGCCTGGAAATCGAATTAATTTTTCTTGCTTCCCAGATAAATATTATATTCCAGGAGACAACAGGAAGCAGTTGCTCCTTAGGTAACAATCATTGACGTGGTCAGCACTTGCATATTTGAATAGTTTGTATCCTTTATTTCAAAATAAATGAAATGAAATGGCTGCGTTTTGCATGACAACTAGTCCTTTATCACCATAAAACAGTCCACCACATTTATTCATACCTTAATGCGTTTGATTGATTCAAGCCACGGTTGATAAATCGAATGATATTTAATTCGAAGTTACATAGAATCACTATTGATTACCCATAATTTGCTTTTATGAACTGCGGCATTATTCATTGGAAATACATACTCGTGCATATGACTAATAATCGTTGTCTTTATTATTAAAGCAGAAAATCGCTTAGATACAACTGGGTGGTGACTTTTGTGGTAGGCAATCAAATAAGTATTCAGCCATCAATACACGCAAGCAGCAATCTGCGGTTATTAGTTCAGATTAAATAATTTACTTGCCCCGACCTACGGGCAATATGGATTTGGTTTGGCCTTCGATAAAGGATACCACCCCCTAATGGGTGGGAGCGCTTTTTATGTTCATTTGGAGGCATACTCGTATATGCCATCAGATTTAATTGCAATATAATCTGCGATTATAATTAATGCTTGCAGCTATGAAAAAGAAAGTGTTTCAATACGAGCGCAGTATTTAGCTCTGAATTATAACCAAAAAAAAGTACAAATATCTGGCGCAAAGGGCCATGTACTTAGTTGTAGGCTTAGCTTCTGGCGATTATTTGTCTCGTGCGTGTAAGTAGCTTAGAGTCATATCCAAATTAAGAAGCTTTATCATGACAGTTATTACTTACGGACGTTTGTCAGACATTCGTGAGGGATGGAACTGTGAAAGACTCTTATTGGGTTTTTCTGGGATTCGAACCTCCCACCTACCGCTTCAGTAGTCTAACGTACTAACCGCTCAAGTACGTCGCCCAGTTTTCTTTTAGTAACGTGATGGATAAATTCAGCTAATATACTCAGGCGTTTAACCTTTACTGTCGTACGTATACGACTTCAAAAAACCCAAAAGAAAGAAGTCGAACGCTGTCAAGTCTCACAATCTAGCTGGCCACATTTAATTCACATTTCTTGGGGTAAAACCCAAGAAGTTCAAATCGATACTCACCATCTTTTTATCGATTTTAATGCGGCACAATCTTTCAAAAGTCTGCGCAACTACTAGCTTACGTGGATGACATCGACATAAATGGCAGAACACAGCGGGCTGTCACTGGTGCGTTCGCTAGTATCGAAACAGAAGCCGCCAAAATGGGCTTAGCTGTAAATGAGGGCAAAACAAAGTATGTATATGCTGTCGACAAGAAGGGACAGTCGACAGCTATAACTTCGAGGTAGTAAGTGACTTTGTCTACCTTGGCTCTGCTATTAATTCTGACAACAGCATCTCGGCGGAAATTAATCGAAGAATTACTCTTGCCAATTGCTGTTTCTTTGGGCTGAGAAGGCAGTTGAGTAGTAAGGCCCTATCTCGAAAGATTAAGGAGACTCTTTATAAGACCTTAATCATACCAGTCCAGCTTTATGGCTCTGAAGCATGGACTCTTTCGAAAGCGGATGAAGATATCCTTGGTCGCTTCGAGAGAAAAATTCTTCGGAAGATATACGGTCCCGTTTAACCCGGAGAGACAACGCTCTAGAGGAAGACCTCGCGTAAGGTGGCGCGCACAAGTATAAGGGGACCTCAACCAACTTGGAGTGCGCAACTGGAGGCAGTTAGCTAAGGACCGAGCTAACTGGGGAGGCTTGTTGGTTGAGGCCCAGGTTCACCCCGAACTGTAGCGCCACCTAAGTAAGTAAGCTCTTGATATTACTCGACATGGAAGTGTCTTTGCAATTTAGTTGTTTTGCGCGTAGTGTGACAGGTTGCGCGATTCTGCTGGAATCGCGTGGTTTCAGGATCAAAATCAAGTAATTCTGATCAAAACAAAAATCAATTATCTTCGCTCTGTAATGCAAACTATTCACTGAACCCGCTTTATTAGCCATAATTTCAAAGAGGTACAGTCCAATAACTCCACTAGCCCAAAAACCGTACCAAAAATGACGCGTGGTGCGTCAGTATTGTATAAATTGCATCACTCCACGGTTTTCCACAACCTTTATTCGACAATTTCACTTACATTTACACTTAGCCATTGAGTTAAAAGTGGGCCTTAATGCTAAAATTCTTATAAGCAAAATGGTCGTTCACAACATCAAGTAATTTTGAAATTTTCTTTGCTTAACCCTTTACTGCATGAATTTTTCTTTTCATATGAAAAAAATATTTCTATATGTATTTCCCCTCACTGAGCTCAAAAATGGCAATATTTTTGAAATATGTTGAGCCAATTTTGAGATATTGAGCAATTTGAACGTATGTCATATATGATATACCACGCAGTTAAACCATTATTTTCAGTAAGTGGACGGAAGCGATCGTCGTTTTCTTGACCAGTATGTAGCTCGAAATTGTAAGCGTATCCAGATACTCCACACAAAACGAAAAACTTGTAGCCCCATTTATGAGGTTTTGCTGGGAGATACTGTTTCATATAGTTTCTGGCTTTGGTGGAGCACATTTGTTCGTCAACACATAGAAACTCTTCATATGGAACTTTTTGGAAGTTTCTCACTAAGTCATTGACAAGAGGGCGGATTTTGTGAATACGGTCATGTAATGGATTTGATTCTGGAACCATTTCGGAATTATCACTGAAGTGTAAATATTGGCGAATCTTTTCGAACTTATTCTCTGACATAGTTCTTTTAATAAGATCGTTACCTATGATTGGATTCCAATATCTCCTTACATCTGGGACCTGTAGTATTGATGTAACCATACAGATGCCTATGTATTTCTGTATTTCAACAGCTGATACGGAAAAAAATGTGGCTGGATTGGACTGACAAGCATATAAGTTGGTCTCAAATACAATTTGGTCGATGATGTTTGAATCAAAAAGATAGTTGAATAACGAATATGGCGTAGAAAGTTCTAACACATCATCAGACAATTCTGTGCTACCCTTGAATTCAGAGCTTTCGCAGAAGAAACCCTGTTGTTTCCAAATCATTTTGGAATAGTGTATTTTTCTCGCCCTATGCTCTTCAGCTGCTGATGGTCGGTCCATTGCGATAGATGATACATCCTCAATATCCGCGAAAATGATGGCCATGGATTGAATATCAAAGAGTTCGTCCTCTATTTCAATCCCTTCGCATTCTTGCTCTTCTGCTCTAACATCAGTGAGATTCTGTATTTCAATATCGTAGTTTGTGTCAAATATGTCATCTGCAGCTTCAAATTCATCCTCACTTTCATCCCAATTAGCAACTGTTTGTGAAATTTCAGCATCCGTAAGAATTTTTTTAGTCATATTTATCTAAAAAAATGTACGTCTTTAATGCATGTAATATCATATATGATATATACAACTTTATGCAAGGTTTTCTTTATTTTTGCTTCATTACTGAAGTTTGAACTTCATGAAATCAATAAAATAACATATTTTATTATAAAAAATAATTAAATTCTTAACTTACCCCGTTATTTTACAAAATTTGTAACCAAAAAATTATGACTTTATACCGCGAAAATGGGCACACACTGACTCTTCAACAAATTTCGGATAATGACACTATTTCTAACGGTACAAAACAAATACGCTGGCAAATAATGTGTATATGTACTAACATATTCTCAGAAAGATGTATTTTCCACTTTAAATGGGGAAAAAAAAAAAAAAAATTCCGAATTGTGGCACCACTTAAGTATGTAATCTAAAATCTAAGAAAGAAGTGAGCGCGAAATATCTAGGAACTCTATCGAATGCTTTTTTATTGACGAATTCGGGCGCAATTTATAAAAAAATAATTTTCTCGAAAACTACTCTACCAATTTTGTCAAAAATCTGTCAAGGATATATTATGCTGTTGCACTCCCTCTTCTGCCGTGATAGCATCTGCTGTGCACTTGTAGGCATTATCAGTCCACAAGTAAGCAATTAGCTTCGATAAGACAACTGTTGTAGACGTATGGTGTTCAGTGGATGAAGAGAATATTTTAAATCCCAACTTCATGCATGACATTTTCGCACTGAGAGTGAATTTAGCAACTCCGTGTACTATCATTCCATTTTTTTCCCCCGAATCATTCAAAGCTCAATTGATATGTTAGCCTGCGATGGTTCATTCCCCAGTCGTCGACATAATTTTATTTGTTATCATTGCGTTTCCAATATCCGCATGTAATTATTTGCTTGATGTGTTCCAAGTAACTCAAGTCTTCAAAACAAGGGTTCAGAACTCACACCCATTGTCAGCACACTTTCCAACTTGTTCTCCAGCTTCCTATTCTCCTCCATACGCATTCGTTTATCTCCATGCCAGGATTTTTCATAAACATAAAAGAGCGTAGTCCTAAATGATTGTAAAGAAAAGCGTATCACCATTAGTTCAGAATTGTTTCTTTAAATGAATACTCAAACAGAACGACTGGGCATTAGTCCAATGTTATTGTGCCTATTTTTAGGACTGCTTTGTATTCCGTCAGCGGTTTGACGTGCTCGAATGGCGGTGTAAAGTCATTAAGATAGACGATACTAAGCCTTTTTGGTATTCTATTCGGTTGAGAGAGCGCGCAGTAAAAGTCAAATCTTTAGAGCTTTCCAACAAATCTCTAGGATAGGGACTCTGAATAAAGATAAAATGCTGTGAATAGTATTTGTTGTTGCGTCAACGCATCTCCCTGAATTATGCTAAATTTGTATCAAATTTCATGCGAGGACCTTGGAAAATGTATGCTTTTCTTACATAACAGTATTTGATTACCCAGTTACATAGCTAATCAAATGTTATTGCTTTGTTAACCCTTTCCCCTATAAAAAATAAAGCAAACCGAAAGGTTGTAAAAGGAAAGATCTGATTGACCCAAAACCCAGGACGAAAAAAATTGTTTATTGGGCTTCAAATGAAAAAGGTCACAAATTTCCACAATAAAAGTAGATAAAAGCAGGTAATTATTGTTGAAAGTCACTCAAAAATTAATTCAAACTTCTAGCACCTGCCCGTGATGCGAGGAAGAAGAAGAAGGCTTCGAAAATTCCTTCTGTGAATGCCCTGCAACAGAGGCGCTGCGCTGGGACACAAACACCTGGAAAGACACGTCCTGCCCGGGCTGAGTTAAAAAAAGGCTCAAGTACATATGGCTTAAGTGAAAGCCTTATAAGCTCGGCGACCTGAAGAGATCCTTTGTGCTATCCCCTGAAAGATGCTATGTTATATTTGTCTTTTAGCTGAAATCTAGTTCATTAATGAAACTATAGATAGTTTGAGCTGAAGAAGATGTGACATCAGATGGTGATGTGAAGTCTTTGTTAAAGTGTTTGAGCCTAAGCCGAGCTATGCCCGGGCATTCACACAGAATATGTTGGGCTGTTTCGGTATCTTCAAGGCAGAGACGGCACATGTCCGATTGGACACGGCCCATTTTCTTGAGATGGTAATTGAGAGAGCAATGTCCAGTAAGGAAGTCAGTTATGATCTTAGCCTTGTGTTTGCTCATTGAAAGAATGTCGCTGGATCTTTTTTTTTTGAGATTGAGAGGATGCCCCTATGTCCATTGACCCACACAAGAGTAATTTTATTGTGTGCAGCAAGCTGCAGGAGTACTTGTGGACAATTCCAAACCAGCTTAGACTCAAAATTGAAGGAAGCTTTAAGAGCAGCTTGGCTGTCTGACATTATATTTATTTGTGATCTACGAAGGTTTCGTCTGATGCATTCTCTGGCGCATAGCTCGATTGCATAGACCTCTGCTTGAAAGATAGTGGTATATTGTCCAAGTGAAGTGGAGAGTTTGTAGTTAAGACCAAAAATACCAGCTCCAGCCCCATTTGACATTTTCGAACCGTCAGTGTACCAATCAATTGAAGATGAGGTTGGAGGGATGAGAGGGTAGTACCAAAACCTGCGGTCCGGTATAATGACTTTGAAAGAGTGATTGAGATGGGCTGAGTTAACTTCGATGTTGCAGTTTTGGAAAAATGCTGGAGTTCGTCAGAAGTACTGGACCCGCCTGACTCTCCATCCCCAAATTATGCCACCCTTCACTTGCACCTCGCCTTTTGCCTTTCTTTGCCAAACACAGGGGGGGATGACGTGATGAGGATGTCCTCAGAACCCGAAATCTTAATTTTCTGCGTACAGCATGGGTGCTGTGGAAGAATCTAGGATGCTTGCTAGATTTGCTAAAAATTTGCAAGAGGTGGAAACGTGTAGAAACTTTTTGGTGTTTACTTGGATTCGAACGTCGAACGTGCCGTAAAGTCCAACGTAGTAGTACAGGGTGTCATACTCAATGTGCGTTCCCTTGGATAGTAGTCCCCATACGTTCCGGGTCGTATTGCCAAATTTAAGGATACATTTATATAAACTCGTGTCTCTTTCATAATTAAAATTTTTGGTGGTAAGCAATTTATCCCAACAGTAAGGCCAGTTCCCTGATTAATACTTTTGCGACAAGCGAACGGCTGAAACCGATAACAGCGACCCGCTTTGGTGACGTGAGTTTTGCTTCTCACCCATTAAAGATTCATCCGTCATCACCTCCGTTTCAAAACATTCGCTCAACCCTTAAATCACAAACTTATAGATAAGTACGCGCTCCACAGTGGGGCAAGATACCCCAAAAACTGGAATAAATTCATATGATGGGCTAGCTATACTGAAAACAACATTTTTACGTAGAAATCACTTATTAAATCATAGAAAGACCACATTTGAGTTTTTAAATTTTTTTTTTACTGTTTAACTTATGATTTTTTAAACTTACAAAGAAGGAAAAAAATAAAAAATTTCAAAAAACAAAAAGAAAATAGTTCCGCATTTTTTAGTAATACATATTTTGAAACTATATGTGTATTAAAAATAATATAAGTTGTTTTTATTTTTTATTTATTATTTATTTACATACATATTTTCAAAAGGAAACTAAAATTCAGATTCATCTGATAAACAATCACTCTCACTTTCATCGCTAATGTTGGAGTTAGAGTTCTCAGAAAAACAAACATTTATGGCAATGATTAAATCGAAAACTTCTTTTGAAAATGATTTAAGCTGTTTTTAAGGTAGTTTTCTGAAGCTTGTTTTCAGTGGATCTGATGTAATCAACATTAAATTAAAACTATATTAATAACATATCTATCTTTTGCGGGAACATTTTCTTGAAAGGCTCTCGCGATATATTTTAAAATCTTTGTTCCTGGCTTTCTGTGCTTCTTCAGACTGTTGGCCTATTGGAAAAAGTGCAGCAGAAATCTCATCCGGACACTGCTTCTTCCCCTGACATCTGCCGAATTCGTTGTTGTTCTTTACGTTTACCGTACACATTTTTATAATTAATTGTGCGCTGTGAACGCGGTGAACGCACTAACTTCTCTACTAATTTTGCTGCAACTGGATGACCCGCTGCTCTTAAATTCACCTTTGCAAATCCTAATTGCGAAGTTGGCACCTCTTTTCTCATTGTTATCGTTTTGAGGCGTTTGCTTCGATCGCTGCTTTCTTAAATCTGTTTCTTTATCAAAAAGTTTGAACGGATTTCATTCCTAGCATATTTTAACCATTTTTTTCTAAATCTTATTGCAAATTGAGAAATTGTATGATGGAGGTCTTTGACATTAACATTGTGTTGGGCTTCAAGGTGTTCCCTCAAAAATTTAAATTTTTCTTTCAGTGTTTGAAGCCCCGATTCCTTCATGAGGTTAAACAACTCCATCCTTGTATAAAACAAATCGTTTGAATGCGAATCTACACGGAAATAACAACTTTTTTTTTCCATTGTTTACACAAGAAGTCAGACTATATTGACAAATGAAAATTTCGGTGTGGAAACGTGTGGAAATCTACTTTTGCCCTAGCAATTTGAAAAAGGACCTTCATTTCATCGAAAATTCAATACATATACAGAAAAAAAAATTCTAAAATTGCCTTAATAGTTTTTACATAAAACTAAATTTAGAAAGTTAGTACATACTTAAAGCTATCGATTCCATATTAATGTTTAGCTTTCACGTGATTTAAAAAAAAAATAACAGCTATGCAACACTCGCCAATTGAACTACTTATTAAGACACACGTTGCAAGAAGAACTGAAGTGTTGTTTTCAATTAGACCGTACGGAGTGACAAAGCAAGTAAACAATATAACTTTTTTTGCAAATGATGCATTGGAATGTATAATAACGGAAAACCCACTTTGTAAACTCATCTCTCTCAATTAATTTTTTGAGTTTATTCCGACTCCTTCATATAAGCTGCCCCACTATGCGCTCGTATAAAGTGTAGGCAATGTAAATAGTTCAACGGTAAATGTCACCGTTGATTCCACCTGGAATATTTTCCATACTCACCCCCTTTACGTTTGCTGCCACCAACAACCGTCCAAAGGGGTTGGAACTCAACCTCCAGTCAAGAGAGCTTCATCACTGCATAAGGGTGAGAGTACAAGTTGGTAGACAGAAGCGCGTCTTCATAACTCGGTGTCTTCCTAATTGCACACATCTACCTTTTCAACAACCTAAAAAATCTCATTTGCAGGCTAAAATATGTAAAGATGGATACTTAACTCAGAGCTGACCTGTAAGAATTTATGATTTCTGTTAACACCGTTTTGAACTCGGTCGTGCGCTTTGTTTAACATTTTCAGTTAAACAAACACGTATACGCCCCAGTGCATGTTGGTGCAAGGATAATAGTAAATTTTCATATCTTGAGATCCATTTTTGTTTATCAAGGTTCCTCCTCTTTTGTGTTGGTTCAGGATGTTAGTATGTGATACTGCTGCGACGAAGGGATTTCTCTGAATTTAAAGTATCGTAAGCACCAACAACTGAATAAAATAAAAAAAAATTGTAACTGAAGTAATTCGATTCAAGAAAAAGAAAACGAATAACACACCATAACAGAATTTAACGCCAAAAGTCCTACGAAGTGAGAAAATAAAGAAACGTACTCGTAAGTTGTTCGAATGAAATAGAATATCCTTGACTACATCCGGCCGTATAACTTTCACTCGTAGTAAAAAACTCGAACATTTATGTGCTACTCAACACTCTCGAGGGACAAAATGTGTTGATTTCAGAAGAACTGAAGCGTTTTCTATTTCAGAAAACCAATTCCTCCTTCTGCCTTTGGGTCGTTTTAAAGCAGTTGAATACTCATTTTCCTGTTCATCGTTTTTCGGTGAAAATTTATTTCATCTAGTGTTATTCTTATTTATGAGTTCATTTACATAGAAGTAGAGTATCTGATGGACCAATGAAGAAGAAAATATATTTGGTAACTATCCACCGTAGGGTATGACTTAATTAATTCAATTCCACATCAACCCTTAAGATGTACCTGAAAATTATCTAATGGCCGTCGTCATGATCTTCCAAGAACATCGAACTTGTGAAAGTCTTAAGACCCCTCATTGCGTACTGTGTAATTAGAAATAATTGCTTAATAAAGGCGGACGATTTGGCAGTTGGGATGGAGCTTAACTTGTCTGCGGCCGATAATATTCATATTTCACCGCAAGATTGTCCTCGTACATCCCTAAGGGGATGGCACGGTGGACTGGGTTCTTTGTTGATCAAAATCATAATGAAAGTTGGGCGAAAATCGACATACATAAACTACGTAGGATAAAAATGCTTTGTTTTAGATTTTACTCTGGAGTACCGCTTGGTTGTATCTTGCTGATAACATGCACTCAAGGTTGATTGACTTGGGTTTTACACTCAGTTTGTGGGAATGACCTCATTAAAATTCAAGGATACTCTGAAAGAGCTTAGACCAAGAAGCAGAAAAGTCTAAATAGTTTCTAATGAGTACAAGAAAGGACTAACGCAAATTCACCAAGAGAAAGGCAGATACAAGTTGGACAAGCTATATTCAAATAATAATGCTACGACTATGGATGATGAATGAACAACTAGATACTCCTTAATGTACCAAAGTGGCTCACATTAATTTAAAAAGCATAGAGCTACATAAAGCGTTATTCATTCCAAGGTTGGGAGAGCTAATGTGAGAGTTTTATTGGGCGAGGACCCGTAATAGTCAATTCCACGACGCATTCAGCAATTCAGCATTTCCTACAGATCTATTTGGCACTTTAAATTATATCTTTATCCTTATAATGTCCAACATGCACATCAAAGAAGCCGTGCTGACTATAGAAAACGACGAAGATGCCATTGTTACTTTGAATTTTCAATGCTAAGGTCAAATGATAACCAACTTTTTGGCCATAGATTGAGAACATTGATGTGAGCAACATGTGTTTCCAGCTGAACGTAACTACGAGTCACGCAGTCCAGTCGAATTTGGTTCTATTTGACGAAAAGTTGTGCGGCCGCTTAACTTAGATATTTTCTGACATCATTTTACCACCAAGGTCAAATGGATTTTTTGTGGGACTACACTAGAACGAAACTTAGTGGTGTATATCTCGCAATTTCTCGTTTGTATGCCTCTATCCAAATCCAAGCACGCATTCATCAAGGAAAGATTTATCGAGACAGCCGTTCATGCCGTTGTGGGACTGAAAAAAGTTTACACTCCAAGCCATACACCCTACCCACTGTCTAGATATAGAAGGCGCTTTAGACAGTTTGCATACCAAATCCATTCAAGTGCCCCTCATCGTGCTTGGCGCAGACGAATATTTAGATCAATGAATAGTACACATTCTGGAGGCCAGAATAATTTAGGCAAGATTATGTGACAGCAATGAGATCAAATTTATTAACAGAGCAACTCACCAGGTGGAGCTGAATGCCCACTTCTCTGGCTGGCGATCATAAACAAAATTCTAGCTAGACTAGGCAGAAGCAGAGTCAAAGTGATATGCCGTATTCAGACGGCATGGGGATGTTTTCCTCTGTGACGATTGATTGATTAATTAATTGCATCCTCCATGGTGCACTGAATAGGTGAGTTCCTGGAACACTAGTTGAGGACTTAGAATCGACCCTATTCCTCACTACGCGGAAACGATTAATCCCTCTCTTTATCTTCTAGCTTCCACTGCGGGTAAAGAATGTATGAGTAGCGGTCTAAGACCGTGGGCAAAGTGTGGGGATTTCCTTCAAATCTCACTCTTTGGATATACACGACATTGTACACCATATAAGAGTCATTGCTCCAGTGCTCCGCGTAAACCCAGCGTAATTATATCGAGAATCTAAAAGGAAAAATGCAACACATGCCCTGAGTATGTCAACAAGCATTTCTGTCAGACTCAAGAATTCTTGGTGTTGGACTGAGTTGTCATGTATCCACAGTAATATCCACAAGAAGGGGTAACGTCTCCAATTGAGTACATCCTTCCTAGACTGGGCTTCAGCAAAGTCCTCGCTGTAAGTACTCCAACCAGGAAGGAATTAAAGTACAGGGAAGGGTTGCAAAACTATGAACCCACAAAATTTACCCACTACTCAAAATAAGATTTTGAAATGCCCTTAGGAGTCTTTTCGAAGACTCTGAATATAACAAAGTCTATTAGACTACAGAACTTCTCGAGCGTGTTTCAAGCCGAGCATATTTTGGGACTTATCGCTCGCTGAGTAGCATTTTAAATACCCTTAGGTAGCCGTCAAAACCTGTGTCTCGAAACTACATTCTCCAAACTAGGAAAACAGTGTAAAAATTAAGTTGAGTGCCTTGGACCCTCTTACTTCAGTCTGGGTACAGAGGGAAACTAACGAACCGATGAACTCAAAGTGTGGATGCGTTCTGGATATCTCGCTTACATATATTCTTACTCTATCTACCAAGAGCTGACTGGAGAGCAGGTTTTGGCTCACATTTGGAACAAACTATTCTCTTTACCAGCGCCGCATTCAAATTGTACATAATTGGATATATTTACGACTAGACTTGGCATCCCATATAATATCCACTACTGAAATTGCAGGTGAACCAGGAACAAACCCTTAAAGATTTCCTTTGTAAATGACCCACCCTTCCTGAATCCAGATATCGAGCACTGAGCAAACCCATCACAAGTCACCTACATAAACAAACTCTCGGGGAAAAAACTGGGCGACACGCTGTCCTCTATCCACATGCTGACTCACCTTAGACAGTGGGTCAGGTCAGTTATGGTGACAAAATAGCGCGCTACAGCGTTAATTGTCTGTGGCTTGTCAGCAGTACCCGACGCTTCTACATACCTACACCACAATTTATAGAACAACGCAATAGCGAACCGAGGGAGATTGAACTATTTGTCTTGGATTTTAAATCTTAATCCTGCAACTTTATTTTCTACGCAAAACGAGCTCATTTCTTAAAACCATCATTCATCGTACCTTTGTTTGTTTAGGTACAAAGAAAATTTTTAATCAATGCTTTGAAGTGCGAAACACTGGTGCTGGATAAATCTCCCCACTTTTATGTCCGCTTTAGATAAATAAATTATTTTATTTTCGCCTTGCAACTTTGGTCCTTCAGTCTGGATGGATTCCACAATTCCTTTGGTTGGAATGTAAATACAAAATATTTATATTCTTAAGGGTGTTGTTCCCTTGGTTCAGTGGTCTTCATTTGTTTTCTTTGCCCAGGAGGCAGACAAACCAAAAGGTTTTCCTTCTTGTTTCCCCTTATTTTTGGATAGGTCCTGTGGAGAACCTCAGGAATAGAAACTTCTTGCAGAAGATTCTTTTGTTTACGTGTTATTTTTATCTTTCAGAGGGTTTGAATCTTAAAACACAAACGCCCACTTCTTTCGATTTCCTACTGATTACACAAACGATAGACACGTGCACGGGTTCAATAGCACAAATAGTTCTGGCACCAGGACCTTGCATTGCAGTAGTGGGAGATGCTATAGAACACGGTTACGCAATATCCGTGTCATTGAAAAATCTCTTTAATGGAAATGTTACAGTCTTTCAACGTATTTGCTGTCAATAATGTTCGTCAATCCAATTTCTAGTGTCCATCATCCTGTGAAGGATAACCAGTTGAAAAGACATGGCTTCTATCTATTTTCAAGTAAAAAGAACATCGCAGCGCAGGATTTAAGGATTTCCCACGACTTTGATTAGCAACTAATACACGTGTAAGCACAATGATGTATTGACCTTTTCAATCATCAAGGTTCAGTGGACGCACTGCCAATGAGAAGTGACCCAAATGGTACACCTTAGTAACACACGCGTTTCTCCTTGACTAGTTGCCACCCCCTCACGAAAACATGTTTCAAAATGCTTCACTCGGCTGTAGCATTGTGTGACTTGAGTAATGGTCTTAGTCTGTGCTTTCTTGCTTCGTTAGACCCGAAAATAAATTATATCCTTACGGTTTACATTCTACCAGACGTTAATTTATAATCCTGGTGTTAAATGGGTCCATAGTAAAAAAAAACGGATTTGTAGAATATTAACCGCCACAAAACGAATATAGAAAGTGAATTTGTGTAACAATGGGAGGACTTAATGGAATAGATATGTAACAGTGAAGATTCCATACACCTGACATTCATTAAACAACGTCGTTCCAATGTTTGGCCAACAACGCGATGTGCCACCGTGCTATCTACTCGATAAAGTGAGCCAACTGAGTTCCCTTTTCTAAAAGGAGGCAATTTCTTCGACTGTAAGGTCGGGTATTCTTACTTCGTGCTTCTCCGTCTGTCTATCACCGAGGACGAATGTATAAGCTTTTACAAATCTGAACCACTCATAAGTAGTATGAAAGCTATTCAGCAACTTTCAGCGACAATGAAAGACTGATAGGGTGACAAAGAGAGGTGAAGAGCTAGAACACAGGATGCACAAACATATTAGTTGAAGGTGGTCTCAAAAGACAAGAGCTCTGATGAAACATCGAAATAGAACTTAAACCGGAGAACACAATGTCTTGAACGTACTTAAATAGATATGAGCTACGAATGAAGGGCATCCTTAGAGAATGTTAGAAAAAATACCGAAGATACAATTCCATATACAAAAAGCCTGAAAAATCAACAGCATTGTGGAACAATAGTGCAAAAAAAAAGATTCTAAATTTATTTTTATAGTTATTTATTTATTTTTTATTTAAAGTTTAAGAGAATATTTACAAACAACACAATATTTCGATTCAACGGTGCAAAACTTGTTTTTCGGCACTCTTTGCTTTCTTGACTCGTTTATCGATTTTCTGCTTCAGCTGCTTCTTGTAGACCATGCTGTCGATTAGATGATCACGTTCCTCCTTACTGTAGCTGCCGATGTCGTTCCATGAGATGACTACAAGGTCGTTGGTGAGCTGATACTTTGCCTTGGATAGATTTAGTGCCTTAACTTTTGCACTATAGCTGCCGATGTAGTTCCATGAGATGACCACAAGGTCGTTGGTGAGCTGGTACTTTGCCTTGGATAGATTTAGTGCCTTAACTTTTGCACGACGCATTTCTTCTCGATAAAGAAACAGATGATAACCAACGGATACTTTTTTCGTCCTCGATTGCTTTTGGTCTCCTCCGGCCATTTTATAAAAAAATAACGTGTAACTAGTGCGATGAAACTTAAGCTTGAAAGGATAATTCTAGACTGGTGAGGCAGTGGTCTGGGAAGCACTTTTATACCATAGGCCCACTGGTCGTTTGAATAGAACAGGTAGAAGATTTGATCCCAAAATTAAGTACTTCCGCAAAGAATGTTGTGTTAGTGAGATTGAAAAGGGTTGCTTATTTAATTTTCTACCTGCCTACCTGGGAAAGGTTCGCGATCACTTTATTACCAGCAGCTTGGGCTGCTTATTAAATAAACATTAGAGCTTGACAAATAGGGAAAAGGAGATCGCGTAACTATTTAAAGGGGTCATAAAAAGATAAGTACACTCCTTACAGATGCAATCGAAAATGAAAAATAAATGCACAAATTTGTAATTGTTGTCCAAATTATTTTTAAAATTTGGTTAGCTCTTAATTAATAACGAATATTCCATTACAAGTTTTGTACGTTTGAGTCCATCGAAATATTTTTTTATTTGCAAATATTCTCTTAAACTTTATTTTAAATCAACATTTTCTACTTTAAGTAAAATTAATAAATCTAAAATCTTTTTCTTTGGCATTATTGTTCCACAATTCCAAAACGGAATTAAGGTTAGTGTTGCTTTTTCTTCCCTTATGATGAGATGGGCTCTTAAAGATAAAACGGAACTGCACCCTACGATCAAATACATAGGGTCACTGTGCCCTAAAAAATTTAGATTGTTAAAAAACCTGTCCCGTGAAGGCGAGAATATACCCTGTGAAGTATCTTCTTAAAGAGCATCGTGTACGATGTAATGTCTTTCCACTGCAAACCAATTCTCTCCCCAAAACAACACGGATTCCTCAAAGGGAGGTCAACAACCACTAACTTAACCGTATTCGTGTCTAGTACACTGAACGCTTTGAAAAATGGCAATCAAGTAGATGTTGTAGCCACAGATTTTAGTAAGGCTTTTGACAAAATTTCCCACCAAATTATTCTCTTTAAGCCGAAAGCCTTTGGATTTCAACCGCGGTTCATCTCATGGATCAACTCGTACTTAGTGGACCGTCAATACAAAGTTCGATTCAGATCAACAGTATCAGACCCTATTACAGCAACATCGGGCGTCCCTCAATGCAGCCATCTTGGACCATTAATCTTCATCCTTCCAACAAATGATGCTGAACGTGTCATCCAGAACTCTGATCTTCTGGTCTACGCTGATGATATGAAAATCTTTAAACGTACATATATCATCTGCCACTGATTCTCGCCTACTACAGGGTGATCTAGATAGCTTCTCCATCTGGTGTAATAAAAATGGCTTAGAACTTAATGTCAATAAATGTCACTCCATCACCTACTCCCGCAAGCGTCTCCCAACACCACCTAGGATCTACTTCATTCGTGATGAGCCTGTACCCTCTGTCACGTCTGCACGTGATTTGGGCGTTATCTGCGATAGTGAACTTAACTCTCGGTCACATATCGATAATGTCATAAGTAGAGCCAATTCAGCACTTGGATTTGTGAAACGCTGGTCAAAAGAGTTCTCTGACCCCTACGTAACAAAATCCCTTTATCTCACTTTCGTCAGACCCCTCCTCGAGTATGCCAGCCAAGTGTGGTCGCCGCATCATGCTACCCATATCATGAGAATTGAGGCTGTCCAGCGTAGGTTCATTCGCTTCGCCTTACGCGGTCTGTCTTGGGCTGATAACTTTAACCTGCCACCCTATGTGGATCGTCTTAGACTGATTAATCTTCAGCCATTGGAGAAACGTCGTGATGTTGCCGACATACTTTTTATTCATCAGTTGTTATCTGGCAACATTGATTGTCCCGCCTTACTTCAAGCGATTTTTCTAAATACCAATCCCCTCAATCTAAGGTCTGTTCCTCTATTCCGTATACCTCCTCATCGCACTAACTATGGGTACAACTAACCATTATCAAGAATGCTGTGCAAATCAAATAACGCGGCGCATATCTTTGATTTTAATAGGAGTAAATGCGTACTCCGTAATGCCCTAACCATACCTAAGCTCCAAACATCCTCCTTATAACCATTTAGCATTTAAGTCCCGTCCTTTTTAGTTCTAAGTTTATTATCGCCCTCAATCTCATCCATCCTCCCCTCACTTAAAAATGTGGCCATAAGCCTATTTTTAATTTTATAGTTTACTAGCTGTACCCTGCGCGCGTTGCAACGCCACCAACTAAAATAAATTTGAAGGAAAGACATTACACAAATATTCAATTCATTTTGAGTCATTTTATTGATTTTGTTCATTTCGAAAAAATTGTGACATTTTCATTCGATATTTATTGAAGTGCTGTGGGATACGCAATATTTCTTGTTTTTCCATCTGGTGCGTAAACGAATAAATCAGAAGGTTTTCAGACGCGTGAGCAGGCCACATAGAGCTAGCTGCCCATGTGAGAAGCAAGGATTCTCCAAATTTAATCCACACACTTGCAACGATTGTCCTTGTGCTTTGTTGATAGTCATTGCGAAAGCGAGTCGCACCGGGAACTGCAAACGTTTGAATTCGAATGGCATATCTGTCGGGATCATTGGGATACGCGGCAACAGTACGTCTTCACCTTTGAATTTTCCAGTCAAAATTGTTGCCTCGATAACATTGTTCATCATTTTCTTGCCTGGCAAATCAAGGGAATTCAAGAACTCAGTTGGATAGTTGACAATTTCGTCTTGATTCACCACACTATCGATGGACTTATATGTTGTCGTTTCGCCGGGTATTCCATTCTGAATGGTGAAGTTGATGGTATTGACATCGATGTTTTTGGCCGCTTATATAGCACGCGTACTGAGCCACTGATGATTTTTGTAGTTCTGTGCAATGTTTGGGAAAACTTTTTGCACCAATTCGTCTATTCTTTCTGTGATCTTACAGAAGTTTGCTGGCAAGGTGATACATTGCGTAGATTCATCAATTTGCATTCGTCCATTTCCAATATCCATTAATTGTTTTGCAAAATTTCCAGCCGATGCATCCCGTTGTAGTTGTACACGCATGTTGGTTTTCAAAGTCAATTTCTGTAAATGACGCCATAAAACTGATGATTTGAGACATGCATTAAGTTCATCAGCGGGTGTTGAACGTGATATAACCGGCAGTGTTTGTCGAAAATCACCAGATAATAAAATGAGTGCGCCACCGAAGATCCGTGCGTTTCCTCTCAAATCTCGCAGTGTACGATCAAGCGCTTCCAATGCTTTCTTGTGCGACATTGTACATTCATCCCATATGATAATTTGACACGTTTGGAGTACTTTGCCCATTCCAGAGTTTTTGCTGATGTTGCATGTTGGTGCCTCAGTGTTTTGCAAATTCAACGGCAGTTTCAATGCTGAATGCGCTGTTCGGCCACCATCCAAAAGAGTTGCCGCAATTCCAGATGATGCAATGGCCAGTGCAATATGATTTTGTGATCGTAGGGTTGCCAAAATGAGTGAAAGAAGAAAAGTCTTGCCTGTACCACCGGGCGCATCTATGAAAAATAGTCCACCGCTTTGTTCTGTGATTGCACGTATAATTCTGTCATACGCAATGCGTTGTTCTGGAACCAACTGCGGAAGATTTGTCTGAACAAATGTCCCCAGATCGTCAGAATCAAAGTGTGTTTCTCGTTGCAAATCACGATCGAAAAGGTCGTTCGCTGGTCGGTTCGGAGCAGGCATTCCCAGTTGCACCAGTGCCTTGTTAGCGATTGCCAAACATATGTCTTCAATCAAAATCAATGCCTCATTATACACGTTTGGTGTGAATTGAATGTCCGGATTTTGATTCGCAGCGCGCAAACGATGTAGAATATCTTCACTCATGTAGTCCTTGTATTTTTCCCAAAGATCTTTTGGATTAGATGGGAAGCAGGTTGTCAATATTATGGCAAATAACGTGCGTATTTGCTGTGGTCGAGCAGTATTCGATGCATCAGCGAGTGCAGTGTCCCAATGTGCATCATTCTCAAGAAGATTTAGTTCCTGGCAAGCTTGGCGATAAGTGGCGCACAGCTGACCGTTGACTGTTCTTAAATCTTGGAAGGATGTCGGTCCACGTACATTGATTAACAGCAATCGCAGATAGAAGCATTCTGTATTGTTCAGGTGAACAGTGTACAGACGACCCAATGCGTCACTGGAATACAAATTGGGATTTCCTTCAACTGCTTTACCTTGTTTTCGACGTTGAAACTTTTTAGCCGATGCATTCCATGTGTAGAATTTCGGCACCTCAGAATAAAGTAGAGTCTTTGCAAAAAGATCATCTTGGCACAATGAGTAAAATGCAGTTAAAGTTGTTGCCGGTGTAACCAATGCTCTTGCACGTACATTATCTGCTGTGAAGTACACGCGCTGTCCATTATCGAGATGCACCGCCAAGTGTACTACTGTTGGATGTCGTTCATGGATTGGAAATGATAAGATGCGCCATACTGCTTCATTGCTGCTAATGTAGCGTCCAAGTTGGTATTGGTTAATTTCATCGAGCGGTGCGGCCACATTCCCTACTCCGAAGACTGCCATGTCGCTTCCTTTGTTGACATATTTGCAAATGTCTTTGAGAGGTCTTTGAGAGCAACGGTGAATATGGCACAACCCAACGATTATCGACTTCGACATCAACGTTTCGTACTTTCAGAACGATGGATTTGCCGCCATCCTCAACTGATCGTCGACGATACAGTGGGTATCCGTCATTGCCAGTGATGGTATCAGAAACCAAGTTTCTTGGGTATCGTTTCGTGCATAACGACGTCGAATAAGTCTGGATCAATGTCCTTATCTGGTATTTCTGCTGAGATGATTTGGTCAATTTGATCTGGCGTAATTTTGTTGATTAACCAAACCAAAATATGTGCATGTGGCAATCCTCTTTTCTGCCATTCAATGGAATACATCCAGCAGCGTGTCTCTCCAAAAACGTGATGCCTGATAATAAAATCCATCAGAGATTTCAATTTTTGTTTGAATACGCGTGCGGTAATGTCATGGCGGTCCGAAGATGATTGTCCAGCTAACAGAAGTTCTTTAATTTCATCCCATGTTGGATTGCATGTAAATGTGATGAACAAATCTGGACGACCGTATGCGCGAACGTATGTCATCGCATCTTGTGCGTATTCATGCATGTGCCGTGGACTCCCCGTGAATGTAGACGGTAATATGACCATTCTTCCCAATTCGTTTGCATTCACGTTACCATCATTAACGATTGCGTCTCGTAAATAGATGTACTCTTCAGAACGCAACTCGGTTTGATTCAATCGAATATATAGGAGTCGTTCGGTTTCAGTCTTCGCGTACATGTTGACGATGTATTGATGGAACAATTGTCGACATTTCAGAATGTGGTTCTCAGCGTCTTGACGAATCATCAATCGATAGGAATAATAATTCATGGCACTGACTTTCTTATTCGTTTCTTCGTCTGTTTGTGGATTTCTCATTTTGATGTTGAAATGATATCCATCTTCTCCTCGCCACAACAGAATCGGATACTGCAATCCGTCGTATGAGCGATGAGTTTCGGAGACTCGCTGAACGTCACCACTTCTGCGATGAAGAATTATGTCGCGCGATTCGAGTTCTTCGCCAACTATCACGATCGCCACTTCATCGATTGTGAAGGACATACAGACAAACATTCATTTTTATATATATAGAAAGAAGAAAGATAGCTGGTTGTACCCGCTTTGCTGGTTTTTTTTTCTTTTTACAGAACGTGGGAATCTGAAAAAGATACTATTAAAATAATAGGTTCCGGATTTCCACCGACTAAAACCACCTCCCTTCTTCTCCCCTGTTCCATGTAATACCGCCATTAAGCATTTCTTCACAGGGGAAGATTCAGCTTTCCTTGCCTATCATTTTGTATTGGCTGAGTACCCACATTCTTGTAGCGTTTTCTTCACTCTGGCCGCTTGGCTGAGTCTCGTAATAGATGCGTACACATGCGTGTATGTAGTACGCATGTTATGTACTAAAATATTGGTCAGAAAAGGACATAATGTTAGAACAACAACCTATTATTTCTCTTACCGGTTCTCTTAGTACAACCCAAATTCACAGAACGAAAAACACTTAAAACAAAATACTTCTTATAATTGGACGAATTCCTATTACGCCAAAATTTATTTCAGAAGTGCAATCATACTCTAGAGTTTGGAAATTCATAGGAAAACAAAACAGCAAACAGAGAAAAACAAAAAAGATCCGTTAAGTACAAATGTACATGCAAACAGAAGCAACCCCTCATCACCAGGTGTACTATTGACAGCGAAACAGAACTAAGTTAGCTCCAAACCGTTTTTTTTTTTGTAAAGAAATTGCTTACTTGTGTTCCTTCGAAACAATTGCATATCCATATACATATGTATATATATATACATACATACATATATACATACATATACTTAAGACAATGCATAATTACATAAGAAACCTACAGTAGTGCATAGAAAGAAAAAGGTTTGTTTGATGAACATGAATATGCACGCACTCCACTGGTGAGCCATTGATTGCAATGACCTACGCATCTGTGATATCTTTGTATCTTGAATAATTATATTTTTGCTTATTACTTCCGTTATAAGAATCGCAGAATAATGGTTTATACCTCAATCTCTTCAGCAAGAAATGTACTAATCGAGGAATCAAGTCATATTCAAATCGGTTCAGCCATTTTGTAGTCATTAGTGTGTAAAGCATAGGAAAATGGTTTTTCTCAGTAAAAAAAACATATAAAAGGGGTTTAAAAGCCCAATAAGGGATTCAGTATACTAAAATTAGTTCTAAAGCATAACCCATCTCACGACAAATCGATTGATATATATATTGTTGGGGTATTGTTACGCACTTACTCCCTATTCGCGGAAATACAGAAAAAATGTGTTCTCTTTTATAGATGTAGAGAATAATTGGAATGGCAGTGGCGCCATCTGTCGAAAATTGGTCGTACCAACTTAAAACCTTCGCGGGTTCATGCACAACAACTTTGCTGAAGATCATCACATGATCAAATGCATAGTTTACGAGTCTATAAAGGACATACAGACAAACATTCATTTTTATATATATAGAAGAAGAAGAAGATAAGGCTCTAGTTTGTAAGTTTAGTTAGTTTAAGTTCCTGGCTTGTATTGAGCTTAATAAAGTGCCCCCCTGGGGGCGTCAAATCTTAAATTTATAGACACGAAGATTATGTACTTTTTAGAAGATTTGCATCCCAGAATACATTTTTTCTTCTATACAGAGCCAATATCCGTGATCATAAATTAAATTTTTAGGGGATCTTTGAACGACAACAATTGCTCATAGCTAGCTCATAGATCTCCTGAGATCATTTATGAACCACTGGGGGCTTTTTAAGTAGGGTAAGCACATACCGCTTTCCCAACTCTTTTAAGATTCTTGCTATGCAGAGACTGTAAAAAATCTTTGCCGAAATTTTTCTGATTAGTAGCAATTTAATTTCCTTCAATAGTTTCAGGCTTTACTACCCAACGGGGATTGAATTCATAGCGAATAGGTAGTCTTTAGGCGTATTGAAAAAAGTTTCAGTTCATTAAGTGGGAACTTAGAGCTGGAAGACTGCGTGTGAGTACATATATGGATTTAGGCATCGCATGTCCCAGAGTTCATATTCGTATTTCGAAAACGTAACGCCCAACATTCTTCATGTGGTTCCGAGATTTCAGGTATGGCCATTTGACAACAGCAACAAGACTAGAGTCCATTTTTCAACCATCCGGGAGCTAAACCTGTATTTTCGAGGTTGAACTCCAAAGTCTTCGTTATGCATGCATGCATTCAAGATCTGTATGCCAAAATTCTTTGCTCATATGCATTTAACCACCGTCACCGAATTTTCTTCTTTAAACTTCTCTTGCAGTAGTGAATGGTGGACTACGCAAGGACAACGCCAGAATGTCATGTGATTACATAGCCTCTAGCATCTTTCCAAACCTTCCTAGTTTGTCCACGTTTTTTCACAATCCTGTCCAAGCAAGACACGGATCTATTGTTATAGTGGACGTCAAGCTGAATCTACAGCCAAAATCGATATACTACATATAAACATACATATGTATGCAGCCCAATCTACATCAAGAAGCAAGTCAAAAAACGATGCGAAGAAAACGGTGCAACTACCCTGAAAACTCATCGGGTTAGTCACAGTCTTTTATTGTACTTCTTTGGAAACCCGAGCTACAATTCTAATTAAATCGTCATCAAAAGAACGGAAACCTCTGCATTTACCTCCCTTAATCTCTTACCCACGACACCGATAGATAAATATAAAAACAGACCACCTTACATTGCTTTCGACCATGTTTCAAAGAGATCTAATTAACTTTTCTAGCTGCCATGTCCATATTAAGTTCTGTTAACTTGGTGGTAGCTGTCAAAAGAACGGATTGACATCGCTTTCCTGGAAAAAGATAAAAACAGCAAATGGCGATTGGCCAACAAATTCTACTCTCTTTAAACATAAATTCACCAACACTTTAGCGTGTGTTATAGAAATCAACTTTTACATTTCTGAAAGCTAATACAAGACTTACTGTCAAAGTTGAACCAAACACGCTCCAGACTAATTAAATATACTTCGCCAATACGCGTAACGTATTATGAAAATGCTCTTTCCATAGGCACGAGACTAAAATCTGATTCATCAGATGCCTCCCTTAGGTCCCAAAGCCAAAATCAGCTTTGAATAGAAAATAAATGAATATTCTACGTGAGTCTATAAGTATCCGCATCTTGCCCGAGAAGGGTGGCAGAGTAGCAGCGATGTGTAAGCCTTATTATTAGACGGTTAGTATACCTGGGGATGAGTAAAACGTGGCATTTGATTAATGCATGTCAAATAAAGTTACCATAAATATTGCCTGAAGACAAGTAGCAATTAATTTGCTTATTTGAATGTTATTACTTATTTCCCTTCCCCTACGGAATTGGATCTTTAGGATGTAATAGCAATGAAACATGCAGAGTATTGAATTTGGTTTGGATACACCAGCATACTGACGTTGTCTTTGGAGGCTTTAATTTTAAAACCATGTGCGATTAAGGCATGATTTCTACTGCTTAACGTATGGTCTATTGAATGTATTTCAAATCTATACTTATATTGAAAAGGTATTTAA
Organism: Blera fallax; assembly: GCA_946965025.1. Lineage (NCBI taxonomy): Eukaryota > Metazoa > Arthropoda > Insecta > Diptera > Syrphidae > Blera > Blera fallax. The sequence continues at coordinate 73,003,797 of OX337248.1, forward strand.
TCCATTACTGGGAGTCCAGCATATTAATAAATGAACAGGACAAGCAGGTCTAGACTGATGGGTCTAAGATGGAAATAGGAACCGGAGCAGGAATATTCTGCGAATGCTTATAGACTAAGGACTCATACAAACTTCCAAATGATTGCAGTGTCCTTCAATCTGAAATCTTTGCCATCGAAAGACCAGCATTGCAGAAAGCAATCAAGGCACTGGATAGTGAGACAATAAGATCTAGGACAGTTTGTAAATGTCGCAAAATCTTGAATATACTTAGCAACATCCACATGGTCAATCTCTGCCGGGTTCCTGAGCATAGCGATATAGGAGATAGCAGGTGAACTAGCCAGCACTAGGTACAGAACCTACCCACACACAGATAGACATTCCTATTGGTGTAGTGAAAGAAAGAATAAATATCAGAGCCAGGATATAAACCAACACCGCTTGGTTATCAAGAGGAGACTGTGCGATAACCCGAAGCCTATGGCCACAATTAAACGAGGCGATAACAAAATGCTTACTAGCCATGGGGAAATCTTGATAGGTGTACTGACGGGACATTGCGCGATCAGCACTATGGCCAAAAGGCTGGGCATAAACTCTCCGGACTTCTGCAAGAGCTTTCAAGATGAGGAAGAGGCTCGCCTCCTACATATGGGAAACAGATTCCTTGGAGAACTGGACGAAATGACACAAGCAAGGGCGGATCCAGGATTTCTTTCTGCGAGGGGCACAAAGGCCAGATAGGTAAAGAGTGTACCCCATTGTATTGCATTGCAATTTGTCTCTGGGATTCATTCTTTGTCAATGACATACAAGAATAACTATAAAAAATACTTTTATAAAGGTTTAATAATGAAAAATCACATGTTTAATAATGACTGCTGAAGATATCCAGTACTTCTTCAGGGTTCATCTTTGAAGCAATGTCTTGATGGATATGCATTAAGGCTAGTCCATTCAGGCGATCTTCTTTCATATTGCTGCGAAGATATGTCTTTAACCGGCGTAAGGTGGAAACAGAGCGTTCGGCAGTGCTGGTTGTCACAGGAAATGTGCACAATAATTGACATAGGGTTCTTATATTTGGCAGAGCCGTTGCTTTTTTATAAGCTTCTGCTGGTGACTTAGGAATATTTTCTTTCATTTGTTGCCAAATTTATAACTCTCCCTTCAAAGCTAAAATACAAAGTAGATCCACTTTATATACTTCAACGCCATGCAAAACTTAGAGTATATCATCATCACTTAAGTTATGGGATAGTGACTTTTGCAGCTTTTCTATTCTTTGCAGCTGAGCTCTAGGAAACTTAGACGACATTTCATTTAATACATATGTACATAATCAAGAAAAGGAATATACACTATGAGTCGGTAATATTCTTCAACAGATTGAGTCTGAATATTCGATCTATTATTGACGGCCGGTTACTCTACGGACTGTGATTTCGGTTGCAATTTCTTTAGCGAGGGCCTCAACCACATCGAACAGTTTTTTAAATGCGTCCGTGCTAGTATCTCGTTGCTTCTGCAGGCTGGCTGTGGTCGTATCGACAAGCTGAGTTGCAGAAAGTACATCAACTTCAATGGCTTGTAATGGTCGAGATAAAGGGAGTGTGATTGCCAAAATATCAGCGAGGATTACCAAACTCACAAGAAATTCCGAGGACATTACAGCTTGAAACAGTGAAAACGCAGGTGTAGTACGACTGTCTCCTTGATCAGCCTTTTTCTGCAAAACTCCAAGAAGACGTGGAGTTGATTATGGAATGAGCAATCAGAAAGCAAGCAGAAATAATGCAGTTGGTATCTAATTGCTAGTGTTTTTTCGACTGGCCTATTTTATCGGAATCGTGTCTGGGGGGGGCCGTTTGTTTCGGTGAGGTGGTTATCGATCTTGATGGTGCAACTGCTATTCTTCATCGTCATCCTGCATAAACGGTTTGCTTAATTTGGTCTTTCCAAGAACTGTAAAAGGATTTCGTGAAATATTTATGATAGATGTGAAATATACAACGAGGTAGTTATTATTTCAGTCCTGCTTTATGTCGCTTAAGTATGGACTTTGACAAAATAGATGAAAATATCATCGATTGAAGATTCATTGACGAGGTTTACGAGCTGTACAGCGACATCGACCTAGTTAAAATAAAACCGCGCATCAGTCGCTTAAGATGGCAAGGACATGTAGAGCAAATTAACACAAAAGCTCCAGCCAGCAGAGTCTTCGAATCTGAACCGGAGAGACAGCGCAGTAGAGGACGACGTCGCCTAAGTTGAGGGGTACTACAAGAAAGGCTTGTTGATTGAGGCCCAGGTTGAGCTCAAACTGTAGCGCTACCTAAGTAAGTTAGTTAAGTGATTTTCATTTTAGGATAAGTATGATACAGTAGAGGTATCACAAAGTCTATATGGATTTGGGCGTCCACCAGAAATATACGATTGCAAGCACCACGCTTACCAATAATACGTTCTACGTACTATGTAGTCGTATGTATAACAATAAATGTGCAAAGGATTTCAATAATTTGAATTTCACGAACACTTTCAAAAACACTGATGGAACAGGTTTAGGACTACGATATCCGATTTGAATGCCTTTGATTGCTGAACACCTTCATCTTGAGAAATTCTTCTTGAATCCAAAACACAAATACTTGGAGCAACAGGCCTAGTGTGGTCCAAGGTCTAGCTTCTCGCGACCATTTGTGTTGTGCGGGTTATATTTTTCACATAAATGGAAATGGAATAGCCATATCCGAAAGTCATATTGAGAAGCTTTCCCACGACAGTTCTTACTCTCGGACGTTTGTCAGACATTCGCAAGAGGTGGAACAGTGAAAAATTTGTTGGTGTTCTCTGGAATTCGAATCTCCGCTCAGTGATCTACCACACTAACCACTTGAACCATGGCGCCCACGGTCAAAAAGTTTGAAAAAGAAATCGATATCAAATAAGGACAGCGCACAGCGCAAGGCGTCTAAATTTGGCTTCCGGATGAGCTACAAGCGAGGGATTGGAACAGTTTATAATTTAACATGATGAAGGAGATAAGGCCACCGTCATACGTATAAACGACAACTATTAACAATATGATCACATGGCGAACACAAAGTATCTAAAACGAAAAATCTGAAGATATTGAGGAAGCCTTAAGTGAAAAATGATCGACCAAATATCTAGAAAACGCAGGCTCTTTGGAATCTTATATTCAACTGGACTTTTACATTAAATCATAGCTACTAATAATGTCCTGTAAATTAGGAGAATGCTCGAAGGCTTGTAAAAATTTAAGGGTAAAAAAATAAATAAGTTTTTATAAACACATCCCGTACGAAAAGTTGACCGTCACTGCCACCTTGTACTGGGGCTACCTTTAAAATAGCATAAAATAAAAACAGACAGACGGAAAGACGCAAAAGCTAGGGCAATAGGGTTCAATGATCTGTATATGAAATACTTTTGAAACAAATAAATCTTCAAGCAGATGAAGATCAGTTACAGAATGGAAGGAAATGCAAGCCTACGCGACTCGATATAAGCCACAGGACTTCAAGGAAATATTTTCAGAGGAGAAGAAAAGACGAACCATTGCCCTTCCCAAAGGACACATTAAATAAAAAAAATAATTTTTTGATTTAAAAATAAATATTACAAATTTATTAATTTTCCATTTACAAGAAAAAGAAAGAAATTATTCTTTAAATTATTACCAAACAAATCGGGACTAATCATATGTCATCTATAACTCAGTTACTTGTCTGCCGTTGCACTTTTTTTCCGTTCGCTCTTCGATGGTATATTTTAGGAGCTCATTGTACATGATGGTGTCCATAAGATTGTTAAGCTCGTCCTTGTCATAGTGGGTTATGTTGTTCCAGGTGAAAGCCACTATTCCATTGGTAAGAAGATGTTTTGCTTTCGACAATCTCAGGGAGCGTGCCTTCCGACGACCAAGTTGTTCACGGTACACAAATAGATAGTAGCCAATTGATGGTTCTCCAGTCATGTTCTCGGAAATTGTTCTGGACTTGTACTTGTTTCAGACTGACAGTATTTTTGCAAACTGATACATAATGGACTCTCTTCGTGGGTTTTATAGAAAAATTTGTACATCCTTGCAGGCAGAAATTGATGAGATTGATTGTCATATTCAAAAGTATTTTATTATTATTAATATCTGCCATAAAAATAGATGACCAGAGAAATTAGGAAAATCGTGACAGCCCTAATTACCTATGGGAAATTACTTGCATACTCGGGCTCCCAACCCTGTGGGAAATTACAAGAACAACAATAAATTCACGTAAATTGCCTAAAATTAGGGGATTGAGGTAAGCCAAGTACACGTGCGATGTAATAAAACTATTAACAATTTTAATGGACTGTGAAGGTGTTGTGTAAAAAATGAAATTCAAAATTTCGAATACCTGTGAACTGTCAATGCTAATTAAGGTTGAACTACTGCTTCTATCTACCTACACAACAAAGAGCGTCCCAGAATGAAATAATTATTTTAATACACAAATACTGCACCAGGAAATTATTAAAGCCCCGTGCTCGAAGGAATGGGTGTGCGAGAGTCTCACTTATGATTTTACGATTTTCTACAAAAAGATTCCTGAAAACATCGAGGTTATATGAAATTTCATGGTGCGATCAAAAGGATAAACGGATATGCGGAAGGTGCCGCACGTGTATTACTGTCAAACCAGAACGTGCGTAGGTTTGCTCTCAAGTATACATCTGGGAGTATGAACTCGATCCCTATAAAAGGCGATGTACTTTCAACTAAAGGAATCCTTTAGTTAAGCTACCTTCTGTAACTTTACTTTTACCAATCAGGCGCTTTTCGGAGTCGTCTTGAATAGTAAAAATAAAGGCGATTTTGGTATATTTTTTTTACTATTCGCACGAGTTTTGCAAATAATATACATAAATGTTGACGGCTAGTCTTTTTGGGAAACCCTTTCATTTATTGCGCAGGTAGCAAGGGAAAAGCCGTCTGTAACCTGCCATCCCTTGTCTGTTAATTATTCTCTGAATCATTGGTATCACTTTTTTGCTCACTAATTAAAAAAAAAATCCAAAAACCCTTCCTAAAGCAGGTAAATCAAAATGCCCAATTTTTGCTATAAAAATCGAACGGGTTGACTTGTATCATCAGTTTGCGAATATCCTTTGAAACGTGGACATCAGCGCATAAGCAATACCCGCACACTTTTCCAAAATGGCTGCACCAAATAAGACTAAAAGCAACGAAACTCAGGTACTGGTCTCGTACTTGCTGTATCTATATCAGGAGCAGCTGCGAGAGAAGCAAGTTTCACTAGACAAACAAAATAAATACGAAATTAAATACAACCTTACCAAAGAATTGGTGCGGACAAATTTAAATTACGTCAAAAAGGCGCCCCAAGAAGTTGGACGTGATCACGGAAGTGAGCTTTGTACGATGTGGCGAGGACTGAAACTAGCAAAGTATCGAAAAGAAGAAGCAATGAGGGGGAAACAGAGAAAATCACAAAATCACATCTTTAAAAGGCTCCCACAGCGACATCGGTAATATCAACTGAAAGCTAAGCGTGTACATACTTTTAAAAACTAAGGGAAATAAAATTTCGAAATTAAATTTTTAAGCATAATTTTAGTTTTTTTTTTATTTCTTTTGATTCGGGGCATTTAGGTTGCTTTTGATCCTCAAAAATCCTTCCACAGAAAGTTCATTTAAACTTTTTCTGTTGCAATAACCCCTTGTAACTCTAAGACCCTTCACTCCGCCTACACAGACGATTGTGTTCCTCCAATTTATTTGCACTTGCGGTGATTTCCTCTAGGGCCTAGTTGAGCCAGGGCGCCCTCAATGCCATTTATTTCTGTATCGAATAGGTCTTCATAATTGGCTATGCAAATTTCGCTCGTCTGAAGTCGAAGTATGTAGTATGCACATCCTCCATGGCAGCAGAAAAGGCATTGCTTCACCATGTGTTGGACAGCATTCCATTCCATTTCTGGTGATAACAATTCTTCTTAGATTTTGAAAATTATCCTCTCTATTAACCAGAGCGGAAGTAAGCTCTTGACACTTTAGGGAGACTCTAAAGAGATTTGGCCTTACAGCTGACACCCCAAAGTGTGCAAAACTCAAAATCTTAGTAGTGGCCTATTAATATTAAAAAGAAAAGAAGTTGATAAAGGAACAGATCACTGAAACTCCCTATAGATATATAGAGCAGTACTCGTTTGCAAGATTGATATGCTCATGGACTTTTGCAGGTTGTCCAAATTGCTGAAGCATCTCTACTATAACTTTTGCCATAAATTCTGTAGTGACCGGTGCCCTCGTTATATTGACACAATGATGATATAGCATAATAAACATAAACTTTATTAATCCACTGATTTATATTCACAAAACTAAACAAAACTAATTATAACGCCAAAACTACATATGTATTTCAATTACGATGATCACGCGTGCGCTACTGGCTATTCACTGCCGTATCCGAGCGAATACTCGAACCCTGTGTGCGGCCACTGCAACACAGTTCGGCTTATTTTCCATTAATAGTAAATCTAAACCCGTGCAATACAGTTGCGTAAAACACAGTCCAGTTCCTATGCTCTGGCTTCGAAACCTCAATAACCAATACTCGTTATTATACAACTAAAAGAAGTATCTTCATACAAAGTATAAGTAGATCTAATTATTTTCGACAAAAAATCACCCGCCTCATGTATTCCCTTCGCAATCAACAACCTCATAGGTCGAGACCATTCAACAAAACTTTGTAATCCCCACCTGCAAATATTTTCATGAAAATCCATGTTTACAACTCCTGCGCATCATTATCAATACTATTTATTGCTTGCATCATTATTAGAATACGCCTAACCATAAACTGGGTAATATAATAAAAAAATTCCCATGTTTACAATTGAAAAAAGGGTTACCAACCCTTCAGAAAACCTACCTGCATCAGGTAAACCAAGAGTTGCGCGTAGCTGTATAAATAAGGGCACGGCGCAAGTTGTGCAATTATTTAGTAAATATCCTTCTTAGCTTCAACATCTACATAAACTACACAATGTCGGCAACCAACAGTCAAAATCCAGCATCAGTGCCATACTTAGTGTTTCTATATCAAGAGGAGCTGCGAGGTCGTAATCGAGGCATACAAGAACCAGAATATAAATACGAGATCAAATATTTCCTCACTGACGAGTTGGTCCACACCAATTACACCCACTCAAAGAGATTTACCCCCGTAGAAGTCGGCCACATGCAGGATAGCGTGATCTACAAGAAGCGACTGAGATTGACCATCGCGAAAATTAAGAAGGAACAAGAAGCCAGGAACAGGGCGAGGTATTCATGAAGAAGAGGCCTGCTGATAGCCAACAGGAGCATTTTGTTGTAATTTTAATAATTTTTGTGCAATATTTGACGACCAAATAAAGTTTTGAGATATTTGTATCTGTAATGAACGTATAATATTTATTATTTCACTTTTCAGAAGGGTTGATATTTTTCATTAATTTATTGACGTTTCACGCGGTTTACGATTCTTGGTTATTGCAGATTATCTCTTTATCCATTTTGTGGGCCCTTAGATAGAGTTGATATTTTTATTTGACTTGCCTTCTGCAAGATAAACTAAATCAAACTAAGTAGCAGTCCCGTGCTTCGCAAAGATCTTAGAAAACATTTAAGCATGCTTTCGTATCGAAGATTAGGAATTTCACAAAAATAATTCTGAGTAAAATAGGCTTGTTGGCATTATATTCATTTTAATGCTTCGGGATAGGCAAAGTTCACTGTTTTATTGTTAGTAAGGGGAAACGCTAATTTTTCTTTGAGCCCACCCTAGATAGAGTAGACTGTGGGAAGAAACATTCTCTCTAGAAATGACAGGCCTTATGAATCTTTGGCAGAACGAATGTTTTACCGGGGCACTGCAACCTTCTAAGCTGGAAAGTGAGATCCGTTGGCATCTCTGCTATCCTTCACTGTCGCGGATCCATTATGAGTTAGAATTTTTAGTCTGTTTTTTTTTTTAAGTTTTTGATTAGAAGTCGTGTGTCTTTGCAAAAGTATGGGGAACTGATATTTTCTTTTTAGCATTATAGGCGCGACAATTCTTAAATTTAAGGTAGCTGACACTATTACCGTCAAGTGCTTTGTATTAATGTTACGCATCCCTTCTTAAGTTCAGGAGCATGTGACTGCCTTTTTTCACTGAAAAAGCCTTTAGATCCACAATGCCTTAATGAGGTCTTCTGTGCCATGAAAGACTTTTCCGAGACGTTCGTTCTACTTATCTGAAGGAATATATTTTCCATCACCAATTCTTAGCAAAAAAGATGCGAACTTGCCGCTGTCGGTATTTTGGTTAGCTGTGCTCTCATCCTGATTTAAGGTTAAAGTTTAAGGGAGGCAATGGTGTAGTGGTAGCGGAAAAGGAAAAGGGCTTCAATTTTTATTTCTGCAATATTTTAACTGGATTTGTGAAAATACAGAATTTTATTAAATTTATTTCACGTTAATCGGTTCATTATTTGCAGAGTTACCAGCGGCCAAAGAGATTAAACCCATTTCATACGTTAGAATGTATTAAAAGAAATATTTTTCTTTTAGGACAATTTCAATTACTTTTGCAGACAAAAAAATTATAGGAACGGTCAGAAAGGACAGCCATATTCGATTAGACTATAAAAGCTAGAGAAAGCAACAATATTGTCGAACAAGAAATATACCGATAATGTCAAAGAGAAAGATTTTAATTTGATTTTATAGTAATTTATTAATTTAACATTAACAATAGAAAATAATATTTACAAACAATATAATATTTCGATATATACAAAAGAGCGAATGTACACAGTAAGGTGCCCCCCAAAATACCAAAGATTTACTTTTCAACAGATACTTTTTTCCTCCTCGATTGCTTATCGTCTCCTCCGGCCATTTTGCAAAAAAGTAACGTGTAACTAGTGCGATGAAACTTAAGCTTGAAAGGATAATTCTAGACTGGTGAGACAGTGGTATTGGGAGCACTTTTATACCATAGGCTTCACTGGTCGTTTGACTAAACAGGTAGAAGGATTCATCCCAATATGAATTACTCCCGCAGAGAATGATGTGTTAGTGGGAGTGCAAAGGGTTGTTTATTAGTTTTTCTACCTGTCTGTCTGGGGAAGGGTCGCGGTCGCGTTATAATTATTGGCTTCAGCTACTTATGTTTATTGCACATAATAATGGTAACTTGACAAATATTTATATTCTTATTTTTTGTTTGCGCATTAATTATAAATTGCACATTTTTTTAGGGCAGTTTATTTACCAAATACAGAAATATGATCCCTAAATCCCACAATAATATCTGTGATCATCCGTGAAGTCTGATTCGTAGAAAATAATTTTTTGTGCATAGCTTTATTATTTCATGTAATGCCGTAGCAGTTCTTGTAAAAGAAAACATGCATGCACTTGTATATGCTGTTGACATTAAAGCAACGTAATCTGTGGTTATTGGGTACTATGGGACACAATCTTTTGAGGCTCGTCATATGCAGTGTACAGATGTAGCCATGTTATCAACCATTGCGACAGTATGAAAGGTGTAAATAGTGGCGGACCGCACTGTCATTTTTCTCTTTCTTGAAATAAATACGCTTTTACATTGGCTTCCAGGATAAAACGTCATTTCATACATTTTTTCTGCATTTCAGCTCACTGGTTAAGAACATTACACGAATGTTCAAATTAAACTTGTATGTTTTTTGCTTTCGAAACTTTTGCAGACACAAACGAATTCCTCCAAAAGGTATAATGTGCCTCATTCGAAAAAATTTAAACAACAATTATGTACAATATTGTGCTTTTATCATATTTTATTACATCTGTTATCAGTCTACTTATCTTTTTATTGCACATATAAGTGCAACCCATCTGGTACCGCCCCCTTTTATTGACCTGTCATATATGCTACACAGAAATTTTGGAGGAAGGCAAAAATCTGGTAACAGGTAGGTAAAAGGATCGTTCTATAAAAGTCAAAGGAAATTTTAATTTCACCAACAGTATTCAAATATCCTCGCAGCGAAAAACATCTCTGCACAATTTAAAAAAAAATAAATTTTATCAATCTAAGAACACGGTCCATATAATGGCGGAAGCAGATAAGACCCAAACAAGCAACACTCAAGAATCACCCCAAACATCAGTAGCTTTCAATCTGTTTGTCTATCGGAAGGAGCTATCACGTCAAAAACGCCGACATGTACGACTATCAAAGGCAAAATTGGACCTAACCGAGGGCTTAGTGTCAAACAACGCACCAAAGGCCAAGGACTACAATAATGACGAGCTTAACAGTCTGACGCGTGGAGTCATCTACAAGCAGAAACTCAAGCGGAACCTTGCTAAATTCAGCGCATGGATGAAAGTGAAGATGGAACAAAAGCTGGCAGCCGAATTCGTACAAGAGAACTGCAAAGTCGTTAAAGGGCCCGAAAATATCAAATGTTTGAGTGAAAGTTCGATCGCTTGAAGACACTTTATATATTTTGTAATTTATTTATTCTTAATGTAATTAGTTCTTAAATATTTTTAAGCCAATAAAAGCTTAACGCGCAGAATTTAAATTTTGTTTGAAATGAATTGTTTGATTGTTATTTTTACTTTTTTGGTCGGCTGGCTGTTGAGGGTTCTATTATCGTTTTGACAAATTATTTTTAAAATGTTTTCCTTTCTGTCGTATGGCCTGGATGTTGCATTCGGCAGACTCTTTAGCGGAATTTTCATTTGGTCTCCTCAGAGCTTCTAAATGCTAGAAGCCTGATTCGTAACCTCTATGCGCTTGTTTCCTCAACTTGAAAATTGATACATCATACACATCAAAGATAGGTAGTGCTGATAGACATCATAGTCCAAAATTTAGGTAAAGCCTTATTTTACGCAGCTTTCGAATTATTATCTTTTACTTCTTTAATGTGATTTTTATGTTGTAGATGCTTCGACAGATCAAAAAGCACTTTTCTTGGAAAAATTAGAATGATTTCCTTGCCAATAAGCAACATGCTAAGCACTACCTATATACAACAATAGTTCAATGAGTCTCAACATGGATATAAATCGCTCGAGCTACGTGATGGACGTCTGTCACTATCATCATCAAAGAAATTATATACGCTGGTCGGAACTATGCGCTTACAGAGATATCCAGTCATTCCGTAAGGAAGATTTATGCTCCAAGAAACCACACAATTTGACACACAAAATATGGCGCGAGTTGGCTGAATCTAGAAATGCTTAAAAAAATTAAACAAGGCGGTCAAAAGAAGCTTTCAACATTGTTACCGATGACGAAACTTGGATTTACTATTAAGAACTAGAAATCAATATGAGAAGTACAGTGCGCAAGAAAATGGTTGCCACGTTCTTCGGCAACCATTTTCAGCAGTTCATTTTGCTTCCACACCATTGGGAGATTGTAGTCCGACAAACTTCTTTCTATGAAATCTACTCGTGCATACGAATATGTACATGTACGTTTTTTTTTTTTATAATTTACCCGCACTCAAGGGGTTATGACTACCCTTTAACATGTTTTTCACACGGTGCGGGCGTCGGAAATGTAGATAGAGAGAGAAAGAGAGGGAGATTGGTGTAGTGGTCTGAAACTCAGGTGTATTAGGTTTCACACATTACCTTGTGCTCCAATTATCTACTCTTCTTCAACTGAAATACGTCTACTACAGCATTATTCTCCTATCTGCGTAGATATTTCAGGGCCTGCTTTCAGTTGCACAGAGTAGCAGTAGTAAAGTAGCTTTATAGTGAGGTGCGGAGTCATTCTGCCTTTGTAGCATGGTCGTCCAACTGTCTACGGATCACTTCGTTGTGCTTTTCGAACTTTCCCGACTTCCATGAGCCCGACGTAATGGAGTTCTTTTAATCTCGATTTACCTAATCAAGGACGCACGTCTAGGGTATTCCCAACATAAACCAGCCTACAGCCGCAAAGATAATAATAAATAATAATAATCCCAACCCCAAATATTTGTATCTTTTTGGCTTCTAAACAAAAATCCATGCTTTACAACTTATTTCAAAGAATTATTTTGAAATTTAACCTTTTAAGTTAAAACAGTAGAGTAGATCATGATTTTATTGCTGTTCAATTACCTGGTATCGTTTTATTGCATCCTACCCGTGAAAACCTTTTTTGGGAATCATATCAGCATAAACTGGATAATTATAATAAATAAAAAATTATCAAAAGTTTACAACCAAGAAAGGGTTTACAGGCCTTTGGAAAATCTACCTGCGTCAAGAAGGCAAAAAGTTGCACGGAGCTGTATAAATAAGGACGCAGGGCGTGTTGCGCAATTATTTCACAGATATCGTTTGAAGCTAAAACATTTACAATTAAACACAATGTCGGCAAGCAACAGTCAAAATCCAGCATCAGTGCCATACTTAGTGTTTCTATATCAAGAGGAGCTGCGAGGTCGTAATCGAGGCATACAAGAACCAGAATATAAATACGAGATCAAATATTTCCTCACTGACGAGTTGGTCCACACCAATTACACCCATTCAAGGAGATTTACCCCCTTAGAAGTCGGCCACATGCAGGATAGCGTGATCTACAAGAAGCGACTGAGACTGACGATCGCAAGAATCAAGAAGGAACAAGAAGCCAGGAATAGAGCGAGGTATTCAGGAAGATGAGGCGTTCTGTTTACCATACGACTTTTTTTTATCATTTAAAAAATTTATGTGCAATATCGACGATCAAATAAAGCTTTGAGATACAAATTTGAAAGAAATACAGAAACTGTTTTCAATTTATTTTACTTTTCAGAAGGGTTTTTTTTTTTTCTCTAAATTTTCTAGTGCCTTCTCCACTTACGCTTACTTCTTCATGTGATTTTGAGTATCTACCTAGTTTCCATAGGTGAGAGCTTTCTTATCCAGTTTTCGCTCTAAACTGAATACAAAGATTCGGCAGGACATCGTTTCTCGCTAAAATTTTCATTTTGAATAATGGATAATTGGTCAAGCGTAGAAAGGTAGCGCCGCGACTCAGTTCCACTACTGACCAGAAGGCTTAAGACCAAAATTGGAAAACTGACAGAACCACAAGATGTATCTTCCGCTGAAAAACATATTTTAGAGCCTAATTTTTGGTCGGGTAGAGATATTCAGAAGATCATTGTTTCGCCATGTAGTTCTAATATTGAGTAGCTTTGTCGGGGGTTAAAGAGAAATGCTTAAGCTAATTTTCTATAAGTCTGCAAAATGTACCCTTAAGACATCTACCTTCTATCTACCTTCGCACTGTTGCTGACTCGCTGTTCGTTATCGAAAAGCCATACATACATACATACAATCCAGTCTTTAAGTTTTTCCTATAATCCTCTTAAGAAAGAGTCGAATCTATTTAAAAGTGATAACGCCGCAAAGGACTTCATATCCATAAATGTTACTTTTGCTCCTAAATGTTTGAGTAGTTGCCAGGTGAATATAAGAATGGTGTGCTCTTATACCCTGTCTTGTAAGAAGTACACATCCTATATTTAAAGAAATTCTATTGAACTTCTCAAAACATCTGGCGTGCAAGTCAATAACACGCCTTCTTTGGGCGAAGAAGTGGAATATATGTAAGTATCTACTAGTTTAACCTTTCGACGCTCTTATCTTATAGGTTGGGCTTAGCTTCAAAAGTGAAACCAGTTCTCACCTTAGTTCTAACTTTTACTTTGTATAAAAGATGGACTCTAGCTAATTTCTTTTTCTGAACAGGTACCTCGACTAAATGAAAGATGATCGTACATGGTTGAACATGTGCTCAAACATGTTGCGCCAAAATTGAATGTCATGCCAACAAGATAGATACATACGTGAGTCAGTTGGGTTTGATTATGTGATTATTCATTCGAAACAGTGGTGCGGTAGAAACTATGCATTGAAATTACATAAAAATACAGTTCTATTCTTTCACCGCAGGATTTTCTGGAAATCTGCACATAATGCGTCAATTTGTTTGTATCTCGAACTTCAATGTAAAGTGGGAACACACTTGGCTAAACTATTAACAGATTAGAGTGTTAGCAAAACTCAAAATCTTACTAGTGGGCCATTAATATGGAGAAGAAAAATAGCTGATAAAGGAATAAATCACTGAAACTCCTTATGGATAGATAGAGCAATACTAGTTTGCAAGATTAATATACTCATGGACTTTTTCATGCTGTCCACATTGCTGAAGCATCCCTGCTACAACTTGTACCATAAGACCTCATTGGCCGCTGTTAGATTTTCTGATTCTACGGCTTAGTTTACATAGACTTGACTATTTTGTGCATTAGAATCTGTACAATTAGCATGCATTAAGATTGTTTAGATAAAGTTCAGCTTCTTACCCCTACATATCTACTATGGTGCAACTGCAACACAGTTCGGCTTGTTCACATTTTCCATTAATAGTAAATCTAAACCCGTGCAATACAGTTGCGTAAAACACAGTCCAGTTCCTATGCTCTGGCTTCGAAACCTCAATAACCAATACTCCTTCTTATACAACTAAAAGAAGTATCTTCATACAAAGTATAAGTAGATCTAATTATTTTCGACAAAAAATCACCCGCCTCATGTATTCCCTTCGCAATCAACAACCTCATAGGTCGAGACCATTCAACGAAGCTTTGAATCCCCACCTGCAAACATTTTCACGAAAATCCATGTTTTACAGCTCCTGCGCATCATTATCAATACTATTTATTGCTTGCATCATTATTAGAATACGCCTAACCATAAACTGGATAATAAATAAAAAGAATTCCCAGGTTTACAATTGAAAAAAGGGTTACCAACCCTTCAGAAAACCTACCTGCATCAGGTAAACCAAAAGTTGCGCGTAGCTGTATAAATAAGGACGCAGAGCCTGTCGCGCAATTATTTAGTAAATATCCTTCTAAGCCTCAACATCTACATAAACTACACAATGTCGGCAACCAACAGTCAAAATCCAGCATCAGTGCCATACTTAGTGTTTCTATATCAAGAGGAGCTGCGAGGTCGTAATCGAGGCATACAAGAACCAGAATATAAATACGAGATCAAATATTTCCTCACTGACGAGTTGGTCCACACCAATTACACCCACTCAAGGAGATTTACCCCCGTAGAAGTCGGCCACATGCAGGATAGCGTGATCTACAAGAAGCGACTGAGATTGACCATCGCGAAAATTAAGAAGGAACAAGAAGCCAGGAACAGGGCGAGGTATTCATGAAGAAGAGGCCTGCTGATAGCCAACAGGAGCATTTTGTTGTAATTTTAATAATTTTTGTGCAATATTTGACGACCAAATAAAGTTTTGAGATATTTGTATCTGTAATGAACGTATAATATTTATTATTTCACTTTTCAGAAGGGTTGATTTTTTTCATTAATTTCCTGACGTTTCAAGCGGTTTACGATTCTCGGTTATTGCAGATTTATCCATTTTGTGGGCCCTTAGATAGAGTCGATATTTTTATTTGACTTGCCTTCTGCAAGATAAACTAAATCAAACTAAGTAGCAGTCCCGTGCTTCGCAAAGATCTTAGAAAACATTTAAGCATGCTTTCGTATCGAAGATTAGGAATTTCACAAAAATAATTCTGAGTAAAATAGGCTTGTTGGCATTATATTCATTTTAATGCTTCGGGATAGGCAAAGTTCACTGTTTTATTGTTAGTAAGGGGAAACGCTAATTTTTCTTTGAGCCCACCCTAGATAGAGTAGACTGTGGGAAGAAACATTCTCTCTAGAAATGACAGGCCTTATGAATCTTTGGCAGAACGAATGTTTTACCGGGGCACTGCAACCTTCTAAGCTGGAAAGTGAGATCCGTTGGCATCTCTGCTATCCTTCACTGTCGCGGATCCATTATGAGTTAGAATTTTTAGTCTGTTTTTTTTTTTAAGTTTTTGATTAGAAGTCGTGTGTCTTTGCAAAAGTATGGGGAACTGATATTTTCTTTTTAGCATTATAGGCGCGACAATTCTTAAATTTAAGGTAGCTGACACTATTACCGTCAAGTGCTTTGTATTAATGTTACGCATCCCTTCTTAAGTTCAGGAGCATGTGACTGCCTTTTTTCACTGAAAAAGCCTTTAGATCCACAATGCCTTAATGAGGTCTTCTGTGCCATGAAAGACTTTTCCGAGACGTTCGTTCTACTTATCTGAAGGAATATATTTTCCATCACCAATTCTTAGCAAAAAAGATGCGACCTTGCCGCTGTCGGTATTTTGGTTAGCTGTGCTCTCATCCTGGTTTAAGGTTAAAGTTTAAGGGAGGCAATGGTGTAGTGGTAGCGGAAAAGGAAAAGGGCTTCAATTTTTATTTCTGCAATATTTTAACCGGATTTGTGAAAATACAGAATTTTATTAAATTTATTTCACGTTAATCGGTTCATTATTTGCAGAGTTACCAGCGGCCAAAGAGATTAAACCCATTTCATACGTTAGAATGTATTAAAAGAAATATTTTTTCTATCAGGACAATTTCAATTACTTTTGCAGACAAAAAAAATTATAGGAACGGCCAAATAGGACAGCCATATTCGATTAGACTATAAAAGCTAGAGAAAGCAACAATATTGTCGAACAAGAAATATACCGATAATGTCAAAGAGAAAGATTTTAATTTGATTTTATAGTAATTTATTAATTTAACATTAACAATAGAAAATAATATTTACAAACAATATAATATTTCGATATATACAAAAGAGCGAATGTACACAGTAAGGTGCCCCCCAAAATACCAAAGATTTACTTTTCAACAGCCTTAGCTTTCTGTTTCTTGACTCGTTTCTCGATTTTCTGCTTCAGCTTCTTCTTATAGGCCATGCTGTCGACTAGATGATCGCGCTCCTCCTTACTGTAGCTGGTGATGTCGTTCCATGAGATGACTACAAGGTCGGTGGTGAGCTGATACTTTGCCTTGGATAGTCTTAGTGCCTTAACTTTTGCACGACGCAATTCTTCTCGATAAAGAAACAGATGATAACCAACGGATACTTTTTTCCTCCTCGATTGCTTATCGTCTCCTCCGGCCATTTTGCAAAAAAGTAACGTGTAACTAGTGCGATGAAACTTAAGCTTGAAAGGATAATTCTAGACTGGTGAGACAGTGGTATTGGGAGCACTTTTATACCATAGGCTTCACTGGTCGTTTGACTAAACAGGTAGAAGGATTCATCCCAATATGAATTACTCCCGCAGAGAATGATGTGTTAGTGGGAGTGCAAAGGGTTGTTTATTAGTTTTTCTACCTGTCTGTCTGGGGAAGGGTCGCGGTCGCGTTATAATTATTGGCTTCAGCTACTTATGTTTATTGCACATAATAATGGTAACTTGACAAATATTTATATTCTTATTTTTTGTTTGCGCATTAATTATAAATTGCACTTTTTTTTAGGGCAGTTTATTTACCAAATACAGAAATATGATCCCTAAATCCCACAATAATATCTGTGATCATCCGTGAAGTCTGATTCGTAGAAAATAATTTTTTGTGCATAGCTTTATTATTTCATGTAATGCTGTAGCAGTTCTTGTAAAAGAAAACATGCATGCACTTGTATATGCTGTTGACATTATAGCAACGTAATCTATGGTAATTGGGTACTATGGGACACAATCTTTTGAGGCTCGTCATATGCAGTGTACAGATGTAGCCATGTTATCAACCATTGCGACAGTATGAAAGGTGTAAATAGTGGCGGACCGCACTGTCATTTTTCTCTTTCTTGAAATAAATACGCTTTTATATTGGCTTCCAGGATAAAACGTCATTTCATACATTTTTTCTGCATTTCAGATCACTGGTTAAGAACATTACACGAATGTTCAAATTAAACTTGTATGTTTTTTGCTTTCGAAACTTTTGCAGACACAAACGAATTCCCCATTCGAAAAAATTTAAACAACAATTATGTACAATATTGTGCTTTTATCATATTTTATTACATCTGTTATGATTCTACTTATCTTTTTATTGCACCTATAAGTAGTTGCGCAACCCATCTGGTACCGCCCCCTTTTATTGACCTGTCATATATGCTACACAGAAATTTTGGAGGAAGGCAAAAATCTGGTAACAGGTAGGTAAAAGGATCGTTCTATAAAAGTCAAACGAAATTTTAATTTCACCAACAGTATTCAAATATCCTCGCAGCGAAAAACATCTCTGCACAAATTTAAAAAAAAATAAATTTTATCAATCTAAGAACACGGTCCATATAATGGCGGAAGCAGATAAGACCCAAACAAGCAACACTCAAGAATCACCCCAAACATCAGTAGCTTTCAATCTGTTTGTCTATCGGAAGGAGCTATCACGTCAAAAACGCCGACATGTACGACTATCAAAGGCAAAATTGGACCTAACCGAGGGCTTAGTGTCAAACAACGCACCAAAGGCCAAGGACTACAATAATGACGAGCTTAACAGTCTGACGCGTGGAGTCATCTACAAGCAGAAACTCAAGCGGAACCTTGCTAAATTCAGCGCATGGATGAAAGTGAAGATGGAACAAAAGCTGGCAGCCGAATTCGTACAAGAGAACTGCAAAGTCGTTAAAAGGCCCGAAAATATCAAATGTTTGAGTGAAAGTTCGATCGCTTGAAGACACTTTATATATTTTGTAATTTATTTATTCTTAATGTAATTAGTTCTTAAATATTTTTAAGCCAATAAAAGCTTAACGCGCAGAATTTAAATTTTGTTTGAAATGAATTCTTTGATTTTTATTTTTACTTTTTTGGCCGGCTGGCTGCTGAGGGTTCTATTATCGTTTTGACAAATTATTTTTAAAATGTTTTCCTCTCTTGTCGTATGGCCTGGATGTTGCATTCGGCAGACTTTTTAGCGGAATTTTCATTTGGTCTCCTCAGAACTTCTAAATGCTAGAAGCCTGATTCGTAACCTCTATGCGCTTGTTTCCTCAACTTGAAAATTGATACATCATACACATCAAAGATAGGTAGTGTTAATAGACTTCATATTCCAAAATTTAGGTAAAGCCTTATTCTACGCAGCTTTTCGAATTATTATCTTTTACTTCTTTAATGTGATTTTTATGTTGTAGATGCTTTGACAGATCAAAAAGCACTTTTCTTGGAAAAATTAGAATGATTTCCTTGCCAATAAGCAACATGCTAAGCACTACCTATATACAACAATAGTTCAATGAGTCTCAACATGGATATAAATCGCTCGAGCTACGTGAGGGACGTCTGTCACTGTCATCGTCCAAGAAATTATATACGGTGGTCGGAACTATGCCCTTACAGAGATATCCAGTCATTCCGTAAGGAAGATTTATGCTCCAAGAAACCACACAATTTGACACACAAAATATGGCGCGAGTTGGCTGAATCTAGAAATGCTTAAAAAAATTAAACAAGGCGGTCAAAAGAAGCTTTCAACATTGTTACCGATGACGAAACTTGGATTTACTATTAAGAACTAGAAATCAATATGAGAAGTACAGTGCGCAAGAAAATGGTTGCCACGTTCTTCGGCAACCATTTTCAGCAGTTCATTTTGCTTCCACACCATTGGGAGATTGTAGTCCGACAAACTTCTTTCTATGAAATCTACTCGTGCATACGAATATGTACATGTACGTTTTTTTTTTTTATAATTTACCCGCACTCAAGGGGTTATGACTACCCTTTAACATGTTTTTCACACGGTGCGGGCGTCGGAAATGTAGATAGAGAGAGAAAGAGAGGGAGATTGGTGTAGTGGTCTGAAACTCAGGTGTATTAGGTTTCACACATTACCTTGTGCTCCAATTATCTACTCTTCTTCAACTGAAATACGTCTACTACAGCATTATTCTCCTATCTGCGTAGATATTTCAGGGCCTGCTTTCAGTTGCACAGAGTAGCAGTAGTAAAGTAGCTTTATAGTGAGGTGCGGAGTCATTCTGCCTTTGTAGCATGGTCGTCCAACTGTCTACGGATCACTTCGTTGTGCTTTTCGAACTTTCCCGACTTCCATGAGCCCGACGTAATGGAGTTCTTTTAATCTCGATTTACCTAATCAAGGACGCACGTCTAGGGTATTCCCAACATAAACCAGCCTACAGCCGCGAAGATAATAATAAATAATAATAATCCCAACCCCAAATATTTGTATCTTTTTGGCTTCTAAACAAAAATCCATGCTTTACAACTTATTTCAAGGAATTATTTTGAAATTTAACCTTTTAAGTTAAAACAGTAGAGTAGATCATGATTTTATTGCTGTTCAATTACCTGGTATCGTTTTATTGCATCCTACCCGTGAAAACCTTTTTTGGGAATCATATCAGCATAAACTGGATAATTATAATAAATAAAAAATTATCAAAAGTTTACAACCAAGAAAGGGTTTACAGGCCTTTGGAAAATCTACCTGCGTCAAGAAGGCAAAAAGTTGCACGGAGCTGTATAAATAAGGACGCAGGGCGTGTTGCGCAATTATTTCACAGATATCGTTTGAAGCTAAAACATTTACAATTAAACACAATGTCGGCAAGCAACAGTCAAAATCCAGCATCAGTGCCATACTTAGTGTTTCTATATCAAGAGGAGCTGCGAGGTCGTAATCGAGGCATACAAGAACCAGAATATAAATACGAGATCAAATATTTCCTCACTGACGAGTTGGTCTACACCAATTACACCCATTCAAGGAGATTTACCCCCTTAGAAGTCGGCCACATGCAGGATAGCGTGATCTACAAGAAGCGACTGAGACTGACGATCGCAAGAATCAAGAAGGAACAAGAAGCCAGGAATAGAGCGAGGTATTCAGGAAGATGAGGCGTTCTGTTTACCATACGACTTTTTTTTATCATTTAAAAAATTTATGTGCAATATCGACGATCAAATAAAGCTTTGAGATACAAATTTGAAAGAAATACAGAAACTGTTTTCAATTTATTTTACTTTTCAGAAGGGTTTTTTTTTTTTCTCTAAATTTTCTAGTGCCTTCTCCACTTACGCTTACTTCTTCATGTGATTTTGAGTATCTACCTAGTTTCCATAGGTAAGAGCTTTCTTATCCAGTTTTCGCTCTAAACTGAATACAAAGATTCGGCAGGACATCGTTTCTCGCTAAAATTTTCATTTTGAATAATGGATAATTGGTCAAGCGTAGAAAGGTAGCGCCGCGACTCAGTTCCACTACTGACCAGAAGGCTTAAGACCAAAATTGGAAAACTGACAGAACCACAAGATGTATCTTCCGCTGAAAAACATATTTTAGAGCCTAATTTTTGGTCGGGTAGAGATATTCAGAAGATCATTGTTTCGCCATGTAGTTCTAATATTGAGTAGCTTTGTCGGGGGTTAAAGAGAAATGCTTAAGCTAATTTTCTATAAGTCTGCAAAATGTACCCTTAAGACATCTACCTTCTATCTACCTTCGCACTGTTGCTGACTCGCTGTTCGTTATCGAAAAGCCATACATACATACATACAATCCAGTCTTTAAGTTTTTCCTATAATCCTCTTAAGAAAGAGTCGAATCTATTTAAAAGTGATAACGCCGCAAAGGACTTCATATCCATAAATGTTACTTTTGCTCCTAAATGTTTGAGTAGTTGCCAGGTGAATATAAGAATGGTGTGCTCTTATACCCTGTCTTGTAAGAAGTACACATCCTATATTTAAAGAAATTCTATTGAACTTCTCAAAACATCTGGCGTGCAAGTCAATAACACGCCTTCTTTGGGCGAAGAAGTGGAATATATGTAAGTATCTACTAGTTTAACCTTTCGACGCTCTTATCTTATAGGTTGGGCTTAGCTTCAAAAGTGAAACCAGTTCTCACCTTAGTTCTAACTTTTACTTTGTATAAAAGATGGACTCTAGCTAATTTCTTTTTCTGAACAGGTACCTCGACTAAATGAAAGATGATCGTACATGGTTGAACATGTGCTCAAACATGTTGCGCCAAAATTGAATGTCATGCCAACAAGATAGATACATACGTGAGTCAGTTGGGTTTGATTATGTGATTATTCATTCGAAACAGTGGTGCGGTAGAAACTATGCATTGAAATTACATAAAAATACAGTTCTATTCTTTCACCGCAGGATTTTCTGGAAATCTGCACATAATGCGTCAATTTGTTTGTATCTCGAACTTCAATGTAAAGTGGGAACACACTTGGCTAAACTATTAACAGATTAGAGTGTTAGCAAAACTCAAAATCTTACTAGTGGGCCATTAATATGGAGAAGAAAAATAGCTGATAAAGGAATAAATCACTGAAACTCCTTATGGATAGATAGAGCAATACTAGTTTGCAAGATTAATATACTCATGGACTTTTTCATGCTGTCCACATTGCTGAAGCATCCCTGCTACAACTTGTACCATAAGACCTCATTGGCCGCTGTTAGATTTTCTGATTCTACGGCTTAGTTTACATAGACTTGACTATTTTGTGCATTAGAATCTGTACAATTAGCATGCATTAAGATTGTTTAGATAAAGTTCAGCTTCTTACCCCTACATATCTACTATGGTGCAACTGCAACACAGTTCGGCTTGTTCACATTTTCCATTAATAGTAAATCTAAACCCGTGCAATACAGTTGCGTAAAACACAGTCCAGTTCCTATGCTCTGGCTTCGAAACCTCAATAACCAATACTCCTTCTTATACAACTAAAAGAAGTATCTTCATACAAAGTATAAGTAGATCTAATTATTTTCGACAAAAAATCACCCGCCTCATGTATTCCCTTCGCAATCAACAACCTCATAGGTCGAGACCATTCAACGAAGCTTTGAATCCCCACCTGCAAACATTTTCACGAAAATCCATGTTTTACAGCTCCTGCGCATCATTATCAATACTATTTATTGCTTGCATCATTATTAGAATACGCCTAACCATAAACTGGATAATAAATAAAAAGAATTCCCAGGTTTACAATTGAAAAAAGGGTTACCAACCCTTCAGAAAACCTACCTGCATCAGGTAAACCAAAAGTTGCGCGTAGCTGTATAAATAAGGACGCAGAGCCTGTCGCGCAATTATTTAGTAAATATCCTTCTAAGCCTCAACATCTACATAAACTACACAATGTCGGCAACCAACAGTCAAAATCCAGCATCAGTGCCATACTTAGTGTTTCTATATCAAGAGGAGCTGCGAGGTCGTAATCGAGGCATACAAGAACCAGAATATAAATACGAGATCAAATATTTCCTCACTGACGAGTTGGTCCACACCAATTACACCCACTCAAGGAGATTTACCCCCGTAGAAGTCGGCCACATGCAGGATAGCGTGATCTACAAGAAGCGACTGAGATTGACCATCGCGAAAATTAAGAAGGAACAAGAAGCCAGGAACAGGGCGAGGTATTCATGAAGAAGAGGCCTGCTGATAGCCAACAGGAGCATTTTGTTGTAATTTTAATAATTTTTGTGCAATATTTGACGACCAAATAAAGTTTTGAGATATTTGTATCTGTAATGAACGTATAATATTTATTATTTCACTTTTCAGAAGGGTTGATTTTTTTCATTAATTTCCTGACGTTTCAAGCGGTTTACGATTCTCGGTTATTGCAGATTTATCCATTTTGTGGGCCCTTAGATAGAGTCGATATTTTTATTTGACTTGCCTTCTGCAAGATAAACTAAATCAAACTAAGTAGCAGTCCCGTGCTTCGCAAAGATCTTAGAAAACATTTAAGCATGCTTTCGTATCGAAGATTAGGAATTTCACAAAAATAATTCTGAGTAAAATAGGCTTGTTGGCATTATATTCATTTTAATGCTTCGGGATAGGCAAAGTTCACTGTTTTATTGTTAGTAAGGGGAAACGCTAATTTTTCTTTGAGCCCACCCTAGATAGAGTAGACTGTGGGAAGAAACATTCTCTCTAGAAATGACAGGCCTTATGAATCTTTGGCAGAACGAATGTTTTACCGGGGCACTGCAACCTTCTAAGCTGGAAAGTGAGATCCGTTGGCATCTCTGCTATCCTTCACTGTCGCGGATCCATTATGAGTTAGAATTTTTAGTCTGTTTTTTTTTAAGTTTTTGATTAGAAGTCGTGTGTCTTTGCAAAAGTATGGGGAACTGATATTTTCTTTTTAGCATTATAGGCGCGACAATTCTTAAATTTAAGGTAGCTGACACTATTACCGTCAAGTGCTTTGTATTAATGTTACGCATCCCTTCTTAAGTTCAGGAGCATGTGACTGCCTTTTTTCACTGAAAAAGCCTTTAGATCCACAATGCCTTAATGAGGAGGTCTTCTGTGCCATGAAAGACTTTTCCGAGACGTTCGTTCTACTTATCTGAAGGAATATATTTTCCATCACCAATTCTTAGCAAAAAAGATGCGAACTTGCCGCTGTCGGTATTTTGGTTAGCTGTGCTCTCATCCTGATTTAAGGTTAAAGTTTAAGGGAGGCAATGGTGTAGTGGTAGCGGAAAAGGAAAAGGGCTTCAATTTTTATTTCTGCAATATTTTAACTGGATTTGTGAAAATACAGAATTTTATTAAATTTATTTCACGTTAATCGGTTCATTATTTGCAGAGTTACCAGCGGCCAAAGAGATTAAACCCATTTCATACGTTAGAATGTATTAAAAGAAATATTTTTCTTTTAGGACAATTTCAATTACTTTTGCAGACAAAAAAATTATAGGAACGGTCAGAAAGGACAGCCATATTCGATTAGACTATAAAAGCTAGAGAAAGCAACAATATTGTCGAACAAGAAATATACCGATAATGTCAAAGAGAAAGATTTTAATTTGATTTTATAGTAATTTATTAATTTAACATTTACAATAGAAAATAATATTTACAAACAATATAATATTTCGATATATACAAAAGAGCGAATGTACACAGTAAGGTGCCCCCCAAAATACCAAAGATTTACTTTTCAACAGCCTTAGCTTTCTGTTTCTTGACTCGTTTCTCGATTTTCTGCTTCAGCTTCTTCTTATAGGCCATGCTGTCGACTAAATGATCGCGCTCCTCCTTACTGTAGCTGGTGATGTCGTTCCATGAGATGACTACAAGGTCGGTGGTGAGCTGATACTTTGCCTTGGATAGTCTTAGTGCCTTAACTTTTGCACGACGCAATTCTTCTCGATAAAGAAACAGATGATAACCAACGGATACTTTTTTCCTCCTCGATTGCTTATCGTCTCCTCCGGCCATTTTGCAAAAAAGTAACGTGTAACTAGTGCGATGAAACTTAAGCTTGAAAGGATAATTCTAGACTGGTGAGACAGTGGTATTGGGAGCACTTTTATACCATAGGCTTCACTGGTCGTTTGACTAAACAGGTAGAAGGATTCATCCCAATATGAATTACTCCCGCAGAGAATGATGTGTTAGTGGGAGTGCAAAGGGTTGTTTATTAGTTTTTCTACCTGTCTGTCTGGGGAAGGGTCGCGGTCGCGTTATAATTATTGGCTTCAGCTACTTATGTTTATTGCACATAATAATGGTAACTTGACAAATATTTATATTCTTATTTTTTGTTTGCGCATTAATTATAAATTGCACTTTTTTTTAGGGCAGTTTATTTACCAAATACAGAAATATGATCCCTAAATCCCACAATAATATCTGTGATCATCCGTGAAGTCTGATTCGTAGAAAATAATTTTTTGTGCATAGCTTTATTATTTCATGTAATGCCGTAGCAGTTCTTGTAAAAGAAAACATGCATGCACTTGTATATGCTGTTGACATTAAAGCAACGTAATCTGTGGTTATTGGGTACTATGGGACACAATCTTTTGAGGCTCGTCATATGCAGTGTACAGATGTAGCCATGTTATCAACCATTGCGACAGTATGAAAGGTGTAAATAGTGGCGGACCGCACTGTCATTTTTCTCTTTCTTGAAATAAATACGCTTTTATATTGGCTTCCAGGATAAAACGTCATTTCATACATTTTTTCTGCATTTCAGATCACTGGTTAAGAACATTACACGAATGTTCAAATTAAACTTGTATGTTTTTTGCTTTCGAAACTTTTGCAGACACAAACGAATTCCTCCAAAAGGTGTAATGTGCCTCATTCGAAAAAATTTAAACAACAATTATGTACAATATTGTGCTTTTATCATATTTTATTACATCTGTTATGATTCTACTTATCTTTTTATTGCACCTATAAGTAGTTGCGCAACCCATCTGGTACCGCCCCCTTTTATTGACCTGTCATATATGCTACACAGAAATTTTGGAGGAAGGCAAAAATCTGGTAACAGGTAGGTAAAAGGATCGTTCTATAAAAGTCAAACGAAATTTTAATTTCACCAACAGTATTCAAATATCCTCGCAGCGAAAAACATCTCTGCACAATTTAAAAAAAAATAAATTTTATCAATCTAAGAACACGGTCCATATAATGGCGGAAGCAGATAAGACCCAAACAAGCAACACTCAAGAATCACCCCAAACATCAGTAGCTTTCAATCTGTTTGTCTATCGGAAGGAGCTATCACGTCAAAAACGCCGACATGTACGACTATCAAAGGCAAAATTGGACCTAACCGAGGGCTTAGTGTCAAACAACGCACCAAAGGCCAAGGACTACAATAATGACGAGCTTAACAGTCTGACGCGTGGAGTCATCTACAAGCAGAAACTCAAGCGGAACCTTGCTAAATTCAGCGCATGGATGAAAGTGAAGATGGAACAAAAGCTGGCAGCCGAATTCGTACAAGAGAACTGCAAAGTCGTTAAAAGGCCCGAAAATATCAAATGTTTGAGTGAAAGTTCGATCGCTTGAAGACACTTTATATATTTTGTAATTTATTTATTCTTAATGTAATTAGTTCTTAAATATTTTTAAGCCAATAAAAGCTTAACGCGCAGAATTTAAATTTTGTTTGAAATGAATTCTTTGATTTTTATTTTTACTTTTTTGGCCGGCTGGCTGCTGAGGGTTCTATTATCGTTTTGACAAATTATTTTTAAAATGTTTTCCTCTCTTGTCGTATGGCCTGGATGTTGCATTCGGCAGACTTTTTAGCGGAATTTTCATTTGGTCTCCTCAGAACTTCTAAATGCTAGAAGCCTGATTCGTAACCTCTATGCGCTTGTTTCCTCAACTTGAAAATTGATACATCATACACATCAAAGATAGGTAGTGTTAATAGACTTCATATTCCAAAATTTAGGTAAAGCCTTATTCTACGCAGCTTTTCGAATTATTATCTTTTACTTCTTTAATGTGATTTTTATGTTGTAGATGCTTTGACAGATCAAAAAGCACTTTTCTTGGAAAAATTAGAATGATTTCCTTGCCAATAAGCAACATGCTAAGCACTACCTATATACAACAATAGTTCAATGAGTCTCAACATGGATATAAATCGCTCGAGCTACGTGAGGGACGTCTGTCACTGTCATCGTCCAAGAAATTATATACGGTGGTCGGAACTATGCCCTTACAGAGATATCCAGTCATTCCGTAAGGAAGATTTATGCTCCAAGAAACCACACAATTTGACACACAAAATATGGCGCGAGTTGGCTGAATCTAGAAATGCTTAAAAAAATTAAACAAGGCGGTCAAAAGAAGCTTTCAACATTGTTACCGATGACGAAACTTGGATTTACTATTAAGAACTAGAAATCAATATGAGAAGTACAGTGCGCAAGAAAATGGTTGCCACGTTCTTCGGCAACCATTTTCAGCAGTTCATTTTGCTTCCACACCATTGGGAGATTGTAGTCCGACAAACTTCTTTCTATGAAATCTACTCGTGCATACGAATATGTACATGTACGTTTTTTTTTTTTATAATTTACCCGCACTCAAGGGGTTATGACTACCCTTTAACATGTTTTTCACACGGTGCGGGCGTCGGAAATGTAGATAGAGAGAGAAAGAGAGGGAGATTGGTGTAGTGGTCTGAAACTCAGGTGTATTAGGTTTCACACATTACCTTGTGCTCCAATTATCTACTCTTCTTCAACTGAAATACGTCTACTACAGCATTATTCTCCTATCTGCGTAGATATTTCAGGGCCTGCTTTCAGTTGCACAGAGTAGCAGTAGTAAAGTAGCTTTATAGTGAGGTGCGGAGTCATTCTGCCTTTGTAGCATGGTCGTCCAACTGTCTACGGATCACTTCGTTGTGCTTTTCGAACTTTCCCGACTTCCATGAGCCCGATGTAATGGAGTTCGAGTTAATCTCGATTTGCCTAGTCAAGGACGCATGTCTGGGGTGTTCCCAACATAAACCAATCTACAGCCGTGAAGATAATAATAAATAAGCTAATAAGCCTATGAGCCATGCAATGAGTCTTTATTCCCAACCGCAAATATTTGTATCTTTTTGGCTTCTAAACAAAAATCCATGCTTTACAACTTATTTCAAAGAATTATTTTGAAATTTAACCTTTTAAGTTAAAACAGTAGAGTAGATCATGATTTTATTGCTGTTCAATTACCTGGTATCGTTTTATTGCATCCTTTGGGAATCATATCAGCATAAACTGGATAATTATAATAAATAAAAAATTATCAAAAGTTTACAACCAAAAAAGGGTTTACAGGCCTTTGGAAAATCTACCTGCGTCAAGAAGGCAAAAAGTTGCACGGAGCTGTATAAATAAGGACGCAGGGCGTGTTGCGCAATTATTTCACAGATATCGTTTGAAGCTAAAACATCTACAATTTAACACAATGTCGGCAAGCAACGGTCAAAATCCAGCATCAGTGCCATACTTAGTGTTTCTATATCAAACGGAGCTGCGAGGTCGTAATCGAGGCATACAAGAACCAGAATATAAATACGAGATCAAATATTTCCTCACTGACGAGTTGGTCCACACCAATTACACCCACTCAAGGAGATTTACCCCCGTAGAAGTCGGCCACATGCAGGATAGCGTGATCTACAAGAAGCGACTGAGATTGACCATCGCGAAAATTAAGAAGGAACAAGAAGCCAGGAACAGGGCGAGGTATTCATGAAGAAGAGGCCTGCTGATAGCCAACAGGAGCATTTTGTTGTAATTTTAATAATTTTTGTGCAATATTTGACGACCAAATAAAGTTTTGAGATATTTGTATCTGTAATGAACGTATAATATTTATTATTTCACTTTTCAGAAGGGTTGATTTTTTTCATTAATTTCCTGACGTTTCAAGCGGTTTACGATTCTCGGTTATTGCAGATTTATCCATTTTGTGGGCCCTTAGATAGAGTCGATATTTTTATTTGACTTGCCTTCTGCAAGATAAACTAAATCAAACTAAGTAGCAGTCCCGTGCTTCGCAAAGATCTTAGAAAAAATTGAAGTATGCTTTCGTATCGAAAATTAGGAATTTCACAAAAATAATTCTGAGTAAAATAGGCTTGTTGGCATTATATTCATTTTAATGCTTCGGGATAGGCAAAGTTCACTGTTTTATTGTTAGTAAGGGGAAACGCTAATTTTTCTTTGAGCCCACCCTAGATAGAGTAGACTGTGGGAAGAAACATTCTCTCTAGAAATGACAGGCCTTATGAATCTTTGGCAGAACGAATGTTTTACCGGGGCACTGCAACCTTCTAAGCTGGAAAGTGAGATCCGTTGGCATCTCTGCTATCCTTCACTGTCGCGGATCCATTATGAGTTAGAATTTTTAGTCTGTTTTTTTTTAAGTTTTTGATTAGAAGTCGTGTGTCTTTGCAAAAGTATGGGGAACTGATATTTTCTTTTTAGCATTATAGGCGCGACAATTCTTAAATTTAAGGTAGCTGACACTATTACCGTCAAGTGCTTTGTATTAATGTTACGCATCCCTTCTTAAGTTCAGGAGCATGTGACTGCCTTTTTTCACTGAAAAAGCCTTTAGATCCACAATGCCTTAATGAGGAGGTCTTCTGTGCCATGAAAGACTTTTCCGAGACGTTCGTTCTACTTATCTGAAGGAATATATTTTCCATCACCAATTCTTAGCAAAAAAGATGCGAACTTGCCGCTGTCGGTATTTTGGTTAGCTGTGCTCTCATCCTGATTTAAGGTTAAAGTTTAAGGGAGGCAATGGTGTAGTGGTAGCGGAAAAGGAAAAGGGCTTCAATTTTTATTTCTGCAATATTTTAACTGGATTTGTGAAAATACAGAATTTTATTAAATTTATTTCACGTTAATCGGTTCATTATTTGCAGAGTTACCAGCGGCCAAAGAGATTAAACCCATTTCATACGTTAGAATGTATTAAAAGAATACAATTTCAATTACTTTTGCAGACAAAAAAATTATAGGAACGGTCAGAAAGGACAGCCATATTCGATTAGACTATAAAAGCTAGAGAAAGCAACAATATTGTCGAACAAGAAATATACCGATAATGTCAAAGAGAAAGATTTTAATTTGATTTTATAGTAATTTATTAATTTAACATTAACAATAGAAAATAATATTTACAAACAATATAATATTTCGATATATACAAAAGAGCGAATGTACACAGTAAGGTGCCCCCCAAAATACCAAAGATTTACTTTTCAACAGCCTTAGCTTTCTGTTTCTTGACTCGTTTCTCGATTTTCTGCTTCAGCTTCTTCTTATAGGCCATGCTGTCGACTAGATGATCGCGCTCCTCCATACTGTAGCTGGTGATGTCGTTCCATGAGATGACTACAAGGTCGGTGGTGAGCTGATACTTTGCCTTGGATAGTCTTAGTGCCTTAACTTTTGCACGACGTAATTCTTCTCGATAAAGAAACAGATGATAACCAACGGATACCTTTTCCCTCCTCGATTGCTTATCGTCTCCTCCGGCCATTTTGCAAAAAAGTAACGTGTAACTAGTGCGATGAAACTTAAGCTTGAAAGGATAATTCTAGACTGGTGAGACAGTGGTATTGGGAGCACTTTTATACCATAGGCTTCACTGGTCGTTTGACTAAACAGGTAGAAGGATTCATCCCAATATGAATTACTCCCGCAGAGAATGATGTGTTAGTGGGAGTGCAAAGGGTTGTTTATTAGTTTTTCTACCTGTCTGTCTGGGGAAGGGTCGCGGTCGCGTTATAATTATTGGCTTCAGCTACTTATGTTTATTGCACATAATAATGGTAACTTGACAAATATTTATATTCTTATTTTTTGTTTGCGCATTAATTATAAATTGCACATTTTTTTTTAGGGCAGTTTATTTACCAAATACAGAAATATGATCCCTAAATCCCACAATAATATCTGTGATCATCCGTGAAGTC
Organism: Blera fallax; assembly: GCA_946965025.1. Classification (NCBI taxonomy): domain Eukaryota; kingdom Metazoa; phylum Arthropoda; class Insecta; order Diptera; family Syrphidae; genus Blera; species Blera fallax. Next base: position 73,035,080 of record OX337248.1, read on the forward strand.
TGATTCGTAGAAAATAATTTTTTGTGCATAGCTTTATTATTTCATGTAATGCCGTAGCAGTTCTTGTAAAAGAAAACATGCATGCACTTGTATATGCTGTTGACATTAAAGCAACGTAATCTGTGGTTATTGGGTACTATGGGACACAATCTTTTGAGGCTCGTCATATGCAGTGTACAGATGTAGCCATGTTATCAACCATTGCGACAGTATGAAAGGTGTAAATAGTGGCGGACCGCACTGTCATTTTTCTCTTTCTTGAAATAAATACGCTTTTATATTGGCTTCCAGGATAAAACGTCATTTCATACATTTTTTCTGCATTTCAGATCACTGGTTAAGAACATTACACGAATGTTCAAATTAAACTTGTATGTTTTTTGCTTTCGAAACTTTTGCAGACACAAACGAATTCCTCCAAAAGGTGTAATGTGCCTCATTCGAAAAAATTTAAACAACAATTATGTACAATATTGTGCTTTTATCATATTTTATTACATCTGTTATGATTCTACTTATCTTTTTATTGCACCTATAAGTAGTTGCGCAACCCATCTGGTACCGCCCCCTTTTATTGACCTGTCATATATGCTACACAGAAATTTTGGAGGAAGGCAAAAATCTGGTAACAGGTAGGTAAAAGGATCGTTCTATAAAAGTCAAACGAAATTTTAATTTCACCAACAGTATTCAAATATCCTCGCAGCGAAAAACATCTCTGCACAAATTTAAAAAAAAATAAATTTTATCAATCTAAGAACACGGTCCATATAATGGCGGAAGCAGATAAGACCCAAACAAGCAACACTCAAGAATCACCCCAAACATCAGTAGCTTTCAATCTGTTTGTCTATCGGAAGGAGCTATCACGTCAAAAACGCCGACATGTACGACTATCAAAGGCAAAATTGGACCTAACCGAGGGCTTAGTGTCAAACAACGCACCAAAGGCCAAGGACTACAATAATGACGAGCTTAACAGTCTGACGCGTGGAGTCATCTACAAGCAGAAACTCAAGCGGAACCTTGCTAAATTCAGCGCATGGATGAAAGTGAAGATGGAACAAAAGCTGGCAGCCGAATTCGTACAAGAGAACTGCAAAGTCGTTAAAAGGCCCGAAAATATCAAATGTTTGAGTGAAAGTTCGATCGCTTGAAGACACTTTATATATTTTGTAATTTATTTATTCTTAATGTAATTAGTTCTTAAATATTTTTAAGCCAATAAAAGCTTAACGCGCAGAATTTAAATTTTGTTTGAAATGAATTCTTTGATTTTTATTTTTACTTTTTTGGCCGGCTGGCTGCTGAGGGTTCTATTATCGTTTTGACAAATTATTTTTAAAATGTTTTCCTCTCTTGTCGTATGGCCTGGATGTTGCATTCGGCAGACTTTTTAGCGGAATTTTCATTTGGTCTCCTCAGAACTTCTAAATGCTAGAAGCCTGATTCGTAACCTCTATGCGCTTGTTTCCTCAACTTGAAAATTGATACATCATACACATCAAAGATAGGTAGTGTTAATAGACTTCATATTCCAAAATTTAGGTAAAGCCTTATTCTACGCAGCTTTTCGAATTATTATCTTTTACTTCTTTAATGTGATTTTTATGTTGTAGATGCTTTGACAGATCAAAAAGCACTTTTCTTGGAAAAATTAGAATGATTTCCTTGCCAATAAGCAACATGCTAAGCACTACCTATATACAACAATAGTTCAATGAGTCTCAACATGGATATAAATCGCTCGAGCTACGTGAGGGACGTCTGTCACTGTCATCGTCCAAGAAATTATATACGGTGGTCGGAACTATGCCCTTACAGAGATATCCAGTCATTCCGTAAGGAAGATTTATGCTCCAAGAAACCACACAATTTGACACACAAAATATGGCGCGAGTTGGCTGAATCTAGAAATGCTTAAAAAAATTAAACAAGGCGGTCAAAAGAAGCTTTCAACATTGTTACCGATGACGAAACTTGGATTTACTATTAAGAACTAGAAATCAATATGAGAAGTACAGTGCGCAAGAAAATGGTTGCCACGTTCTTCGGCAACCATTTTCAGCAGTTCATTTTGCTTCCACACCATTGGGAGATTGTAGTCCGACAAACTTCTTTCTATGAAATCTACTCGTGCATACGAATATGTACATGTACGTTTTTTTTTTTTATAATTTACCCGCACTCAAGGGGTTATGACTACCCTTTAACATGTTTTTCACACGGTGCGGGCGTCGGAAATGTAGATAGAGAGAGAAAGAGAGGGAGATTGGTGTAGTGGTCTGAAACTCAGGTGTATTAGGTTTCACACATTACCTTGTGCTCCAATTATCTACTCTTCTTCAACTGAAATACGTCTACTACAGCATTATTCTCCTATCTGCGTAGATATTTCAGGGCCTGCTTTCAGTTGCACAGAGTAGCAGTAGTAAAGTAGCTTTATAGTGAGGTGCGGAGTCATTCTGCCTTTGTAGCATGGTCGTCCAACTGTCTACGGATCACTTCGTTGTGCTTTTCGAACTTTCCCGACTTCCATGAGCCCGATGTAATGGAGTTCGAGTTAATCTCGATTTGCCTAGTCAAGGACGCATGTCTGGGGTGTTCCCAACATAAACCAATCTACAGCCGTGAAGATAATAATAAATAAGCTAATAAGCCTATGAGCCATGCAATGAGTCTTTATTCCCAACCGCAAATATTTGTATCTTTTTGGCTTCTAAACAAAAATCCATGCTTTACAACTTATTTCAAAGAATTATTTTGAAATTTAACCTTTTAAGTTAAAACAGTAGAGTAGATCATGATTTTATTGCTGTTCAATTACCTGGTATCGTTTTATTGCATCCTTTGGGAATCATATCAGCATAAACTGGATAATTATAATAAATAAAAAATTATCAAAAGTTTACAACCAAAAAAGGGTTTACAGGCCTTTGGAAAATCTACCTGCGTCAAGAAGGCAAAAAGTTGCACGGAGCTGTATAAATAAGGACGCAGGGCGTGTTGCGCAATTATTTCACAGATATCGTTTGAAGCTAAAACATCTACAATTTAACACAATGTCGGCAAGCAACGGTCAAAATCCAGCATCAGTGCCATACTTAGTGTTTCTATATCAAGAGGAGCTGCGAGGTCGTAATCGAGGCATACAAGAACCAGAATATAAATACGAGATCAAATATTTCCTCACTGACGAGTTGGTCCACACCAATTACACCCACTCAAGGAGATTTACCCCCGTAGAAGTCGGCCACATGCAGGATAGCGTGATCTACAAGAAGCGACTGAGATTGACCATCGCGAAAATTAAGAAGGAACAAGAAGCCAGGAACAGGGCGAGGTATTCATGAAGAAGAGGCCTGCTGATAGCCAACAGGAGCATTTTGTTGTAATTTTAATAATTTTTGTGCAATATTTGACGACCAAATAAAGTTTTGAGATATTTGTATCTGTAATGAGCACAGAATATTTATTATTTCACTTTTCAGAAGGGTTGATTTTTTTCATTAATGTCCTGACGTTTCACGCGGTTTACGATTCTTGGTTATTGCAGATTATCTCTTTATCCATTTTGTGGGGCCTTCGATAGAGTCGGTATTTTTATTTGACTTGCCCTCTGCAAGATAAACTAAATCAAACTAAGTAGCAGTCCCGTGCTTCGCAAAGATCTTAGAAAAAATTGAAGTATGCTTTCGTATCGAAAATTAGGAATTTCACAAAAATTGTTCTGAGACTTGTTGGAATTATATCAATTTTGTTCATGTTCACTGTTTTATTGCTTGTAAGAGGAAACACTTATTTTTCCTTGAGCCCACTCTAGATAAAGTAGACCGGGATAAATACACTGTCCCTAAGATATATGTACTTTAATTAATTAAAATTGCTAAGATTTTGCTGTTGTAAATTCAGAAAACCGGACAAAAAATGGTTTTTTTAATAAAGTCGTATATGAATCAGCAAAAGTAACACTTTAATGATATACTAAATTGAACTTCTCTTAAAAAATGGAAAGAAACAGTTCACATCCCAACCCACTAGTTAGATCTTTAATCGACTCTTATATTGGCCAAAGTTTAAAGACAATTATTTATCTCATTTAAATCTGCTAAATGACCATTCTATGTCTCTGTTAAGACATGCTGCAAGTAGGACACTGCCCGTACCATTTTATGAAAATGTAACCTCCTTAAACTTTCGGGGATGATATTGATTTGAAAAAGAAAACAAGAAAAAATGTGTAAGCCTTTGTGTAGCATGCATAAGGTTGTAGATTTTCTTTGGATGGTATAAGATTTACATTTATATTTAAGAATTTTGATGACTTTTGCTCCCTTTGGATGTAGTTCTATTCATACTTTTACATTGATATCTTTTAGATAGGGTAACCCCTTATAGTTTTAGGTTCTAGTCATAAGTTAAGAATGCCGCAAAGTGCAATGTTGCGATTGTACGCCGGGAGAAAGTGTACACATACAAATCTATAAATTTAATTTATTGAGTTCTATGATTAAAAAGTTGAATAATAATAATAAGAACTTATCAAACATCTATAAACACGCGCCATTTTGTTCAAAGTATATTTTAAGTCACACATGTCTTTAAGTCGACCAAAAATCAAACTTTAATTTTAAGAAGAAAATGTAGTTGATTAAACTATGAACGCTTTGCATAAGAACGTAAACCCGTGGATTTGGTATCCTTTCTTCAATATAAATTTAGTCATTTTTGATGAAACTGTTCCGAGTCCAACGTTAAATTCGTGCTGTTTTATACGCTTAAAATCACAATATTTTTATTGCAGAAGAAGTTCGCAAGTATACATATATACATAGTGCAGCAAATGTTGTTGGATTTGAAAGATACATATGTACATTGACCGCAAGCCATATCGAACGAAGAATGGTGGTGGTGGCGTAAAAGCTGTCAGATGTTCAGGATAAGACAACAAAATACCGCGAAAGAGTATGCCGAATGCAACATCCAGGCCATACGACAGAAAGGAAAACATTTTAAAAATAATTTGTCAAAACGATAATAGAACCCTCAACAGCCAGCCGACCAAAAAAGTAAAAATAACAATCAAAGAATTCATTTCAAACAAAATTTAGATTCTGCGCGTTAAGCTTTTATTGGCTTAAAAATATTTAAGAACTAATTACATTAAGAATAAATAAATTACAAAATATATAAAGTGTCTTCAAGCGATCGAACTTTCACTCAAACATTTGATATTTTCGGGCCTTTTAACGACTTTGCAGTTCTCTTGTACGAATTCGGCTGCCAGCTTTTGTTCCATCTTCACTTTCATCCATGCGCTGAATTTAGCAAGGTTCCGCTTGAGTTTCTGCTTGTAGATGACTCCACGCGTCAGACTGTTAAGCTCGTCATTATTGTAGTCCTTGGCCTTTGGTGCGTTGTTTGACACTAAGCCCTCGGTTAAGTCCAATTTTGCCTTTGACAGTCGTACATGTCGGCGTTTTTGACGTGATAGCTCCTTCCGATAGACAAACAGATTGAAAGCTACTGATGTTTGGGGTGATTCTTGAGTGTTGCTTGTTTGGGTCTTTACTTCTTCCGCCATTATATGGACTGTGTTCTTAGATTGATAAAAATTATTTTTTTTTTAATTGTGCAGAGATGTTATTCGCTGCGAGGATATTTGAATACTGTTGGTGAAATGAAAACTTCCTTTGACTTTTATAGAACGATCCTTTTACCTACCTGTTACCAGATTTTTGCCTTCCTCCAAAATTTCTGTGTAGCATATATGACAGGTCAATAAAAGGGGGCGGTACCAGTTGGGTTGCGCAACTACTAATAGGTGCAATAAAAAGATAAGTAGACTGATAACAGATGTAATAAAATATGATAAAAGCACAATATTGTACATAATTGTTGTTTAAATTTTTTCGAATGAGGCACATTACACCTTTTGGAGGAATTCGTTTGTGTCTGCAAAAGTTTCGAAAGCAAAAAACATACAAGTTTAATTTGAACATTCGTGTAATGTTCTTAACCAGTGAGCTGAAATGCAGAAAAAATGTATGAAATGACGTTTTATCCTGGAAGCCAATATAAAAGCGTATTTATTTCAAGAAAGAGAAAAATGACAGTGCGGTCCGCCACTATTTACACCTTTCATACTGTCGCAATGGTTGATAACATGGCTACATCTGTACACTGCATATGACGAGCCTCAAAAGATTGTGTCCCATAGTACCCAATAACCACAGATTACGTTGCTTTAATGTCAACAGCATATACAAGTGCATGCATGTTTTCTTTTACAAGAACTGCTACGGCATTACATGAAATAATAAAGCTATGCACAAAAAATTATTTTCTACGAATCAGACTTCACGGATGATCACAGATATTATTGTGGGATTTAGGGATCATATTTCTGTATTTGGTAAATAAACTGCCCTAAAAAAAAATGTGCAATTTATAATTAATGCGCAAACAAAAAATAAGAATATAAATATTTGTCAAGTTACCATTATTATGTGCAATAAACATAAGTAGCTGAAGCCAATAATTATAACGCGACCGCGACCCTTCCCCAGACAGACAGGTAGAAAAACTAATAAACAACCCTTTGCACTCCCACTAACACATCATTCTCTGCGGGAGTAATTCATATTGGGATGAATCCTTCTACCTGTTTAGTCAAACGACCAGTGAAGCCTATGGTATAAAAGTGCTCCCAATACCACTGTCTCACCAGTCTAGAATTATCCTTTCAAGCTTAAGTTTCATCGCACTAGTTACACGTTACTTTTTTGCAAAATGGCCGGAGGAGACGATAAGCAATCGAGGAGGAAAAAAGTATCTGTTGAAAAGTAAATCTTTGGTATTTTGGGGGGCACCTTACTGTGTACATTCGCTCTTTTGTATATATCGAAATATTATATTGTTTGTAAATATTATTTTCTATTGTAAATGTTAAATTAATAAATTACTATGAAATCAAATTAAAATCTTTCTCTTTGACATTATCGGTATATTTCTTGTTCGACAATATTGTTGCTTTCTCTAGCTTTTATAGTCTAATCGAATATGGCTGTCCTTTCTGACCGTTCCTATAATTTTTTTGTCTGCAAAGTAATTGAAATTGTCCTAAAAGAAAAATATTTCTTTTAATACATTCTAACGTATGAAATGGGTTTAATCTCTTTGGCCGCTGGTAACTCTGCAAATAATGAACCGATTAACGTGAAATAAATTTAATAAAATTCTGTATTTTCACAAATCCAGTTAAAATATTGCAGAAATAAAAATTGAAGCCCTTTTCCTTTTCCGCTACCACTACACCATTGCCTCCCTTAAACTTTAACCTTAAATCAGGATGAGAGCACAGCTAACCAAAATACCGACAGCGGCAAGTTCGCATCTTTTTTGCTAAGAATTGGTGATGGAAAATATATTCCTTCAGATAAGTAGAACGAACGTCTCGGAAAAGTCTTTCATGGCACAGAAGACCTCATTAAGGCATTGTGGATCTAAAGGCTTTTTCAGTGAAAAAAGGCAGTCACATGCTCCTGAACTTAAGAAGGGATGCGTAACATTAATACAAAGCACTTGACGGTAATAGTGTCAGCTACCTTAAATTTAAGAATTGTCGCGCCTATAATGCTAAAAAGAAAATATCAGTTCCCCATACTTTTGCAAAGACACACGACTTCTAATCAAAAACTTAAAAAAAAAAACAGACTAAAAATTCTAACTCATAATGGATCCGCGACAGTGAAGGATAGCAGAGATGCCAACGGATCTCACTTTCCAGCTTAGAAGGTTGCAGTGCCCCGGTAAAACATTCGTTCTGCCAAAGATTCATAAGGCCTGTCATTTCTAGAGAGAATGTTTCTTCCCACAGTCTACTCTATCTAGGGTGGGCTCAAAGAAAAATTAGCGTTTCCCCTTACTAACAATAAAACAGTGAACTTTGCCTATCCCGAAGCATTAAAATGAATATAATGCCAACAAGCCTATTTTACTCAGAATTATTTTTGTGAAATTCCTAATCTTCGATACGAAAGCATGCTTAAATGTTTTCTAAGATCTTTGCGAAGCACGGGACTGCTACTTAGTTTGATTTAGTTTATCTTGCAGAAGGCAAGTCAAATAAAAATATCAACTCTATCTAAGGGCCCACAAAATGGATAAAGAGATAATCTGCAATAACCAAGAATCGTAAACCGCGTGAAACGTCAATAAATTAATGAAAAATATCAACCCTTCTGAAAAGTGAAATAATAAATATTATACGTTCATTACAGATACAAATATCTCAAAACTTTATTTGGTCGTCAAATATTGCACAAAAATTATTAAAATTACAACAAAATGCTCCTGTTGGCTATCAGCAGGCCTCTTCTTCATGAATACCTCGCCCTGTTCCTGGCTTCTTGTTCCTTCTTAATTTTCGCGATGGTCAATCTCAGTCGCTTCTTGTAGATCACGCTATCCTGCATGTGGCCGACTTCTACGGGGGTAAATCTCCTTGAGTGGGTGTAATTGGTGTGGACCAACTCGTCAGTGAGGAAATATTTGATCTCGTATTTATATTCTGGTTCTTGTATGCCTCGATTACGACCTCGCAGCTCCTCTTGATATAGAAACACTAAGTATGGCACTGATGCTGGATTTTGACTGTTGGTTGCCGACATTGTGTAGTTTATGTAGATGTTGAGGCTTAGAAGGATATTTACTAAATAATTGCGCGACAGGCTCTGCGTCCTTATTTATACAGCTACGCGCAACTTTTGGTTTACCTGATGCAGGTAGGTTTTCTGAAGGGTTGGTAACCCTTTTTTCAATTGTAAACCTGGGAATTCTTTTTATTTATTATCCAGTTTATGGTTAGGCGTATTCTAATAATGATGCAAGCAATAAATAGTATTGATAATGATGCGCAGGAGCTGTAAAACATGGATTTTCGTGAAAATGTTTGCAGGTGGGGATTCAAAGCTTCGTTGAATGGTCTCGACCTATGAGGTTGTTGATTGCGAAGGGAATACATGAGGCGGGTGATTTTTTGTCGAAAATAATTAGATCTACTTATACTTTGTATGAAGATACTTCTTTTAGTTGTATAAGAACGAGTATTGGTTATTGAGGTTTCGAATCCAGGGCATAGGAACTGGACTGTGACTTTCGCAACTGTATTGCACGGGTTTAGATTTACTATTAATGGAAAATGTGAACAAGCCGAACTGTGTTGCAGTTGCACCATAGTAGATATGTAGGGGTAAGAAGCTGAACTTTATCTAAACAATCTTAATGCATGCTAATTGTACAGATTCTAATGCACAAAATAGTCAAGTCTATGTAAACTAAGCCGTAGAATCAGAAAATCTAACAGCGGCCAATGAGGTCTTATGGTACAAGTTGTAGCAGGGATGCTTCAGCAATGTGGACAGCATGAAAAAGTCCATGAGTATATTAATCTTGCAAACTAGTATTGCTCTATCTATCCATAAGGAGTTTCAGTGATTTATTCCTTTATCAGCTATTTTTCTTCTCCATATTAATGGCCCACTAGTAAGATTTTGAGTTTTGCTAACACTCTAATCTGTTAATAGTTTAGCCAAGTGTGTTCCCACTTTACATTGAAGTTCGAGATACAAACAAATTGACGCATTATGTGCAGATTTCCAGAAAATCCTGCGGTGAAAGAATAGAACTGTATTTTTATGTAATTTCAATGCATAGTTTCTACCGCACCACTGTTTCGAATGAATAATCACATAATCAAACCCAACTGACTCACGTATGTATCTATCTTGTTGGCATGACATTCAATTTTGGCGCAACATGTTTGAGCACATGTTCAACCACGTACGATCATCTTTCATTTAGTCGAGGTACCTGTTCAGAAAAAGAAATTAGCTAGAGTCCATCTTTTATACAAAGTAAAAGTTAGAACTAAGGTGAGAACTGGTTTCACTTTTGAAGCTAAGCCCAACCTATAAGATAAGAGCGTCGAAAGGTTAAACTAGTAGATACTTACATATATTCCACTTCTTCGCCCAAAGAAGGCGTGTTATTGACTTGCACGCCAGATGTTTTGAGAAGTTCAATAGAATTCCTTTAAATATAGGATGTGTACTTCTTACAAGACAGGGTATAAGAGCACACCATTCTTATATTCACCTGGCAACTACTCAAACATTTAGGAGCAAAAGTAACATTTATGGATATGAAGTCCTTTGCGGCGTTATCACTTTTAAATAGATTCGACTCTTTCTTAAGAGGATTATAGGAAAAACTTAAAGACTGGATTGTATGTATGTATGTATGGCTTTTCGATAACGAACAGCGAGTCAGCAACAGTGCGAAGGTAGATAGAAGGTAGATGTCTTAAGGGTACATTTTGCAGACTTATAGAAAATTAGCTTAAGCATTTCTCTTTAACCCCCGACAAAGCTACTCAATATTAGAACTACATGGCGAAACAATGATCTTCTGAATATCTCTACCCGACCAAAAATTAGGCTCTAAAATATGTTTTTCAGCGGAAGATACATCTTGTGGTTCTGTCAGTTTTCCAATTTTGGTCTTAAGCCTTCTGGTCAGTAGTGGAACTGAGTCGCGGCGCTACCTTTCTACGCTTGACCAATTATCCATTATTCAAAATGAAAATTTTAGCGAGAAACGATGTCCTGCCGAATCTTTGTATTCAGTTTAGAGCGAAAACTGGATAAGAAAGCTCTCACCTATGGAAACTAGGTAGATACTCAAAATCACATGAAGAAGTAAGCGTAAGTGGAGAAGGCACTAGAAAATTTAGAGAAAAAAAAAAACCCTTCTGAAAAGTAAAATAAATTGAAAACAGTTTCTGTATTTCTTTCAAATTTGTATCTCAAAGCTTTATTTGATCGTCGATATTGCACATAAATTTTTTAAATGATAAAAAAAAGTCGTATGGTAAACAGAACGCCTCATCTTCCTGAATACCTCGCTCTATTCCTGGCTTCTTGTTCCTTCTTGATTCTTGCGATCGTCAGTCTCAGTCGCTTCTTGTAGATCACGCTATCCTGCATGTGGCCGACTTCTAAGGGGGTAAATCTCCTTGAATGGGTGTAATTGGTGTGGACCAACTCGTCAGTGAGGAAATATTTGATCTCGTATTTATATTCTGGTTCTTGTATGCCTCGATTACGACCTCGCAGCTCCTCTTGATATAGAAACACTAAGTATGGCACTGATGCTGGATTTTGACTGTTGCTTGCCGACATTGTGTTTAATTGTAAATGTTTTAGCTTCAAACGATATCTGTGAAATAATTGCGCAACACGCCCTGCGTCCTTATTTATACAGCTCCGTGCAACTTTTTGCCTTCTTGACGCAGGTAGATTTTCCAAAGGCCTGTAAACCCTTTCTTGGTTGTAAACTTTTGATAATTTTTTATTTATTATAATTATCCAGTTTATGCTGATATGATTCCCAAAAAAGGTTTTCACGGGTAGGATGCAATAAAACGATACCAGGTAATTGAACAGCAATAAAATCATGATCTACTCTACTGTTTTAACTTAAAAGGTTAAATTTCAAAATAATTCCTTGAAATAAGTTGTAAAGCATGGATTTTTGTTTAGAAGCCAAAAAGATACAAATATTTGGGGTTGGGATTATTATTATTTATTATTATCTTCGCGGCTGTAGGCTGGTTTATGTTGGGAATACCCTAGACGTGCGTCCTTGATTAGGCAAATCGAGATTAAAAGAACTCCATTACGTCGGGCTCATGGAAGTCGGGAAAGTTCGAAAAGCACAACGAAGTGATCCGTAGACAGTCGGACGACCATGCTACAAAGGCAGAATGACTCCGCACCTCACTATAAAGCTACTTTACTACTGCTACTCTGTGCAACTGAAAGCAAGCCCGCAGATAGGATAATAATGCTGTAGTAGACGTATTTCAGTTGAAGAAGAGTAGATAATTGGAGCACAAGGTAATGTGTGAAACCTAATACACCTGAGTTTCAAACCACTACACCAATATCCCTCTCTTTCTCTCTCTATCTACATTTCCGACGCCCGCACCGTGTTTTTTTTTTTTTTTTTTTTTTATGTAAAGCGCCAAAGGATGTGTAATCTTCTAAAGATACTAGTAACCCGTGCTACTAGTATGCACGATTCGCAAACCTGAATAATCGATGTCAGGAGTACGCCTACGTGCTAAACCACACCCTGCACACTTCAACCACTCTCCCCGCGGAACCGCCGTTAGGTATTACTTCGCGGGGCTGGTTAGCTCGAAAGCTGTACTTCGCTAGTCGTTTATATTTGCAGTTTCATGCCCTTGCACTGCATTCCGCTGACGCTCCTCTTGTCGCTGCTTCAACATAATGATCGCCGCTACGTCACTAATCGCATTCCAACTCTCTTCCGAGCTTATCATGTGCTTAATCATGTTTTCAGGTGTTAATACTTCCCCCAGTCTCTGCGCCACTAGCTGCCGTTCTGCTTCATACCGCAGACAATGGAACATGATATGTTCAACGTCTTCAACTGCTCCCGGGCAGGTTGGACAAACTGGGTTGTCGTCGTATCCAAACCTGTGAAGATATGCTCTAAAGCATCCGTGTCCTGTAAGAACCTGCGTCAGATAGAAGTTTAAATCTCCATGTTTTCTGGCGATCCACACTTCGATGTTGGGTATAATCTTATGAGTCCAGCGTCCTTTTTCAGAGCTATCCCATCTCTGTTGCCAAATTCGTAGACTTTTTGTCCTTGGTGGAGTCTGGCTATCTGTTGGCATTGTCGCTAGTCTCGCCGTTTGTTTGTTGGCGAGGTATTTCTCCTGTGCTTCTTGTGCTAGTAGGTCTATTGGCACCATACCAGCCACCACTAACGCTGCTTCATAGGACGTCGTTCGGAAAGAGCTGCTTACCCGCAGAGCACTGGTTCGGTACGCTGCCTCCATTGTTCTTCTGTATGTTTTTGTTTGCATAGCACTGGCCCATATTTGGGACCCATACAGCATCATTGACGTCGCCACTTTTGCTAGCAGCAGTCTTTTCCTATATCGCGGCCCACCAATATTCGGCATCATCCTTGCCAGGGCAGCGGTTGCCTTTGCTGCCTTTTCAGCTGCGTACTGTAGCTTGTTGTTGTTTAAAGGTCAGTCGTGCATCTATGACTATGCCAAGGTATTTTAGTTCTGGCTTGGAAACTATGACGTGGTCACCGACAGTTACCGTTATAGTCTCCATAACTTTTCTGCTACTTATTAGTATTACTTCCGTCTTTTCCTCCGCAAGCTTTAGACTCATACTTGTAAGCCAGTCTCGGACGGTCCTTATAGCTTCATTGCAGTCGTGCTCCACTTCTTCTATGAGTTTTGCTGCTACAACTATGGCTATGTCGTCAGCAAAACCAATTATTTTTGATGACCGTGTGAAAAACATGTAAAAGGGTAGTCATAACCCCTTGAGTGCGGGTAAATTATAAAAAAAAAAAAAAAACGTTCATGTACATATTCGTATACACGAGTAGATTTCATAGAAAGAAGTTTGTCGGACTACAACCTTCCAATGGTGTGGAAGCAAAATGAACTGCTGAAAATGGTTGCCGAAGAACGTGGCAACCATTTTCTTGCGCACTGTACTTGTCATATTGATTTCTAGGTCTTAATAGTAAATCCAAGTTTCGTCATCGGTAACAATGTTGAAAGCTTCTTTTGACCGCCTTGTTTAATTTTTTAAGCATTTTCTAGATTCAGCTAACTCGCGCCATATTTTGCGCGTTGAATTGCGTGATTTCCGTGAAGCATAAATCTTCCTTACGGCAAGATGGTCCTTATGAAACGTTCAGAGATTTCATGTCATCATGGAATGACTGGATATCTCGGTAAGCGCATAGTTCCCACCAGAGTATATAATTTCTTGGACGATGACAGTGACAGACGTCTCTCACGTAGCTCGAGCGATTTATATCCATGTTGAGACTCATTGAACTATTGTTGTATATAGGTAGTGGCTTAGCATGTTGCTTATTGGCAAGGAAATCATTCTAATTTTTCCAAGAAAAGTGCTTTTTGATCTGTCAAAGCATCTACAACATAAAAATCACATTAAAGAAGTAAAAGATAATAATTCGAAAAGCTGCGTAGAATAAGGCTTTACCTAAATTTTGGAATATGAAGTCTATTAACACTACCTATCTTTGATGTGTATGATGTATCAATTTTCAAGTTGAGGAAACAAGCGCATAGAGGTTACGAATCAGGCTTCTAGCATTTAGAAGTTCTGAGGAGACCAAATGAAAATTCCGCTAAAAAGTCTGCCGAATGCAACATCCAGGCCATACGACAAGAGAGGAAAACATTTTAAAAATAATTTGTCAAAACGATAATAGAACCCTCAGCAGCCAGCCGGCCAAAAAAGTAAAAATAAAAATCAAAGAATTCATTTCAAACAAAATTTAAATTCTGCGCGTTAAGCTTTTATTGGCTTAAAAATATTTAAGAACTAATTACATTAAGAATAAATAAATTACAAAATATATAAAGTGTCTTCAAGCGATCGAACTTTCACTCAAACATTTGATATTTTCGGGCCTTTTAACGACTTTGCAGTTCTCTTGTACGAATTCGGCTGCCAGCTTTTGTTCCATCTTCACTTTCATCCATGCGCTGAATTTAGCAAGGTTCCGCTTGAGTTTCTGCTTGTAGATGACTCCACGCGTCAGACTGTGCGTGGCCTTTGGTGCGTTGTTTGACACTAAGCCCTCGGTTAGGTCCAATTTTGCCTTTGATAGTCGTACATGTCGGCGTTTTTGACGTGATAGCTCCTTCCGATAGACAAACAGATTGAAAGCTACTGATGTTTGGGGTGATTCTTGAGTGTTGCTTGTTTGGGTCTTATCTGCTTCCGCCATTATATGGACCGTGTTCTTAGATTGATAAAATTTATTTTTTTTTAAATTTGTGCAGAGATGTTTTTCGCTGCGAGGATATTTGAATACTGTTGGTGAAATTAAAATTTCCTTTGACTTTTATAGAACGATCCTTTTACCTACCTGTTACCAGATTTTTGCCTTCCTCCAAAATTTCTGTGTAGCATATATGACAGGTCAATAAAAGGGGGCGGTACCAGATGGGTTGCGCAACTACTTATAGGTGCAATAAAAAGATAAGTAGAATCATAACAGATGTAATAAAATATGATAAAAGCACAATATTGTACATAATTGTTGTTTAAATTTTTTCGAATGAGGCACATTACACCTTTTGGAGGAATTCGTTTGTGTCTGCAAAAGTTTCGAAAGCAAAAAACATACAAGTTTAATTTGAACATTCGTGTAATGTTCTTAACCAGTGAGCTGAAATGCAGAAAAAATGTATGAAATGACGTTTTATCCTGGAAGCCAATATAAAAGCGTATTTATTTCAAGAAAGAGAAAAATGACAGTGCGGTCCGCCACTATTTACACCTTTCATACTGTCGCAATGGTTGATAACATGGCTACATCTGTACACTGCATATGACGAGCCTCAAAAGATTGTGTCCCATAGTACCCAATAACCACAGATTACGTTGCTTTAATGTCAACAGCATATACAAGTGCATGCATGTTTTCTTTTACAAGAACTGCTACGGCATTACATGAAATAATAAAGCTATGCACAAAAAATTATTTTCTACGAATCAGACTTCACGGATGATCACAGATATTATTGTGGGATTTAGGGATCATATTTCTGTATTTGGTAAATAAACTGCCCTAAAAAAATGTGCAATTTATAATTAATGCGCAAACAAAAAATAAGAATATAAATATTTGTCAAGTTACCATTATTATGTGCAATAAACATAAGTAGCTGAAGCCAATAATTATAACGCGACCGCGACCCTTCCCCAGACAGACAGGTAGAAAAACTAATAAACAACCCTTTGCACTCCCACTAACACATCATTCTCTGCGGGAGTAATTCATATTGGGATGAATCCTTCTACCTGTTTAGTCAAACGACCAGTGAAGCCTATGGTATAAAAGTGCTCCCAATACCACTGTTTCACCAGTCTAGAATTATCCTTTCAAGCTTAAGTTTCATCGCACTAGTTACACGTTACTTTTTTGCAAAATGGCCGGAGGAGACGATAAGCAATCGAGGAGGGAAAAGGTATCCGTTGGTTATCATCTGTTTCTTTATCGAGAAGAATTACGTCGTGCAAAAGTTAAGGCACTAAGACTATCCAAGGCAAAGTATCAGCTCACCACCGACCTTGTAGTCATCTCATGGAACGACATCACCAGCTACAGTAAGGAGGAGCGCGATCATCTAGTCGACAGCATGGCCTATAAGAAGAAGCTGAAGCAGAAAATCGAGAAACGAGTCAAGAAACAGAAAGCTAAGGCTGTTGAAAAGTAAATCTTTGGTATTTTGGGGGGCACCTTACTGTGTACATTCGCTCTTTTGTATATATCGAAATATTATATTGTTTGTAAATATTATTTTCTATTGTAAATGTTAAATTAATAAATTACTACAAAATCAAATTAAAATCTTTCTCTTTGACATTATCGGTATCTTTCTTGTTCGACAATATTGTTGCTTTCTCTAGCTTTTATAGTCTAATCGAATATGGCTGTCCTTTCTGACCGTTCCTATAATTTTTTTGTCTGCAAAAGTAATTGAAATTGTCCTAAAAGAAAAATATTTCTTTTAATACATTCTAACGTATGAAATGGGTTTAATCTCTTTGGCCGCTGGTAACTCTGCAAATAATGAACCGATTAACGTGAAATAAATTTAATAAAATTCTGTATTTTCACAAATCCAGTTAAAATATTGCAGAAATAAAAATTGAAGCCCTTTTCCTTTTCCGCTACCACTACACCATTGCCTCCCTTAAACTTTAACCTTAAATCAGGATGAGAGCACAGCTAACCAAAATACCGACAGCGGCAAGTTCGCATCTTTTTTGCTAAGAATTGGTGATGGAAAATATATTCCTTCAGATAAGTAGAACGAACGTCTCGGAAAAGTCTTTCATGGCACAGAAGACCTCCTCATTAAGGCATTGTGGATCTAAAGGCTTTTTCAGTGAAAAAAGGCAGTCACATGCTCCTGAACTTAAGAAGGGATGCGTAACATTAATACAAAGCACTTGACGGTAATAGTGTCAGCTACCTTAAATTTAAGAATTGTCGCGCCTATAATGCTAAAAAGAAAATATCAGTTCCCCATACTTTTGCAAAGACACACGACTTCTAATCAAAAACTTAAAAAAAAAAAACAGACTAAAAATTCTAACTCATAATGGATCCGCGACAGTGAAGGATAGCAGAGATGCCAACGGATCTCACTTTCCAGCTTAGAAGGTTGCAGTTCCCCGGTAAAACATTCGTTCTGCCAAAGATTCATAAGGCCTGTCATTTCTAGAGAGAATGTTTCTTCCCACAGTCTACTCTATCTAGGGTGGGCTCAAAGAAAAATTAGCGTTTCCCCTTACTAACAATAAAAGAGTGAACTTTGCCTATCCCGAAGCATTAAAATGAATATAATGCCAACAAGCCTATTTTACTCAGAATTATTTTTGTGAAATTCCTAATCTTCGATACGAAAGCATGCTTAAATGTTTTCTAAGATCTTTGCGAAGCACGGGACTGCTACTTAGTTTGATTTAGTTTATCTTGCAGAAGGCAAGTCAAATAAAAATATCAACTCTATCTAAGGGCCCACAAAATGGATAAAGAGATAATCTGCAATAACCAAGAATCGTAAACCGCGTGAAACGTCAATAAATTAATGAAAAATATCAACCCTTCTGAAAAGTGAAATAATAAATATTATACGTTCATTACAGATACAAATATCTCAAAACTTTATTTGGTCGTCAAATATTGCACAAAAATTATTAAAATTACAACAAAATGCTCCTGTTGGCTATCAGCAGGCCTCTTCTTCATGAATACCTCGCCCTGTTCCTGGCTTCTTGTTCCTTCTTAATTTTCGCGATGGTCAATCTCAGTCGCTTCTTGTAGATCACGCTATCCTGCATGTGGCCGACTTCTACGGGGGTAAATCTCCTTGAGTGGGTGTAATTGGTGTGGACCAACTCGTCAGTGAGGAAATATTTGATCTCGTATTTATATTCTGGTTCTTGTATGCCTCGATTACGACCTCGCAGCTCCTCTTGATATAGAAACACTAAGTATGGCACTGATGCTGGATTTTGACTGTTGGTTGCCGACATTGTGTAGTTTATGTAGATGTTGAAGCTAAGAAGGATATTTACTAAATAATTGCGCAACAGGCTCTGCGTCCTTATTTATACAGCTACGCGCAACTTTTTTTTACCTGATGCAGGTAGGTTTTCTGAAGGGTTGGTAACCCTTTTTTCAATTGTAAACATGGGAATTTTTTTATTATATTACCCAGTTTATGGTTAGGCGTATTCTAATAATGATGCAAGCAATAAATAGTATTGATAATGATGCGCAGGAGCTGTAAAACATGGATTTTCGTGAAAATGTTTGCAGGTGGGGATTCAAAGCTTCGTTGAATGGTCTCGACCTATGAGGTTGTTGATTGTGAAGGCAATATAGGAGGCGGATGATTTTGTTGAAAATAATTAGATCTACTTATACTTTGTATGAAGATACTTCTTTAAGTTGTATAAGAACGAGTATTGGTTATTGAGGTTTCGAATCCAGGGCATAGGAACTGGACTGTGACTTACGCAACTGTATTGCATGGGTTTAGATTTACTATTATTGGAAAATAAGCCGAACTGTGTTGCAGTGGCCGCACACAGGGTTCGAGTATTCGCTCGGATACGGCAGTGAATAGTATGTAGCGCACGCGTGATCATCGTAATTGAAATACATATGTAGTTTTGGCGTTATAATTAGTTTTGTTTAGTTTTGTGAATATAAATAAATTAATAAAGTTTATGTTTATTATGCTATATCATCATTGTGTCAATATAACGAGGGCACCGGTCACTACAGAATTTATGGCAAAAGTTATAGTAGAGATGCTTCAGCAATTTGGACAACCTGCAAAAGTCCATGAGCATATCAATCTTGCAAACGAGTACTGCTCTATATATCTATAGGGAGTTTCAGTGATCTGTTCCTTTATCAACTTCTTTTCTTTTTAATATTAATAGGCCACTACTAAGATTTTGAGTTTTGCACACTTTGGGGTGTCAGCTGTAAGGCCAAATCTCTTTAGAGTCTCCCTAAAGTGTCAAGAGCTTACTTCCGCTCTGGTTAATAGAGAGGATAATTTTCAAAATCTAAGAAGAATTGTTATCACCAGAAATGGAATGGAATGCTGTCCAACACATGGTGAAGCAATGCCTTTTCTGCTGCCATGGAGGATGTGCATACTACATACTTCGACTTCAGACGAGCGAAATTTGCATAGCCAATTATGAAGACCTATTCGATACAGAAATAAATGGCATTGAGGGCGCCCTGGCTCAACTAGGCTCTAGAGGAAATCACCGCAAGTGCAAATAAATTGGAGGAACACAATCGTCTGTGTAGGCGGAGTGAAGGGTCTTAGAGTTACAAGGGGTTATTGCAACAAAAAAGTTTAAATAAACTTTCTGTAGAGGGATTTTTGAGGATCAAAAGCAACCTAAGTGCCCCGAATCAAAAGAAATAAAACAACTGAAATTATGCTTAAAAATTTAATTTTGAAATTTTATTTCCCTTAGTTTTTAAAAGTATGTACACGCTTAGCTTTCAGTTGATATTACCGATGTCGCTGTGGGAGCCTTTTAAAGATGTGATTTTGTGATTTTCTCTGTTTCCCCCTCATTGCTTCTTCTTTTCGATACTTTGCTAGTTTCAGTCCTCGCCACATCGTACAAAGCTCACTTCCGTGTTCACGTCCAACTTCTTGGGGCGCCTTCTTGACGTAATTTAAATTTGTCCGCACCAATTCCTTGGTAAGATTGTACTTAATTTCGTATTTATTTTGTTTGTCTAGTGAAACTCGCTTCTCTCGCAGCTGCTCCTGATATAGATACAGCAAGTACGAGACCAGAACCTGACTTTCGTTGCTATTAGTCTTATTTGGTGCAGCCATTTTGGAAAAGTGTGCGGGTATTGCTTATGCGCCGATGTCCACGTTACAAAGGATATTCACAAACTGATGATGCAAGTCAAGCCGTTCGCTTTTTATAGCAAAACTTGGACGTTCTACCTGAAGGGGTTTTTGGACTTCATTTTATTTTCAAATAGTGCCCAATAAAGTGACACCAATAATTCAGAGCAATTAAAGAACAAGGGATTACAGGTTACCGATGGCTTTTCCCTTGCTACCTGCGCAATAAATGAAAAGGTTTTCCAAAAAGGCTAGCTAACGATATAATTAAAACCTATCCTTAATACATGTGTACAAAACCCAGTCTGTATATTTTAATTAATGCAAGAATAATAAACATTTACCAAGGACTACGCAATCGCGTGGCGCTTGATTAGAGTTAGTAGCAGTAGCTCTAGTTTGCCAATAAATCGGTGGATATTATCCTCCTCCAACTGCGTCAATTGGTTGTGTCTGCGTTAGCCAAGAACGCCTCCAAAACGAATGATCACACAGTAGCGGAACTATGTAGATGGAGGACATATTAACTGTTTGACAGCAGTGTGGCAAGTTGCTTCATCCTACTGGGAGCAAATCTCGACCAAGTCCAAGTCGTTCAAACGTTCTCCGTTTATCATAATATTGTTGCCAGCTTCATCATTATAGGAAGTAATGATGGTCTTAATCCAAAACGCTCGCCAAACAGTTATTCTTTTAGGACGTATTGGCTACAACTGCCGAGCCGAGCGTGTTTGCAGATGAGGTGATGCATTCTCTTTACCAAGTCATCGGCTGACAATGGAGTCTAGTGAAATCTCCGTAAATCTCAGAGAAATCTCAGAGAAAATTTTTAGATTCAAAGCAGTATCTGCGATTGATAATAACATCGACGACTGGGTAAACACAATAGTCGCTGTCATAGGTCTACTGGAATCAGACATATCAAGTTTATACGCCAGGATGTCTGCAAAATCCGCGAGTAATCTTCTACCTCTCAGGAGAATTGACTGCAGCTGGCTTGCAGGCATTCCTAAAGGTCACTTCTTTTCCGCTAAGTACCTCAACGTGTAGGGCTTAAGCAATACCCATCTGCGTTGCATATGAGGCAGACGATGATATAGCGAAAAATTTCCTCGTTATTTCCCGGGTTTTGTGACAAATTCTTTGGCCGGCGTGGTTAGTGCTGATCACCTAAGCTTTTCGTTGTTGAAGACGAGAAGGGGCTTTTTTTATATTTTTTTTTTTATAATTTACCCGCGCTCAAGGGGTTGTGAATACCCTTTTAATGTTTATACACAGTGCGGGCGTTGAAAGGAAGATAGAGAGAGAGAGAAAGAGATTGGTGTAGTGGTTTGAAACTCAGGTGTATTAGGTTTCACACATTAGCTCCAGGGGTGGTGTCCAGATAACTGGGGAGATTGTTTGTTGTCATTTATTTGTTTTGCCTTAGCTTCTGATTCACGGTATTTTTTTCCCCGATCCACCTGATGTCATGAACATATCAATTATCAACAGATGGATCAATTTCTCCAGCCATATGACAAACCTACTGCCAGTGTTATGCCTTCGCAGTAATGTTGTCACAAACTTTCGCAATTGATTGGACTGCCTCTTATCATATGCTTGCTGACATCAGGGATTGAACTGTGAATCATCAGCTCGACAAACGATGACGCTACCACTACACCATTGGCCACCCTTAATAAATGTGAATAAACATTAAATTAAAGTATCTGCATGGTTAGTTAGTAGACTAAAAGTTGAGTCTGGCCACCAGAAAGTAGCCACTTCCAATAAAAACAAAGCGGTCCAACAGTGCCCAACAAGCATAGAGATATACGAAGAAGAATCATGTTGCGGTTTGATTCTTTCATGAGTCGCATGATTTGTTTCCTAACTGAAAAAAACATCTTTAATTCCATTCTACGTATCTAGGTCATTGATGTGATACATTTAATCAATTTGAGCTGGTTTCCTTAATTATACCCTAAAAGGTTAATTCTTAAGCATTTACTTAGTTTATTTCGTTACAATCTAACCTTTCCAACTAAAGGTCGATACTTACATACATATACGATCTAAGCACATAAACTCTGCCTTTCCTTGAAAAACCGTTCATATGATTATAGCCTGTGGCAAGATTAATTTTAAATTATATTTTCGCGCATATTTAGCACATACGAACTAATGGGTGTAGTGTGTGTAACTATGCTAATGTGTATACGAGTAGTGAACGCAAAAGGCATTAAATTAGGATCGTTAATCCTTTTCAACAATTTTCCTTTAACTTATATATTTACATACAGTACCTACATCTACTTGCAAAATAAGTTTAAGGGTTGTTAATGGCGACAGAGGGGCCGCAAAAACGTTTTTTTTATTCTTATAGGACTTCCATAAGCACGCGAACAAAAAGTTCTGCAAGTCCTTCAAGTGCTTTAAGGCCACAAATGAATTTGAATAATAATAACAACAACAAAAACAATTACATAAGTTCTTCATGAATTTAAACTTCCTCGAAATAAGTAGGACACCCATTAATACACCGATAGTGTAATACAATTTTACGGAAAGCTGTACGACAAAAAGGACGAGAAAATCCGTGCGAAAAGGGAAAACAACCTCAATTAATAATTAACTCAATTATTATTTAATTATCTTTCGGGTATCTTCATGGCGTTGAATGGAATTCATTTTAATTACATTCATAATGAGTATAGATTGCTCACCAAGGACTTCCGTACCCGAGCAAAAATAATAACAAAAAAAAAATTCAAGGCATTGATGCAAATTGAAATAAATTTTGATGTGGCTTAAAATTAATTCAAAGTTTTATTCGCGTTTTTTTGGTTTTTTTTTGGTACACGTGAGATGTAGTTTCGAGTGTGTTTTTATAAATCTTTGCAAACCTCGTGGACTATTTTATTGTTTGCTTTAATTAATTTGGTTTGGTGGTATTTGCATAAGCAGGACTAAAAACATTCATGAATATTGGCTGATACTCATATTATTCTGCTTCATTTATTCAATTTAAAACCATTGGTCCTGAGCGGAATTGCACCTCTACGGAATATGAAGTCGAAATAAGGCTTTTCTAGCTACATACATAGAGGGCCATCTGGTGGTGAAATACTTTACTTTATTGAAAAGATGACACCTTCCGACAAAATACCTGGGCACAATCCTCGACTCTAAACTTAGTGGGAAGCTAAATATTGAACAACTTTCTACGCATGCAGTGAAACCTTCGGCAAAGAATGAGGTCTTCAGCCAAGAATGACTCTCTGGATGTACAAGGCCTTCGTAAGTCCAATTCTCATCTACGGAGCTATCGTATGGTGGCCAGCCCTAAGCAAGAAGTACAATATCGACAGACTGAAAAAAGTTCAAACAGCAGCATACGTAGGAACCACGGCCGCTCTGAGATCCTGTCCAACGGATGCTCTTACTGTAATCCTTCACTTGCTCCCTCTTGGACTTCACATCAGAGATACAGTCCAGCTCAGAGAATCTGGATGCTGGACTGCTATGCCTTACGGCCATAGTAAAGTCCTGGAGATGGTACCAAACAACCTGGTTGCGTTTTCGACTGATTATAAAAGCCCAACTTTAGATTTCAGAAAACGATTCTCTGTCATCTTTCCAACCAGAACGGAATGGTACTATCCATAAGGACGGATAGAAAATGAATTGAGCAGTCGGCGCCGGCGTTTTCTCACAGAAGCTGAACGTGTCGAAATCTCTCCGTCTACCGAATTTCGCTAAAACTGGTAGAGCAATGCCGGAAATCTAAACAAATTGGGTGCTCAATCACATATCACCCTCATCTGGATTCCAGGACACGGTAACTATGAAGGAAACGAGCGGGCAGACGATCTGGCCAGGCAAGGCTTGCGGCTCGCTGGCATAATGAATCAATGTTCCGCTAGGACTCGTTGAGGGTAACATTCACAATCACTTCTTTAAAGTGGCCAACCTAGGTTGGAACACGCTTTCCAGCTGCGCTATATCAAGAAAGACATGACCCAGCTATAGCAAACCTAAAACAAATGAGCTACTAGGCAGATCAAGACCAGATATTGCCAGAATTGTAACCATGAGCACGGGCCACTGGCCGATAGGAGACCATGCAGCCAAGCTTGGCATCCACCACAACACCTTCTGCCGTCGAGATAAAAAAAAAATAAATAGTTGGCGCAACAGACGTATATGGTCCAGGGCCTAGCTTTTCGCGACCATTCGTGTTGTGCGTGTTATATTTTTTCACACAAATGGAAAGGACCTACAGTTTAGAGCCATATCCGAAAGGCGAATTGAGAAGCTTTCTCATGACAGTTGTTACTCTCGGACGTTTGTCAGACATTCGCGAGAGGTGGGACTGGCAAAAAACTTTTTGGTCCAACACACTAACCACTGAGCCACGGTGCCCACTTTGCCGTAGAGATGCCAACGAAAAAGAATCTCTTTTTCACTTTCTTTGCAGGTGTCCGGCCCTGGACGTGGAACCCGACAACATTCTCTAAACTTTCGACGACTTGAGAGAGATATCTGACAGAAGGATTGGAGACCTTATCCTCTACCTGAGCTCGACAAGATGGGGATAGTACATCTCTCACCTCAACCGTAAACAATATTACACAACCAGGTTACATGACTTTTGTGGTATAAAAGCGGAGCATTCTAGCGCTAATTGTGTTTAAATTAAGGAAACAGCCTCCTATACCTACCTACCTACACCTTCCGACTATTTACAGAATTTTTTTTTAATAAAATGACTGTAGCAGCTGAAGCCTATCCTGTCAACCCAATTTAGTAGCTTGTCGATTGTTTGGCGCTCTATCGTGCGAATAGCTCAGTGGAAAGTTTCCTTATGTTTGCCAATTCTTTGTGGATTGTTAGAGTAACGGTGACCTTAACAGTAACGATGAGGAAATACAGATCCTGGAAGATCATTCCACATACGTATTGTTCATGAACGAATCCCTGTATTTTACAGAACGTCCGAAGTTTGGCTTGAGGGTGAACTGATGTGCATTCGAAGCGAGACGCGTACGCCGGCGGGTAAAATTTTGAAGGGGAGGAATGCAAATGGCAATTTTGTTCTAGCATTTTTTGTGGAAAAAGCGATAAAATAGGGAAAGACACGCGACATTTCTGCGGTGTTCTAGTAAGTCTATGGAGCTCACAATGTCTCTATCACCTATTAGTTTTATCCCGCCGTTCTGGACCCTATCTATAATGTGCCAGACGGTCTTGGGTGCACCAGACCAGATGTGGGCGTTGTATTCCATCTTTGGACGGATGAATGCCTTATAAATTTTGGCCAGATCAGACGGGGTAACATATTTCTTGCACCACTTAAGGAATCCTAGACAGACGTTTTCCAGCATTTTTGGCGACCTCAAATATGTGATCGTTCCATCAAAGATCGAAGATGGTTGTTAATACACATACCGAGAATGGCAGGTCTTCCATTTTCTGCGATGCAAGTACCATTCATGGATAATGGTTGAGGGTCTTGATTTCGCTTGAGAGACGTAAGGCAGCACTGCGTTTTGAATTCATTAAATTCCACTTTGTTGGTTGAACCACATTTGATTATCCTGTCAAGGTCAGAATTTAATGAGTTTAACATACGTTGCCGTTCCTCTTCTACGGCCGAAGAGTAGGGACATGAGTTAGGAAACGAGTATGAAAAATTGAGGGTACTGTCATCAGCGAAGGAATGGAAAGGACTGGAGAGGCTTGCTGGTTGAGCTCCAGATTCATCCCAAGTTGCTTTGCGACCAAAATCGCCATCATTTCCCAACTCATTTAAAGCTCATTCAGAAAGGCGAACTGAATGGTCATTTTGCTACAACTTTTGAGTGAATTACACTTTACAAACATATAATCCGAGGTATTTATGCAATATTTACCACAGAGAAATGCGGCTGATGTTCGGGGGGTGATCTCTGTGCAAAAGCAGCGAACTTATTTTTTTCCATTTCATTACATCACCCACTGAAAAACCTGCAATTTGACCAAAATATTTTTTTTTATTTCTCGCAGTATCTGCGATGTGGCGCAGTAGTTATTGCGTTAAACTACTGAGCGGAAAGTTCGACGTTTGTATTCGAGAAAAGTCCAACAAAAATTTGTTTTTTTTTGGCCTCACCTCTATCAAATGTTTGACAAAGATCCGATAGTATTGTCCTGCGAAGCTTCTTTCAGATGTGAAATTAAACATAGGTGTCCTTATTCGACCGGAATATAACACACACAACATGAATTGTTAGGAGGAGCTATGTGAACTGATTGAACTGTGAACTTTTTTAAAGTTTCAATATTGTCCAGCATTGAAAATAATTCACTTTCATTGCGGATTGTTCACACTACGTACAATGTCAATATTTCAAGTGAGTTGGTGTTGCCAGCGTTGAATAGAACATGCACTTCAAAAAGAACAGAACAGGTGGCCCACCCTTATTTTCCAAACTCCAGTAAACACTTGAATCTTCTCTAATTATTCCAAGGTACCTTTGTACTTCTAAACTCGCAGCTACAGCTTGAACCTATGTATAGGGCTCTAAAAGCCCTTCGAAAAATTGCAAATTCCGACCACACTGCCTTGCATGGATAAACGCTCCTTTTTACGTGAAGTACGAATCTATTCCTAACGCAACACGATTTAAAAAGTTACACCCACACTTTAAGATATTAAACTTGAAGCTCAGTCAGGATTACAAATGGATTGAATTAAAAACCAATCTCCCTTGACACCAACTCTAGGGCCACACAAGTTTCCTGTCGTCTACTCCTTCGTTGTTCATGCCGTGGCGACCAATGCCTTCATTCTCCCTGTGGGGCTCAATTTAACTCTACTCCTCATTTTATTTCCTTTTCAATAAGTCTTCATTCGTTCTTTGTTCTGAATACGTGATAATGATGCCCCAGGCGACCCATAATTTATTTCGCCATAACGAACTTATGAAATGGAATCCACAACTGGTTCAATGCACTTGTGGTTCTGCACAATAATTGCTCAAGGAATGAGACTAACCGTTGCATACAACTACGACGCCATACAGAGTCCTGCGTGAGAAAACTTTTAGTTGGCGATTATTCCTCAATCCTAAAGGACTATGTACATATTTATATATTGCAGTCGCTTATTCCGCATCCACATAGTTCTTGCTTTCTTGCTTATGAACGACATACTCGTACGAAACTTTAATTTCATTCTATTTCCGGCCGATAACGATGTGTCGTTTGACCAGGATTTACTGTTGTAGTTAGAATATAATTTTTATTGTTGAATCGCACGCACTTAGCTACATGCGTGAGCCCAGTTAACACTT
This sequence comes from Blera fallax, assembly GCA_946965025.1. Classification (NCBI taxonomy): domain Eukaryota; kingdom Metazoa; phylum Arthropoda; class Insecta; order Diptera; family Syrphidae; genus Blera; species Blera fallax. Next base: position 73,062,476 of record OX337248.1, read on the forward strand.
AGATTGTTATCGGGATCCCGCTAATGGTCATGTTCGCCACAGTTAAGGCAATAAGGTCACAATTGAAGGGTGTGATAGCAGCACGCCAATTGACTTTATTTTATGAAATTAGCACCAACATTAAATACTTCGCTTACCCTAATAGCCCCGTTAGTTGATATTACCAATTTCGTTTTTAATTCACGCTATTTAACAGGATTCAGCTAAAGCTGAATGAAGAGCTGAAGGTTGAGTTGTGTTTACTTAATTCCCGCAAAAATTACTACGCCAAGGCTATATCCGTTAAATGTTTCTCAGGCCAGAATTGCAGTAGTGAGGGGTGTAGACTGACAACCTTCGTACTCCTTGACCCTTCTCATTTTATTCAGAAATCGTATTAAAAGTTCGTTTAAAGTTTTTATATCCTCCCCGGAGAGAATGATATATAAATTTGCATTTGATAGACGGAAAAGTTTTGAAATGAGTTTTACTTCATCAACTGCGTTGGGAAATTAATTCGAGGGCAGTAGGCTCTGAAAGAGAGCTGGGAATATGCATAAAGGTTCTTTTGATTAGTATAGATTATTTTACATTGCAGACTTAAATTTTTATTCTTTATGTATAAGATTCTGTCATGAATGTGTGCAGTGCATTCAAAGGCGCTTCGGAGATTATACCCCACATGATGGGTAATATCAGACCCATCCTCACGTACGGCTGTTTGGTCTGGTGGCCTGCAGCCGCTAAAGCCACAAACCTGAACACCCTCACCAGAATACAACGTCTAGAATGCATAGGCACGACTAGTGCTATTAGGACAACACGCACCGCCGCCCTCGAAACCATGCTCGGGCTATGCCCACTTGACCTCTTCACGAAAGAGTTAGCGGCTAAAAGTGCCCTAAGACTAAGAGAAACCCGGACTTGGAAAACAGCCAAATCGGTCACAGCACCATTACCAAGTGGATAAAAACCCCAACGAGCCTTCAGATTACATGGCCACCCACTCTCCACACTGAACAACAACATACAGTTTGACTTTTACGTAGACAGCCAAGTAGCCATCAAAGCCATAACCTCCATCACCACCAAATCTAAATTGGTCCAAAGATGCAAAGAGGAACTCAAATCCCTCAGCACGAGACAATAAATCTCGCTCTGCTGGATCTCGGGCCATATGGGTATCCACGGGAACGAGATGGCCGACGAACTGGCCAGGAAAGGCTCAGAATCAGATAACCTACAGGCAGACAACTCTGTACTATTTTCCATCAGTCTCCTCATGTCCAAAATCTCTACAGACTTCTTAAATAATGCCAACGCAAGGTGGAACACCATCAACACATGCCGAGTCTCTAGAAAACTCTGGACCCAATTTGACAAAAAGAGGACCAAAGAACTCCTATCATTAAACAGACCACAGCTGTCACTCCTCATTGGAATCCTTACTGGCGCCAACTCAATGGCGGCCCATCTCAGGAAAATGAGAATCAGCACCACCGACCTATGCAGAGGCTGTGGCGACACAGAGGTAGAGGAAAACTCAACACACTTCCTCTGCGAATGCCCAAGACCCTTTAGAACCAGACTCTCAACCCTCGGAAAACCACAGTTCAAAGACCTTAGTGAACTAGCAAACACGCCACCTAAAACCACCCTAAAATTCATCATGAAATCGGGCTGGCCACCCCTGCAACTAACTAAACAGCTAACCCACTGCTTACTTCTCTTCTCCTTTTCTTTTTCTTTTATTTACAAGTATCTCACACCGGCGTTTGCTTACAGGTATCCCACACCGGGGGAACACAATGGATCCGTTGAGACCCGAGTGAGACTGCACCCTTGCTGATGCATTCACCCCCCCCTACCTAACCTAACCTAAAGGGTGGGGCATATTTTGGTTCCCTTTTGAAGTCCATACTACTTCGACGCTGGCAACACTAAATCGCGGATATGGAGATTCAAGATTAGAAATGGATTGTGCCACGCCTAAAAAATATAGCGAAGCCCTCTGTTGTAGAAACTGACGAGATTTTACAACGATTTTTGGTCGAAATGAAAACCTTTTAGAGAGGAAATTCTTAAGGAAAATTCACGAGGCTGACATGCTTATGAATAACAAAAGCTATCGGTTACTTATTAGATGCACATAAATGACAGAATTGCTGTTGTTGCCAAAGTGTGCCTGTAAACCCAAGAACCTCAGCTAATCCCCGGATTCAACTTCAGTTGCACGTCTGATCTGGCTTCAATATATAAGGCATTCATCCGCCCAAAGCTGGAATACAACGCACATATCTGGTCTGGTGCACCCAAGACCGTTTTGCACATTCTAGATAGGGTCCAGAACCGCGCGTTAAAACTTATAGGTGATAGAGACATTGTGAGCTCAATAGTCCCACTAGAACACCGTAGAAATGTCTTTTATAAAAAATGCTCCAGCGAAATAGGCACCTGCATTCCTCCCCTTCAAAATTTCACATTCCTACAGACTTAATTCAAGCAGAATAGGGCACCTGGCGTCAAAGATGTTCTCCGTCTCCTGAAGTTTACACGAGGTATAAATGATTAGCTTCTTCTCGATGTGGTACGAAATTCAGCAACCGTAAGCAACCATCCCTCCGTTCAGCAATCGTATATTTATATCCGCGAATGTGGCTATAATGGTGCTTTCCTGCGGTATGAATCGAGTGTACAGTAAAAATAAAACGGGACCAAAAACAATTCCTTGCGGAACTCCAGCTGCAGTTGCCTTAAATTATGAAAATTCGATCTCGTGTTTAACGCGGAAAAGTCTGTTGGGAAGGTAAGAATTTAAAACCTTGCATAATTTTTTCAAAAGAACTTGTCTTAATCTATACCTCAAGCGTTCGTGCAAAACCTTGTCGAAGGGTTGAGAGCTATCAGTAAAAATAAGTTTTCCTTCCATTGCTTTCTCTCAATTTAAACGTCTTTTCAATAACCGTTTACATAGGTAGGTGCTTCAAGTTTTTTTAAATTTTGATATTATCGGCAAACGCGATATCGTTCCTTATGATTTTGTGTCCTTTGGGGATTTTTCTGGGAGAGTTTTGGATTCCCAGACTTTCCATTGTTTTGCGACAGACTTATGCAATGGCTTTAGCGCAAAATTTTTAGGATAAAATAGTTTAATCATGGCTTTCTTCTGAAATTCAATCAGAATCCGGTCCGGTTATTAAATCATACCCAGTGGCCTTATTTGTTGCAATGTAGTGATGTAAAATGTGAATAGATTTCACTACTCGTATTCATTCGTTATTTTTTTATAAGTGCTCAGATAAAAGTAACGAGTACTTAATACTCGCGAGTATGCAAATACAATTCTGTCTCTTTTCTACGAACCGAATACAAAAGTAATCTCTTGCCCTGTTTCCCTCAATATTGTATCCTGCTCTAACAAATATAATTCATTAGAAACAGATTTCTCTTTTCACTTTTGCCAAGCCGTATGTTTGCTTGAAAGTAAACAAAACATATTGCGTGTCCGTGTGTATAATTTGTCTGCCTCCTTGTGAGGTGATATTGTTTTGTTGACATATTTTACAAAGGACAATTTTATACGATTATAGTACTGGTGTAGTGCGAGTAAGAAAATCTCTTAAAATAATTCTTGTTGGTAGTGCAAGAGAGAACGGGTATTCGAATACATATCTGTGGCGAATAAGGATCCCCTGAAATGTGTTGGGTAGTGCAAACAGAATGAGTAAGCAAATACGTATCTGAGTACTTTGCAGGTAACGAGTACGAATGAGTACATGGTAGTAACGAATACATTGTACCGAATGAATACTTTTTTTACACCACTATTGCAAAGGGCTAGCGATGCACATCTTTTATTAAAGTTGTCAGATGTCGTAATCATATCACCAAGCTCCTGAATCAATACTTGTCCGTCAAATGGCTTGAACGTTTCTTCTATGTGTTAATAAATCCACCTTCTCTTCATCTCACTGTGGATTACTGTTGAGGGTTTTTCATACCATTCTTTTCTTCACAGGGTGATTTTTTTGGCGCTCCAGCCTTCAATATATGCAGAAATTCGAATCGCTTAGTTGAACTCTTAGCTACCTCAACTCGTAGGATGTATTACCAAATTGTGACCAAAAAAGTATTGTGCTGAATTTGGTTTTCGTATTGATTTTAAGCCTTAAATTATATTTTGGTTTCGAATACTTCATAGGGGAGTTTAAGTACCGAAAACTCCCACCGCCACGGACCTGGTTCATTTTACTTCAAGGCCTACGTCCTCTCCCTCATAACTTGATTTAATTTACAGCTAAGGTATCATAACAAAAAATTGTATTTATTCACTTCAAATACTGGAAAATATTCATTCATTCAAAAAACCTAATCTCAACAATTTATATCGTTATTGCAGTTTCCTATGTGAACCATTTTCCAGCTTTCAAGGAGCACAGCAAAGGTGAAAGTAGGGTGTTCCCCCGTTCCATTTGTGTCTACATTCTCCTAGCATATGTCTATGAAGAAAAAAAAAATATTTTTAATACCATTAAACCCACAGGAACAGCACTAACATACCAACTTTATGCAGATATTTTCATTGAAATGAATTCTTCTGCTTTGAAATAAATTCCAATTTTTTGTTCCTTTAATCTTATTTTCATTGCGAAAAAGTTTCCCTATGAAACTCACAAAATACGCATAATTTAGTCAAATTATGTGCACGTCATTCCTCGGTTTCAATGGTGCTTTCGAAAAGAAATTTGCATCCATTTGCCAGACCCGTTCCTACATACATACTCGTACATGAAACATTGACAATATTGTGGGCGACGTATCCCCGCCGCCTGCACTACCCTCCGAACAATATTGATTTTGAGAAGTTAAAATAACGGAGTACAGCTGTGCCTTGTGAATAGGAAAAGTTAACATAGCAGAGCCTTGGAGATTTATCGCGTGATGAAAAAGATTGATGAGGTTAATTTTTTTCTCTTACCCTAGCTCGCGGTACAGACGTATCGATAGTCGTTTTGATTTGTGTCAGTATTAGTTAGCAGTTTTTATGGCTCTAATTGGAGTTTGGCTAGGAAAGTCTTATTTATTAGCTGTGGTGGATATCGTTCGAAGTTTTTCAAGGAATGTCGTAAAATGTGATTGAATTGTTCGCCAATCAACGGTAGTAACTTTAACTAGTAATAACTTTATCTGAAGTTCTAGGCAATATTTGTCGGTTTACTACTTTCCAACTTCAATTCCTTCCCATATCGAAGTGACAATGACAGCAAACCGAATCCACTCCTTTGTGCTTTCTTTTGGGATTTGTGTAGCTTAAGGATAGTTTCTTAGAAACACTGTACAACTATTTAATAAGGGGACGCTGACTATGTGACAGAGTTCATTGACTCTAAAGATGGTGAACTTAAAGTAATCAGTAGAACAGCCCACATTTGGACTTTGAAATACGTTTGTCTTGAATAATAAAACGAAATAGAGCAGAACAACTTCCAAGGCGTACAGCATTCCAGTTGTGTATGCTAAGTTGGTCCCTCCTAAATGAACGATGGATGCAGTCAGAGTCTTCCGATGATGTAGATTGAAAAATTCTTCGGACGGGTTGTTGGTCTTTTTTATATTCTACTTAACATCATCCAAGTGTAAACTATATAGAAGCGCACATTCCTACTTTCGGCATAACGTGCCTAATAAAGGACTACTAGATTCCCGTTGTTGTCCCCTGCAAATGAAACAAGCCAACGATATTTGGATCTGCTTGTCGAAAGTTAGCTCCCATAACAGACAGCGTGCAGTTGATAAGCATAGCCTGCTGCTGTATCTACATCAAGAATAGCTGCGAGAGTATCGTCGCGTTGCACCAGATAAACGAAATTTAGTACAACCTTACCAAGGAATTAGTGCGGATAAATTTAACTTTCGTCAAGAATGCGCCTCAAGAAGTTGGACGTGATCACGGAAGTGAGCTTTGTGATATGTGCCGAGGGCTTAAACTAGCAAAGTATCGAAAAGTAGAAGGAAGAAGGAAGAAACAGAGAAAATCACAAAAGAATACCTTGAAAAGGCTCCCAGAGCGACATCTGTAATATCAACTTAAAGTTATGCATATAAATTTTTAAAAACTAAAATTTTGAAATGTATTTCTTAAGCGTAAGTTACGGTTTTTTTTAAATTGGATTTTAAGAGCTGAAATTGTAGTTGCTTTGCCTATCGGTTGTAGTCGTTTAGCGTCAATTTTCGGTGCAGTTTTGCTGGCCAGGATATTCTTGATTCATGGCATTTCACACTGAATAATTCCACAACAGGAACTCTATTTGAACTTATTTTCTATTTATCTTCTATTTTCCTCTTATGGTCTCGGACACTTTGCTACGTTTGGCAATGGGCTTGTGCTCTGCAAGTATTTTAGCCGACCGTAAGCACTTCGCTGACTCGTACATTCCTTCTACCAAATTTATACTTCAACCGCTGAACCAAATTAGTACACCAGAAGCAAGGACCCAGAAATAAAACAGAATGTACAGAATTCCGTTTGTTACTTATTCTTAGAGAATTAAAACAAACATACAGTCTCTGTACATACGTCTTGTATTTATTGCTACTGTGGCCAATTTGAGCTTCCTGTAGCACATATCGTTGTAACATACATATCAGACGACAACAGAGCGAGGTAAATTACAAACACCCGTCGTTTAATGTGGATCCTAATTACACCAATCATAAACGAATCTAGCAATGGCACCATTCCTTCAGCAAAACTAAAACAATCGCCTTTTTCCATTCCCAAAGCAAACAAAATGTTTCCCTTTAGTCCATATGTACATATGTGTGCATGAGCAACATACTACTTGTCAGAAGCACACTGGAATGAGCACGTGCCATTCTGCTCCTTCCACATAATTAGTGAAATAATGTCGCGCGATTTCTCTCATTTGCATGCAACATTTGTTGTACATTAATTTTGGTACAATAAAATGAAATGTTGACGACATTAAATTTATTTCAAATTTAAAACCTAACAACTTTAGTACAATTCTCTCAGAAGGAGATAAGGGGGAGGAGTTACCCGACTTTGAATCAACTCTTTCGACTCTCCAAAGCAACGCATCATTTTCAAGCACAGATGATATCATTAGAGCAGCTCTAGCTTGGTTCAGTTTTATGTTTCCTAATTACCATCTACGGTCTGACTTTCTGACATTCGGAATCGGTGCACCGCGGTGTGTTATATTTTTCGTACGAATTGAATGTAACTAATGTTTGATTCCGAATACGAAAGGTATTAGTGGGAAACTTCGCATTTAAATATTCGCGTTTGTCAAATATTCGCGAAAGTGGGACTGCAAAAAACTGTTTGATATTTTCTCGGATTCCAACGTCCTGTAGAGCAGTTGAACGCAGTAACCACGCGAATATCATGCATTTGCATCCACTTTGTATGAGATTGCTATTGGAATTAATATCACCTTAAAATCGATGAATAGGTAGTGTGACTAGTCAATCTGTTCGTCCTCTATACCGGAAATTGGGCATTCTGGTCTACCTGTTGCAAGCAAGAGTTTCCGCGCTATAAGAATATTCGTTTATTTGTTTAAGATTAAGAACAACAAATGCCGCCGATAAAAGAATCAATTATTAGGTGGCGCTACAGGTCGCGGTGAACCTGGACCTCTAAGAACAAGCCTCTTCAATTAGCACGATCGTTAGCTAACTGCCCCCAGGTCGAATGAGATTTGAACTGAATATTTTAGGAAGAATTTTGATCTCGAAACGAAAGAGGATATTTTTATTACGCTTTATGCCCTTCTGGTGTGAAAAACTTATAGCTTGGGCAGTACCGCCATTTAAAATTGATTTTGAAATTCCCAATAAGATGGACTCTACATTTTTCAACAATGTGATGCGTATACAAACGAAAATGTTATTTAGAAACGATTAAGATCAGATAACGTATAAAACACCCAAGTGTTAAAGGTGAAATTGAATCTTTTATTTTCAAGAGTATCTACAAATGTGTTATTCAACTTCTTAGGCATTACACCAATACAGGGAAGAGGGAGAAACAAAAAGTTGCCTCAGAGCAACACGTTATAACGAGCATATGTAAGCAGTTGCAGAGTGATGGATTAACTGAACACTGGTATTTGCTGTTGACAACAACCACAATACATATAAAGCAAGGATTCAATGTCGTTAACGTTATTCCCTAGAGAAAACATTCAAAATACGTTGACTTCTTTGGTTGCCTGGTAGTTACATTACGTTATTAAATTAATAAATGTAATAATGAAATGGTGTACCAAAGGCATATTACTGTGGTTTGTATGACACACACGTATGTATGCATATATGTAGTTTGGCTGAATAAATTACCCAGTGTCGTTACAAAATTTGTAATGTGTTGGTAATTGGATGGATTATTGACATTTTAAAATAATGCCATGTAAGAAGTTATGTACATATAAAGACGAATGAGAAATTTATTCCTTTCAAGGTGGTAATTGGTTTATGGATATAAAAAAAATTTAACAATATGCTTAACTTTATAGTTTCAAAGTCGTAATCATGGATTCAAAAATAATGCGGGCTTCCGGTAGTCAGAATTCAATTCCTACCTCTGATGCTCCTCGAAGTGATATTGTTTTGTATATTTATTACACACGAGTAAAACTACGCTTTAACTTGAAATCAATAACGAAAAATGTTGTATTTTTGACGCATGTTTCCGATTACCGATTACTGTGAGGAAGTTTGTCGACGGACAATTAGAATTGCTAGAGATCCCCAGAATCGTTTTTTTTTTTTTTGTGCCGCTTAATCTCTTATGGATTCCTATACCGCCAACATTAAGTACTGAAAACCAGTGGCATCACTGCCAAAAAGCAATCACTGCCGATCCTCAAAAAGAAAAACCTTCTGAGCTGTAGAGAGTTTTCTCTACATCTAGCAGAATTAGACTACGAATGGAATTTAATTCTCTATTCGAAGGGTGCAATGACAAGTTTACTTACATATTACAGTTATTGCTATCAAGAGTTTCTCAGATATTCACGAGAGGTAGGACTATCACAAACCTGAATGTTTTCTACGACCGAAGCCTCACAACTCACAACTTCCGCTCAGAACTCCAAGGGACTAACCACTGAGACTGATCTTTTGCAAGTCTGTATTGAAACGATGATATTGACATAATTTGAAAAAACGATTTTGAACGATTTCGTATTGAACGAACAGAGTACGAAAATTGGCAGCTTTAGTTTGTTTGCTACTAAAGAACCCTGTCTACCCAGACTCCGCTACAAACTCCAAAAATTACAGCAGTGCTATGTCATGTCAATCGTTACTTTTTCAGCTAAGAGGGCATTTACATCCGATAGCGTATGTTGTTGGAAAAGTATCTCAACTAATTTTACGACATGCAAATATACAAATACTTGGCGCAGCAGACCATGTGGTCCAAGGCCAAGCTTCTCTCGACCATTCCTGTTGTCCGTGTTATATTTCTTCGAACTAATGGAGGGGAATTTACCGCGTACCTTAAGTTTCATCAGGCTGCAGAGGCTACTAGTTCATTGTACTAACCATGCAGATACCATTCTTTGACTTTCAATTTCGGAGAAAGACGAGGAAGGCTTCGGCGGTAAAGAGCATCTAGCAGATGAGTTTTCATCAAGTCTGCCCCAAAGGATCGGCCAACTCGTGCCACCAAAGGCCGGACAGTAACAGGGGAAATGTTTTGCTATATCGTCACCTTCCTAGTAAGTGCTCCTTCCTTTCCACCTTTTCTCACAATGAAGCACAGGGCCGTTTGGACTGCGAGGATCTCTGACGCATATTGACCTTACAAAGAATGGAATCTTATATTCTCCCTCACCACAAAGACACCGGCATTATTGGGCAGTCTGTCCAAAGCCATTCCAATGCCAGGGGAAATCCAACTTGGTAGTTGTGACGCAATTTTCAAGTTTCCAGGCTTGTCAGCCACTTCACTTGAAGTGTTAATGCACATAGCAAATCCCTGTTGGGTATCGATTTTATATCAAATAATTTCACAGCTTGTCTCTCTACAATCCTTGCTCAGAACAGAGTGCAAGGGGCCGGGAGTCTTGGGTCCTATTAAATAAACTCCAGATCCCTTTCCGTTTTCAATTGCAATTCTTTTCCAAGAGGCACATCGCTTCCAGGGTTTGTTATGTAATACTGAGTACAAAAGACCAGTTTGGGCAGAATGCAATAATTGCACAAAGAGGTCAATATTTCATCCAGGAGACATGGACCGATCTCAGCTTTCTACCGACTGAGCTATCTCCCGATTTTTGTGCAACTTTCTAAAACTTCATTCCTCTCAGTAAGAAAGTACTACCGTTAATCTAATAAGATTTTCTGTCCACAGGTGTTTTAACTGCGTGATAGATACTAAGTGTCAGTGTTAAAAATAGTTTTCGTCTCTCTGTCACACAACATCTTTCACTAATGGAAAGTTCAAAGTGTCAGCTAAGTTCCCAGCATCTATTCCTATCCTTCCTATGCTCCTTCTTTTATTGTTTGTTTAAGATATTCCGAAATTTAGGAAAAGCATATCCAACTCCTGACATTCACAAAAGACTGAAAGTCAAACAAAAAGCACAGAATACATTTGCATTTTAAGATCAATGAAATGAAATGATAATTAATGAAATGCAGGACTCTTTTACACATTATTCATACAGTACCTAAATCCCCAACTGCGAATGTCCGTTGGACCGTTTTCTGTAAAATAATACGCTTCGCTTTCGGTCTAATTGAAGTCCGCCAACGACTTCAGTAATGAAAAGCACAACTTTTGGTTAAAAACAACCTCGACTCATGATTTTTAAATATTCACGGATTCGTGTTGATGTGCGCTTTCTATAGAAACAACAAAATTCGAATAATTTTAATTATTTCACATAAACTAAGTCTCACAACGCAAACATCCTGAATACGTGATACGAGTATGCTGGACTACACGATTACAAACGTTTTTTGTTTTTCTATCCCAACAATGACAACAGTAAAGTTTCAGACAATCCATGAAATAGATAAAACAAAAGAAATCCCGGAATGAACATAAAATGAGTTTTTGGATTATTTTTTGATATAGCAGAAAACGAATTTCAATCTTCTAAAGAAAACAATACCTTTGAATGGCAAAACATGATTATCTGACGGGAAGGAAATGACATCGATACTTTGAATGGAATGATGATGGCAAAAATGAAAAAAAAAGAATGGTTGTGCTCTAGTTTCTGCCACTCTTCTTATGGGATCTGCTTCAAAAGGCTGCTTCTAGAGCTTGTATTGGATACTGGATTCTAAGCCACTTCGGTGTGATTGAGCCACTTTTGTGGGCTGTTTCGATTAAATTTATTATTTTCAAATCTGCGAGTGAGCAACAACGAATTTTTTTCAACAAATTTTGGGTGAACTTATCAATTATCTGGACACCACCCCTGGAGCTAATGTGTGAAACCTAATACACCTGAGTTTCAAACCACTATACCAATCTCTTTCTCTCTCTCTCTCTGTCTCTCTCTATCTTCCTTTCAACGCCCGCACTGTGGATAAACATTAAAAGGGTATTCATAACCCGTTGAGTGCGGGTAGATTATAAAAAAAAAAAAAGTATTTTACACTTATCACTTTTCAATTGTTGTCAAGTGATAAGTATAAATATTTGAAAAAATGAAAATTTGTCACAAAAAAGTACTAGTTTCGTTTTTTACTAGAATATGTACATTTTATAATTAAACAAGTTGATAAATGATACATAAGTGATTGGAGAAACATCATCATATTAAAGAAATATGCAAATGAATTAATTCCTCAAAAAATCGTTAAAAAACTTATTCCAGATGATTGCTGAGCTAAACTAATAAAAATTGCGGGTATCTTTGTAGCAAAGTGCGATAAGTTGATAACTGATAAGTAATAAAAAAACAGTGTTTAATTTTTTAAATATATGAACGAATTGATCTACCAAATATCTTAACATACACGAGCTAAACTGATAATCGACGTTATTTCTAATGACTTTCAAGACGGATCTAAGGATTATGCTCATCAAGATCATCGCATGTGCGCATTTGATAATCATTTAACGCTTGTATGTATGTAACAAGTTTATTCAACGCTCAAAAGTGAATTTTATTTTAATCACACATCAGCTTTTCAATGCAACATATTTTTAACGAAAATTTTAGTGCCAAATGGTTTCTGGTGACATGATGGTAGCAAATAGTTAGAGTAGATACATCCGTAGATTGCCATTTAAACTAGAATACATTTTAAACCCTCGTTTGAGAACTGCAAGGCCATTAGCTAGACAGGTGGCATGCTGTTCGTGATAGTATTCTGGTTTGGTTATAGGAACAAATACCCGCCAGGGACAATCATTTGTAATTTAAATAAAAACACACTCCTGGGCTAAACTGTCACCAAAAGACGACACCAATAAAATCTAAGTTTCTCCAACCGTTACACAAAAAAATAAGAGTAAACGAAAGACCACCAAACCCAGTTTAAATACCTCCTCTTTCCTTTTGTTTTATAAACATAAGCTGCAGACTTTAGTTAAAAATATCTGCTTCCGCTGAATACACCATGGTTTACCCTATGCTCTTGTCCTTTTTTGTGCAACTAACACTCGGGAATGGTGACTCTAGTATCTGTTGAACTTAATTACGTGATCACAAAAATTAGCTCATTTTTGAATTTGTCCTGTGAAGTCTAAAACGTATGATATCTCATTAGCATCAGAGTTCACTACTAAATCATTGAAAACACACCGCAACCACATTTCCCATTAAGCTTTCGAAGTCGCATCGATCAACTGTAATTGATTCCCTAGGCCAACGAGAACTCTGCTTGAGAGATAAAACAATGAAAATCCTTGGAGATAAAAGTGAGTGCATGAATTTAATTGCCGTCTGGCGCTGACTATTGAATTTATATCCTCTCCTGTTTTTTCTTTTTGCTTGCAATCCAAAGGTCAAGGTCAACAATTTATATCCTAGAAAAGAAATAAAACGGATATCGTCAGCGATTCGACAAGTACTTACAAATTTGTCCTTACATTTCGTGTTACCAGAAATTAATGCAATAAAAGGTACAGTAAAGCCCAAATCAATTGTAGGCAGTACGCAATCCTGCCAGGGGCTGAGCAAAAAGGTTCACATTGAAGATTGCTTAAGACCTTTTCGCTTGTTCTTTTTTTGTTGGTTGGATGTCGTGGGAATAGGGTAGGCAACAACTGGCATTAATATGGCAATGCCCAATGTTGTAACTGTTGCCACACATCAATGGTGCTTATTTCACCTCCAAGGGGTAGCCATTGGATACTGGTCGTTGTCCAACAGGACTCGGGTTGCCAAACTAATCAGCGCGAATTAGGAGAAGAAAAATAGCAGCACTGTAGACACACCAGCGGGCGAATTCGCTCGATGGAATAAATGGTGGCTTCAAGCTTATTAACTTATCTGCGCTGCTTCGACATATTCAGAGCTCAGGTCCATAAAAACTTTCTAGGTACTAGTCAAGATGTTGGAATAGAGTCGGTGACGGATAAACCCTTAATGGCTGACGACAGCGCTTACATCCCTAAAGTGGGTTACTGACATGGATTATTAACCGGTACCTCGTCCTAGGTTTCAACAGTAGACCTGGCCCTCCAGGATGCGAGTTGTGCCGTCAGGGTAGGTTTCCTACCAGCGAAACTTATGATTTCCTACCAGTTACTTATGATAGAGACAACATGGCTCGGACAACATGGCTTATTTTACAACATGGTTCAGATATAACAACACGAGCCGAAGGAAGGACAAATTATTAGTATATGCACATGGAACATTCATGCACTGTACATACACGGTACTACACAAAAACTTGAATGTGTTTTCGAGCGGTATAAGGAGTTACGGTAATCGCATCCCCAGTGATACCGCGGGAACTTAAGTACACATAATATACATACATGTATCCAGTATCATACACGCGCAGACTGCATTTGCCCCATCAGCGTATCAGCACAGGCGTGCACTGCACTCGCTGCGTGTGCGCAAGATCAGCAGAATTAGTTAATAAATAGGAAAAAGCTAATGTTATTTTGAGTAGTTGATTTGAATCCCGTGATGAAACCGGTCAAAATAAAGAATTTTATAATTTAATTGTCGAATAGTTTTATTTCCCAGCAGTGTTGTTGTTTTTTTTGTCATTGAGTGGCTAACCCACCTTAACTGGCGCAGTCGACGAGCGAACCACGGTCGCGAAACAAAAGTGGAATTAACTAAAAAATATAAAATTTACTTCATCAAGTGAAAGTGAATTAAGCAGTTCGAATAAAAGTTAAGATAACCAAAGTTAAATTAACAAAAATCTTACTACATCAAGTGATAGTGAGTTTTAAACTATTCGAATTAGAAGTTAAAACCAACCAAAGTTGAATTAACTTAATCAAATAATTGTGAATATTCAATCAACCAAAGTTGAACTAACTTAATAAAAAAAAAAAATTGTGAATAAATTATTCGGGAATCAACCAAAGTTGAACCAAATCAAGATTCAAATAAACAAAAGAGGAGGCAGTTCATCACTCAAGCAACAAGACACAACAGTATGCAGGAAATAATTGTAATAATTGTATTAATGTAAGTCATTAGAAATTATATTTAAAAGAAAATTGTGTAAATCTCTTTTCCTCACTATTAAATCTAAATTTAATCAACCGTAATTGTACGAAATATTTATATCCAAAATTGAGTCGGTTATAGCTGAATTCGAGAAATTATCCTTAAAAATGCCACAAGATTCTTTAAATACCCAAATTACTCCTGAGAGTTCACAAACCCCTTCACTATCTCCACCCAACCCTTCCCAAAATATGACATCAAATATCGCAGATTACAATACACCAGATATTATAAAAACCCTCCCTGAATTTCACGGAGACTCGAGAGATCTCCACCCCTTTATCGATGCCGTAAACCGAATAGAGGTAATTTTGTCCCACTCCGCGCGTAATGACGTGATATCTGCCGTATGGTTACAAGCCATAAGACAGAAGATTAAAGGAAGAGCCAGTGACAGACTTCGCCTACACGGTGAGCCTAAGTCCTGGAACGAAATTAGTCAATGCCTAAAAAGACACTTCTCAGATCATAGAGATCAAAGAACATTGTACAATACCTTATCAACTTTGAAACAGACTAGCACAATCCGACATTTTTATGAGCAAATTCTATCGCTTGTTACGGCCTTGAATACATCAATAGAGGGAGACGAATACATAAAGAAAATAATGATAGAAAGAAATCTGGCCGAAGGGCTAGATACATTTATCAAAGGCTGCAAAGAACCAATCAAAACAATCCTTTTATCTAGGAATCCGGAATCGTTAGACACAGCTTTCGATATGGCTCTCAGCATCGAACCACATTCAGAGCCCCGGCACATATCCACTAACCAAAAACAGAAAGGAATGTTCTTTCAGCAAGGTAGTTATAACCAACCTCAAAGAGGTTTGGGATCAGGCCAATTCAGAAACAATTTTAACCAAACTAATAGAGGTCTTGGTTCAGGTCAGTTTAGGAATAATTTTAATCCACAACATAGAGAAGGCACCACGAATACCAGACACCATAGACAGGAGCCCATGAACATTGACAACTCCAGACAGTTTAGACAAAACACTAGATATCGAAACAATCCCACTCCAATGGATGTTGACCCATCCACTCAGACTCAAAATCGAAGAACACGGCCCGAAGAATTATTCTCCTATGAAAATTTTCAGGAGGAAGGCCCGATAGACAGACACAAGTAAATACACTCCCTTACGTTAATATAAAAACCCCAAATAAAATCCTTAAATTACTTATAGATACGGGTGCTTCCAGTTCCCTACTAAGTCCAAGTTTAATTCAGTCCCGTCATAAAATAAAAATGAAACCTATGCTAATTAAAGCCTTAGGGAGCTCTACAATAATCGATGAAAAAGTTGAAACATTTCTATTTAACGAATTCGGAGAAAACCCTCCACCAGCTACGTTCTACTTGTTTAAATTTCACGACTACTTTGATGGAGTCATTGGAAATGATATTCTGTCAAGAAGTGAGATACAAATAGACCTTAGCAAGAACATAATTAGAAGAAATGGAACCGAAGTTCCAATATTCTATAAACCCCTAACGGAGTCATACGCTTATGCGTTAGCCCCAAATACAATCAAGTATCTCGAAATCCCTGTGGATAAGGAATATGGAGAGATACTCCTGGAAGAACAGGTAATTAACAACGCACGCATACTAGGCGGACTTTACGAGGCACACAACTGGAGAACAAAAGCAGTAGTAGAAAATAACTTAGATTACGAGATTTATCTGAAAATTAATCAACCTCTAAAAACTACCTTAGTAAATACAATTAATATAAACAACATAACAGTAAACGAACCCCAGAATGAAAATCTGCGCGAAAAACTACGATTGAATCACTTGAATGCCGAAGAGCGAAAGATGATATCGAAACTAATACATAAATACAGCGAAATATTTTCTAAAGAAGGCGAAGACCTTAGCTTCACAAATCAAGTTAAACATAAGATTAAAACTGTAGATGACATCCCCATTTATTCAAAGACATACCGATATCCCTACATTCACAGGGAAGAGGTGAAACGCCAAATAGAGAAAATGTTGAAAGAGGGAATTGTACGCCAAAGTTACTCACCATGGTCATCACCGATCTGGATTGTACCGAAAAAAGCCGATGCTTCAGGCAAAAAGAAATGGCGATTAGTGGTTGACTATAGGAAACTAAATGAAAAAACCGTTAATGACAAGTATCCTCTCCCCAACATTTCTGAAATTCTAGATAAACTAGGCAGGGCAATGTATTTCAGCACCTTGGATCTCGCTTCGGGATTCCATCAAATAGAGGTGTATCCGGAGGACATAAAGAAAACCGCATTCACAGTGGAAAATGGACACTACGAGTACGTTCGTATGCCATTCGGGCTGAAAAACGCACCCGCCACTTTCCAGCGTGTAATGGACAACGTCCTGAAAGAATTGCAAGGCAATGTGTGTTTAGTATACATGGACGACATTATTGTTTTTTCTACCTCCCTAGTCGAACACATACAAAATCTCAGTAAAGTTTTCAATGCACTTCAGAAAGCAAATCTGAAAGTACAACTAGATAAATCTGAGTTTCTACAGAAAGAAGTAGCTTTTCTCGGACATATCATTTCAGAGGATGGCATTAAGCCTAATCCTGAGAAAATCAAAGCAGTTAAAGAATATCCGATCCCAAAAACACCAAGACAGATTAAACAGTTTCTTGGACTTTTAGGATATTATCGCAAATTCATAAGGGATTTCGCGAAGTTAACGAAACCTCTTACATCAAAATTAAAAAAAGGAGCAAAAATCGATCTGCACGACCCAACTTACACTAAATGCTTTGAGACGTGTAAAGACATGTTAATTAACGATCCTATTCTAGCATACCCAGACTTTGACAAACCGTTTATACTGACAACGGATGCGTCTAATCAAGCCCTTGGAGCAGTGCTATCCCAAATACAAAACGGCAATGAACATCCAATTTGCTACGCAAGCAGAACGCTCAACGATCATGAGCAAAATTACTCTACAATTGAAAAAGAGCTACTAGCAATTGTATGGGCCACTAAGTACTTTAGGCCATATCTATTTGGTAACAAGTTTAAGATCCAAACAGACCATAAACCCCTAAATTGGCTCATGTCCTTAAAAGAACCCAATTCAAAATTAGTGCGCTGGCGACTTAAACTTGAAGAATTTAACTACGAAATTCAATATAAACCAGGAAAAATTAATAATAACGCAGACGCTCTCTCAAGAATACCCCAGGAATCGGATAAAACACCTAAAATGGAAATTAACATGCAGGAATCGACATCAGGAAATACAGCGCATAGTGCGGAAACAGACAACCAAGACTTAATTCCTATATCTGAATCATGTCTCAATCAATTTAAGAACCAATTTATAATTTCATTAAGGCAAAGTGGAAGTGCATCTATTAAGACAACAAAACTCTTTAAAAACACTAGGAAATCCATACAGTTAAAAAACTACGATGAGGATTCTTTAGTGCAAATAATAAAGAATCATTTTAATCCTAATCAAATTAACGCGGTCTATATAGAAAACTTAGAATTATTCTTAGCACTTCAAAATGTTTATGAAAAATATTTTTCTAGGAGTAAGCAAATGAGAATTCTCCGATGTACTCGATTAAGAGAAGACATAACGGACGAGCTGGAACAAGATGAAATTATTAAAAAATGCCATTTGGAAAATAACCATAGAGGAATAAACGAATGTTTTGAACACATTAAAAGGAAATACTTTTTCCCTAACCTCAAACGTAAAATAACAATCTTTATTAATCAGTGCGACATCTGCCAAACTGAAAAATACGAAAGGAACCCCCCAAAGCAAAAGTTCGAATTTACACCAACCCCTAAATCACCCTTAGAAATCTGTCACATAGACTTATTCTTTCCTAGCAAAGGCAGGCCATTACTAACTATAATAGATAAATTTTCAAGGTACGCCCAAGCATATCCTCTAGAAACTCGTAATACACCACACATTAAGGAAGCTCTATTAAAATTTTTTAGTCAGTTTGGAAAGCCTAAACTATTAGTAACAGACCAAGAAGGTGCAGTCACAACCATAGGAATGAGAGAATTCTTTTCTGAAAACAACATAGGTATTCATTTTACATCATCCAATTCCTCAACTTCGAATGCTCCAATAGAAAGATTCCACTCTACATTACTAGAGCATTTAAGAATAATAACAAATAATGAAAATACATCATTCGAGGAATCGATCTATAAAGCACTCTACGGATACAACAATTCTATAAACCAAATTACTAAATTCGCTCCATTCGAATTATTTTTCGGTAGAAAATTTGATACCCCATTAGAACCAAATCTAGAAAAAATTCAAGAGCATAGGCAGGAAATTTTTAATGAAGCTCACCAAAATAGTAGCAAGCAAAAAGAAAATTATATTAATAAACTTAACCAGAACAGGGAAAACCCAATTACATTACCGACTGACAAAGACGTTTACAAGAAAGAGAGACCGACAAACAAACTTCAAAAGAGATTTAAGAAAATGAGAATACAAAGGCAGAAAAAAAATACAGCTTTCGATAACGCAGATAGGAAATTTCATAAAAATAAAATTAAGAAACCTCGAAAATTTCAGGCTCAGGACAGCACAAACGCAACTAGAGATACAGGACCTGACGAACAACCCCGGACTAGAAGCCATACAGACGAGTAGCGACGTTAATATAATCAGAAATTACCACAAGCTTATCCATATAATAAACCTAGAAAACTATAAAACAAGTATTGAGAATATTGGCAAAAACGTAAACTTTATCAGGAATAATATCATCATTAAAACACTTCAGCAAAAATTTGACAATCTACAGAAAACGTTCGACATTATCTATCCACATAACCGCAACAGAAGAGCATTGATAAATTTACTTGGAACAGGAATAAAGTTTATTACAGGAAACATGGACCATACAGACGCAATAGAAATTAACAATCAAATTAGAGAACTTCAATTGAACAACGAACAACTGACAAATTACCAAAACTCACAGACAAGAATAAATCAAGACATGATAGATAGATTCAATAACATAACAGAACATATTAATAAACAACAGGAAACCATTAATACATACTTAAGTGAAATAGGGAAACAGATTAGCAAAATTCACGAAGACGACTTTACCTTTATGCAATACATATACCAAACTTCCTACGACATTGATGTACTCAAAAGCCATTTAGACGATATCTCCGAATCTATTCAGTTAGCAAAACTTAAAGTAATATCAAGAAATATTTTAACCCCTAAAGAACTAGAATTTGCTTTCAAAAAATTAAGTTCGCAAGGAATTTCTGTTGATTCACTTGAACAAATATACAGCATGTGTGAACTTCAAGCGTTTTATCACGCCACAAATATAATTTTCGTCATAAAAATACCTCTTTTCCATCCAGAAAAATTTAGAGAATATCTCCTAGAATCCGTCCCTACCTTAAAAAATAAATCCCTATCCATACCTTATCCCATACTCTTACAAAATAATGAAGAATCTTACTTTTCAAAAGAAGAATGTAATAGCATTAATAATATAAAAACATGTCAGAGTAAAAATCTTATAAATATAACAAATGATTTATGTTACTCTAAGATAGTTTTAGGATTGCCAGGTAAATGTAACTATAATGAAGATAATAAAATCAACATTGTAAGACAAATTAACGATAATTTTGTTATACTAAAAAATGTTAAAAATACTCTAATAGAATCTAATTGTATACCTAAAAGAATGATCAATGGAAATGTTCTTATAAAAATGAAAAATTGTTCAGTTACTATAAACGGTATAAAGTACGAAGATTTTAAAACAATTTACTATGAAAATTTTCACATTGTACCACTACATAATTTAGACATAACTTATAATAAAATTGTACCCGAATTAAGTTTAAGGAAATTAGAAAACTATAATATTGAAAATAAAGATCTAATTAAAAGAATTCATTTTAGAAGCAATATTCATAATTCAACACAATATATTCTCATACTATTTGTTATAATAATTGTAATTGTATACTTAACATTAAGCATAAGGAAAAACAAAATTTCATCTAGCGAAACATCGCCATCAATACAGATCTACCCAACACCAGCACAACAGTCTAATTCGCCGGAGTCTCATCTTAAGGAGGGGGGAGTTACGGTAATCGCACCCCCAGTGATACCGCGGGAGCTTAAGTACACATAATATACATACATGTATCCAGTATCATACACGCGCAGACTGCGTAATCCAATATCATACACGCGCAGACTGCATTTGCCCCATCAGCGTATCAGCACAGGCGTGCACTGCACTCGCTGCGTGTGCGCAAGATCAGCAGAATTAGTTAATAAATAGGAAAAAGCTAATGTTATTTTGAGTAGTTGATTTGAATCCCGTGATGAAACCGGTCAAAATAAAGAATTTTATAATTTAATTGTCGAATAGTTTTATTTCCCAGCAGTGTTGTTGTTTTTTTTGTCATTGAGTGGCTAACCCACGATCCGGGATATAAAATGGATAGGAACCGGTATACAAAAAACGGCAAAACTGTGCACATTTATTGCAGCTGTCACAAAATGTTACATACATATGTACATATGTTAGGATACGGATTTTCTGTGGAAAATTGGCTTCAGTCAAAGGTTATTGACTTTAAGCTAATAAGCGATCATCTTTCTGTGATCGGCTTCAGAGGCACATTATACAAGATCATCCTTATTTAAGCATACATACATACGTCCTACCAATAAGACTGAAGAACCCATCAAGGAAGAATTTTATGACCTCCTAGATGGGGCGTACGGAGTCTGCCCGGGTTATGATACAAAACTCATACTCGGGGCTTCAACACCAAAATCAGTTAGGAAAACATCTTCGAAGTTAGTCGTCATGCAGAGCCTGTACGACACGACAATAGATAACGATGCAGCAGCACGTAATACGGTAACACTAGGTTATCAATATCCACACAGCAACATGACTGATGGTTCAGCCGCCAAACAACACGCATGTACGCACATTCAGAATGGCTAACGTCGACTGGTACCATTTCTTTGTAGCAGCGAAATTCAGAGCTCGACTGTCAAGCCCAGAAAATCAAATTTAACGTTGGACGCTTTAGCACACAGAAAAGGCAGAGACTAGAAAAGCGCCTTAGCGAAAGACACTCCACTGTGCTTCCACCATCTACAAACGCCAACAATATGTGGAACCATTGTCGCGACATCATCAAAAAGTTAGCCAATATGACCGTTGCATACCACCAACCTCCCAAAATGATCCTCTGGTATGATGGTGATTGCATACGCCGGAAAAAGATGACAGAAAATACACACAAACAAGCGTTGCAGGGCAAAACAAAAGCAGCGATGGAAGATTATGGAGCCAGAAAAAGCAAGGAGAAACCTACAGCAAAGTCAAGTAAGTGGCAGCTGCCTTCAAGCCCGAACCGCAAGCTCTTCGAAATAGGAAAGAAAACATAGTCATCAAAGAGGACGAAGAACACCCACATCCAGAAGAACGATCTACAAAAAAGACGGTCCTATGTTTTCTAAGATCTATAAAGGCGTACCCTGCATGTACCAGTGTGGCTATCGGCTCGGCAGATAAGCTCAAAAATTTTTTTCGTATAAGGTATGAAATGTGCCATAAGGTAGGGCAAGAAAACGCTAGTATGTACTAGACACAGACCAAGTTGACGAATACGTAAATCAGTGTTCCGGCACATTGAAATTTCTTGAATTTCGTGTAGCACAGCAAACACAAAACCAACATTTCAATGGAATGCTTATGTCCTTGAACGCTTTGAATACTCTGACAAGAAACTCAACCCGCGGCAGCTTAAATTGTTAATATTTTATCCTTTGACGTTTAATTATCCGCACTTAATTTCATTTCCACACAGTAAACTCAATTTGAAAATCTCTCAAATCAGCCTTCATTATTCATAACATCAAATTATCATTTCCGCCCCGGTAATTCAATTCCTGAATCAAAGCACCTAACGATCAAAATACCAAAACCACGACCCCAGAAGATACAGACCTCTTTCTACCTCTGTACAACTGGATGTCAAATAGACCACAAGAAATTTTCTTCCATCACCCGTGTTAATTTATGGCCTTTCGTGGGCTCCAGGACATTGCAAGGAACCTGATACCAGGAGTCCAATTATTAGCTTCCATCGTCAAAGTTCCCATGATTAAGTGGGCACACCCGAAAGGTCATTGAATTCGTTGAAATTCGAAATACGCCCCAAATGAAAATATTTTTTCAATTTACATTTAACAAAGGTGGCATTTAAAACAACTTAAAAGATGGCCCTTAACTTTATTTGAGTTCTCAAGGACTTTTTTTCCTCCCTCTCAAAATTTTAGACTCGAAATCGACCAAATTAAAGGATAAACGTTCCTAGTGTACGTATATACTCAGGGAAATGTTTTCGTTGAATTCAATTGGACGAATTAAACTCTTCCTTTGGGGAGGCGTCAAAAGAGACGAATCCTCGTGCCACGGTTGAGTGAAAGTTTTTCGGCTATAATCGGGTGCAGAAGGATGAATTATTTATAAAATCATTTGAATCCTTCTCACAGTAGACATCTATCGTGGTCCATAATTGTGTTTACCTTTTTCGATTTGAATTGAAAGGAATATAAGATTTTAATGAAGCTACAGATTGATTTTTATTTGATTTATGTCCTTTTTAATTTTTTTTTTTTTTTTTGTTTAAGAATTGTGGATATTTGGGATTCTCAGAATTATTGAAGAGTCTATAACCTACTTGACTCGTAAGTCTGAAAATATAAATAAATCTGATGGGTCTAACCTCCATGTATCTATAGTTTTGATAGACCATCTTTATTGAGATAATGGGGTATACAAAGCCGATTCACTAGTCCCGCCATTAGCAGGGAGAATATTTTTTTCCTTTTTTATTGGAAGATGTTGACCGATCAGACATGGAAACAGTACTACTTTATGGGTGTGGTACCTGGACCAACGCCGTCACAAGGAAGCTGCAAACCTTCACAAATAGATGTCTTCCCAACATCCTAAGGATCTTCTAGCCGAACCGTTGATCGAAAGACTTATTTCAAGCGATAACGGATCAGGAGCCAATAGAGGTCAAAATACAGGGAGAAAGTGGCAATGAATTGGTCACACCCTACGGGGCGAAGACAGTTCCATTGCAATTGAATCCACTTACCCAACCAAGCAAACGATTGGGCCATCATAGGCAGACATGGAGAAGGACAGTCCAGGAGGAATCTAGATCATTGGGGATGACTTGGAGGGAGCTCAATCGCGTTGCAGCACTAGCAACGCGATAAGGCGTTGTTGATGTCTTATCCCCCTCGAGGGGTCAGAGAACCTAAGTATTTCCAGAAACTATGCACAGTTTCACTTCGTAGGTCTATTGAAATTCACAAGTTCGCGATATTTTGCAACTGCCTGTGGTTTGATTGTATTTGATTATTTATAGCACATAGTAGCCTGATTGTCTACAGAGGTAACTATTTATGACATGCAAGGTGCTGTAAAGATTTCACAACCTTGTCGAAGGAGAACCCTAAAAACGTGAAATTATGTCCATATCCGCTTTTTTACCAAATTATGTGATTGCAGTATTTTCTTCAGACCTAGAACTAGCTTGATCGTCAAATTCCACTGCCCACAGCTATATCTCTTTCAGATCGGATTCAATTCGATTCCTAATAGATCCGAATTCTTCTTTCCTCCGAAAGACAGAGACCTTTAAAAAAGCAAAAATCTACAATGAGCAGGGAATCGTAAACTACTTGAAAACTCAAGAAAATCAATGAAAAAAATCAACCCTTCTGAAAAGTGAAATAATAAATATTCTATGTTCATTACAGATACGAATATCTCAAAACTTTATTTGGTCGTCAAATATTGCACAAAAATTATTAAAATTACAACAAAATGCTCCTGTTGGCTATCAGCACACGTCCTCTCTATGAATACTAGCTCTATTCCTATTCCTGGCTTCTTGTTCCTTCTTAATTTTTGCGATGGTCAATCTCAGTCGCTTCTTGACTTCTACGGGGGTAAATCTCCTTGAGTGGGTGTAGTTGGTTTGTACCAACCCGTCAGTGAGGAAATATTTGATCTCGTATTTATATTCTGGTTCTTGTATGCCTCGATTACGACCTCGCAGCTCCTCTTGATATAGAAACACTAAGTATGGCACTGATGCTGGATTTTGACTGTTGGCCGTGCTCTTATTTATACAGCTACACGACATTGATTTACCTGTTACAGGTAGACTTCCCTAAAGGATTAGAACCCTTCCTAAATGTTCAAAATGTTTATTTGTTAGATAATGCTAGAGTTCTCATAATGCCTTAATTAGGGGCCATGCTCCGACACATTTTTATTGATAGTGACCATCAAGCTACTATCAAAGCTGTCTGCACTGCCATTTTGTTACAGGTAAACAGTACTTTCATAAAGAAAGATGGACGCATGTGTGTGTGATGCGAAAAAATGTCGCAACTCGATAGAGTAGCAATAAAAATAAACTATGTTTTATGTGAAAGGATAAATTTCCAAAGCATTATTATGTATTTTATGTGGAGTTGCGGAGCAGCTCCTGAAACCATTGTTCTTCATAAACCTATTTATCCCAGCTGTTAAAACTTAGATTCTTAAGTTTTCAGTTGAGAGTAATGGTATTCAATGGCGACCACAATAATACAAAAATAATGCACAGTGACCACTCCACACATAAAGGAATTCTTTGGTGGCAAACGACCATAAAGGACATCAAGCAATTCAACTACCTATCCGGACAGTTCTAAATCTTCTTATGGCGGAACAGTCATGAATAATAGTAAAACAAGCAGTGCATTTGGTATCCTTTCTTCAGTATATTAACTGAGTTCTATTTCCTTATACACCAAAGGAAAACTCATTGAATGGAGAGCTGTGTTGCAGTGGTTAAAAGATGTCAAGATAAGCCGGGGAATATCCCTTGGAATAGGACACTTATTGAGAAGACCAAATAAAAACATCCCAAAAGGTGGCGGAAGGCAGATATGGTACCCATTGTTCGAAACAGTCGTGGATTATGACATCATATTTAAAATTTGAAATTATATTCTGAAATACGTCTTTTCAACGATATCTTATGTGGGAGACAGACTGCTGGTATTGATACCATGGTATGAATACCATGGTATGAATACCATGGTATAGTGAATACTATAACCCCTGACAGACTGTACTTCGTAGTATACGTTGACTTTTGCGTTACGTGGTATACTTTGACATTTGTGTTGCGTCTCATCTAGCTAGCTCCTTACACATTTTTGCAACACTCCAATATTGTGTTTTGCTCCTCGTAGCTCGCCGATATAATTTCTCTAAACTTGTTTTACTTAATTGTTCCCAATGCAGATAAAATTGCTCTCCTTAATCCATTTTCAAAACATTTTTCGCTGTGATTGCTTGCTTTTGAATTGTCAAAGAAGCTATGGAGAACCACCAACAGAAAGAAAGTGGCGCTGCAAGCAATAAGATGGTGGTATACCACCAAAAATTTGCGAATCTCAATACTAGGTTCTATTCATGGTATACTACGTTTTAACGTGGTATTGCAGTGACAGACATGTGGTATAGAACGCAGTATTGCTATACCATGGTATCAATACCAGCAGTCTGTCTCCCACAATAGATCTCGAAGATATGTATATTCGATCATTTTCAATAATTCTGTTTAACGCACATAAATTGTCCAATACTCCCACCCATTTGAATGCCATAAAAAGGTGGTTACCCAATCTCTAATAGATGTCATCAGTATCTGTTTTATTTCAAATAAATTAATGCCTTGACTAGAATTCGTTGCCACTGATTTGAATATCACAATAATTCGGTTTCTGATAATTTCTTGTGTTCGTTCTTCGAAAACCTTTCAAATTTACTTTAAGTTAAAAAAAAAAACCTTCCGTCTCTCCATCATAATGATGAAATATTGTATTTCCATTGAAATGCCCATAGAATTGGTATTAAAGATATATGCGAAACCATTTCATTAATAGTCTATAATATAATTTTATTGAATTATTTTTTGCAGCAAAGGAAATGTTTATTTTATAAAGTGTAATTCAAATTTTTGATCATTTGAATCCTCGCATATCTTTTATTGTGGTTTTCCAACTTCCTCTCAAGCTCCTCCTTAAGATTATTTTTGTAAAACATAATTTCGATCAGGTATTCACGTTCCTTCTCACTATAGCTGTTGATGTTGTCCAGTGTAAAGGATATCAGGTCATTTATTAGATTATATTTGACACGAAATGAATCAAGGGAATATTTTTCTCGGCTATGCAGGTTTTCTCGGTAAAGGAATAGATTATAGGCAACGGATGCTTTATCTACGCTGGCCATTTTTTTAAATTTGACGGAAATACAAAAATATAGTTCGCAAGGGATCGATAAACCTCAAAGAGTCGTTTTTAACTGATGAGAATGAGGATATCATAACGAGTTTTATACTGGTTTTCCAGTGCAGGTAAAAACCCATTTCGAGTCCCTCTAATGAGTATAAATTTACATGATTTTCTATGGAAGCAAATACTTATCAGCTGCTACATCATTAACCAAAAAACTTCTCAAAGTGTAATTAAAGAATTCCAGGTAACAAACTGCGAAAATGAATTAAAGAAATTACGATTTCCTTACGCATCAAACACAAAGCCCTATACATTATGTACGCACATATGCCAGTGAAACCGTGTAAATCTCTGCTGCCATCACGATCCGTGTACCACATCGACAATTTTATTAAAATGGCTGCGGCGGCCTGCTTGGCAGTAACCCATCCTGTCAAACCAGTCCTGAAATAATTGATTATATCTCCAAAGCTCGATGCATGTTTTACTCAATTGCGTCAATTATTTACTATTCGTAAGAGTAAGAACGGTCTTTAAAAGTCTCACATGTGAAAAGTTCAATAGCTTCAAACTGCAACTGTGCAGTTGATAATACGCTTAGCGGACTTATTGCGTTACGTTGTGCGTTTCACCATTCTTGTGCAACCCAAACTCGTCAAATAAATTAGTTAACGAGTCATACTTTGTTCACCGTAACATTGTTACTCATTTTTAGAGAATTAGGGACCAAGTATACCACGCCGAATAGTTTGTCCTTGAGGATGTACTGGCTCCTCTACCACTGCGACTGAATTTATGGTTCCCCCAATTCCTGCAATTTCTCTTAGTAACACAGCCTCCAATAGGAGGCTATATTTCAGTTTCTATACTGGAACTCATGTTTTTGGACTGGAAACTTAGTCATCGGTATAGCGATAGGAGGAGCGATAGGCAACACTTTCAGCTGTCATCAATAGCTATTGGGTGGAGGGACTGATAAAGTTTCAAATTTAGGAAAGATCAGTGTAGCTACAAGCGATGATGGTCTGCCACCTCGCTTATAAGTCTTCTGCAGCTTTGTCATTAGACGTTGGTTAAGCCTTAGCCAAGTTTCCAAAAGAATGTCATTGTTTCGCATAACTTCTATAAATTTCTGTACATCCATTCCGGCAAAGATGAGCCGTTGTGTATAAAATTTAAAAGCGTCATATTTATGGCGCTGCTTGAAGTTAACTGAATTTATCTTCAAAACGTACGACTTAGACTCAGACGCTTCCGGCTTTCCATACATTTTATGTTTTGACAGATTGCGTCAAATTTGTGGCGCTGCTTGAAGTGCAACTGAATTAAACTTCATGATGCACGACTTAGAATCAGACGCGCATTGTGTTGTCCCTGACGGCATTCTATACATTTAATGTTTTGACAATTTGCGACTAGGTGGCAGATGACATTCTGTTCGACTTTGAATTGAAAGCACAAATTCAGCACAATCTTTTCCCACGTCGAGCAGCTGTCAAGTAAGAGAGTATTAACGTTACGATATTAGCTCCATAGCTTCTTTCAGTTTTTTTTTTGCATTTCACAAATATGTAGCTTATTGAGTTCTTCAATAAATATTGTACTACTTGGAGCCAAACTCATTCAGGTTCAAGTATAATAGTCTAAAGCAATCGGAAGCTAATGTCAAAATTCTACGTTAAGTATTCTTCAGTACTGTCAATTGCTCAAGTTGCCAATAATAGGCCTTTTGCAAACGGAACTGATTTACACAACAGTTAAAGTCAGATATCAACGAAAACTTAACAAATCTAAGCGAGAAGCTATTGTGGTCGTACAATACAAGCTCATTGTGTTCGCACAGTGACGTACGTCGACGTACGCACGCATTTTACTATTATATTGCAGTTCGGCCTTTACTTGTTACTGATTTTAGGGCCCTTGTTCCGAGAGTATTTTATATTACCATTAGGTAGAGCTCGTGAGACTGAATGAGGAGCTGGTAGAACTACATACATATGTACATACAGGGTGTCCCAGTTAAGAGGTATAATCCTTTAAGGGGAGATTCCTGGAGTTCCGGCGAACAAAAAATTGTACGGCAGGGGGGGGGGCCTATTTTCACACCAGTCCTAGTTATAGCCCGTCAAAGTGGAGCACCTCCGATTTGGAGGTATAATCACTTTAAATGGTATAACTTTTGAAATATATGCACGACCACAATCTCCAGTTAAAGGATTATACCTCTTAACTAGGACACCCTGTATCTCATTTTTCATATGTTGAACTCATCCATATGTGATGCTTTCTCGAATTGTATAAATACATAGGTGCGCGTTGACGTACTAAGTTTAGGTTTGATCAGTGCTACTTTCCCAAGACAATATATTTGTTTACATGGCAGTTTCGATCATAAGACCTGTTTACGCCTGTCCACGCAAAATTATGATTGAACGACTTTCCCGCATATTTGCCCAGAGCGGCATGCAAAGTATTATTAAGCTTCTATTACGTCAAACTATTAATAGATGCAAAAATTGCTTAAAAACATTCCAAGTCAAATTATATTGACAGAACCAATTTAAATTAAAAATATCCTATTTAAAATGCCCCAAAGTCTGCCACGTAAATCATTTGCTCCTTATCCATTGTTCATCCAATTTTGTCGAAAAG
The DNA here is from genome assembly GCA_946965025.1 of Blera fallax. Taxonomy (NCBI): domain Eukaryota; kingdom Metazoa; phylum Arthropoda; class Insecta; order Diptera; family Syrphidae; genus Blera; species Blera fallax. The sequence goes on from OX337248.1 coordinate 73,092,212, forward strand.
AAATTTATTCCAAAACTTCTTCAAAAGTCCTTACAAAGCCCACTTGTTCAGAAAAAAAAACTTGTCTCAATTTAATAGAAAAAATACTGATATAGCATTTTACTTTCGACAGAAATTCCTTCACAGTTATTTCTCCGGAAAGCATATACCTACTAACGTTGTCGTAACTCACTTAAAGGAAGTTTCGATAAAATCCCCCCTGCCACACCACACGGCAAGCACAAGGCGTTTACATTCAATATTTGAAGTAAATTTGATACGTACCTACACACACAAAGCCTTGAGCGAAAAGTTTCACAAAAGTTCAGACAAATTTAATCACGTCAGCATTAAATCTTTTGTTAAATCAATTTCTCAACATCGTTCTTCAATATCTCAACAATAAAGGACTTTCTCCTTAGAGAAGGCGACCTAATGTTTCAATTATTTGATTAAATGCCAATACCAATTCTTTTGAAAAGGACTTCTTTTTACCTGTCTGGAGAATAGTTTAATTGATATACGCAGTTCGACGAACAAATGGGGAAGTGAGGTTGAGATGTTTTTAACAGAACGAAATTCAAAGGACATTAAAATGATTTTTGTGTTGGAGGACATAGTGCGTAGTAGAAGTGAGTCTGTTGTAAATGCTAACTGTATGGAACCCGCTTAATTTTTTCATTGCTTGTCTACAATGCGTTCTGGCTAGGGTTATCCATTTGCAAATTATCTTCAGTGCATTTATTTATGTACACATATGTATATCCTGGAACTAAATGACATTAACAAACTGCAGGCAAACATTTTCTTTAATGAGAAATAAATTATTTTTAGACAGCATAACTAACCCTTCTTGGCTCATAATTACCAATCGAGTTTCCTACCTGCACGAGGTAGCTAAGAACATCCAAGCTACGGCTTCTATAAATACAGAAAGCACTGTGAACTACGTCACCATTCCACAAGCATCCTTCAAAAGAAAAAAATCTGTCAATCCATTGGCAACAATGATCGCAGAAGAAAAAAAATTGTCAAATCCAAGCAAAGTATCTATTGCGTACCATTTATTTCGTTACCGACAAGAATTGCGTCGTCGAAACGTACACTCACGGAAATATTCGACAATTAAATACAACCTCATCAGCGACATAGTAGCTACCGCATGGAACAATATAACCTGCTATAGTGGGGAGGAACATGAGCATCTAGTTGACAGCATGATCTACAAAAATAAATTGAAGCAAAAAATTGACAAGCGATGGAAGAGACAAAAACGATTAATCATCAAGTATTGTGTAAGTAAATAGCACAGATCCTATCTACTGTTAAATAAATTTGATTGCCAAGAAAATATTTTGTTTTTACTTTCTGGACCCTGGAAATATACGTAAGTGGCTTTTTTAATTACCTGTGGATAGTGTGTTGGTTTCTTGAATGGAAGTTTTATTGGAAGCTTTCTGTCCTCGTTTATGAGATATTAGGAAAAACGACAAAAGCATAAGAAGCTTCTCCGGCAACTGCACCAGATCTCTCTATTTTGTTCAAAGGATCTGTACACCGAAGGCTTTCAGGCAATGAGAAAGCCTTCAAATGCTGGTGATCGCGTCTAGTTTCATTAAGGAAGCTAGTTATAATCTCAACTTTAACTAGCCACCTTCTGTTCCGCATGGCATTTGTTTGAGGTGCATTTCGGACTACACATGTATGAGATCCACCTAGAGAAGGGTCATATTCTGCTGCGTTGTCTTTCCGAAGTAGGTTGAGATACTCTTAGAGCCGAATGTTGGCATCCAAGCACTCAACCCATCTTAATTTTCTGAACTGAATGCTTCCCATGCTCTTTCTACTTTCGAACGATTCGTTGTGGTCGCCAAAAAAGAAAAGAAAACTCTGCACACCAGATGCGGCACCTCTGATGGTTTGTTGGCAGGGCTCTGTCTGGTTATCTCCTTTAAATGATTTCCCCAAAGGATTTTCTCCAAGAACTTAAGGAGCACTTAGTCAATGGATGGAGCCGTCGATAAAGTACTCTTGGAGCAAGAAAGGTCCATTGTGCTGCCATTAGGTAGGGGCAGATGAGCCACTCTGACCGCTTCTGGAACCAATTATCTTTTCTTATGAAGTTGTTAATATAAGCCGTGGTAGCCGTAGCGGCATTATAAAGATCATTGAGACCATCGAAATAGTAATGACCTAACGTAGCCTTCCTATTGTAAGCCAGTGGAGGACATCACAGTGACCTGGTACTCAGCAAAGGGTGAGGTTGCCTGAAAGACGCTGCAATGATTCGGAAGATTAAAGGAGATGCGGATGGCAAAATCCTCGGAGAAGTCTCCGACACCGACTCCGTTCTGGGTTTTAGACCAATCCGTGAAGATGGACAGCGATGGACAGCGATGGACAGCGATGGACAACCTTGGGGGATGACGATGCATCAGAATTATGCTAACATGACTAGCGTCTTGCTCTTTCCATAGATGAGAGTTTCTCAGTCGAAGAGCAGAGCTGGTAGCCATATGCTTGCCGACGATACCTATCGGGAGAAGGTGAATCATTGATTTTAAGCGCACCCGTGATGCTGCGCCTTTTCCACATATGGAGACATTATTGGTATCGATTGCAATACGATCAATTTAGAGATCTCCGAGCCCCTTTCTCAAAATCATGGAGTTAGAAATGAATGCTGGCTATAAGGAATGCTAGTCTTCCCCTACAGCGCTGCTTTACGAACCTCTTACTATGATACCTATGCTTTCCTGCCTTCTACATCAAAGAAAACGACACACAACAACGACTAAAAGAGGATATTTCGTCAACTACCTTGAGAAGCTAAGTTTAGTTCACATGAGGTAGTATGGTTAATATATTATGTCTGATGCGTTTACATTCCCCCATATTAGTCCTGAATGTCAAATCCTGTGAAAGTGAGGATTATTCTTATATCCGTGCTCATGGTAGAATGATTTATTTTGTTTTTAAGTTTGTAGGCGAAGTTGTGGTAGGTTTATACAGACGCGCTCCTTTGACGGATATGTGGCTTTGAATATGCTGAAATGATGACCTAAATCAATTCCGATCGATCAGCGCTAGACACTTACACACCTTCAAACATATAAGATACACCACAAGCATCATTCCTTCCTCTCCAAAACAAAATTAGCTCAAGATATCCACTTCTATAGCAGGACTTGTGCAGCTCAGCTTCCATCAATACGAAAACCTCTTAACAGCCTTCAAATGAATGCTTAGAGTTTATTCTCAGTCGTAATGCTTCCTCAGCTCAGGGTCTACTCATTCATTTGTGATCTTATTGCTACTTGTACTCATTGCGTGAATTTCATTACTGCGGTACACTGTGTCCTGAGCCTCAAGGCTATCAATATTATTGCTTGTGTTTGTAATACACTCATGTTGCTTGCGGCGTTAAAACAACAGCAATGAAATCGATGTTCCATCCTGTTGTCGTAAGCAATAAAATCCTGTCGCACTTTTAGCTAAATTTATCGCCTTGCTATAAAAGTACGTAAAGTATCCGATTGGATGTAATTGGCTATACCCTGTGCATCCTGGTAATTTTATATATTTATTCATTGAGGGAACTGAAAGTGGCTTATTTTTAGCACCTCACACCGAGTAATACATTTTAAATAGTCAGACAATAAACAAGGAAATGACAGCCTAACACAATGTGAATTAGCTTCATGGAGTACAGGCAAATTTGTATCTCGAACTTTTATTTCCACGTAAGATTCCTTTAAGAGTTACCGCTGTTACATGTAATCCATCGCATGTGTCACAAGAGAATATCGTTCAACAGCACTTTGTAAATTCTTGAACCTAACCGGTAATTCTGGATAGCAAAATACATGCATGCATACATCCGTTGGGGAATATTCGAATTCTATGTTTTGAACTGCGTCGGCGTTGGAATTATTTGTGTACCTACTGCTACGCGGTGGATTCTTGGCGATACCACCGCATTGCTCTATTTTTGCTTGAACTTGACCTGAAAGAGTGCATTCTTCAATGAAAATTTGCTTGGTAAACACCGCAGCAAGTGTGAATAATTACTGATTCTGGCCGGTCTACAGGAAATGTAGAATACAATTATTTCGCGCAACAGACCGTACAGGGCTTCTCACGACCAGTCGTGCTGTGTGTGCTACATTTTTTTGTACAAATGAAAGGGGCCTACATATCCTACAAGGAAAACATTCACCAGGTGGACCCTATTGTGGATGATAATCAATGAAATTGTCCGCAGGAAATTGAGTTCAATGGGTAGAGGTGTATATGCAGATGACTAAGTAAGAAGGGTTCATGGCAAATTTAGTAATACAGTTGAAGAATAACCTAATGCGGTGCCGTTCTTTCGGCCATTACCGCGCGCATATGGCCCATTCTCAAGTGTCCTCTGTTGATTCAAATACACTTGGAAAGAAATCTCACGGAAAAGTGGCACGTACTTAGCTGCTACCATAGTATTGACTCATAGTCGCTGTGGCAAATGACCGTAGGCTTAAGAGAATTCAGCAAAGACGGAACTGGTACCCTTCACGATGAAGCCTAAGAAGCTAGTCTACAAATTGAAGTGGGAAGCATGTTATAAGTAAAAGTTGTGAACTGAAGCCAGCTAGGCCCATGATACTCATCCCAAAGGTCTGTCAGTAGGGGTATTTGATCTTTAAAACTGTTTGTGAGGTATGGCTGAAATATTTATTTCGAATTCAATTACATTTAACGTCATTATGGTTCAAAAACAACCGCATTTGAATGGCCTCCACAACTTCATTTTGCACAATGTGATCCAAAAGACACCATTTTGGATGACACCTCACCTTAAACTGGACTGTATTTCAGCTATGCCTTGAGCAACGTTGTTCTCCTGGTCGTGAATTATTGCTAATTTATTTCCGTAGGCAAAAGAGTTAACCTTAATTCCAATAAAACAGGCTAAGAACTTCCATTACGTGATTATCACCTGACATTACCTCTTTCCGAAATAACGACATCCGGAAACTATTCCTCCCAACGATATTATTTTGTGAACTCTATGGAAAACCACCAAATTCTGGCCAAAAAAAGTTGGTTATCATATCTCGATACCTTTCGCCATTGACAATTACCGCCCTGCGTCTATCATTTTGGAAAACCAGCCATGACACTGCCGGACCAAAATCTACACCAAGTAGTGAATTTTCTGGATGCAAACATGTAAAACTCCTAAAACAAGTGTGGATTGGCATTACGATCTTTAACGGCGAATTCTCATGTGCAAGCGTATAAGACCCATCTAAATTCAAAACTCACACTAGAACACGTTTCACGTTTTAATCGCTTGAAATAACGGCGACTAAGCAGGTTCCTTGCTAGAACGTTGGGATGTCTTCTTAGCCTGTTGCAGTACCGGATGCATAGTGAAGATATCTCCTTATTGACAAAAGGCATGTCGAGGTTTCTGTGAATGTTGGATGTTGTTTACAAACCAGGGAGCTCCAGCTCTTAATACTTTTAGATTGAAGTGGATTTTGTCCACATTTAAAGCAGCAGCAGCAGTACCCCATAGTGGGATGTCATACGACCAGATCGGTCTAGGCTTAGTTGGGACGCCTTGTTTATACATACATGTGTATGGCATGTATTCATTTTTATAGTAAAAAGTATGGGAGAGCTTTGGGAGTCATTTAGTTTTATTCTCCATGTTGCCAGCTACATATTTTTCGATATTGCCTAGATGCTTCTTCGAAGCAATTTTCGAAGCATTGCTTGTATGTGTATACCAATAAACCACAGATAATTTCTAGGAAGAAAGCGGAAATCCAACGAATTATTGCCACTATAGAAGCAGTTATGAAACTATGTTATCGGAAATTTCATCAAGAGCGCAATAGTTTGCCAGCCGATGCATGGGACATTCTATTCCATAATTAATCGCAACATTTGTGCTTTACAATGAAATAAGAATATTACCACAGGTTTAATAAATAATGTGTTTAATTCAAAACTAAATCCGGCACTCTTATGGGGACGCCCTTCACAATACAGATGCCACTCCTACTTGATGTTAAATATCGGACACGTTCTTCAAAGTTTTCCTCTCACGCCCTCAGGCCTCTGGTTATTCCAAAAATCTTAGAAGTTCAGTTCGGGTTGGATTTTCTTTTATTCGACATTATGGCACTAAATTGACATGGAAGCCATAAACTCTCGCCGTGTCGTGAAGCCTTTGTATTCCCATTAACCTACCAAATGAATTTCTCTTTCAGATTTTGGCATTAAAGCCTCCTAGAACGATTTTATCTTCTTACTTTTAACAGTCGAAACTTGTAATACCTATCAGCTTTTTATGATTCTAAAAATGAAAACCGGAAATAGCTTCCCACACTGCCGATGTTTTCGTCACAGTAAAAGTCTTCCAGTAAGTACGTCAGTGAGCAATTTATTAATTGAATTCGTCATAGTGCTTCGGAGCCAACCCTCCAAAAACATTATCTTCCCACAACTAAGCCTGCCAGAGAATCGGAGAGTCACGGACAAAAGACTTTTTTTTTTCAATTTATATTTATTTATTCACTTTACCGTGAGAATGCTAAGCTCAATAGTGTCCCGTTACCCGCAGGTTAGCACCCTTTATTATTCCATCATTCTGTTTTTCTTTCCATAAGCCGTGACAATAGTAGAACCAGTATATCCTCCATTAACCATTATTACTTGTTCTACCAGAAAATGGTTACTAACTCACAACCACACTGAAATAAGTTCGCCATTGTGGGGAATTATTTCTCATCGTTTAAAGGCTTCTGAATGTTAGGATGTGTGTTGATGCAAATTATTCTTGTACCACACAAGCTTTAACCTTTGACAGAATTTTATACCAAAGAAAACAAAGAGAGCCGTGAAACCATAATATTAGTTGGTTTCCTCTTAACAAGAAAACATACCTTTACAGGCTCCTCGCATCCGCATGGTACACAACCACAAAGTCACCAACTTTATTACACATACGCCCATAATAGGCATTATTCTCAGGACTAAAGGTAAAGCAAAAAATATTTAACAGACGAATTTCTTAGCTTTTTGTAATATGTACGTGTATCCTTTTGCAGCAAGGCTGCCTTTGTTGCTGGTCGTCCTTTGAACTCTGATTCTCTTGTCTGAGTTCAGGTGGATAAACTTATTCTCTCGATTTTTTGTAGTCTTGGTATTTATGAAACAATCTTAACCCAAATGAGATAAAATGGGTTTTCCATCTTCATCTTATGCGTACGTGTGGTGACACTCCAGCTTGGTAGTGTTAACCAAGCCACCACACTTCAAAGTTCACAAAACAGGTGTAAATTCTGGTTAACTTTAAAGGCTCCTTGCACGTGTTAAAGTTTAAGGTGCTGGGTATATTCACGTAGATTTAACTTTAAAATTGAGGATAGGGATACGCTGGAATGATTTTGTTTCTCCTGCGTACTAATTAAAGAAATGTGTTGGTATACTTCTGTTACGGCAATTTGCAGATGGGTTGGATGGAAAGGTATCGACCCGCAATCTCAATACATTCTTAATGCGAGGGTAACTTAATGAAAGACGCAGAAGTAAATTAACATATTTTGCGAATACCGACATCCACAGGGATTAGAAATTACATTTTTTGTTTTGTACTTTTGCGCGTTACAAATGTAACGCATTTCATTGGCGATTGTTTCCAACGTGGGCTTAATGGGAAAATGTAGAAACACCGACGTTCGACAGACTTGAACTATATGAGGATGGGTTTTGAAGCACCATACTTCTTCAACTCTCGACCATTTGTAGCTCAGGTGAAAGTTCATAAGTCTGAAACGCCATTACTTTTGGGGGAACGTAACATAGCCGTTACTGGCGCAGTCACGAACATTTTTTAGAATTACTGTAAGGTGATTGTGCACAAAATTAATAAAATTAAAATTTAATACAAGATTGGCATCAAGGTGCAGTATCTCCAAGTTGTCTAGCCAACACAAGGTAGTTGGTGTCATAAAACTCAATCAGAGGCTACCAAAGAGGTTGTAGTTCGGACAACGTTTAAGAATTGGAACTTATTGGTAACAGCCAATGGGGTTCTTCACGTAAACATGTTGTGTGGAGGCATTACTGGTGTAACTTGTAGGCGAAAGGATAATACATGAAATTTTATCGCCTAAAGAGCCATCAGAATGTAAAATCATTCTCAGACATGTGCGAGAGAAATTTTTTAGTGTTTTTGCTTGTATCTGCACCCAAGTTTATCCAAAGCTCTTTCCAAAAAGGTTACAGTGGCAACGGGTGTTACTTTATTATTAACTTACATTATGTGGTGCTAGAGCGCGAGTTAGCCTCAACCAACAACCTTCTCCATTTAGTAAGCTGCCTCCATTTTCGTATGCGGATTTTAATGAAGCGCTTACTCACTCAAGACATCTGTCAGAGTTACGCTGCGGGGAGAGTTGTAGTGAGGTGTCGATAAGGGGGACGAGGGCTACTGAAAGTTTTGAGATTGGTTTATGTATAAGTGACTGTTCGCGCTCACAGAAACTATCTAAAGAACCAATTCGGCTTTCTCCTGAAACCTAACTTCTTTCTTTGCGAGATAGCTTAAGTTGTAGAAGAAGTGTGCTCCTAAAATGAGTTTTCTATGATTGAAGGTGAATGCATAGAAGGTAAAGAGTTGTCCCTTCCTCCTCGTCGTTCTCACAGCTCCTATGGACGACACGAGTGCTCCTTTAGTTTACATGTATTTTAAGGACTAAGCATGTTACATAAGTTTAGGCTGACATAGGTTATTCAGTTTTCCACGTCTTTTACATTTTTCCAATTATTTAAGTATGTCAGCGGTTTCTACAGAAAAACTTTTTTTCAGCGATTTAGTATACTGTGCAAGTCATGTATAGTGAAGTAAAGTACAACCATCCTGTCCGATAAGCTAAAACCGGGCAGTGTTAAGAATGTCGTGGTCCTCTTCACCTGTGCTAAAGTTACCAGCGTAGGTTGCCATAACTCACAACAATATCCGTATGTCGTTGTGACTTGTGACTTGTCAACAGTAAGATCACCCTCATATGAGGATTGTGTTCGTTTCATAACAAAATATTTTTTTACGGTATCAGTATGTTACTCCTTAACCAGAGCAGGTTTCACTGTTAAGACACCCAAGACGAGGACTGCGATCGTCCAACCCCAGTAACCCACTTTGAAGCAATCAGAGCTGACACTTCCTTTTAAGGGATTATCTGCAACCTCTAACATCCCGACTGAGTCTAGATCTAAGGTCTAAGCATTTCAAAATATTTTCACACCTGACTGTATTGCCCTTATGCAAACAAAGAAAAGGGTTTTAATGTAAGCACTTTCCTGCTTTCCTACAAAGATTAGCTCTGGCGAAGTTAGTTGTGCAAGTCTTCTGCCAGAGTTTCCAGATGTTCTTCCAAGATTACAATGAAAGCAGGAGGAGTGGTTGCACCTTCGAAGTCTTTCAGGCTAGTGTTCTTTCTATTCGTTTGCCCTTTGCCTCTTAAAGATCATGTTTCTGCTCGCAATTAAGCCATTTTATTGAGTTTTGAAAAATGAAACAACTATCTCTTCCAAGCGAGATAAACCAATAACGGTAGCCATGTTTTAATTTTTGGAAAACTTTGACATTTAAGAGAAGATTTTTAATACTTAATTCCCGAAACACAAGTCATATTCATTTTCCAGATTTTGTAACCTCTCCATCAAATCAACTGAATTATTGCGTCTGTGACCACAATTCTATTAGAGTTCGTAGCGTTAATCAAACTTTATGTTATGACACTTACCCAGCCTCCCCCTAAATGCAAGAATGATTTATGACAGATTTTGCACAATGCTACGCAATAACATCTCCTAAAACACTCACCTTTGTCTCAGATTCAAAATTTAATCAAAGCACAATTGCCACGCGCTAACTTTCCAACAAAGCTTGCCTTTATCTCACCCGAGTGAATGATTTATTTTAAACCACTATCTCCCTCACCTACCACCACTCCCGACAGAGAAGCCTCTCTACATTCATATTCCTAGCTCGCCATTCATTTTCTACTCCATAGCACACGGATAATAAAGAATCGCTTAAGCTTGAAACTGCTCAGCTCTTGAGAGGATGAATTCTCTGCGTAAACATGACAATGGCTTCCAAACCGCCCCTCCCATCATATTCTGGTCCATCGAACATGACTGAATAGATTCCCTCTGAATTATCTTATCTCGCAACTCTTTTGCATCGCAATTAGGGTTAATTGCTAGAAGATGCCTCCTCCCCCATTGTCGGCGGTTTTATAGAACAATACACAATGGCCAAGTCGGTGTAAATTATTCATGAGCTATTCTCGGTTATCACTTGAGTTATGCTTCCTTAAACTTACATAAACCATAAAAAAAAGGAAAGGAAAACTTCCAAATTAACACCATTCAGATCGAATATCTTTGCTTTATAGCCGTCCCCTGGTATTGCGACCTTCATCAATAGCGTCAGTGTTTGCAAGGCTTAGCACATCCGACCAAGATTTATTGTTGACCGGGTCGTAACTTTTATGCTTCATTCTCACGCACTTTTAGAACCTCATACACAGAGTCTTTCATATTCATGAAAAGGAATTTTCACGAAAAAAGAAACGCAACGGCATAAAAGCTTCACTGGAATACGGTTAACCCGTGATAAATTGGGAGCCATTTAGATTGATATCGTCCTCCGTGGTGGTGGTTATTTATATTCGAAATCCAATGGAATTTCTGGCATGAATGTGTAAAGGATGTTTCGGTTATTTGTAAGAGATTCTGTTTGTGGGGCATAGGCCACCAGCTGGCATTGTAACGGGAAATTACTAATAACACTAAGCACATCGATTGTTATAATCATGATGTTAACTGTCGTGGACGGTATGGTTTTAGAAGGCGTGTGAAGCTATCTGCTTTCAAATTGGAAAGAGAAAAATGGTTTCATTAGGGATACGTTGTTGGATCAATCGATGGAGACATTTGGTCATGAAGTCAGGCAAAAATGCTGACTGTGGGTATTCTATTCTAACCGCTTCCGGGGTTAAATGGGGAGAAACCTACTCTCCGACGAATGTGGATGCGTTGCATTTAGGTCAAATTTATTTGCCGTGATCTAGATAACATTTTACCAAAAGAAGAGATTTGGGAAGACTTCAAGATTCATAATCACCTTTGTTTTCTATGATTACTCGTGTAGAGGAAAATAAATTCAATATGACATATAAGGACTAGGCTTCAACAGATTTTCTTTACACCAACTGGCATTGTCATCCCATGTACATATATGAATCGGAAATCCTTAGTACTGAAACTGTATCTTCGTCACAAGTTCAAGCTTAAGGACCATGACACACATTGCCACCACATCAGTGCCTCAGCTGAATTTGTTATCGACTATGACAAGCTAGGCCCTGGACTACATACCGACTGTTGCGCCAAATATTGCGGTTAGAAGCCGACATTCCCGGAAATAAATCTTAAAGCCATATCGCCCCTTAGTACCAAATTGCTCTCACGTATAATTTCCATGGACGTGATTTCAACTTGAAAGACAGTCGCCGGTAATTCTAATGAATGGTTTATTCTTAGGGGTTCACAATAAACTCCGGGTCCTATTCAATTTCAGAACCGGTGGTATCAAATGCTAATTTCTTTTCGTTGATGATGCTATGATTTTTCTGTCAGAAATTCTTATAGCGAACCCGTTTGAAGCCTCCCTCGAGGTAGTATGTAAGCATGGCCGTACGGGTGCAATGTCCATAGAAAGCCTTTCCTCAGCCTTACAATGGTTTTGGCCGCCAGACTTTGTTATTTAGACAGTTTTCAGCAGAAAAGACAACAATCTGATCAGTCTAAGGCCTTTCGAGGTTTTATGACTTCCTTTGAGAATAAATATGACACACATATCCCGCCATGCTTTCCAAACATAGCCCAGCATGACCCATGAAATGACAATTCCCACTGACTCATGCAACACCACAGGTCGAATATTACCCATTCACAGTGCCCTGTATAGAGCAAACAATTCGACTACCAAGGCTATCTTACCTTCATCTATAATTTTGTCCACCTCCCCCGCGTTTATTCACGACTTCGTTTCTGAAATGAGTAGATCATCTCCGGAGATTACTTTTTAATTGAAAAGTGGGTGCTCATGAGGATTGCACAGAGTTTCGTCATATGCCTGTGTCCAGGTACCATCGGTTTTAATAATATTGGGTGCCGGCGGTGTTGTCTTAACCAGGAAGGATCGCGCAAGAGAACCGGTCAGTGCATCGACTGCAAAGGTGAAATCTTAAGTGGGGTGAGCTTTTACTGAGTTCTCATCTCTCCGTTAAACTTTGATCAATTTGTCCTATGCGGAATTCTGAAAGACCCCTTCCCACAACTAGTTAATTCTAGTTTAAATAGTTTCCAGCAATGGCTAGATAGTGACACCATATTGGAGACTCTCCAGTTGACCGTAATGTAATATCTACGGAAGCATACAACCTTACACTAAATCATACTAAAAAGCTTTCCCCTAGAGTCTCTACGAGCACCATGCAAAAATTTAACCGTGCTTTACTCGGCAACAACATCAGTTACCATTTTAATCTGTCAAACTTTTGGAACAAATACCAAAGTAAATTCCATCTACATACAACGTACATATAAGCACATACGCACCTGCGTATGTACATAATCAGTCAACTCCACGAAGCAACTATCCATTCCCAGTGGCCTTTATTCATGAAATACTTAATTTTTCATGTACCACATCGCACCGTATCGGATCTGAAATAAAAATCTTTCTTGAATCTTTTAATAAAATTTTCCCACGCAAGTAAAAATCTTAAATTCCAAGTTAGCCTTATGGTACGAGTTGTATGCTCCATGTGTCCCTGATCTGAAACATACGCAATTCTTAGCGTTGAACCCGTAAGGAATATCCTTCTAAACATATGCTTCGGGAAAATGTTGGATAAAGTATAAAGTGTGACACTAAATATTTAATGAACCTGCTTTTAAAGGAGAAGGAAAGATTCTCAAGTCACAGCATCGAACGTGTACATTTTGTTTGTAATTTAATTTGCATACAGTTCTGATTTAAGTCGGAATCGTTTGTGCCCCAAAATTCGCTGTCATTTCCGTAGCATACTCGTACGGTCTTTATAACTCAGTGTACCTCATCTTATAGTTGATAAAAGTTCAAGTAGATATTGATCAGGTACATGTTAATCAAGGGGTGACTTAAGTTAGTTGCAGGAACGATTCGTGTAATACAGATGATTGAAATTTATTGTTTTATTAAATTGCATTACGGTAAAATCATACATTTTGAAATATTAGACTCCAATGGGTTATGAATAGAATACATCATTACGACAAATTGTTGATATCTGACTGAAATCTAATGCATCTCTATCTTAAAAATAATTTTACATCTTCAGAGAAAGTACAGAATTGGAAAATTTCGCGGACATAATTGACAAATAAACTAAATAGTAACGGGTCCAGATCACTACCTTGTGGGACACCAGAAGTTACTTCTATTACGCGCAATCTCAAACCATTAGCCAGAGATGGTTTAAGTCGAGTATCTCATCAACTAAAGCTCCAAGTCAGGGTAGGATCGATCTTTAAAGGTCGCAGTGCGCCTATACTCCTATAACCAATCTTCAATCTACCATTCGCCGTCCCGTTGACCTAAAAATTTAAATTTATTGCAATTCGATCAATTACTCCGTCCAGCAATATACTGATTCAGAACCGCGATAATGGAAATGTTTCATATTTGTGCGGCTCATTCTCAAATTTTCATTTTCTGACGTATAAATCCAACTTTTAAAAGTATTCTGAAGAGCTGTCACGTTGCTACTGAAGATCTAGTGAATTTTGTGAAGAAAAAAAATCGTTTCAGTTTCATTGATGTGTTTCTTCAACGAAGCAACTTGCATAACAAATACTTTCATTTTTGCGTCATTGCACATGTTTTGCATCATCTTAACGTGCGTTTCTTGTCTTTTTTAGATCTCAACGCGGGCCGTCTATAAGAGACCTTTCGTAACTTTGTCGAAATATTTCACGGCGGTACGGTGGTTTCTCTTAAGCTTTGAATTTAAGTAGATTTTCTTAAGTAGGCTTCATCCTCTTTCTGATTATATATAGAACATAATTGAAGCTAATGGTAGGAAAAACATGCCTGCAGACCGGAAATGTTGACCTCTAGTACTTTCCCAAGCTACGATGAGGAGGATGAGGACTCTCGATCTGGCTTGCACTGTAAATAGCGATTTTCCTAACGGATATCAATTTCATTCATAATTTTATGCCACAATTCTTTGGAAAGTGCTTGATCTACACAGAATTCTTAGAGACTCTTTTAACATTAGCTCAAGAGGGTAATATCCACAACCCATTTCGGCCATTCTCCTAAAACCGCACGCATAAATTTCGTTATTCAGGGTTTATTCCCCCACAATAGGGAGAGATACTATTTCTCTTTTTTTTGTTTTGTGGATTAATCATTCATTGTAAGAACCGTCATTTAGTTGGACGAAGTTTCCTTCAATGATCAAAGGAAATCAATGGACTGTTCTTAACAAAATCGGTTGCATCAAGTCCGAACTCTGCCTTGAAACAATTTCGAACTCGAATTTTGCCATAGCTGAAGAATTCGTCTGCTGGCTTTGTATACTCAAATCCATGGATTGTTCATGTTGCAGAAACAGCAAAGAACTCTGATAAAGCTATTACCTTAAGATGTCCTTAATTCCTTTTTAAATACATATCTTTGCAGTAGGTATAGCAATGCGCATGCAATTTATAAGGATCCTGTGCAACATTTTCAACTGATTTTCTGTAGTTTAGCAAACTTTCCATGCATAGATCTCACTTACAAGTAAATGAAAACTCACCCTTCCCAAGAGTAAGTACGTAAGTAAGTGTCACCCAAGGATACAGCACACCACAATCGCTTTACACCAACCCCCTCCCGCGTGACTGGTAGATTAAGATTAACTTCCAATTCATGTGGTTGCTAGTTATATCATATATCACAGTAGATAATCCACATATAAATACCACTCCTAAAATATGTTATCTTCTTCCAGCCGCATGGACCCTGTATAGATTTCCATTTGTAATAGGACCCCCAATTCTCTGTAAACGAAAAAATAAGATTCTCTTTACGATAGTGCCATACAATTTAGGTTTTTCATCAGAAAAATCCCAAATCTACGGCATAACTGTCAGCTTTTAATGCCTTTATCCTTCTCCACGTGCTTTGTCATACAGAGTATCCGATAATTCGTTGTATTTAACTAGATCCCATTTCATATCCATAAACGAAAAAAAAAGGAAAAAAAAAATCAATGGACCTGCTTTCATATCACCACGCAGCATTAAAATTCTGTTTACATTTCCAAGGGTGTTGGATGCCCATAACTGAATGGCGCCCCATTACCATGGAATGTAAATCAATGCACGCCGTCTAGGTAAGATTCACGTTTGAAAAATTTAATATTCCCTCGTAAGAGGTCGTAAATGGCCGGAAAAATAACACATAAACTGATGCTAATCCCTGTAAAATATTTTCAGAGGCATTAATCATGTGCTTGCCTCTGGCTTGATCACGTGCCCGACCTGAACCCCCTAAAGCAACCTCTTCATTTCGTCCCGCCTTTGGGGTCACGTATGTATACATGAACAAATATATAGCATTCGGTTATTTCCCATTTGATTCGAATCTATGTTGAGCTTTCTTTTCGATTGTAGGCGTTGTCCATCCATTTAAAGGTTTGCCTGGAAACTACGATATCAGATCGTTACCTATACTTTTAATCATCTGAGTCACTGACCGTCTTTTGATATGAAAGGCTTCAGTAGAAAACAACCCCAAGTTAACACACGTAAAATTGAATACCTTTTACGGACGACGAGTCCTTGACAAAGCAAAAAGAAAACAGAATTACCGGGTATTACATCAATGGTAACAGGATACTCTGCATAATTGATTTATCTTGAAAGACTGCGAAATCAATTGGCACAAAAAGGGTTCAACTGTAAATACGACATTGTAATTTCATGTGAAAATTCTTCTGTTTTTCCATGTGATGAGCTGTTTTTTTTTTTCAAAGGACTCCAAAGGAGGGAAACGTTACTACGAAAAACATTCACAACAAGGTTATGAATAAATTTTTTTCCGGTTAAGTGCTTTAAAAGTCCTTACACATCAAGAAAGGCCTTGTGGTTATTTCATTTGGATAAGGATAACATCAGCCTTTTTTTGGCTTGAATTATCCTTGGCTTGAAATCTTATGCAAATTTAATCTTGTTAAACCAAGGTGTGGTTAGGTAATGAAATGGTGATATATGCACGTCGGCCTACACCGTCACTCAATCGAAATGTCGGAGGGTGAGATAATATAACCCGCGGCAATTTTTAAGAAAGCAAGTACAAATGACATAAAAAGAATCCATTAAAGTGAGTTAAGTGTATCAAGGACCACCATCTGCGCTGAAGGAGTATGGAAATTCGGTTTATTTCTTCAGTTTTTCTTTCTTTCTGTCTCCATCAAGTCAAGGTTAGTTGTGGAAAACGTATTTAGAGAGTTCTTTGGTGTTGATTTCAATTTAAATTTAAATTACTGATTTTATCCTTGAAATTACTTGACACCTTTAAGAGGTTGCTATTAGTGCGAATTGCGGTGTTTCGTTGATGGTAAGAGGGAAGCGTACATCTCAGCCTGAATACAAAAGAAACCATTTTACTGAGGTTTTTTGGGGGGGCCAACTCCAATGGAGGGTTACACTTATGGGTGAAGAGAATTTTTTACTTTCATTTAAATTGTGTGGTTTGTAATCTGAGGAAAATAAAGTGAAAAATAAGGAAATCGCTTAGAAGGAACAGGTATTGGGTTTCGGAGCTTTGAACACTTTAGGTACTCGTAAGAGTTTTATTCACTTCCAAATTGAGGCATGTTGGTGTAAGAAAATTTGTTTAACTATGAATTTTGTTGGAGTAAGTACCTGTAGAATGGTTTTTGACCTAACACACATCGTTCCTTCAATCCAATGGTAAAAATCTTCTGAATCTTTGGAATCAAAGTACTAAGTATCAAAGTAATAAGTATATACTCAGAAACAGGAGCGTAGACCCCTTTATTGAACCTAAATGGCCTCCCTTCAGGACGTAAACATGAAATAACCATTGAGTTCTACGTCTGGAGAAGAGTGTGAATACGTGAGCGCTTAGAAGCCGCAATACTTCAGTGCATCATGTACCAAATACGTCTTGTGAACCGGTGCGCTTTCGTCCAAAAAGAGTACACCACGACACCAAATGACTAAAAGCCTTTTCCGAAAGACTGTTAGCACCATAAAACTTCGATACGTACCATCAAATAGCCATAACAGCCACCAACCACAAAAGAGAAACAAACAAAATCTTCGTTGCTGCCTGGTAGTACAATGGCCCTAACAGTATCTGAGTAATTTTGGGGTGTAGTTGCCCTTTTTTTTATAAAAGAGAAAAATCTGAGCTTTGAACTTGATGAGAACATGGTTATCACTTCATTGTTACTGTGCGCCTTGTTGTTTCGCCTTGGGGTCATAGTGTGCATGTAACAAAGTGATTAAAACTTCCTTTTAGCAACCATTTGCTCCCTATGATGAAATCTTTAACTTGTTAACGATGTTATAATCAGTCACTACGACAGGACTTCCACAGTGAAGATCATCATCCATGACTTGCTACCAAACTTACACTTGCGTAGCAAAAATTTCACAGTTGCAAACGAATGAAAATTGGTTCCATAAAAAGTCAAAACACGCGCGTTGAATTCGGTTGTTGGATCAATTATGTTAAATTTAATCACTGCGCGATACTTCAATTTTCAAAAAATTCTTGAACAGTACATACGTACATATGTATGTTCATGGAATAAAACTTTTTAGGTTCGATAAATGTCTTTGAATAGAAGGCCTGCCATTTTGAAGAACGGCGGCCATTTTTAAAGAATAGAACCACTTTTCGATCGAAGCGACATCTCTATGTTAGGACAAACACTTTCCTACTTTGTTACGTTATGTACTTTTGGTGAGGAGTGGGACTCGTTCTGGCTCTCTTAATGTAGTCACGTCATTAATTGTTGTCCTCAAAGCTGCCGCAGAATTAATAGGCGTCTATTGTCCTTTCCGACAGATTAATTGGCGGATCTATGTACTTATATCGATCTGAACCCAACTAGCTATCAAGGTGGTAAGAATCTGGTTTTTCTCAAGAGTTTTATTATTTGTAGTTGACATGGGTAAAACGACTCAGCCAATTTTGAATGTAACCTTGTGAATATTTAGCCTGTGAGTATATGCATGTTCAGCCTTTTAAATTGAAAGCTCAGAGGTACTATTCACTTTCTGGCTATGGTTAGTTTAACGCTTTGAGTTTAACGCTCGGGTTTATCCAATAAAGTTTTGCCCTCAACTAGCCAGGTACATACGTTTATCTGGATTAAGTTTGGTTTAAGCTGTGTATCTTCTACTAATCTGTGATAAATTTAGATTGCTGGTATTTTGCAATATATTTGCTCTTACAATGGAGATTCGGTCTTTTTCGTCATCTAAAACTCTGCAGCTGGGTTTAGTAGGTCCTCTTGTCTGGAATACTGTTGCCCATTCGCTTCATGTGATCAGTCTTAGATTTTTTAATTATATCGCGCTAATATGAACCAATCAGTGCCTGCAGAAAGGCTTTAGGCATTCGGAGAATAAGTAGATAAGATCTTGGATGCGACAGATACTCGGATATTCCTCTGTAATTTCTAAAAACGCATTTTTTCGAAGTACGCATGTGCCATAAACAAATTCAAAAATATCGTGTATCTAACACCTTTACTGGGATCGTCAATATTGGAATCAGTGCTTTATTGAAGCTTATTCGTTTTTATCGCTATTATCGACAGCTGAAACATATTGAAGGTGCAACGTGTATTTTACCACTAATGGATCCTTTATGGAAATTTTTATGACTCAGAATTTCCTGTTACATGAACCATTTAACCAGCGGTTTATTCGTGCTTTTGATTTGTTTTATTATTATTTTATATTTTTGAGTTACATTTCTGTTTCTCCAAATTATAGACGGATTAAGGTTATTGTTTAATGATACATTTGAGCTAGAATTTAGTTTGGCATTCAGTATTTTCTACCATTGATTTATACCATAATGTACAAATTATTATTATAAAAGAAAAATTCTTTATTCAGTATCCGCCATATCCTATGTCAGGCTTTATTCTATCAAACATAGAAGGATGGTTTGTAAGATACCCAGTTGCAGAAGTGTGGCTTGGATGATGAGCTGATTGACTGGGATATCCCGATGCATTAGTGTATGAGTATGGGTAGTTTGGGCTTGGCATATGCAATGTAGGCGGTGGTGGTGGCGGAGGGGGTCCAACTGGACTATATGCACCGTATCCCGCATGTTGAGCATAAGGATGATGGTAGATAGGACTTACTGCAACCGGCATGTGCGGATCCATATACATGGGGCTGCCAGAAGCGGTAGAAGCGATATGATGTGGTGAAGAGGCTGCTGTCATAAGATTTGTGTGATATGAATTTGCTGGATAATTATTTGATGTGAGGCTACTGACAGAAAAATTGCTCGCTAGACCATTGTAGTTGATATTGTTATTACTATTGGTGTTAGTTGCTGACGGACATGTATTCGCCGTATACATGAATCCAACTCCCACCAGTAGTCTCAGCAAATACCAGATGGAAGTAATAATCTGATTTTCAACAGCCAAGCAATTCAATTCCGCGTCTATAATTACCCATCGTGTGCCTAAGGGCGGTGCAATAGTATTATAATTGCTTACCTTGTGACTGAAATCCCCTACATCGAGAACTATGGGGTGGTAATTCTTATCAGTGAGGTGCACTCTCAATCTCAAGAAGAACCTTCTGTATTTCAGTGTTCGCGCGTGTATTGTAACTTAATTGATAGATACGCAGGAGGTTAGATACTAGCACCTACGAAGATAGCACAAGCGTAAAAATATAATTCTATCCCCAGCAGACATATTGATTTCTTAGTAACTACTTAAGAAAAATAAGTCTTAAGGTAAGTGAAAAGCCATGATAAAATGTTAAGTCAGCATTTTTTATATCGAAACAGTGAATTTGACAGAAAAGCACTTCAGATATATGCGGTCCTGATCGATATATTTATTCGAACCTAACGCACCCTTAAATTTCATTAAATCATCAGCACAATGGAAAATTATTTCCACGTGTGCTTACCGGGAAAAATATTGATATGGGGATAGATATTGAGTACCAGGCTCTCTAACATACCCACACATACAGTCTCAATGATCATTGAAGTGTAGAACAGCAATCGAAATAAATCAACTATATACTTTACGGTGAAGCACTGTTGAACCCAATATCGAGGATGTCGAGAGGAGGGTGATTAAATTAAGGAGCCAGGCGTGAGAAGATTAACAGGAACTTGATATCATTTTAACCTCCTACTATATGGGCTTGAAGTGATATAATCGCAATTTTGTTGGAAGATTTACGTGGTTAATTAAAACACCGATTAGGAACATTCATCTTCAGGAATCGGGAGAATCGTGACACAGATTTTGTCTGCGTCTGGGTATAGTAATTACAAAATGATATATCGAGCATAGGCGACAAGTTAAGGAGGCAACACGTATTTTATTGCCTTGTACTGTAGGGTGGAGAGACATTGTACTCATATATAATTAAATATCGTTAGTAGAGGAGAAAAATAAGCCGAAATCAATGTCGCATGGAACACATCGTTTCTTGTCTTAACTATGTCTCATATAAGAGGTGAGATTTGTGACGCACCCAATGACCTTTCTGGAGGATGAAATCGCCTTCGCCTTTTTTCGTGCAAAGCTACCGGCTTCCACCCACTGCTTTAATTGGTGTTTCATCAGGGGTAAAATGGTGGACCCATGTCTCATCCGCAGTACCAAAATCAGTTGGATCCTTTTTAAAACGATTCAAATACGGTTGAGAAATTCGTTTTTGCATCTGTTTTGGTAAATATATAACAAATGCAGCACAAACTTTTCTCATATTTGATTTGCAATGCAGATGTACCTTAGATAACCTTCCTTCTAATATGCGTACGACCTTAGCTTTGTCATACAGCTTTAATCGCCAATAGTCTAAAACCATATTGTGAACCTTCTTGATGTTTTCATCTGTGCCTGCACAGTCGTCCCTCACGTAAATTACCTCCAACAGATGTGCGAACACGCTTAAATTCAGTCATCCACCTCTTTACTGATGATAATGAAGGAGCAGACTCCTTATAGACTCCTACCAATTTGGGCTAAATTTCCGTTGGCGATAAACCGTCCAAAACAAAAACTTTTATGTCAGCACTCTATTCTAGTTTATCCATTTCAATAAAACACACACGTCTGCTTGAAAAGTCGTATAAATAAAAATACTTGACAGATCAAGTTGAAACTTCACGTTCAATACGAGTGCGAACAATGCCATCTCTGGGCTGCACTAATAGAACTCAAATTTCTTAAGTGAAGAGCAATAAGAACCGTCATCAGAAATCTCAACACTATGAGAACCTTCAATCCAAGAAAAAATAATACTACAATTTTCAGACACCCACGGCCACAGCCCTGATTTATTACAGTGAAAATGAATAAAATTTAGCAACTGTAAGCTCTAGTATAAAATTCCTTATGACATACCTTAATATTCTGTGAATAATTTTCTGAAACTTCCAATTTCTCACTTGAAGACACAACTCTTGTGTTTACTTTCCCTCTTGCAAATTCTTTTATTCAGAATTTAGATGTTGAGATGGGATATCCTGCTATTTTTCCCATCACAATTTCCATGGTAATGCCAAGGAAAAATTACTAAATTCCGTGGGTGAAATCGAGAATCTTCAACCCTTAAATCCATGGTTGCTCTTTCCATCGCTTGCCAAATTTAATTTCTTCATTGTCTTTTTGAGAAAAAAAAATCAAAGGCCTGGTTCATGCTATTTGTTTCGAGGCAAAACGAGGGAAAGTATAAAAATAGTATCCTACCAGAAAAAAGGATCGAGATACATACTTTGGGCATCCCTTTTTCCTCCTACTAAAGCCCCTAATATCTGCGTCTTTATAGCATTTAATTCTTCTTTGTCATTACACTAACTCTTCGATTTTCTGCTTTCGGTATAAACAACTGATGAAGATGATAAAGCGACGGCTTACTGAGATATCCTAATCTGTGTAAATTTATATTACGATTTATTTAACTGTTTTTTACTCCATCACGAGGGCTGATTCTGATTGTGGAAGGCATGCTGCTGATTGTTTGAGAAAATTTGTTGGCTTTAATGTGAATCTAATTTTGTTTATTAATATTTAACAAATTTTTAAAAATAAAAATAGCGTATGTCATGAATAACATAAACAATGTGGGCTTCCGATGCGTCAATTGTTGGCGGTTTAGCAGCAAAAACTAGTGACTTTTCGTAGCTCCGAAGGAAATAATAGAGAGGGACCAAATCGCACGATCGTGGAGACCAATTGATAGGTCCATTTCTCAAATATCGCTCAAAGGACCAATCAGTGGAAAAACGGTAAAAAATTATGCTTTTCTGGCGTGTTCTTATACGGGTGTGGGTAAATATCTTTGTCCAGATTTTTCCACGTAGTGGGAGGATAGAGTGTAAATTGTTGCAACCAACGAAGGAACAATAAATTAGATCTTCTTACACACTTTCGATTACGGAAACGATATGCTCTTCAACGCTGTTTTGGCATTATTACTTTGTTTAGAAAGCTTGAACACATGTTAAACTAAATCTATCCTCAGTTTGACAGATGGACAATTATGGGCGCCCAAAAAAGCACACAAAAATTAATATCGTAAAGATTCATAAATATTGAATTTGAAGCAAGAGAATAAGAATAGAGACTGATCAAGAAAAGTCTATGGGCAACGTGATAGAGGAGATGGCTTGAATGTAGTCTAAGAATGGACAGTACAAGCATAGAAACACGGGTTTAGAGAACAGAGCCAGAAGACAGAACGAGGAGAACCTGTGAAGATAAAATCGAAAAGTTTCATCAGGGATTTGGTAAAATCATCGCGGAAATGAACAAACTATGCCGTGAGCAGTAGAGGAGGTGGACAGCTCATAGCTTCTCTGATTCCTAGCGGCACTGAAGAAAGAAATAGAAAAACTTTGCAAACGAGTAGGTATCTGGTTTGTTCCGTTTTGTTTAAATCTTATTTATAAACGATGTTCTAGGCTAAAACAGATAGAAAATATGCCAAAACTAAACATGCACCTTTTTATCTTCCTTTATTATGAGACAAGAAAACTTTAGTTACCTAACTAATCTGTAGAACTCTAAGGAAGTGTAGTGAATTGGGTCTATCCACTAGTATTCAGCGAAGATAGGCTTCGTCACTTTTGCTTGTACTACGTCATTGGAAATGTATATAAAAAACCACAATATCACCCTTCATGGGGATGTAGTTAAATGCCTTAAATGTATCCTTTGTATATAAAAATACTCCAAAAATGTTTAAGAAAAATACAATCTGATATATCAAATGGTAGACATAATTTCTGTTCCCGATAATAGATTAGCATATTTCTATTCCATTTTTCTATCATATATCAGGTACACCAACGGAATGACAAAGGAGCAACAAATATTCCATTGCGTGCCATGGTATCATTTTTCCCATGTGATAAAAGCATGCAACCCGATTTGTTCACTATAGGTTATTTGAGTCCTTAGATCGGAGATACGTCAGTAATGCGTACTTCCAGCATAATTAGCTGCCTATTTTTAAAAGTAAGCTAATAACAATAATTGGCTCGATTATATTACATCAAAGAAAACTTACATAAGTTTATAGTGTAGATACGGGTATTTTTTTTTATATTCACTTAAATTAATTTTTTTTTATTTGCACAAGTACTTGTTTTGTTGAAAATTTTAAGCTTTTCTTAAATTTTTTTAGTTTACAGTATTTGACTAGCTATAGCTCTGACAGCTTTGGAGTTTCTTCATTAGGTTGTTCACCTGATTTTGGTGCCATTATTACCACCGCGATTTTCTACATTTATTGTACAGTTGTGTTCAAAATAATAGTAGTGCTCCTTGACAAATTATTGAATAACAAATTGTAGCATGTTGAATCGTTCAAAATCTGAATTCAGCCGGCAGACATTTTGAATGGAAACTTTTTTGGAAATCGTGTCAGGATTATAGTCTTCGCTCATTCCTTCCGTTTGATCATATTCCATAGCTTCGAATGGTTGGAAGACATTTTCAAGATATTCAGCAAATATCTGCTTTTTGTTGAATAGTTTTCGCCTAATTTTCATTGCTATTCTTAGGTGGAAATATACATCATGTGTTGTTGATGTTGTACTACATGCATATTCGAGTCAAATTTTATAAATGTCGACTAAGCAGTTCTTGAGTTAGGCTTAAGAGAAAAATAGTTTTAGTATATCAAGAACACCGTGTTAAATACTCGTATATGAACAGATGTAAACTTTAGTTTGTCAAATTTCTATGGGATCTGTAGTAGAGTCACAACTACAGAAAATTATTTTAGTTGAACAGAAATGCATTAGAACAGCGATGTATCGCGAGGGTATCAAGTTAAATTCTCGACGGATAAAATAATGTCATCGAGATATTTTTGGGGCCCAATGCTAATCATAACTACTTATTGCAGGGTCGTAAAACTATTTAAGTTTCATTAAGCCCGTATGATACTTCATTTTTTCTTCATTTTTAATGCATTAAATCATGTTTGGGTGTCAGCCTTGCATAAAAGAGACAACACGATTTTTTAAGAAAAGGAAAGCAATTAAAATTTTGCAGAAAAATAACAAACTGTCAGCTTTTGTTTTTGTATTGAGCAGAACAGAATCACAAACGGCAAAAATTAATTAGGAATTTAGGTTTTTGTTTTTCTTCGAACATTTCCAAAACGGTTGCAATTAATAAATTTATATTTAAAACACACAAAATGAGTACATCTGGATCCATTTCCCAAATTCAAAACAATTCAGTTTTGCAATGACTAAATTTAATGCAGAAATGTAAAAAAAAAGCTGCCAGCGGCTGAAAAATTTAGTTTGGGTTACATTTTTAATGCATTTTTTCTGACATTTTCACATTTATTAGGTTAGTGTGTACGCACTCACACTTAATGGAAATTTCAGTAGTGAATTTTTCGTACTGCTCTAATTTCATTTTCAGAGCATTAAAAATGAGAAAAAATGTAGTGTCATACGGGCTTTACAAAGACATCCGAGTTTAAATAAAATGAGCGTTTCACACCCATTATTAACAAGTAAAGTATTGTAGCTGAAATATCAAATTTAATCGAAACAGAAAAGATCCTTTTCTTCTAACTTAACCGTTAATTTTAAGGTTACTTTAAAATCTGGATTTTGCTTGAAATTGGGAACTTTCATAAGTCCATTGAAGCTATTGATAAGTGTAAAGAAAAGCAGAGTTGGGTTGAGCCAACCTTTGCGAGTATGCTGTACGATAACTTATACGATTGATCCAAGTCTCCAATACATAAAAGTCTCCAGGTAAAACAATTTCACAAAACCAATACTTAGCAAAAAATAGATTAAAATAAACAAATTGCAAAAAATAGAGTAAGTAAACTAAATGATTTTATTAACAAATGTACTCAAGAAAAATTTAAAGCTACACACTACCAAATCTTTTCTCGTCCATCCTTAAGTCTTCTGATGTTCATACTTTACGCACCCAGGACTTTTCCTAGCACTTTTGGCCTTCTCCAGTTTGTATTTCCTTCGCCTCTGTTTGTCGTCTATCTGTTTCTGGAGCGCATTAGCACTATCTTCCATTTGCCGCTTGATTCGGTACTTATAAACCACAATTCGCGATAAATTCGACATTAATTCTTTTTCAAATCTATTCATCTTTGGCGCATTCGATACTATTAAACATTCGGTGAGTTGAAATTTTGCCCTTGACAACCGAGCAGGGTTTGGATTTGGGCGGTTCAATTCCCAACGGTACACAAATATATTATAAGTCAGTGATGCTTTACTTGGCTCCTTTTCTATTGGCCGTCCCTCGGTTATAGTCTTCTGATTTCGTGGTCTTTTAAAATACGAAAGGCCTAGAGAGCACATGCTAACGATTGAAAGCATTCTCATATACTGCTGCTGAAATTTATATTTTTTTTAATTTTATAAGCGCCGTGAAAATTTCTGGATATTAGGCTACATATCATTTATAATTTTGTTTGCTGCTCTAATGACTTCAATAGAATTATTCAGGAAAATAAACAATCAGTGAGAATGTGAATTCCCCAAAATCCTTCGCACAGGCAAAAGGATTAATGAGTATCTGGGTAGATTTACTGTCATCCTTGTGGTATGCGTTTATTGCCTTAAGAGAACCCTAAAATCATTCCCTACAGACACGCAGGCAAAAGGATTAAGTACGAATTCCAGCAAAAGGATAATCAAGTGGAGTGATGCAATAGGCAAATCGTCCTCAATTCGACATTAGGTCAAGTGATATTTACAGTCAACTTGGGATGATTTTCCCAAGAAGCGGTGACATTGTGCCAGGATAATGAATTCAGTGTTTTTTTTAATTACAGCAGTTATTTGTAAAGTAAATTTTGTGTGGCATCATTAAATTTTCCCAACTTTGAAATGGGCTGCGGACAACGGGGTGATTAGGCTAGGTAGCAGAAAGTAAACAGCACAGTTTAAGGTCGCATAAGCACCCAGATAAAGTTAATTAAATTTGTAGAATGTGCGAATCATCGTTTTAGCTAATGTTGCATGAATAAGTTACGATTGAGAGAGAGAGAGAGAGAATTGACGGGTAGAACTATGTATGTATGTGTGAGAGAAGCAACACAGGTTTAAAACCTTTGTTGCCATCTGTTGTTAGCTTCTATAATTATATGTCGGTTTTATTTTAATGCTAATAGTTGGAAGTTCTTAATGATGTTGATCCTTGATCCTATGTTTAGAGGTAATTAAAGCCTTGTGAACGTAGTTAAAGTAGATTTCTTGTGTAGGATACCTCATTTTATAAAATGTCTTTTATTGTGCTCCAGAAGAGCCTGATTTTTTTAAGAATTGGGACTCTGAAATAAACTAAACCCTCTCTTACCAGCTGCATGCGTAAAAATGGATTAGTTGTCATTTACTTTAATTTAAGACTAAGCCTCAGTCAGAGCACCTCCAAGCCAAAGTACACAAAGATGCACAGTCTTTGCAGATGGTCAACCGATGCAAACCAATTTTTATCACTTATTTGAATCAATCGAACTGGACAGAAAATATTCCCCATTATTCTTGTCAAAAATCAAATAATTTCCCTCCTTTCCTTTCATCTAGTATTTCACAAAGGAGAGACAATTGCTATCTTTCTTCTTGCAGTCTTGATGGAACTTGCAGCCATGGATCCAGTTTCCTTTGCAAATGAAGTTCTCTTTTGTTTATTCAAAAACTCGTAATCAGACTTTTGATTGCGCTGGCCTTTGTGTCGGTATCTTCATACTCGTTGGAGTATTTCTTTGTAAATTCCTTTCTTTTGATGAATAAAGCTCAACGATTTGATCAAACTTTGATGGTGTTGTTGATTTTGGTTTTCAACCATGCAATACCTTATCGCTTCGATAGATTTATTCGTTTTCATAAAGGAATAATGCAATTAATTAACACATCAAAGCCGAGTTCTAATTAACTAAAACCACTTCCTCTCAGTGGTCGACAATGTGTATGTCAATAAAAAAATTATATTTTATCGTTCACGTTTGGTTTTGGTGTTCAGTGCCATTAAGTTAATTTGGTGAAATATCAGCATCAAAATTCACTTGCCAGTGAAGTGGTAGTACGTAATGAACTGCTGCAAATCCTAATCAAAAAGTTTCCACTAGGACCTCATAGAATATCTGGTAATGGACTTCCGCCTGGACTTGCAACTCGAGCAATTGCATCGCAGTAAAACAAGTCATGCGATTGTTTAGTAAATGGCCCATGGGAGCCTAATTTGCAATTCAATTTGACCAAAGGCTTTCTAAATGGATGTTGACTTTGATTTGACCTATTCATCAAACGCATAATCATTCCAAAACAAGTGAGGACTAAATACCTAATCAAAATTTGATACATTGAACGAACATTACGCTAAAGTTGCTTCCTGGACGTGGTCGGTACATTTTCTGATGCCACTATGGGCAAAAGTTTCGGCTTTTTTGTGAGATTGGTGGGCACCTTCCTTCGGCGGAAAACCCATAATAACCCCGATTCCACATTTAAATAGAATAGTCGCACCTTGGTTTTTAATTTTATTGTAATGCTTCTCCAGATTGTAGACAACATACCTTCGCCTTTGGTTTTGTGATTCGCTCGTCAATCGAGACAATACGTCCTATTGTACAAGAGTGCTGCCGGTAAGGTTGTGATAGTTGGGTTCAGCAGAATTCAGCATTCAGCACTATATTCGCTTCATCTAGGTCTATGCGATGGGAGGCAAATATTGTTGGCATAGTCGATGTCTTTCAGATAGATTGTAACACTCCATTAGATTTCACAACTGCTCACCGATATACATAGCATCCCGAATAAATCCTTCTCGGATACCACGCAAATTTATCTGGCAGCCTATTCCTGTACAGTACGTAAAATTTCTTGCTTCCGTAGCTTGTTTGATAATAGGAGGCACACACTTAGCTTCTGTTCATTCTATCGAAGGATTACTCAAAGTTAAAAGTAAATACAAATACTTGGCGCAACAGACCGTATGTGGTCGAGGACCTAGCTTCTCGCGACCATTCGTGTTGTGCGTGTTATATTTTTTCACACAAACGGAAGGGACCTTCTGTTCAGAGCCATATCTGAAAGGCAAATTAAGAAGCTTTTAGACAGTTATTACTCTCGGACATTTGTCAGACATTCGCGAGAGGTGAGACCATGAAAAAACTTGTTGGTGTTTTCACCAACCTCTCGCTCAGCAATCCAACGCACTAACCAAATGACGCAGATTAATCTCCGACTTTTTCCAATACCACTGCCCAGGTCTCCAACGTAGTAAGAACAAATTCCTTGGGAGGTACTTTTTGTAGGACGTAGAAGAATTCGCCAACACGCCAACAGAAAGGATAATGAAATTCATCAAATCCTCATGATGGCTGGTATGCAAAGACTCGCAACAGTAAGTATCGGAGCAAAATATAGAGTCATAATTGGGTTTCTATGGGCAGGATCAACTTTTCCCCAAGGGGCATCACAATGCCAACTCTCCTTGCCAACCCACCTACCTAACCTAACTGATCTCCGAATTTGATTATAATCCGAAACGGGTTCGTATTTAAAACAGAAGAGGTCAGAAGGAAAGGCATTGTCATTGTCGAGAGTGTTTTCTAGATGTTTTTTTAAAGAGTTCGAATGTGATATTATATTTTTGTTTTTTAATATTTCTTTAATCATTTCTCAACATACTCAGCATTGTCAATTTGGGGTGGATACACTTAGTCCAGCCATTTTCTACCTACTTTAAGCTATCTAAAAAAAATCACTTTGCCGAACTTTGTATATTGGCCTCTGTCCCTGCGATGTCCTTCACATTTTACGTGAACCGCTTTCCATTGAGGTATTTTTTTAATATTTAGAAACAAAAAACATTTTCTCCTTAATTCTGCGCCGTACTGATATTGCGTGAAATCGGTACATTACCACCTACTGGTTGTCTTTCCCTTATTCAAGTAGTCAATGGTGATCATAATATTTCCAGCTGACGATATCGTATTCTTTTTGTTTCATGCACTCTCACCGAAGAAACCCATTTTCATTGACTGAGCTTAATTTAGTAATGGATCCCTACATGCACATAATGCTGCAGAAACTTCAACAAACGCGACACATCTCTCTTATCTTCACCAATCTTCATCGTCTGCTCATACGATATCTTGGATTTCGCTGACCGTATCCTCTGTTCTCATTTTTGCTCATCTTTGATTTCATTGAACCAATATCTGGTGCATATTTCCTCTAAACCGCTTGCAACTCCTTCTTGATTTCTTCGAACATTTTCGTATCTAAAAAAGAATGGACTTGCAGATTTTGCTTCTCTCATAAACTGACGCTCTCAGTCGTCAAACATTGGTATTTTTCATACACTTCTGGTATATTGGCTATAATTTAGAAAATTTCGATAAGCATATACATATGTGGATAACTCTCCAATTTGTGCACTCCATTGGGTTGCATTGGGAAACCTTCTTCAGGAAAGTCCACTATCTCCCAATTCCTTTTTAAGAGTGGATATAGCAAGTCTTTGGAACACATGGGTGGCCTAAAGGTTATTTGACTTCTTCAAGGAAACGAATGTCTGGCCTGACATTTCAACTTTTCTTCAAATCCCAAGTCAGTCTCAGAATGACATAGCATTTGCTTATTTGTATACGTATTTAATCAAAACCTCCTATCCAATGTTACTATACAGATTGTCTTTACACTCAGATCATCAATCAAACGTCAAACAATAATCACGATTTTTAGATACTTTACGACAACTGTGGGAATTTATTCTCCCTCTCGTTTCCCACATCTGGATTGTGCTTAATGGCGCCTATATTTGTATTTTTTATGATCCATTTAAAGTATTGATAAAAATAAATTTATCATTCCTTCTTGCTCCGTTCTTATCCTCTGAACTTTCCAATTTTCCAGTACCACCTTGGAGTGCTGTAAATGGTATCGCTCAGGACTTTCTGTTGCTGCCTGACGTTTAAAATAAAAAAAACGCCAGCCATTATTTACATACATATAAAGCCTTAGCTTTCGCGCTCAAGGGCATTGCTTCATTCCTCCCATGTTAACCTTATCCGACGGACGTACAGGAGTGATTTGCACGTTCGATCTATCTCACATCCTTGAATTTGAAAAATGTTGCACGAATCATGTTTCAAACATTCGTGAGGTTTTAAACGAAAATATTTATGTAATTTAGGTATACCCCATACTGTTGATGGTAAGACGTGTCCTTAATTATTTTCGGCTTTTCTCCGGCAAAGTCCTGTGGCGGATAATAAATCATTTTCGTCGAGAATGCTTACGAAGCATGAGTGAACGTCTTCTGAGGTATTTTTTCAAATTTTCCTTGTTTTTCTGTGGGTTACGCTTCTTTTCATCGAAACGATACATGCATTCCAAACAATACTTCGACTTTTCCCCCACTTTCCCACGACGTTTTGATCCCTATCAGGGTTTTATTCTTCCTATGTGGTACATATTAGTGGGTGTTGTTGTGTGTGCTGTTTTTATTACCAGAGAAGGTGGACGTCGTTATCCTTTTTATCTCTTCATCTTAAAGTAAATCTTTTACCGTGAAGGTGAATGGCTCTTGGAATCGTATATCCCTTTTCTATTTGATTTCATTTTCCTTAAAGACGTAAACTCTATTTCAAGCACGAACATTTCTTAACTCTGCTGGTATATTGCTCGCAAGAGATTGGCCACGTGTCTTGCTTTGTCAATATAAACCTCAATGTGTGTGAATGCGTCAGCTTTTAGATTGCACGTATGTATATATCTTCCTGTCTTTTATTCCCAAAGCAAACATTTTTATTCTATACTCTCTTTTAGGGCTTGGCAATACGATTAGAAAATCATATCTGCAATGCAAATCAAATTCATTTAAGAGGAATGCCGTCACTCTAGAACTGAGTAAGGTCATGGCAGTATAGGGGACCTTATGCAAAATAAACTCTGAACCATAAGGAGACGGCGAAGAAGAGTGGACTACACGGAGAGAATTGCCGGTCTTTTAGCCACAAGGCTGAGAACACTCGACCTTCCTGTGCACACACAGGACATTACAAAAATAATAAGAGAAATGACACCACTTGTCGACCTACCAAGTGATGTTGTTAAAAAGTCTTATATCTTCCTCAACAACTTTGTAACAATTTTCCTGCACTATAAACAGATGGCTTGAAAATATCAGAGGAACCAAAATGGAACCAACCCTTCAACACCAGGCGACGTAGTGATGATGCTGTTATCGCAGAGATCTGAGATGTTGTTAGAAAAATGTCAGCTTAAATTTTAGCGAGTAAAAATTATTGCATACATATGTATCTATTGTAAAAGGATTTGTCTGCATTGGCTCAATGGCTAAGCCTGTTCGAAGAATGGAAGTCCTCCAATCCAAAGCAGGCCTTGCCATTTCATTTATTTCAATTTCATTTATCTCTTCACAAAGCCCGCCGGCATCAAGGTAGTGCTTAAGCCGATTCCTTTTTTATGTTGTTTTGGATATGTTTTTGAAAGATCATGTCAATGAATCCAGCATTACCTTCTTATTCTTTGCTAACATTACAGGTAGCGCAAGCGGATAGGGGATAGATTAATAAAATGCGTTTGATAATTGAAATTTTACACGGACTAGTTCTTCCCATGTCTAAGCCAAAAATCATACTGCGAATATGACTTAAAATATAGAAGCACGAAGACGATAGTACTTTTGAATAGTCATTCATTAAAATGTTACCACCTTAGGATCAAGTTAAATAAGATTTGACTCAGGAAAGCCCCATGCACTGACGCCGTCTAACTCTGCAGACACATCGCTAACTAAATGAAGACTTCATATTAACCTTTGTTTCTAAAAAGATGAAAGTAATTCCTAAATGCAGAACTTACAGAAAGACTGGGAATAAGGAAAGTTTTTCCATTTCTAGCGGGCAAGTTTACAATCTACGATTATGACGGAGAGAATCAGTCACCATTTGCTCACTTCATTAATAGGCTAGAATCCTGTTACAGTTACTATACGCCGGTTCCATTAGAAATGTTTCAATCCAATAACTGTTCCAGTTTGTCTTATCAAGCCTTCGAATATATCTCAAGATAAAACTGGACAGACTTGTCTCACGATTAATGATGACACTTCCAAGTGGAATATTGACTCAATTCAGCTTACTTAAGTGAAACTACAGACATTAAGCTATATCGAGATTTCTTCACTTGCACATGATCCGCAGGATAAATACAATAGTAAATGCACTGCAGAACAGAGTTGATTCCGATTTTTTTCCAACCAAGACATCTACATAACTATGGCATTTGAAAAAAAAACACTTGTAACATCAGAGGTGACTAACGGTATTTCTCAGATTTATTCTGTATCCACTAGATTCCACTTATTCTATTGGCATGCAAAATTCTACAGAAGTCCCTGCATTTCATTCATAAACTGCATGTAGGCATCATCCTTAGTGGCTCCTTTGTTCAACTCTGATGCTGGTTTTGGTTCCTGAGTGTACTGCTTAGTCTTATTGTTAGGTCTCTGTTTGTCTTCGCGCTTCACTCGTAGCGCAGATGGAACAAAGCGGGTGACATCCGCACTCAAATTTCTAGAAAAAAAATAAACGTAACGCCATTACCAGATACATTCCGAATAAAACAGGCATTCGTACCTAATTTGAGGCTTGGCTGTGATGGTCGTCACACCTTTGGTGTCCTTGTGTGGTAGGTTCTTCGAGTGCATCATGCGCGGTGGTAATCCTGGTGGTGGTCCCGGAGGCATTCGGATATTCATACGCGGAGGCATACCACCAAGACCTGGACGACCTGGTGGAGGTGGTCCGGGAGGCATGCGAATGCCAAAGCTAGGAGGCATACCTGGACGCAAGGGCGGTGGTCTGAACATCATTGGAGGAGGGAGACCAGACGGCGGCGGAAGTGGTGGACCGTTGGGTAGAGCCATTGGAGGAACCGGCACAGCTGCGGGCATCGCTGGAGGTAATGGTATTGCTACGTGAGAGGTATCTGGCGTAGGTTCATCTGATTTTGATAGACTTGAATCGCTGTCTTCTTCGGAGCTGTCGTCAGATTCGTCGCTTTCATCTTTGGTATCACTCTCACTGCCCTTGCGTTCAGCGGCACGTTCTTTTTCCTTCTTTTTGTGCACGTTCTCCATCTCCTTCATAAATTCATCGATGTTTTGACCCGAAATAGCAAGCATTCGCTGTTGCAAAGCATTGGGTTTTGGTATATCTTCCCCGTCTTTACCCTTAGCCTGGTCCGGCCTTAACTTTTTACTTGAATCCCTCTGCAATGGTTCATCGTCCTCCGCATCAGTATCAAGATCAGACATTTCATACAAATCGGGTGGAGGACCAGGTGGCACGCCGGGTGGTTCAGGTTTCTTAGCTTCCACGGGTTTTTCTTCAGGCTTTTGTTGCTGCAGAATGAATTTGTCTTTAGATGAATCACTATTAATAACTCTGTGTGATCTTACCATATCGTTTGGTTTACGCAGGGTTCCAGGCGGCGCACCAGGAGCAAAAGGCGGTAGAGACAAGGCAGCTGGTGGTGGGGGCAACCGATTCGGTGGTCCAGGAAAAGGAATAACGCCAGGAACGGCATTTACCTACGAAACAGAGATTATCACAAATGTATTCATTCATCCCAAGCCCGCAACTCACTTGCGCTGGAAGAGGAATTTCATCGATTTGTACGCTCTGTGCGTGCTTAACGCTTTCATAGTATTGCTGCTTTTTTAGACGTTTCTTTTCGTAGTCTACCTCCTTACGCTTTAGCTCTGCCCAATGTTCGGGATCGTCAGTGTGCTGTTTTGACAGAAATTTCAGTTTAAACACAAAACGAACTCATGTTGCATGCTTTACTTACATAGAGGCGCATGACGCGGTCAAAGGTTTCTTTCAGTTTCTTCCGTTTGTCTCTGAGTACTTTTTCATTTAAGGGGGATGGCTGCAGAACATTGTACTCTGGTGGAAGCAAGAATATCAGTGAGGCACAGGTCTGTGGTAGATTAACTTACCCATCTCATCGATTTTCTCCATTTCCTCCAGAATCTGGCCAGGGTCTTTGTTTTTTAGTACAGCAGCTCGGACCATTTGTCGTTGTCGTTTGTTCTTCTTAAGTTCCTTCTTCCGGGCCTCCTTTCCTGGGCGGAATAGGATATGGTTTAAAAGTTTTTTTTAATTTATTTTCGATTTAGGAAACTTACTTGCTTGATCTGTGGGATTCATGTATTTACCACTTTTAGTGGTATTGATGGAGCGGCGTCCCATCTTCTTAAAATATTTATTTTTTGCGGCTTTTAAATAAAAATAATAAATTTGCGTCCAGAAGCACGACGTATGAAATATTCGAATAAGAAGCTGTCAAATTAAAGAAAATGTCAAAAAAATTTCGTAGACGGAAAAACAAACGACTCGAACAGAGACGTTAAACGCGGTAATCCAATCTAGTACATCAGGAAAAGTTTTAGATGCCGTCAGATGGGTACTATTTAGATGGACCCTGTTTCGATGACTACTCTTGAGTCTGCTATGTCCACTGTTTGGTGGTGAGGAAAGCATATACAGCAGTCTTATTGTAGTTCATTAACATATCTTAATACAGTTATGTTCGTGTTTGAAGGCTTCAAAATGTTTTCATCTTAGACATGTTGGTTTTGTTTCTTACCACTACATAGTAAGCCTTATTCCCGTTTATAAAAATCCCAAATTAGTAGTTTCTCAATTGCTTCCACTCTTTTTAGGTACATAAACTTGAAACATTTATACAATAATTTTTAGTTTATCAAAAATTCATTTTTATTTCCCACAATTTAAATTCTAAAATAATCCAATCTATTCCACAATTCACAGTTTGACAGCCTTTGTTTTATGTTGTAGCTAATCTACTCCATTTTTGGAGACTTTGGTTCCTCAACCGTTTGTTTTGTTGAACGCGATTTGAAAGTAGTGCAAGCTTGTTTAATAATTGTCTGCATTTTCTTTATTTCTATTTATGAAACATACTTTATTTTTAATTATATGGAGGCCAATTACAAGCTAGTGCAATCGGTGGACCCGACAAAGTGCCGACCTAAAATCAGAGAAAGTAAGTGTTCGAATTTAATACAAAATCTGTAATTTTCACAATTGTTTCTCTGACACCCACATAGAATTTGCCAAACTTACACTTTCGTCAAACAAAAAAAAACCTGAAGACAGTGAAATGCAACAGCAGCTCAGGGAACAGAATTTGCAGTCGAACGTAAGTAGGAATCTGTTAAGTGAACTGCTCACCGATGATGAGTCGGACGGGGATTATCAAGAGCAGCAGAAGCCCCTAGAGAACCTTCTTTTGCGGACAGATTCTTCCCCAAGTGATGGGAATATTGCACTCGCAGAGCCACCTTCAAATAGTCCTGACGCAACCCATTGCTCAGAACTGGAGCAAGAAGTCGATAATGAAAAATCTTTAGAAATGGAACCATTATTGGTGAGTGGGGTGGAGAACACAGAGGCACAGCCCGGTATGGACGACGTTATCGAAAGGTTGTCTTCTCGAGTGAGTTTGTTGGCTATGGGATCAGCTCCTATTACTATTAGCTCAGGAGCTAGTGACATAGTGTCAACACAAAATCAGAGAATGGGCGGTGGACAAAGATTTTCTGATTTGATGAGAGCGAAGCGAAAGAAAGAGCCAGAAGTCTCAATATGTCTTTCGTCGACATCTAGTGAAGATAGTGATGCTGCAATTACTATTTCAGATTCATCAGAGGGGGAAAATGAATATGAGGTAAATGTGTCGCCATCGGTTTCCACAAACCTGCATCAAACGACAAATACAGCCAAGGCCGACCGCATGGCTGCGTTTCTACGAGATGTGCGGTTAAATTATGGTCTTCCTGTCGACTCACCGGATCGATCGGAATTCGAAAACAGACAGAAAGAAATAGCTACCGCCGATACAGAGCCGATGACAATGGAAAGTGACTCACGTAGTGCTGGCACAGCTGGAAGGATAGCGACTGCTGATACGGAATCAATGACTCCT
Organism: Blera fallax; assembly: GCA_946965025.1. Taxonomy (NCBI): domain Eukaryota; kingdom Metazoa; phylum Arthropoda; class Insecta; order Diptera; family Syrphidae; genus Blera; species Blera fallax. Next base: position 73,129,110 of record OX337248.1, read on the forward strand.
GAGGAAGATATCATGGTGAATGAGCCGTTAACAACACCAAAGAATACCTCGGGAAGAAGACTTGCCTTGGACGATACCCAGGACATGACAAAAGCAAGTGAAACGATGCAGAGCTCTCCACACTATGCTCCCGTTATGAAAGTCGGCACAGAGTTTCTTGAAAATAGTATCCAAAGGGCAAGTGATTCCATCCCCGAAGATTCCCTGACGATTGCCGAAACTTCCGAAGAAGAGGAGATAAATGATGAACCGGTTCCGCCAAAGACGGAGGCAGAAGGAGCCCTTACGCCGAGCGAATCTTTATCCAATCAAAAATCTTTGGATTCATCCGCATCAAGTGGGCAAGATACACAATATCAAATCAATATATCCGCCAAAATAAACATAAAAATTCAAGTCTCTCACCAAATGGATGATTCTACGTCGTCGAACTCCACAGCACACTCTCAGCCCAACAACAGGTCTGAAAGTGATTCCACGGAAGAGAAAACACAAAGTAGCGCTCACAAAGCAAAAAATCAGGCGAACGCATTGGAAGATGCTCCACATTCACCTCCAGAGCGAGATATTCCTCAAAAGTCGCCTTTAACAGAGAATAAATCACCAGACGATTTCATGGAGAAAGCTCAACGCATACTCACTGAATTATATGGAAACAGTTGGAAGACACCTGAAGTGATGCGTTCCCTAAAGAAAACTAATGCGAAGAAAGAGCCTAAAGCCAATCCTAGACCCTCAGAATCCCGAAAGGAACCAACAGACGAGAGTGCTCTTGACGATTTCTCAATTTGTAAGTATGTTTGGCTTTATTTTTGTAATTCTCTCTTATAGTTCCCTTCGCCACAGTTCGGAGAAATATTCCACAAAACCTGGATTCGACGCGTTTGCCATCTACTCCAGTAACAACCTTTAAGGCACCAAAAGCCGTGACCACTGGTAGCCTTCGCAGGCCAAGAAATATCAAAAAGAATGATGATTTGAACACACCAAAGATCGAGATAACAAGGACGAAAAGTGGCAGAGAGGTGCGCCAGAGATGGCGTACTCCCGTTAATAGTGATACGGAGTCTGAAGGTGAGAATGCCTCTGGAGATTTTGACAAATCCTGGAGCAAGTCTGATGAAGATGTCGAAAACAAAAAGCCTACATCTCCTGCGAAGATAAGGCGCGGCAAACAGAAAACAAATCTTACTCTGTCCAACAATGACTGTGAGCTTGTGTATTTGGACTTGAGCAAAGGTGAGGTTGAAGTTCAACATAACGTCTCTGCGAGTCCTCCAGCGAATCATGGTAAGTTCGGTGATGAAATTTGAAGCGCTTACGTTCACAGCACGTTCCTTCTTGTAGATGAAGTATTTAATCGCCGCCTTGAGGAGATACTGAAAAGTTGTAAATTCAAAGACAAACCTAAACTAGAATGCACACCGAGCGGACAGACAAAGCGTAAGCTATTCACAGCGACACTAAATGAAGAAGACGAGAACTTGATGGCACCTTTCGATTCACCTAAAGAGCTGATGCGAAATATTGACAAAGACGAGGAAAGCGTTAAGATGTCTGGTGCTCCTTTACCCGCCAAATTCGAACCCTTCAATAAACATCTGGAGGCCGTGAAAACGGGACGACCCATATTCAAGATTCACACGCCTAAAAATAAACGTGACTGCCTCGAGTATCCAGCTGAAAGTCCATCGGCACCGAAAACCCCGAAGTCGATCCCCAAGGACTCAAGAGTGATTAACGATCTTAGTGCTACCCCTGTTGACAAATATGGTTTCCTTAAGTCACTAGACCGTAGGTTTACAGAAGTCGAGATATTTTTCCGACTAAAATGTTTTTTTTTATAGTGTGTGTTGGGAAATCGCTCTGCCATCCAGACGCTCTCTATTACAGAGACAACTATAGGTTAAAAAAAGACGAATTGGCGAATAAGCTTTACGAGATCTATAACAAAAAGTGCTTCAGTCAGCAACTCGACGTTCCCATTAAATGGAATAAAAAATTGACTAACACGGCGGGCCGTTGTATGAACAAGAAGAGGTGAGTCTTTTAAACCGATTGCAATGTCGTAAGATATCCTCAGCTCCATAACTGAGAAGGATAATTAAAGCCACTCTCCTCGAGTCACACTTCAAGTGACCAAGCGCAGATATGTGTTATGGATCTGGATAGAGTACTGTTAAATCTAAACCTCAGCGTTCTTCATTGGCAGGAAAATAACTTGGAAAAGAGGAAGTTCTAGTAACTTTCTAATTACACGATACATTCTCATTGAATATGTGTGTAACCTCTGCATATAAAACAAAAACGAAGGGTTCTATAGACATGAGTTCCTTGATAGAAAAGAACTTGTCTTAAAGACATAAATATCTAAATCCTTCAACAGACTTGCATAGAAGGGTAAGGACAATCAATTTCCAACACATTACCGGTCAGATCGAGGGCATAAACAGACGGAATTGCCTACTACCTATGAGCTCTAAATTTCTCTGTCATTCGACTAATTTTCAACTATACAAAGCACTTTTTATCAATCTGCCGCTGAAAGCGTATACGCCAGAACCTATTATCGTAACATCTGCAGAGTTCACGGCTCTCATAAAAAAATAATTCTCCTTCCGCATAAAGTCTTTCTAATTTTCAACAAATTTTATTAATTTCTTTCAGGATGGGAGAAAGAACGTGTGTTATTGAGCTCAGCGAAAAGGTATTAACGAGTGCCGATCGACTTAGATGCACGCTTATTCATGAACTCTGTCATGCAGCCACGTGGGTGTTAAATGGAGAAGGTGGCCACAATGCAACATGGAAAGCGTGGGCACGCAAAGCAAATCAAGTCTTCCCCGAACTACCAAAAATTGGAGTATGTCATCAATACGACATTGAATATAAATACACGTACAAATGCACCTTATGCGGAGCCAAGTAAGATTGAACTGAACAAAGCTAGCATTTTCAACGTTGCTTTTTTTTTTTTTTTTAAGATCACATGCCCATTCGAAATCGAAGAAGGTTGAAAATATCAGATGCTCCTACTGCCATGGAGCTATTGAGGTCTACCTCAATAAAAAGGACAAAGAGGGCAATACGATAGCGACACCAGTAAGAGAGGCAACTGGATTTGCAAAATTCGTCAAAGACAAGTACAAGGAGTTCAAACGACCCGATCTCAAACACGCCGATGTCATGAAGTTATTAAGTAATGAATTCGCCTCGATGAAGGTGGATGGTAAATCATAAAAATGCAGAGGATGTACCATTATAACTAGATTTTATATTTTGGACTGTATTATATTTTGTAAGGTTCCCATTATTGATTAAACAACACAAAAATGTACTGCGGTTTTTTTAATCTAGAGCAATCCTCCTTATTCTCATTGGCAGGTTGCCACCTGACTTTATTTTAGTCTGCTCTTAAACTTTTGTATATGACAATTGTCACTCAAGTTGTCACCCAAATTGACTATGAACATTTGCTCTTCTTTGTTTCATTTGGACCTTCATCAAGGTAAGATCAAAAAAGATAGTCCCTGACATATACGAATATAACTACCCTCCAACATTGGATCAGGCCCATCGAAATTGATGCATGGCTGCAGCAATCTCAGACTCAGAAAAGAGCATATTAGGTCATCACGTTGGCAGTCATTAGGCGAACAAAATGAAGAAAAACTAACCTCCAACTTTAGCCAATATCTCTTATTAGAACTCACCTCAAGGAAAAACATGGTCAAGAAACTGTCATAAATGCAATCAGATGTCTTCACAACATTTTTTTTTTTAAAGTACATTGCCCGATAAGTCAGAAAAACAAAAAATTCAATAGATATCCTGAAGTCTACCGAACAGCTCTGCGATTGAATGGACTCATTCTTTTAAATGACAGATCAATTCAATGTGTACTTGATGGAGTGTCCTCCGATAATTAAACTACAAGGTGAGGGATAAAAGTCCTCGCTCGGTTTCCTAAGACACTTACTTCGCAAAAGAATTGGTTCTGTTTCCATTAAGTCGCGAAGATATTATCGGTCAAGTTGCCGCAACCAGAATTGATACCCATTAGGATGTCCTCCCTTAGGGTCGCTAAAATCTGTGACTTGTTTATATAGACCAGTGACGTCAAAAACTCTAAACAAAGAAGGAACAACTACTAGAACTAGCTGCAGAACGTCCACTGTCGTTCTTGCTTTCTGTGTGGTCGCACCGTCCTGCTGTTACCACATGTTCTTCAAATCTTGGTGTGCTTCGGTTATAAAGATTTTTACCAGTTCGATTTGTAGTCCTTATCTTTAAAATTCACTTTAACAAATTTCAAATGAATGTGAAAATTGCGTTTTTCGTTAAATACTAAGTTGCATGGCAATTCTATCACAATAACATTCCTCACAGTTTGAAAGCAACTGTTAAAGCGTTACGTTACGATTAATCATTTGCAGCTGTCAAGCATTTTTATCAACAAATAGTTGTGAAACATTCAAAAATATTTTATTAAAACAAACCGGCGGAAATAAAATAAAACAACTTGTAAAATTTCAACAAAAATAACAAAATGCGTAATTGCTTCATACCAGGATGTGATCAACTTTGTCGTGGCGTGGCTAAGCGAAGGATGTTCTCTGCTCCAAAGGTAACACGTCTCATTTCAATTCGCATTTCTTCCCCTGAGTCTGAAGAATTAATTTCAAAATAGGACAAAGAGTGCTTTAAAGCCTGGGTAGCTGTCCTTCCGAAAGTTCGAACTTTTAAAATGCACGATAAAGTGTGTGACAGGCATTTCAAGGAGGAAGACATCTACACCACGTACGACAATGTAATCAATGGCTTGGTCTACAAGATAGAACGGGGTAGACCTCGGCTGCGACTGAAAGCTGTTCCCTGCCGCAATCTTCAAACAGAAAATGTAAGTTTTATTATAAAATATGCAAGTTTTACTTTTCAAGCGTTCGGTTTCAGGTTCCTACTTCAAGGCGTTCACAAAATAATCGAAAAGTATTACGAATCACGGACGCGGAAGAGACTAAAAGCATCATTTCCGTTCACCCTCAGAAAATAAAAGAGAATGTGGTGGTCCACGCAGAGCAGCACTTGGAAGTAGAGGAAGTGCACGATGTTCAAGAAATACCATTAGAGGAGGGTTCAAGCACCATAGCTCCAGACAATGTATTACCAGTTGAAGAAGAGCACTTGGAATCTATTGAAATATCCGAAGTACACGTCCAGGAGCTCTTCGACAGTCTATACGATGACATCTACGAGGTAGTGTTGCCAAACACGCTATGGGGTGTCCATCGGTGTCCCGAGCGCACTTCCTTATTCTTCTCCTACGTCGATCCGAATGCGCTTCGAACAACCAAGATGATTACCATAAGCTGCCAAGGACAAGCAAAGATTTTAATGGGAAGCCGTTTGATGAACGAGCAGAGCCTAGTAGTGGACATTAACTCAGCCGAAGCCCTCTCCGAAGTGATAACTCAGGTCGACGAGATGAAGCTCTGTAGCAGAGTGTACGATAATGAATTCTGTGAAGTGACTTTGAAAGATGATTCAGAGGTCTGTGCATCCTGTTCGCAACAAGAATAGAACAGAATAAAATAAGAGATTACTTAGTTTAGACATATATATATATTTTTTGGTTTAACATAGGTGCAAATTTAGTTCAAATAATAAAAAATCATGGAAAGCAATTAGTTAAAGCGAAACGGGTTCCTCTTCCTTGTCTTGGTTTCGATGCTCGAGATGTTTCATATATGCCAAGAATATTGTCCACATCAGACTGCAGACACTGATAAATGGCACACGATTGCGCTCAGGTATCAACGAGAAGTTGATTGTAGCTAGAACGGGCCACACGCAGAGTGCCACCTGAAAGAGTAGCATTATTATGTAAATTTTCACTTTTGGAGAAATGTTCGAAATTGTAAAAGTTTATAATACACCTAGTGGATCTTTGGTTTGAAAATTGACATTTGTGATTGGTGTCCTAAATTCGTTCCCTAACTTACTTGGTCCGTTGCGCCGTATGTATTTTATAGCACTCACTACGACCACTCGTCACTCTGTTAAGTACACATACATAGTAATGTGTATTCACTCCTCTCTAACTGGCGAGGTTTCTTTTCAACCGCCTAGCTATATTTTGTTGAAATCCGTAGGTATACTATAAAAGCATTTAGATGCCTAGTTTTCGCACTTTTTCTAGACATCTAGCTACTGTTAGTATTTTTCCAAGTGTTTAACTATAGTGCACATGTTAGTTAGGAACAACAAGTGCATTACTTGAAGAGTAATTGTTTTAAAAAAAGAAACTTGCATTATTTCCGAACTTTAAGGGGGCTTTTGAAACGATTGCCAGTACCATACTGTTCCAGGAAATTTACATATGTACATATGCGAAATACGGGATGTACTGCGGCAGTTCCAATAAAATCATTCTTAAAAAACAGAAAATAAACATTTGCAGAAGATTGTGTTTTGATGCACAGCTGCGAGGATTGCTACGACATTAATGCCGCAGAAGTTGCGTTTATTTATGTTTTCAGAATTTGCTGCGGTCTGTACATATGTAAAAAAAAGGTTTCTTAAAATTTTTTTCTTTTTAAGAGAATCAGAAAGGATCGAATATACTGACTGCAATCAACATGTACAATACGATCGTAAGACTGCATAGTGAATGCTGCTTGATCTTATTTTTCTCATACTGTAACCAAAGACACATAGAAAGACTGCATAAAGGGCAGAATAAAGCCATGAGGAGCATACTACGTATGTTGTAATATACATATATGTATGCACACTGAGATCAGATGAATGTTAAATAGTTGCAAAAGCTGCCATTCGACATTTCGATACAACAGAGAGTTGTATTTTGTATGACAAGAAATATGGATTGTTATACACTACGAAGCAACGTCTAAATGAGACGTAAAATGATCTCTATTTGACACAGCGTAATGCATGTAGCTATCGGCACCCAGTCTTTGACTTAGTCATTTCAAATATTCCTTAACGATCACTATTATCACCCAGGTTACTAAATCATAGATGAAAGAGAGTGGCCTTCACTGCTCAAGGACACATTAGTAATGTATTAGAGTACGAAGTCGGAAGTATTCATACCTTCTCTGCTAAAAAAGAGTGCGCATTCGGAAAGACGTTCTACAAGTGCTTATTACGCGGCACCTAGGAGGCAGATGTGAAGATTATGGAGGTGGAGGAATAAAGTTTTTAACCTTTGAAAAAAAGGCAATGCTCTGCAAAAGGCCTACCAGTGGCATACATATTCTGTGTAAAACGATTGCCAAAGTCGATAATAGTACAAGAAAAATAATCAGAAGCCAACTCGCAATTTATTTTAAGCGCCGAAGTCTCTCTCTTATTGTCCGAGAGAGGTACTTATCCGCTAAGTTTGTCCAAACTATCCTAGTATTAGCCGATGATTCGACAAGGTAGAACCTGCATTAAGTCACTCAATATATAAGAGTGAATAAGGTCTAATCTCGACTATCAAACCTACTCTCCACCAAAGTGTCCACATGTCTTACTATGCAAGTTTAGTACAACTCACCTTGTAAGTCGGCAGGAATTTATTTCCTACTTCAGCAGCGGCTTCTCGCACCGTCTTCATTTCCAACAGACTCATTATAAAGAAAAAACAAGTCATGGCAGCCGGAGTATAGGAAATTTGTTCGACAACTGCTTTCACCATACCAGTCCGCAATGAAGTCTGTGGCCACATTGCCGTTGAAATCTTAACCCATCCGTACAGGGTCGGGGCCACAAAGAATCCACCGTACAGGCTAAAACGCAGGCAACGCCACCAGTCATAGGTACCTGGAAGTTCGATACATATATGTATGTAAAGGAATTCACTACGGGTTGTACATATACTTACCCCAACTTTTACCTTCGATTGTCTGTTGAATTATACTGCTGGTTGGCCAAATGAGACTATACGACACCATACCCCTCACCATGGGATACTTTATGGCTAATACTTTTATTTTATTTAGTAAACTATTCATTCTAAAATCTTTGTGTGGATTAATTAGCTTTAAATATGCATGCAATTGATTGGAGAGCGACAAGTGGAAATTTGAATTCGGCTGTGATACTGATATTTTAATTGCCCTTAAGGTAACCACAGTATGCATTTTATAGTAGGTGACTAGGCACTTATTGCGTTGCATGTTAAAATATCCAATAATATTTGTCGTGGGCCGGAAGGACCGTTCCTTAACCGAGTCACTATTCAGAGGAAGGCACAGAGTAGAACCCAAAATGTTTGAAGGGAAGTACAATCAATTTGTCAATGAAATTGAGCCGTGGAGGCTCATCTTACTAAAGACAGTGCATAGGAAAAATCAAGATGCATAGTCAGGAATCGTACATGGTAGCGAATATCACTGGCTAATGTTAAAATTTTCGGACTACGTTCTTTGTCTTTTTCCTGGCCTTAAGTCTCGACCAATTGAGGTTGGCTGTCCGATGAATCTTAGTTCACTTCGATATTCCTCTTCATCGAATAAATCTATTGGTATCCTAACAAGTGGTTAGTGCGTTGGATCGCTGAGCGGGAGGTTCGACATTCGAATCCCAGAAACACCAAAAGTTTTTTCGCGGTCCCACTTCTCGCGAATGTCTGACAAACGTCCGAGAGTAATAACTGTCATGAGAAAGCTTCTCAATTTGCCTTTCGAATATGGCTCTAAACTGTGGGTCCCTTCCATTTGTGTGAAAAAATAGAACACGCACAACACGAATGGTCGCGAGAAGCTAGGCCCTGGATCACATACGGTCTGTTGTGCCAAGTATTTCTATTTGTATCCTCACAATGTGGTTGATTCTTCTAACATATTGCATGCACATACCATCGTAGCATCGTTTCTTTTAATTCTTAAGATTTCGTATATAGATCATGGAACGCTCGTGTGTCGTCAGTCTCTTTGTGCGTCTATCTGTCACGACCTTTTAGCTACTAAACTATAAAAACTACATGCATGACTTTGCAATGGACACACATGTATGTTATGTGAAGTAATGATCGAAATACAACTCTGAGAAGTAAAGTCGCAGCTAAAGTTTAACTGAAAAAAATATGATGGATAATTTTTAATTTTTTTGAAAACCAAGCGAACTTTTTCAAAATTAACGTTTAAAACCGAATAACGCCATTCAAAACAAATTGCTGATAAAAATGAAATACGCATCAAGCTTTAAATTCTGCATATGCATCTGCATCTTTGGAAAACCTAGTTTTCAAACCAATCAAAGTTAAATTATTTAATAACGTCGTTCGGAAATAAACAGAAATTTCTGGAATGTGAATCCCCAACATCACAGGCCACGAGCCGGTACTAATTTGATTGAAAGCTTTTGTTTTTGTTTCAGCACTCAAAATCTGAATAATAATAATGTAATGCATTGGTACAACAGCGCAATCTAAGATAATAATTCTCAGAAAGGCATTACGTGTATCTTCAAATCAAAGGGACTACGAGTACAAGTCTTACATCATTTCTTTGTGGTGCGTACACTTGGTCCAATACCTTACGATAAACCCCACTTATTCCAATTTCAGAACACTCTTGTAACTCTAATTTCCCATCCATCACCCACAGTAAATAAAAAAAAAACATATGTTACAGTTCCCAGATGTTTTCAGACATTAAGTTACACAATAGCTGTAATAATTTCTATCGCTCGTGCTCCGAGTTTCACTATCATTTGAAAAACTATTTTTGTACGCTTTTGACGGTTGCACTTTAGATGATGATGCTAATGCCAATGCCATACTGTCTGTGTTAGCTGCAAGGTAATATCTCAAGGCCCGGAATTCAAATAATTCACAAAATCGCACAGCATCCGTTCAGTTGCAGTTATTTCCAAAGACAATTGTTTTTATTTTAATTCAACATAATTACTATAAACTTGACAATAGTAAGTACCTAATTAAAAAAAACTAAGCAAAATGTATTTGCAACGAAATGCAGTCACTTGTCGCGACGTTCCTGTACTGTGGCACAACACAAATTTATCTTAATTTGAATTATTTACATGCAAAAAGCTTCTATTTTTGTTGTTGCATGCAATATTTATTTATATATCGGGTGATTAGTTAGTTGCTCACGCATTTACAAATTGTTGCCGGAAAGTTTATTCTGCACTAGGTTGCATGAATTGCCTTTGAAAATGATGTTGTACAGAGAGTCATACAGACTAAAGGATACTAATTGTCAATTGAATGATCTACGGAACAAACCGATATCAAACGAAATGGAAGGGGATGGTTTCGAAGCCATACAATCGTGAGCTGATGGAAAAACCATCAAAGGACTGGTTGAATGCACTAGAGCTTTTCTGGTGGTTTTCGGTTTAGAATTTACGCGACAAATATAATTTGTACAAGTAAAATAAAGGATGTTTAAAAGTTTGTTTGCCGTAAAAAAAAATGGCGAAAGGTCCATAAGAATTGTTTGAATAAGTTACTTTTAGTGTTACTACAGTCTGGAGAAGATTAGACCTGTGAACTAAAAACCCGAGTTTCTCCAGCTAAATCGATGTGTAACTACAAAAATACAAATACTTGGCGCAACAGATGTATGTGATCCAGGGCCTAGCTTCTCGCGACCATTCGTGTTGCACGTGTAATATTTTTTCACACAAATGGAAGGGACCTACAGTTTAGAACCATATCCGAAAGGCAAATTGAGAAGCTTTCTCATTACAGTTATTAAATGGAATCTTGATGAAATGACTTCATATTCCACCAGATGTGCATTGTTTGGCCTGGATATGCTCCAAAAACGACGTCTTGTTAATTGTGTAATGTTTGTGTATGATATTTTTGCGTATCGTGTTAAATGTCCTGAAATTCTAGAAAAAATTAACATCTATGCGCCAGGAAGAGTAATTCGCCATCGACAATTACTTTTCATTCCTAGACATGTTTATAATTATGCGGCAAATGAGCCTATTACTAGATGTATTAAATTGTTTTATTCCCTAGATACTATGTTAGATTTAAGTTATAACAGAAATGATTTTAAAACCTTATTGTTTGAAAATGTAGAATCACATATGTAAATTATGAATTATGAATTACATACATATAAGTCTGTTAGAGTTAAGCTCGGTAGATGAATAAAGAATAAAAAATAAGGAATACTCTCGGACGTTTGTCAGATATTCGCAAGAGGTGGGACCGTGAAAAACTTTTTGGTGTTCCCTGGGATTCGAACCTCGGACCTCCCGCTCAGGGTTCCAACGCACTAACCACTTGAGCCACGGCGCCCACTAATGTGTAACCACAGATAATAAATATACCCAGATGTCTCATTCATATGGCAAGAAGTGATATATGAAAACGAAATTCACTAAATAAAAGCTTTTTAAAAAGCTTAAACTTCTTACGAAAGAGGAAAAAACAGAACACAGAACATTTGTTTTTTCTGCTCACTTCTTAGTCCATCGTGTCACTCACACATACCCTTGTTTACCTTCACTGAAAAAATGAAACAAAAAAAATATTTTGTGCAACTGCGGTCGCGGAGTTCTGATGCCGACACGTTGGTAGGATGGATATGGAGTATAGATCGTATATATATATGTATATGTAGTATATGTAGTTTATTATCTGTGGTGTAACTAACAGTGATTTATTTGTTAGCATTTTAATTGCGTTCACTTTCAGTTTTATTTAGATAACATATCTTGCCAAACATAGATACTTTTTATTTAGCTTCATTTAACCTAAGGCTAGCCACTTCCATAATTTTACTGAGGCCGAATTTTTTTCTGCATCTTCAATTGCTTCATATAAGCTAGAAATGTAGCCCATGCGACGCTAAAAAAGCTAACAAAAACCACTCGATTTCGTTCAGCCACTAGAGAAAAGTTAATGGTTTGCACAATTGGCCAAAAGCAGAACCCGACCTGTATGAGAAAGAAAAAGTTGTATGTACAAGTTTTTGAAAATAATTTTACCCTCCATGTCGGCAAAAACTTCTCTCTTAACTCGTTCAAACCGTCTCTTAAAGTTCTACGTTCCAACAAGTTCATGCCTATATAAAAGCAGGATATCGCAAACGGTCCAAACGAGACCTGCGACGTAAATGCCTAAAATTGATAATAGAAATTATAGTTTTCTTTTCCTTACGAACATACTTTTTTCAATCCAGATTTGAAGTTTGTTTCGGGCCACATATTACTTGAAACACGAACCCACGTATAGAAGGCTGGTGCTATGCATAGTCCCCCATATAAACTAAAACGCATGCATTGTTTCAAATCTATTTCTCCTTAAATTACGTAAATGGAAACGTTTCATGAGCAGCTAGAACCCCGATCAGAAATATTCTTACTGAATTGTGTTCCTTTGATTAACTGTTGAAGGGCACAGCCTATAGGGCAGAGTATGGAGTACGAAACCATTCCTTTCCCGACAGGATGCCGGCTGAAAAACCATTTGAATGTTTTTGTTGATGCCATTTCTTTGTTTGAATAAAAATTTTGTTTCGATCCGAAAAGGAGCCAGCTCTATCTACAATGAAAAATTATGAAATTCTAATCCTGAGACTAATTGTAGTCTATTTACTAAACCAGTATTTTCATCCGCATTATTAAATGAATCTTTAAAATTTTGTGCATTGGACAGACAGGCAAATCGATTCCGAACAGCCTTGAAATTGATTGATTTTAAAACTGACAAAAGCGCTGGCGTAAACAAAAATTAATTAAATAAATTTGATTGCACAAGTGCTTCAACATCTCCACAGAGCTACCCGTTGAGCCAGGATGAGCTAGTGATGAGGCGCTGGAGGCTGCTAATGCTAGCATTGGCTAGTTCGCCAAGGTTGTTGAAGTAGTAGGCTCTTAAATGCAGTTTCCAACGAGCGGAGAAAGCTCCGCATGTACAAAGAAGCTGTAGTATGGTTTCTACATCTTTTTGATCCAAACAGCTTCTACAGAAGTCGTTAGCGAAAGGCCTGGTGGCGTGCCTACCAATATTGCAGTGTTCTGTACTGACACCTACTATGTTAAAGAAAAAAAAAATGTCTAGTGCCCTGAATAATCAGTATAAGGGTATTCATACCCCGTTTTGGTGCGCGCTAATTATAAAAAAAAATTTTGGAAATGAACTCCCTTTTCTGTATAATAAGACAAATGGAGCGTTTCTGATTCAGTTTGCGCCAGATCTGGTGATTAAGCAGGTAGTACCATTTCCTCATCTGCGATTGGTATTATTAGTAGTGTTAAGCTTGAGTAGAGATAGGCATACCGAGATTCGACTTATCTGACAAAATCGATAGGGTTGTAACCTGCCTGTCGAGCTCGTCCCTGGAATGTCTCAGTGACCCGGCACCCAGATGAGATGGATATTGGCTTTTTTTTTATCGACATGATCTCCGCCTGGAAGATGATAAAGTGATTTGGGATGTGGAAGGGGATTTTTAGGTTGTAATCATTGGAGAATACATCTCCCCTGATTCTGTTTTAGTTCCATCCGTGTAAGAGATTCAAGATCCCCTTGCCAGTCTTCTCTGATGGGTATCCGAGTTTCAAAATATTTATCGAAGTTGTGGAAGAGTGTAGTCGTTGTTTTCCGGAAGGTAGTTAGGATCGTTAAGAATAGAGGAGTGTCCAGTACGTAGACTAGACCATTAAAATCTGGCCTTCATGAGAGTAGCTGCATACGTTGCACCCTGTGTGCTATAGAGATCTAAGGGTGGCAGGTGGAACAGCATTTTTAGAGCAACTGTTGGGGAAGTTCTTAGAACTCCACTTATACATATTGAACCCGATCTTTGCACTGGAATCAGATGGTTAGGGTGAAGGGCATTTTCCAAGAAAAAGAGTATTTTTCGTTTCGCAAGCAACATCATCAAATAATTTTATTTTCTAATATCTTATAGAATGCCAAGTTCCACGTTCAACACTTGTCGGATCTCTTAGATTATTATGAATCTATGTACATAAGTTTTTCTCGTAGTTAAGCTACGAGATGTTCGAGGCATGTGTTCAAAACGGCAGAATACCTCAGTACCGAACTTAATGTGCAAAAGATTGATTATTTGGCAATTGATGTAATAAATTGCGCCCACTGCAACTAGTAGTAATATGAGTTGTCTGGCGGCCTTGTTGATTTTTACCTTGAATATCACAGTCCTTACTTTATTTTGTTACGGTGGACGAAAATGTTTTATGCTGGACGGAGACTCCTTGTTGAACAACCACCAAAACCTTATTTCTCCTGACTGTAATTCTACTACCTTAACTCCTTTTGCTTCCCTGTCTTCGGACGTTTTTTACCTCTTGGTAAAGTATTTGATCTTCTCAGGCACTTTTTGTCCTCACCTTTTATCTTATTTGCAAGATGAAATACATTTTCTTATCTGCAGTGCTGTTCGTATACTTCTTGCTCAAATGCGCTGTATTACGGTATACATAAGTCGGAATCGAACTATTGACTTGACAGTTGCTATACCTTCATATGTATATACATATGTATATATGTAGGTATGAATTCACAAATACTTTGTAAAAAAAAAACTACACATCCTTTCAACAAAATAAATGCTTCTATATAAATATATTAAAGTTTTTCTAACAAAATTACAGATACACATTTATACCTATATATATTTGTATAAATAAAATTTCCTAATATCCATGTTTATGCACTTACGTTCATTGTCTCATTGTTCATATAACATTAACCCATCCAATTATTGTCTTTGGGTTTCCTAGTAACCTAATAAAAATCTTTTTGTCATCGAAATACTTCTCGGAGCCTTTGAAACGCAAGGCTTTCGAAATAAAAAATAGAGCTTATTCGTGAAATTCTTAAAAAGATAAAAACTGATTCTAAAAAATTTGTATATCCTCGTTTAATGTCAAATATTGTTCTGACATTATTTTAAGCGAAACGCAACCGAGAACCGATTTAAATATAAATAGTTTTTGAGAGGATGGACATACAGACATAATTGGGGCACTCAGTTTGCATACACATACTTGCTCTCCAATAATAGGTTCATATAAACATATTTCTAAAAGGACTATAGCCAGGCAAATTTAAAAGAAAATCAAATTGTCCCAGGTTCAAGAAGTCTCTGGATTCCTTGAAAATATTTCGACTTAAAAAGACAAATCACGTTAGTTATCAGTAACACAAAATGCATCTTCTTACTGCTAATGCTTGAATATGTACTTAGAAAACAAATTATTCTTCACTGCTCAGCTTTATCAAGACTTTATACAGAGATCTAATTTATTTTTATTTCGGCGGATTTTCACTTAAATTTGTGGTGGCCGTTGTTAGCAATTGTTTATCATGCTCCAAGTGCTTCATGTAAGCTAGAAATGTGGTCCACATAACACTGATGATGCTAACAAAAACCACACGATTTCGTTCGGGCACTAAGGAAAAGTTAATAGTTTGTACAATAGGCCAAACGCAAATGCCAACCTGTGTGAAAGAGAAAAATTAATTTCATTATTTGTGTAACCTTTTGAACACTGTTATACCTCCCAAGTCGGCCAAAATTTCTGTTTCAATTCGGCGAAACCCTCGCCGAGGCTATTGAATTCCAATAAGTTCATTCCCACGTAAAAAGATGACATTGCAAAGGGACCATAGGAGACCTGCTCTACAGTAGCCTGAATGGTAAGAATGATAAATTAGATGCTGAAGCTAAATTCTTTTGAAACTTACTTTTATTAAGCCCGATTTGAGGCTGGTGGCAGGCCACATTGCACTTGACAAACGCACCCATCCGTAGAGTGTTGGTGCAACAATGAAGGCTCCGTATACACTGAATCGGAAACATCGTTTCCAGTCAAAATTTCCTGCGAGTGAATAAATCAAGATGTTTAAGCGTGCATTTCTGCTTGTTGGGGAACATCCTTACCAAGTGTTTTTCCCTCGATTATCTGCTGAAGTGCGCTACCAGTAGGCCAGAGTATTGCATATGATAACATTCCTCTGACCATAGGATGACGGGAGGTGAACAGTCTAAATTTGCTTAACAGCGACGTAGAGGCCATTTTTATTGTTAGATTTCGACCTGTTTAGCTAGTTTTTGTTGATCCCAAAAGGAGTGCGGCTGAAATGTAAAAAAACTTAGAATGTAGCACAAGTGACATTCTTATACATAAAATCAGAATTATCAGACCGATTTTGGTGAAATTTTTTTCACTAGTGAGAGGAAGATAGATTTTTTTTATGTACATATGTATGTAGACATTAAATGATGATAACGACGTATCACATGCGCATGTACGAGTACAAGCAAACATAATTTTCACTGCTGCTTTTGTTAGTGCCAAAGCTGATTCCAAAAACCGTTTTTTTCAAACCATACCATTGCAATACAGATAATACAGACGGATGGACACGTGAGGGACTTTCATAGAGTTCCGTAATCCGAATTGGGAGCCCTGAAAACTCCCGGTATTCACTTGTGAGCAAGTGCATTGAACATGAAGATTATTAGCATATGTATGCAATTCAGATCGCACACCCATTAACTGCTTTAAAAAATTGAGTTAAAAACAGGTGTATACCTACGAACATATCTGTGGCAATAAGGAAAAGCAGCACAAGTCTGATTTTGACACACATACATATGTAAGTAGAATTGAGTTATCGATACCATCGGATACGCCATACTCGATTCTATTATCGATTCTATATATTTATGTACAGAAACTAATTTTTTATCATCTTCATTTCTGTGTCAAAAACTTTCTCAATGATGAATAATTTTTTTTGTGAACTCATGTCAAACGTTAAAAGGACTCTCTTAAAAAATGGAAAAAAAACTACTTCTACTGTTTTTCCTTGTTGGCAGAATGTATCTCCCATTTTACTCACAAAAAAAACGTTTGTTTTTATCATTTATTTGATTGAATTCTTATTTATTCATTTGTTGTCATTGTGATAGTGAAATTGTAAGTAAACTATCTCTCAATATTTGATATTGGAGCACTTGTATTACAAGGGACTATTTACACACATAGCGGTAGCAAAACTTAAACAATTTTATCACAAACATTCTAAGAATTAGCTCTCGTATCTGAAATCACGTACATATGCTACAGATATATTTCTCAGAAATAATGCCTTTACCGAGAACAGAACTTAGATCACTTTCAAAATAATCCAGTTTTACAATATAGCAACACTGATGCTGACGATGGCATGGGTACTTGGCACCTGTTCAACAATTTTTTTATAGTAACAGAAAGTTCAATGTAAATGTAAACAAATCGAAATAGGAAGCAAAACAGTAAAAGCTCACTCACATGGCTTTGACCTTGTATTTTATGCATTAAATATGTATGCATGTAGATGCGCCTTAATAAGTGTGCATTTTGCTATAACATCCCCGAAACATGCAAATTCATTTAGAATGACACTTTTCACTGCCACACAAACACACAAACAGCTATTATATATAAATTCGACATTTTTCCACACTCAATAATTGCATGATAGCTAGTTACACAACGTAATCTATAACACGAGACAACCAACCAAGGACGATAGACAAAAATAAATTAATTTTGTTGTAAAATTGTTTCTTACGTCACTTGTTTTACTCGCACATTATACGTTGGAGGAGCAATTTAAATAAATTCGCTGTTTTCTAATGGATAAGAAGGAAATAAAATTAAGAGGAAATCGCGGGAGGAACCTTTGGCACAAAATCACATCACGTTCATTTTCTAGACACCACACACTGTAGATACTTGTCAAACAATCGTTAAAGCATGTGAGATAACAAATTCTAATGAACAGCTGACGCAATGACGTCAGTAACTTTTGAAAACTTTAGAATTTTTAAAAGCTCCCAAGACTTGCCATTGGGGAAGTTCAGTACTCTAGACATCTTTTTGAACGCTAAAATCATTTCCATTGCATTGTGCACCGTAATAGTGATGTGACTTTTAAGAAAAAAGTTGTGAAATTGGCCTTAAATTCGAAGTAGATTTTAGTGTACAGAAAAACTGAGAAATACAAAACTTTATACAGAGTGTGAAGTCGTAGTTTTTATGGCGTTGATAGCACACGCTTACGTTTTTCCTGTGTACAATGTGTAATCCAAAAAAAGGAAAAGACACACCGCGCCTGGAAATCTGGAAATACTGTGCCTTTTGATCGTTCATTCACACGCTTTGCGTCGAGTTGTTCGCTTATGGCATTCAATATGTTCAGACAGTAAGAACAGCCTGAACATTTTCCATGACCGTGGAACGTCAATTACCCCGTACACATGCAGGATTGAAAGGTCGAGTCGAAACGGAGTTGAGATTTCGACCTGGGTACTTGCACTCACCGAATCGAAAGATTGAGTCGAAATTGGATTGAAAGTGAGTTGAACTGACAGATGAGCATAGCCGCCATTCATTCGTTTCTTAGCTCTGTTAGAGTGAGTTTCAATATTTCGTGTCTTTTGAATTGTTTGAAAATGTCTAATAACAGCGAAAAAATTATTTTATGCACACTTCCCTCTTATACCCGCTTTTATTATTCTGTTTTTTACTTTTAAATAATTTTTTCTTAGATTTTTAAAGCGGGTTTCAATTTGCTTATCATCTTTCGATGAAAATCCGCGCTTATTCATTTCTAATTGCAATTTCTTATATATTTCTCCATTCGGAAAGATTCTGCCATCAAAATGCTTCATGGCATTTACTTCTTCCATTATACTAAATAGCACTCGCGTCTCTTCGTGCTCCCACATATTTCTTTTTGCCAATTAATAATTTTAAAATTACGTCTAACAAAAACTTAAGAATTTTAAAAAACAAAATCTGAGCACTTTTTCACCCACTAAGCCAGTTCGACTCCGCGACCTTTGGCATATATTTTCGACTCAACTCAGCTCAAATAGTGGAGTCGAGTCGACTCAGCTCGGTTTCGACTCGACCCGCGTACACATGAACTTCGATCCGGTTTCAACCTAGGATCAATCCTGCATGTGTACGGGGTAAATGAGATCAATAGGAAGTAACCTTCAAGTTTCTGAGCGAATAATTCGTTTACGTCAGACAATACTAAAAAACAACGTGTGCCTTAACGATAACGGCTGGTCAACAAGGATCAGAGAGTCAATAGATGGAATGACAGAAAACCGTCTCTTCGTTTTGGTTGCAGAAATGGGCTATGTATCCCGTCATTTTCAGGGCCTAGCTTCTTTTGTTGCCCAAGAGTAAGCCTGTTAATATACTCGGTTTATTTCTGTTTCCGCTTGCAATTCCCGACTAGTGGTTTTGCTTGCCTTTGTTTTGGGACTTTACTATATAATTCGCCTCTTTTGGAATCCCTTTCTTCTCACAGTTTTTCTCGGATAATATATCCGTCTATTCCATAAAATAGTCACGTCCGTCGAACGAGGTTGCTAGTTGTTTGCTCTTCCATCGGCTTATCTCTTTCTATGCCGATGTGAGCCGGTACCAAGTTGTAGGTCCCCTCACCAACAACAAGATGCCGTAAGTTTCTTAAATGTACTTCTTTTAGGATTTCCAGTCAGATATTCTACTGATGAGTAACAAAGGAAAAACTGATACTATTTAATTTAAAAGGATTTTCTTGAGAATGGTTTGCAGTCAGTACAGTGCAATACAGTACCGACTGTATTTTGACGAATTCTTCTACCTATAAATACACACCAGTGAGAAATTATGGCTTTACCATGTCATACGGGGCTAAGACAGTCATTAACTTCCTACTAGTGGTTCCAAAACCAATATAAAAAAATATTTAACATATACATCCCGCGTATATATCGCCGCTATAGATCTTGGGAATCGTATGCAGCAGGGCCTCCTTGGAGTAGACCCTAGAACGGAATCAAGTGCTAGACTGATGAGCTCGCCTAACAAGGAGGTATGAGTGAGACAGTTCTAGGAATCACCAGAAACATCAACCAAATTATAAACAAAAACTCTTGAGAAATTATTACTTAATTACTTAATTTATTTTTAGCGCGTGTATAACATTTTTTTTATTTTGTTTTACTAAATAACAATATTATCAATAAACTAAACTTAGTACATTCTATTCATAAAATAACTTAATACGCTGCTTAAAAAAAGAACTATAATATAACTAACAAATAACACCAGTGTAAAATCAAATTGATTACCTCTTTTATTAAGAACAAGCACAGATTTTATCTATTCGTCATAAAAAAAACTACTTACAGCGCGCGTTGTCCTAAATCTAAAATTATTCGTACATAAAAATATTGATGTTTAAAACGCAAATAAAAGAGAATATTTAATGTTAACCTTTGTACAATTATTATTATTTGTAAGAAAAATAAAACAAATATATATATATGCATATAAAATAATAATAATACTTTCGAGTTCAATGTACAACTTAAATTTAACAAATAAAATCATAAATGCTTATTTACAACGCAGAGGCATCCGTGAAAATTAAAAATACAAAGGCATTGTTAAGCAGTATGTAGCTACCTTGGAAGTTATCTATCGCAATGTTAGTTGTAAATGTTGTAAATGAATTGGTAAATTTTCGATATGAGATCTCCTCTCATGGAGAAGATGACATGATAGTTTCTTTGTTACAATTTTTATTATCTGCACGCTAAAGGGCGCTTTTCACACAATAACATATCGACGAAAAGTCTAACAAAAAAGGTTTAAACTTTCCTGCTGGTGATAATGTTTCGAAGTTTATGTACACATGTATATATTTTTTAGTTTACAAAAATTGGCAAACAATACATAGTAACAACATATCTCATAAGTATAAAATGTCACTTGGAAGCGAATCATCAGCAAAATAATCTATGGCCAATAAACTGAAAACGTCTTTAAATCTTTAACAGTTGACTACAATGCTACCACGAGTCGTATCGTACGTTTCATTGAAGCAAGCCAAGCAAATTTCGAGCCCGCATTTTTTCATATATCGTCGGCTTAATAAGAAAACCTCGTAACTCCATTTTCGCGAAAATCACTTTTCGAAGGTATCTTGTAGAAACTCAGTAGACGCACTCGTACGAAAAACCTCGAATATCCTCAATAATTTTAAATCACATAAAAATCGACTTATTTATGTCTCGTACCTCCAAAAAAGCTGATCTTGGTAAGAAACTTTCGTTGCTCCTATAAAATTTGAAATTTTCGAGTTACGAGGTTTTCATACATATGTATATATCATCTCTGATTGTGTATACATATACATATGATAAATTTTGTGCCATATCCACGAGAAGCGATAGACGTTCGTCAGACATCCACGAAAACATTTTTCTTTTTTGTGAACAGAATTTGGGAATTCATCCGACGCACTACCCACGCACTGGGCCACGACACGCACATAGTGCTGCCAATAAGCACACATTTTCCTAAGAATCAAAAAAATAAGGAACTTTCATTTTTCGAAGGAAATCTTTAAAAGTTAAAAAAAACTTTTCTGTACAAATTTTGGTCTCCCATGTCCCTTTTTTTCTTAATTATGGGTTAGGAAAGAGAATTTGGTTTTTGCTCGAATTCTTTGAAACAAATCCATAAACTGTTTCAACGGCTGTATATATGTACATATAAGCAGACGGATGGACATTGAAAATTAAGAAATACAATTTATTTTGCCTTGAGGGGAACTACTTTTCTAAATTGAGATCCATTTTGGGCTTTATTCATGAACATTTTCGAATGTTCCGATCTATGTCATTACTTAAACGTACTTCCACGAGGTAATATCCCAGTAACATTATCTCTAGCCACTGACATACCCATAATTGCTTTTTAGTGTCTCTATTCCTCGACCTATATCAAAAAAATGTTTCCAAAAAGAAAGACAAAATTGTGTGCTCAATTATAGCCGATCATGCTCCAAGAATGCGAGGTGAGGTCATTACGTACATAATGCACATATACATATGTACGAAAAAAGAGAACACTTAAGCTCTAGCAAAATTAAAGGTCTAGGCTGCAAGCCTTCAGCGACCAATAGACAGAAGCTAGACATGGAATGGCTGGATTGCTGCGATTACAACTATGAACAAACATGTCAACAGACGAAACTGTTTTCAGACTTGCCAAAATAAAGCTAAACTATTCACTTCAATAAAAGAGCATCTAAAGATCAGGCGAACATAAGAAAAAGCAAAAACAACTTTTTCTTAGACTCACCTCTCACGAATGTCTGACAAATATGTGAGAGTAATACGTAAGAGTAACTGCCATGAGAAAGCTTCAAAATTCGCCTTTCGAAAATTGCTGAGTGTTTAGCGAGTATTAGCGTCTATAAAATTGAGCTATCTGTTTTATTATGCGCATGTAAGGTCGAGGCTGAAATATTGCTCTCAAGTTTTGAGCTCAACCCCAAATTCGAAAATTCGGCTGCAAATCCAGTCTGCAGCTGTTGGCCCATCAAAGGCTGGCAGCAGACTAATATCTAAAGACACTACCGTGATAGATGTTACAGGTAGAGTACAAGCCATACAGCCTATCAACCCGCAACCGCGCGAATAAGCAAGCTTTCGAAATCATTCCTTGAAGCCATTTCTCAAGAAGCTTCCAATCTACAAATGCATCGAAAGACACCTGTAGGCGCCTCTGGGCAGTGTTAGTGGACTATCAGTTATTACTTGATCCCATTTTTGCCTTTCTGTAGAATCGCGATGGGTGCTGGACTTTACACCCATCGTAATTATCCTTGATTTTGTTGTTTGTACCCATGTGTTTGTTTACCCATTTTTAAGTAAGGAGTAGAATAACTTCTAGCAGATATAATCGTTTTGAATTAGAATGAAGAGGACCGTTTTAAGAACAACGTCATGCATTGTAGATTAGTGAAAAAAATAGTGAAAGTGCTTAGCCTAAGTTTATGTAGGTGCGAAGTTTTTGTTGTACAACAAAGTTACTTTACCGAAGCCATCTGCACATTAAGAGGAATAACTGCAATTACCTTATTCTACCTTTACAATTTCGAAAGTGTTTAAAACGTTTTTTAAGTCTTTGTGTGAACACGATTATACAAATTTATGTACAATTTACGAATTTAAATATAAAAGTCTAACGATCTAACGATCATTTGATCCGGAATAGTAGAAAAAGAACTCAACCATGGCACAGGCGCCATAATTTGAGTCTTAAACGTCGTGTCGCAAGGCTTGTGTAACACAAGTTCTTCGATTAAACTACTTTTCACGTGTTGTATCCCTAAAAGTAATCTGCCAGTGGCATGTTCTCAATACGTGTTCGTTAGAAAATCCGTTTTTTGTTATTTGCCGTCAAAAAAGGTTTCTCTTCGGCCATTTTCTCAATATTCCCGCTAAGTGTTGGATCAGGTCTTCGTCGCTTGAAGAAGCCACATTTGTGCATTCCATACGTGACTAAAGCTAAAACTAACAGGCCACCAAAGACGGACAGTGCTATTATCCACCAAGGTGTGGCTGTATCACGTGCTTGGTCCTTGAGTTCTGGGTAGGCTCGTGTTTCCACCTAAAAGGATATCAAATTCAGTCATATATATCCAAATAAATTGTAATTAACATGAACTTACCGCAGTTCTATCATCGGAATGCTCTTGTTCAACCGAATACTCAGTCGGTATTCGAACGTGTCCTCTGGACACGATTTTGACTAAATCTACTCTTGGATAGTCGGCTACAAATGTTGAGTTCCACAGTCTAGACTTAACGTGAACATAGGCTTCTGTCTTCTGCGGCATGTTATAGATTTCACAAGTGATTCTTATGCAGAAGGCAGTCGCTTTTTGACAATCCATCACAACGACGTCGTGTTTTTTGCCATCTTTATCTGTAAGGCGCTCGGCACGGATAATCTTGGCTCTGTCGCGTCGCACTCGATTAAGGTGAGAATCATTTGTTAGTTTTTCAAATTGTTCTGTTTTCTCGAAATAGAGCTGACGATTGTAGAAATGCGATTTATTCAGTGGTTTAAGCATGTATGGTTGTGGGTAGCGGAGGTTCTCTGCAATCAAAGGCGGCTTATTTTTGCGAGTTAACTTCAGTGGATTTAAGCTATCTGGGCTAACACTGCACTCGCCTTGATGTAGTCCTAGATTAAAAAAAAAAGATCAAATACCAATTATTAGAATTAATAACGAGAGTAGATCACTTAGCGTATGCATACATCATGTGCATAGTTATCGCCTAAAACATTTTATTGTTAAGTTATATTTTAGATTATCTTAAATGAAACCTTATGTACCTAGTATTGGTGGTTACAGAGTTCCGTGAGAAATTCAAAAACTTGTTGGAAACAGTAATAAATTGTATGCTGTATTCTATCTACCCTGTGAGCAGGAACATTCGCTTTGCGTAGACCAAAATGAATTGTCTCTACCTTGGTCTTTGCTAGAAACTAACTTTAGATTTGCACATTTAAACGCTCTAATTGCTGAGTACTAAAAAGAACACAAGAACAAGGGTGTGAAATCTCTGACGATCGCAGCATATGGACTAAGGAATGGAACTCCTTAACTGCAATAAATATAACCATGTACGCAATGGTATGGAATTCCTCGAACTTAAGGACATACACCACGAAAGTCATATTAGCTGTTAAAGATTTCGCTCTCCAAGATTAGAACTAATGAAATCAAAGATATGAGCACCACAAGGCTCTCTTTTGTGTAATATTTGTCCACAATTTGATTCTTTTAACCAAATATTAATTTTATGCCAAACAGGTAATGGCGCCGGGCCACAATACAATATTTTCGACCCCATTTCTTTGAGTTTCTTTGAAAGTATTAAAACTACCAACAGGTAGGCAAGTTATCTTAAGTTGGTCGTGTTGAAATGGCCAACATGCATGCATCTATTTGTCTTAGATTTTTAAAAACTTTAGCAATACTATTGCAAAAAAGTATACAAAACATCAACAAAGTACCTCATAACTAAGTTTTTTTTTTTTTTTCATTACTCCAGTAGGCTTTCACTTTTTAATCAACATCGAGTTAGAGTTGATATACTAAATTTATTTGACATTTGTGATTTAGATTCTTCAAATATTCAAAAAAAAAAGATAGTTACGAGTATTATGGGCGGTTCAGAATCAAGAGCAGTTTGCTTAGAAAATTCTCAACCGGTACAAAATGTCATAAATATCTCATCACAAGTTGGTCAACGAATAAACGACTTTGCCGAGCAGCCAGGAGATTCTTTTGTCCTTCCTTCAAAGGACTATTGTAAGGAAAAAATTGAGGAAGCCGAACTTTTGTATCACAAATCTAATGAACTCATGGAGACTCAATTCACTACAACTGTCAACCAAGTAAATTCAATGCTAGGTCGTCGATGGAAGAGTGAATGGTCAGACGATTTTGTGCAGACGAGGAATCACTTGATTGATTGTTATAGAAGGCATCCCAAAGAGCCGCTAAAATGCTTTGAAGATGCGCAAAACTTTCAAAAACTCTTCTCCGAAAGCCGAGCGCAAAAATAAATTTTTGTGAATAAAAATTCATGTTACCTTCAATAGTTGGTAGTTCTTCCAAATAGAGCAACCATTTTCCTTGTTTCTTATCGTTAGCAACTTGATGAGGCCAGTCAATGGTAAGTGTAACCTTGGGCGCCTTCCATGGACCGTCATTGTATATCTACAAAAGGAATGGCTTAAAAAGTTAACTTACAGAATAAACAGTGAATTCACCTGGTAAGAGTGCGTGACTTGTGTTCCTATGTCCTCTAAGTATTCCATGGCACTTTCGCCTTTCACCTCGCCACCATAGAAAGACTGTTCGGGCCGTGCCCATCCTCTCAAGCTCAGATCAGCTCGCTTAACCACTCTTACTACCAGTGTACTAGATGGCGCACCGCCCAGAAGTTTGGACGTCGTATTAGCGAATAAGTGGAAGGTGAGCTTGGATTCTGTGTCTTCCAAGCCACTTGGGTCGAAACGTATGGATACCTGAACGGAAGAACCTCTTTGCATTGGATTGCCTAGACTGCATGACACCACTGTTTCGTTGAATCGATTACAAATCGCTGTATTCTGAAGGAGGAAGAGTAAGTAGAACTATTTCAACAACTATTAGTGAGACTTACCGTTTTCATGGCTGCAATGTACGTAACACTCTTTTGGTGAACTATAAACAATTGCGATTCATACGCAGAGTCCGCGGAATTGCTCACATTCACACTTACTTTCAGCTCATCCCGTTCACCAAGGATCAAAGCATAGTTTTCCTCTAAGAAGGAGTAAGGTTAATAAAGAGCCAAACCCTATGGCAAATGTTAACTTACGTTCCTTGTTCAGGTCAATTTCAGCCGCCAGCTCTAGATTCGATTCACAGATATCGTCTTCTCCGCAGTCCTTCTGGAATGTTCCTTCAAACTCTATGTCAGCTTGTGTCTTATCGAGAATTGGATTGAGAGCCTTAAGACCCGAATCCGGCAACTCTGATTCAACAATGGTGTAGTTGAGTCTAAACTTCAATGGGCTTTGGATATCTCTGGTATTTTCTTTGATGTAACCAGTGACTAAGTGACAGTCCAGCATTCCACTGGTTCGCACGGTAACTTCCCGTTTAATAACATTGCTGCGTTTATTGTCCCGATCGAAGAAGACTCTGGAGAACTTTTTCGTGTTCGAAAACGTCTCAGCTTCTACGGTTAACAGGAGTTTTAGATCGGTCGGTCTAGTCGTCTGCTCATAAGGATCGATGGAACAGCAAGCCTCAAACGAAAAGCTGTTGAATGGAAAGAGGGGGTTATTTCAGCAACGATCTATAATTTCAGACTCTACTCACCATGTAAGGTTGGTTGATACGTGAGTGGGACATCCCTGTTTCGTCGGATCGATATTCTTAAGCTCAGAACCCCTGACTTTTGTTTGAATGCTAATAATGGGCCGTGATAGAAGTGCAATTACTGCCGACGAATTATAAGCTCCAATCACAATGTCCGGATATGAGTTGTCATCCAAGTCGGTTCCACCGGTGATAGAACTTCCGAATGTATTAATTGGAACCGGAGTGTTCCCCAGATCGGAAGCGTGAATTACCTGCGACGGTTTTTCTAGCAGTCCCGACCGTGATCCGAGATATATGTACACCACTCCTCTGCCTTCGTAGGGTGCCCCGATTGCGAGATCTTCGCAATTATCCTTATTGATATCGCCAATATTAGCCAACGCTGACCCAAAACGGCTCTCTGGAGTCCCTGTCAACTTATTCGTCGGTTTCTGTGGTAGCACGCCCTTATTATTCTGATAAACATACACTGCTCCGCCTTCGTTTTTCGAAAAGTAAAACGGCGCCGACACTACCAAATCCGGTTCTCCATCTCCGTTGATATCAACAGTGGTCAACTCGTAGCCAAAACTCGAGGCAAACTGTTCGCCCTCAAGAATCATTTGCACTGGGATCGGATTCGAGTTCGCCTTATTAAAGATCACAACCTGACCATGCCCATTACTACGTGGTGCACCGGCAGCGTACGACATCCTCTCACTAAAATAACGCCCACCGGTAACCGCCATACCCAGGTAACTGTATTTATCCACCGGTGACGAATTTTCCGTATGGTCACCGTAATACATGTTCTTATCCCGCTCCAGATATTCCCCTCCAATTTCGGTGACAAAAATCGTCCCCCGCCACGTAAAAGGACCCGGTGTGCCTAGCACCATTGTGTTGTCGTCCAACAATGCTCCAGATGTGCCCACTTGACAAAAGCCATAGTCCTCGTGAGCTCTGTAAATAAACACAATTCATTTTTTCATTATTTATCGCTTGACCGCATTAAAGTTTATTATATTGTCCTCGGGTCGTGTGTATGTGAGAAGGACGTAGGACGAGCCCCACCTATTTCCTGTTCGCACATTAATTTCCCTTTAATTTACATGAAAGTTTAGCGTAGCACTCCCCACCATTGTGCTTGCCAGGAATTAAAGTGACCAAGGCGCAATAATTATACGAATTTTGTCATCCTTATCCTAAATAGGTCTGTGCACAGGACGACATGTAAATGCTAGAATTGCGATAGTACCATACCTGTTTGGTAATGGGTAAATGTCGTTCTTTGTTGTGTACCACTCCTTAGGTAGCAATTAAAGTTTGCGGTAGAAGCGATTGTTCTTGATTTGTCGAGGTCATGGTTCTTTTGTTTGTTGAGTAAGAGCAGTAACACGTGTCGGGGGCATTGAGATATGGAAAACGCAGGTCATCCGGTAAAAAGAATCATGCAAAAGGATTTTTGGAAGAGTACGAGTAGTATATGACAATGAGCACACATGCAACGGCGCGTGTGGGAATGATGTGACGTCGAAAATCCTGAATCATTTTTGAAAGGTCACAGGACTTCTCCCATTTTTAGTATTATACGTTCTACTTCTACCTTTTTCTTCTGAACCTTTACAATAATTTTCTTTAGCTAACTTTCATAGGGTTTGGCAAGGGCAGACCATGATGAACTGTAGAACTTTTTCCACATCCTGTGAGCCATAAGAGTATGCAGAGTATGCATAAGAAGAAACAAATTTAAAGTATAACCAAAGAATAACAGAATTTGCCTAAATAATGGATCTTTAACTAGCTTTTCGGGCTTACCTGTAGCCGTGGACAAGTCTGCAATAGTTTGAGAAAACTTTGGTGAAGGAATGCGTTCTTTATGACGTGATGTTCTCCATTTGGATTCGCCGAGTGCATATTTTAATTGGGTATGCAACAGAAAACAGTGGGCGCCGTGGCTCAAGTGATTAGTGCGGAAGGTTTGAGGTTTGAGCCCCAGAAAACATTACCAACTATTTTTACGGTCCCACCTCTCGCGAAAGTCTGACAAACGTCCGAGAGAAATAACTGTCATGAAAAAGCTTTCGCAATTTGTCTTTGTAGTCTGGACCAGGAAGGAACTTACTGAATCGCGTTTGGATCCTAGGTTACAATGACTCAACAAGGCTTAGAGGAATCTTGGCTTTTCTCTGAAGGTCATGGTGGGTCGCATGGATATCCAGACAGCAGACAGACTGGATGGATGCCCACGGATGTAGGCAGCACACTGTCTTTCTTATGTGGAACGTCACTTTTGCGTTTCGATTTCATCAATGAAGCTGTTGGTTAAGCGAAGAATGCCGACGCATGTTACAAAACAAGGACGCAGTGGAGATGGATCGGATGATAGATTAAATCGAGGAATCGTATATGAACTTATGCCGAAGAAAAAGAACAATGAGACTGTCATTGTTACAAAACCCGAAGCTAAGCAAGCATAGGTACGGAAAAATGATCTGCTCTTTGGAGCACACTATGTCCCTACGTTGTAGGCTACGTAGCGTGATTGATTGCATTTGATATAGCAAATTTTACTTTCATTGAGGAAACGAGAGTTTCAGGAAAACAAGTTGTTAATCAAATCACTGCTCCTCATACAGCCCTAGTCATGTACTTTCTTGTAAGAAATGTAAATAGTCTCACGCGCTAAGTTAGAAAACATCCTTTGCACAAAGCACCCTAATATGCATTATGAATTTTGCATGGTTTGGGACATAGGTACCGTTATTTCATATCCCTTATGAACTTCAAAAGTTTTTTTTAATTTAGATATGCTTGGAAAATAGAGCTCACAGCGTGAAGCTGACATCTTGTACACCAGGTCTCACGAAAATCATTGATGTCGCCATTTGCGAAGCCCGGCACAGTATCAGGCCATTGCCCCGGTTAGTAACTGCAAGGAGGATCTGTCCCGAAGTAAAAGTAGTCTTTGACCTGTTCTGTATTAAGCTGTGACGCAGTTGAGCCACAGTTGTTTTTATTGTGCCGTCGATCATTGTACAATTTTCTTGTCGCTGGTAGTCATTAATTGTTATAGTTTGGTAACAGGTACTTTCTAAACTGAGCCTAGAAATTTCGACTGAAGAACAACCATGACCATTCTAAGTTCTTTGTCTGGTATATCTTACCTGATGCTACATCGAAGCCCATTTACATGCTCGAAGATCTCAGCTTCTCTCCCTTTTTGAAAACCTAATACATCACATCAAGCCCATTCTCTGATCTGAGATCATTGCTAAATGGATTACAAACAATCAACAAATGTCAATTGTACACAATCAAGTTATTTAATTGATTTTCCTTTTCCAAACAATCGAAGGTTCATCAACCTTCTAAAAAAAGAGACTGTCTCTCAGTATTTTCCCCCAACCGATTAAAGTGTCAGAATTAAATTAATCATTCATTTCAATCGTCACGGTCAACAATATGCAGTCGTCATAAAATCCATAATAATCACACAATCAACAGAAATTTGATACAAACCTCTGAACGGTACGGCCTTTACACGGCTCATAGACCTCATCGTACTTCAGGTCGTTCGTCAGCACATAGCACAACCCTTGCCCGTATTGATTGTCTCGTATCTTCGTAATGTATCGGTGGGCACAGACCAGAACCTGCACAACAAGCAAACAGAAACAATAGATTATCGGATGCATTTGGAAATCTGATGATCAAAGTGCAATAAAACGCCATGACTGCCCAAAAGGTCTGCATATCAATGCATTCAATGATCATGAAATACGATCATCAACAATCGCCTGTAGGTACATACCTTGCCTCCAAGACCCTGCGATCGAACTGTCACCCCAAGCCATTGTCCCTCCTTGATCTCGTCGTCTGATGGAGGCGAGAGCTCCTCAATGTCATCACTATCGTATGCTATTGCGAATGAGACATTAGCGATTGCATTGTTATACGTAAAGAATTAATGTTAATTAATAATTAAAAATCCAAGAAAAAAAAAAGAGATACAACAATAAACGAGTCGAAGATAAAAAGATGATTGAAGGAGAAGTATAACTGAACGGTTAATGCAATATTACTTACAGAAAAAAAGGAGCAGCTGAAGAAAAAACAACCACAGTTAGTACGAGTAGAAGAAGCGCTAAATTAGTTAGAGAAGATTATATACATATTTACAGGCTTACAAAAATGCAAAAAATATAAAAAAAAATTACAAATTAAATTTAAATTGAAAAAAACTTTACATCCACTGAACCATAACTCACTCGCATATCCCAAAAAGGATCATTACTTTCCCAGTCATCATATGTGCCGGTCCATTATGGGAAATGAAGAATGGTACTTGTACGCGAAGCCGTCCCGCATTTATCACTGATGACAGAGGCGGAGGAAACATTACGATATGATGAATGTGATGAGTGTGATGATAGCACACACATGAGTGGAAAACAAAAAGGACAACATTAAAAGCAAGTGGATGAGGGGTTTCTTTTCTTTCTCTTTTTTTTGAGGCAAATTTCAGGAAGCAAGCAATTTAAATTTCCTTTTGAATCGAGAAAACGATAAGAAACTCGGAATAGAAATATATTTGGCGATTGGCGCAGATGTTGGATAAATTTCTTTGGAAATTTGAATGAGAAACTGCGGAGCATAAGCGATTACATCTTACCCTGATATAGATATGTAGTATCTCGAAAAACTAACTAAAGCTCGAGGAAAGAAAGAATGTTATTCGTTTTTAGCACCTATAAAAATTCCCTGAAAATTTGACAAGTATAGAACGATGCTGAAGAAGGTGCTAATATGTATGTCATCGTAAGTGGTTGCGTTTTCAAGGTTCGCCAATCGATACCGTTAATAAACCATCTACTCTAAATTCATACGACGACATATGTACGTGATTGACGATGTTGTGTCAACAAAGTGTCAAACAAGTTTCTCTGTTTTATATAATTCGTTAGAAAATAATTCAGTCAGTGCCTAATCAGCCAACCTTAATGAAACTAAAGTCGTTAATCCGATCATTAAATCATTATTCAACGCTTTAGAAATCGTCAGTTATATGCTTGAAGCAGGTGTCTGACACATTTTATGATACTTTATATCCAAATATAGTTTATATTTATTTAAAGCTGTAGGCTGGCTAATAAACAATTTAGCAATAACCTTAGAACTTTTTTGTCTTTAAAGATCTCGACAAAGGTGAAGCTAAAGTCCATCATTGCGACCGAAACGTAAGTCATAAGAATTTGTTGTAAAGGGCACGCCATCTGTTGATTTTTTTTTTAAGTGCGTCTTATTTTCACACTGGTAACACAAACGTGCTGAAATATTGACAGAAATGCAGTGTAAAGTTGAACAACGCTCAGAAATATTTCCAAAGTGAGTGTTGTATTGCAGAAACTGAAAATAATTTGAATATACAATTTTACCGAAGTGAAGTTCCTTCAGCGGTTGGTGTAAGAAAATTTAAAATGAAAGGTAGCGAAACTGTCAGGCAGATGGATAAAAAAAAGTTATCCGTGTGGTAGTCCGGTGCGCACAGACAAAGGAATTCCTGTTGTTGCCCAAAGTGTGCGTTAAAGACCTTGGACTATTTGGTTACAAGGTCCACCCACTCAAGAGAGCAAAATTACTATCCGCTTCGTTATAGCTTCTCATTTATATGCCTTAAATGAGTTAGAAAATGACGTGACCGCTAAAGCATCTTTCCGGACGAACCTCATTTTTAGCTCGCAGGCTATTTCAAAAAGCAACACCTTGGGATTTGGGATCCCGAAAATATACACCTACTCGTAGGAAAGGTGTTACGCCCTCAAAGAGTGACTGTTTGTTGTGGGTTTTGGTGGTATCATTGGTCCTTAATTCTTTAAAAATTAAGATGAAACTTGTTTGTCTTAAATGTGTGTATTTTGAACCACAGAGTCTACTTTGTGATGATACTTTATAGAAACTGCATTTCTGGCCGGTCAATTTCAGCTTTTTTGATCGGGTTCAATTCTCTATACGTGCGTTTGTACGATTTGTGAAGGTAAGCGTTTGGTATTTGCTTGAAAGATACATACAGTGAAAGTCGTTTATTTTTCAAGCAACGCTGCGGATATTACTATCAACAATCTCCTGTTTGATATCCCTGTAAAATCTTCCCATACATTGTCGCACTGATTTAATAGCTACTTCTAAGAAATTTACTGGAAAATCCACATTTTCGCATCTTCCCTCATAGCCCATATTTCACTGACTATGCTTCTGCCAAGCGTCACCAAAGTGATGGAGCACGCCACATGTTCAACCAAGCGGCAAAGAAAAATTTCCAAACAACACAGAATACTAAATACCCAGTACACGCAGATGAACTCCAATACAAGAGGCGCCGCCCAACCTCCTCCAGACGCTCCGTACAAACACACTCGATCGACACTTTCAAGCGATTAACGAAATTCTGAAAATCCTTTTGCTTGGTTGCGAATAACGATGACGACGCGTTTCTATTTGTTCTTACTACACATCATGCTCATCCGCATACTTTTGGCGACCGGCATGGCAGAAGAGGAATTCGCTTTCAAGTAATTTATGAATCCCCTCGAGGCACCCCTCCAACCGACTACCATAGCTTTTCGGGACGCGGGAAGGAGACTTCTTGGACTCACCCTATCCGAAGTGTGTATTTATGTCATGTGTTATTTATAGATGGGATGGGTTCGGTTCGTCTTCTCCAACATCCCGTCTCGACATGGCAAAGACAAAAAAAAAAAAAAAAAAGAAAAAAAGTGGGACAACAGTGGGAACGTTTCAGAACTCTGGTGTGAGTCATTAGCATGCATTAGCTGTGTAGCGAATCTCAAACTACAAATTCTCTAAATGAGCCGAGAAGTGAATTGCAATTTGCTTATCCCTCCTTGCTAAACCATAAACCTCTGGTTTCTTCTGCCCACGCATAAAGAGATTACTTCTATGTCTCATACTGGGCCGACACATCTTCTAAAGGTTGCAAGCGTGGATATTCACACCGTCAACAATAATTTTGCAAGAGATCCGCCTCTCTCATGGTAACTGAACTGCTGAAAGGTCTACTCTGTAGAAAGCTACACATGCGTGGGCGTCCCACAAAACACATGTCAACCTCTGTGCGAGAGATGCAAATCCCCAGCGGCCATGGAGCGTGCGATATGCTCCATGGACATACACGTACACAACAAACCGCTGAGAGATGCAAGTGACAGTCGGTTGAGTAATGACCAACTTTTCGCGTATGCGTTTCCTGATAGGGTCTATTGAAATCCAATTAAAATGGAATAAACCAAGTCGCAAATTTAATGAACCTTGAAGAACCGTTATGGTTACTCCCATTGCGACAGACCTTTCACTCCGAAAGGGGGAAAAAA
Source organism: Blera fallax (assembly GCA_946965025.1). NCBI lineage: Eukaryota > Metazoa > Arthropoda > Insecta > Diptera > Syrphidae > Blera > Blera fallax. Next base: position 73,163,244 of record OX337248.1, read on the forward strand.
ACCTTCAACCGCCGATGCAATCAGTTGGAGAAGTGAATCGGATCTCTCTGCTGGACGGAGCGGATTTATTATTCTGGTATTGTGGTCGTCGTTGTTCGCAGTAGCGATAAGCAAATTTTTTCCTATCATTGGTAATAAATTCTACAACAGCAACAACGTACTGGATGTATGACAGAGCCAAACCAGCGACAACGTAGTCTATTGGAACGGACACTTGGAGTCCAATGGAGCACGGGAAAATGGGATCAATGCACAACTTATGGCCAACAGCTGATGCTGGATGCTGTGAACGGCTGCTGCTGGTAGACGCGTGCGCGCTTTGACGTTTGTAAGATGTCAGTGTTTGTTTATTTGAGTGGATTTCTGAGAAACGCAGGAAAACCACTTCCGGGATATGTTAGACACAGTGCAAGTGATTTGTCGGCATTTAATTTATGATCTCCAAATGGAAAATTCCGTTTACAATTTCGTTTAACGTTGACAAATGAAATACCAACCCACTGACCAGTGAAAATTTATTTGACGCGAAAAGTGTCTCAGATTTTTTTTCTAAGAAATCTGACAGAAAGCTTGCTAAGGCAAAAGCAATGATGCTGCATTTGATATGGCTGATTTAAATTACATAAAAACCAAGAAAATAACAAATTATGAATTTAAGCTTTTCTATAACAAAATATAAACAAATTTGAACAAGTTAAATGACAAATGAAAGAAAAGAATGCAATGTTAATGAATGTTAGCCAATTTAAAACAAAAAAAAAAAAAAGAGGAAAACTAAAAAAAATAAAAATACAAACGAATAAGTTAACAACAAATAAAGCACCCATACCACTTACAAGGTTCATAAGCTCCGCCAGGCGCTATAATATGTTTTTTTTTTTTTATTTATTTTATATTGATTTAATAATTTTTATTTAAATTTTGTGGGTAGTTTCAGAAATCCATTACAAGACCGGAAACGAACAGGGAAAGGATAATAAAAAAATAGAAAGAAAAAGAATAAGTTTTGTTTAAATATTTTACTAAATTACTTTATAATTTATTTAATAATTGTTTGTTTTTAGCGATTTTATTTACATTCTTAATAATGTTTGGAGATTCGTTGGTTAACTTGTGTGAATGGTAGAAGGACAGATTCAATAAATAATCAGAGATACCCCTTGTGTTTATTGTAAGTCTATATGTACATATATTTGACACGATCTTTAGAGTCTTTGTTTAGATTAATGCAATATGAAATAATTATTTCGTATATTTACTTTTGACATACGCAGTGACGACTTCAAATAGTGCAGATACTAAACAACGTTGTATTTAGTTGAAGTCTATTTCGTGGCCCTGTGGTTGAAACTTTTTTAAATAGGCCCAGCGATTGAGGGCATACATTCTAGCTATTTGACGATAATATATGTATGTATTCTACAAGTTGGAACTGTAAGTAAACACCATCTATAGGGTTAAGACTGGACGTGATCGAGCCCAAAAATAATTAAATTATTTATTAGTACAGGTTCATCCAAGAAGAGGTGTCATCGTTAATCATTAAAAAAACGTAACATTTTTATGAAAAGTGGTAATACTTTTATTTTAATCTATATGGAATATAATATCTGCCAAATGTCCACTTCGGCTCTGCCTACAAATAGTCATTCTTTTGATGAAATTTTTCATCATGTTCTCGAATAATTGCGGCTGTATTTCGCGAATAACAGCTCTGCTATTTTCTTTTAGTACATGAATCTTTGGTGGATCATTGGCGTAGACTTTATCTTTAACATAATCCCAAAGAAAATGTCTAATAGTGTTAAATCGGCCCAATGGCACCGCCAGCCCAAAAACTGCACCAAACTGTCAATCATTGTGGGTGGAGAGGTTGCTTTATTATTTTTCTTGGGGTTTTGGAGCCAGATGCCACAGTTTTGTTTGTAAACTCACCCAGACAGACAGGAAATGAGCCTCATCACTCAGAATAATTTTGTGTAAAAAAATCATGATCCTATCCATTGATTTCTAGTGAAAGCACGGGCGTTTTGCATAATCTGCTGGCTTCAATACTTGTGTCAAGCGGAGCTCATAAGTATGTGGGCCAAGATCTTTATGCAAAATGCGGCGCAAAGTGGTTGCGAATAGGCCTAATTCTTGTAATCGTCTCGAAATGGACACACCTGGGTTTTCAGTCACATTCTTAGCTACGGCGGCGACATTTTCAGCTAACCTTGCTGGACGAACACGAGTTAGAGTATTCACATCACTAACCTGTCAGGGCGTTCAAATTTATCGATTCAATTTACTATAGCTGTGCGAGAAGGCGCTTGATGGTGACCAAAAGCAGTACTAACTTTACGTAACGTTTCCGCGATATTTTCACAGTTGTGGTAGTGCGTTTTCACTATTTCAACACGTTGTGCACGTTCTATATTTAATAACCTCCTTGTCTTTATTTATCAAAAGTTATTGATCGTTGAATAGCACCTCTTGTTGGATGACCCTTTATATGTACGACATGTACATACATATCTGCGAACGATAATCTGGCACATTTAGCTTTTCCACAAGATTTACTCACTGACTTGGCATTAATTTTTGAAGCAGTCTTGAGACCAACAGGAAGATCGAAAAACTCTTTTAGAAATTATGCGACCATGGATGCCAGAAAGCCTAGCCTATCGGACGGATGAACAGCACGAAAACTCCTATTAAACACAAGGAAAGGAGTGGTAAATATCAAATATTTCTACGATGTTTTGATTGCAATTCGCAAATAGTCTGATCTCGCATTGGTCTGTAAGCTGAGAAGGATTATGCAAGTAACCTCATGTCTATTGCACAAGCTTTCGTCTCAGGAAGAAAAAGAGTCCAATAAATAAAAGGACAACTGCGGTATTTTCTTTGACATCAATGACTTTGACACTCGAACACCATTTTATCCAGTGAAGCCTACCATATAGCATTCTATTAGCGCTGTCTACACAAATTTGCATCTGAGCAAAGTCCTTTTTTGAATGACATTGAATTAAGTCGTTTAGACCTTACATTCATAAGTAATATAATATTCAAACGAATAGCTAACTAAACATGCAAGGTTTAAGTCATGATTTGCTGAAATCGTATTACATATTTGCATTTACTTCATTTGCGCGCTACATTATCGACGTTTTTTTAATAATGAAGTACCTTAAGATGTCCGATTTTAATGCCATCACTGTATACTTTGAGGATCAAGTTTTACGGTATCCAAACATTACCAAGTTTTCAAACAAAACAATATTCTATAAAGCAAATACCTTGAACATAAAAAAATAAATTAATTAAATCTAAGTCTCATTAAAAGTTTTTGTACTTATATACAGAAATATATTCTTCAATTTACATTTACTAAAAAATTACTGTTTTACTAGTAAATATTATTTACAAATTGTATGCAAAAGAAAATCGTAATCTCTCGTTCAATCTTATTTCTATGAAAAAAAAAAAAAAAAGGCTAAGCCCTTACAGACATTTACACTGACTGTAACAAACACTAGCGATAGTTCTTGAAATCCCTTCACCAGTTCAAAAATTAAAATGAGAATGTTTATCTTATAAGAAAAAAAATAAATAAATATTAAAATAAAAAAGAAAAACTTACATCGACGACCATCTGTGATAATCTGCTCACAATCATTCCGACTCTGCGTGATCGGACATTTGTACAAAGCCCCCGAATGATTCGATTGAGGCTGTAGATTCTTCCCCAACGGTGCACCAACCAATAACCTAAAAATAGACACAACAAGAAAAACAACATGTTAATTACAACAATCTCAACGAATGTATCTAGATTTCAAGAAAACAGTTAAGCAATTATCTTCCTCTGTACACCTGTATCCGCGAGCTCACCAGCCTGAGATTAATTGTGACACCTCGTAAGTAAGACGATATCTGATCTTATTTACGGAGGCAATAAGTCCAATTTGGTGTCACGACTCGTGTAACCGATTAGTTGGTTACGTTTAGCTACTGTTTGGAGTGTGACTAATTACTCCAGCGCAATCTATTTGGGGAGATTTCATTTCCACAAAACCACAAGAGGACGACGCGACGCGACGCTCCGCAGTCTCAAGCCTTAGAATCTCGAAGTCGAAAAAAAATTAAAATATCGAATTTCATTTGAACGATTCAGATTTCTGATTCTTTCAATTTTAAGGGCGCGCAACATACATATGTCCCTCCTTTCAGTCGTTTATTTATTATTATTTCTAAGAGATTTAAGTCTCAATGGATTGAAGTGTATTACCCCACTTGAAGGGGTCCACTTGTCAGTGATGTATGTGCCAAGATGAAAGTCGACGGGATAGATTATGTTTTACTTTTGAAAGCATTCCCCTCTAGAGGTTGTAAAATATATGAAAAAGGAATTTTTTTGAAATAAAAGAGGGGGCTACATTTCAGCCTTTCTATAAACGCTGCTTATGTATAGTATCTTAACAATAATAATAAAAAAATTGGATTTAATGTTGCTAAGGAATCAACACAAAATGCGTGCCGCACGTTGGATATTCTTTCATCGTGGATAGATAGCAATCTTTCGTGGTATTTCTGCAGAGCGGCTGGCGTCAAGAGAACGCACAACTCCTCTTAGATCCTCATGTGTATATTTTTGCATTTATATAGTTTTTTTTATTGATCGTTAAGTTTTTTTTTTATTGTTTTATTGTTTGGACTTAATAAAATTATTTACCCAAAAGAAGATTTAAAACTCATGAAGATAAATTTTAATAACGTAAACGAAAACTTGTGTGATTATTATGGACATTAAGCCACAAATATAAATTAGACAGAAAATTATTATTATTGCTCTGATGTCATAGGCCAATTGAACAAGACTGCATCAGCAGGTGGCTTGGTTGGCTAACCTGTGTTTTAAATTAAGTGGTAAACAGGTGGCACCACACGCACTATTTGGGTTACACTATATTACCATCAAAGCTACAGCACTACTGTCAGCCAGTTACAACTGTCAAAAAAGACAAGTATTCAATTTCCAAATGACTTTTGCACACAAAGTTGCTTAAATTTATCTTTGCTTTATAATTTGCGTGTTTTGACGATTTAAACTTCAACTGAATCTAATTCAGTTCAGAAAAAGAAGGAATGTTCGACTTCTTTTTATACATTTTCTACGTCATTTATTCGTAATGAGATAATTTAGCGATTTTTTCCGTAATTATCTCGTCTGGCCTGTTATTTCGGCCAAATGAGATGATTACAATAAAAATCGCAAACGAGATGCGATTTTATCTCATTTCCAATGAATTTGTTGATTTTTGTTATTACGAGCAAATGAAATAAAAATTTTGAGTAAAATAAAATCGAACATAACTTTTCCTTGAAGTGAAGGATTAAAACAAAACAGCAAGCATTTGACAGGGCTCGCATTGTGTATTAAATGTGCTCTGCCATGACTTCTGACGTCTGCCTTGTCTTTTGAACACTTGCAAGACACTGTTTAGTGATTGATGCAATGATGGATGAAATCCTCAGTTCAGTCCTCGAAGTTTTTTGTTCAGGAAGGCAACTACAAAGTAAAACCATCTCAAGATCTAATAAGGAGACAAAACCGTCACCATCCTAGCGTTGCTATAGAGCAAAGAAACATGGTTAACAGTTAAGAATGCTAGGCGTCCCGCTAAAGGGTTTTTGTCCCGCATGAAAAATATCCCGCTTTCAGTTTGTCGCTCTTCGAATTTTGCTATCAAGCCATAAAACTATTTTTTTTAAACTATAGAAATGTAGGGTGCCCCTTAAGGTAATAACAATAGTTCAGTGGTTTCCGAAGGCTTGACATTTCACTCTGTATGTACAACAGCTGATTTCAATTCAAAAATAAACTAAATTTGGGGCTCTTCGTTGAGATGTGGATGAGACAAACGATGTAAAAAAAAATCAGTTGGTTTTTTCAAAAGCAATGTGGCTCCAAATTTGCTTTGCAATTTTGTGTTTTCATTGCTACGTCAAAGACCAAAATGTCCCGCTGACAATTTTTTCAAATTTGGCATCCCTATTGACAGTAAAAGCGGATGAAGGATGAAAGTTATTTAAAAAAAAAAAAAAATTTTTGGGGTGATAGGTGACTCGATTTGCATTGATGCAGTGTGGAGAAGACAGTGACATCAATCAGGTAGGGCCAACTAATGTTAAAGCAAATAGTGAAATAGAGACCTAATAAAAACAGTTCCAAATAAGTCATATGAAACTATCCAAATCCTACAGCTTTTAGGAAAACTTTAGCTCATCTACTGTGTCTCGATCGAAAACTATAGGTAAACAAAAAAGTTGCAAATTTTCGAACTACACAAACATTTGCTGCTTTTAGAACCAACAACTACACTGCAACCTCCGCTGACACACATTTCCGCGCCAAATCATAAATAGCTCAGGAAGTGAAGTCTCTTAAAATAGCAATCTTCAAATTATTATTCCTTTCAGAATTCCTAACAAGTTGAGAACCAACCCTCCCACGTGGTGCCAAACTGTATGGCAATTAAAAACCATACCATGTAGCAATGTATACAACACGAAACCACTTGGCTCTGCCTCCACCTCCGGCCACACCGAACCGAAATTTTCGATCGATGAATGTATCTATGAAAAACTAATCAAATTCAGGTCATTAAACTGCATGCGTGAAATCAAGCCAGACGTAAACAACGTCTCTGAGGAAGCCTCCTCCATCTGCATCTCGAGCACAAGCGTTCGCACTTTTCCCACCGAACATAAACAAAACGAGACCACGGACCACCTCTGCCAGGCGCGTGAGTGTAGTAAACAATTTTTTTTTTCTGTACGAATAATCGCAGAGATTTCTATGTACTCGTCGATTGATATGGTTCTCTTCCGCCAAATGTTTCTTTTCAGCCGGCCAGTGGGTGGGCATGCGGCGTGCTGCCCCATTGCGCCTAACAATCCATCCGTAATTACGATTGTTTGCATATCAAGGAACGCCACAGATCTCACAAATGGATTTCAAGCCAGTACTCATGTAATCGAACGGAATCTAGTTGTACGATCACGCATAAGAGGAGGAATCGATATCTTTGATCGATGCGATAGGTGTTTAGAAACAACATACCAAATGACAGTGGAGCCACTCTAAGGACATTGCGCGAGATTGCACGATAAATCATCTTAGTGCACTCTCTCCGACATCCGCCTCGCAGATGCAATGACAAATTGCCTGCGGTGCAGAAATTATCTTCGACAAAGACGACGAGGAGGACGAAACCAACTCTCTGCAGAGGTGAGATTTATAGAACGAGAGGAGCCGCCAACCCGCCAACTGGCAGGAGGCGTTAGACAGACGTTCTGTTTTCCTTTGCCAACCGCAGATGTGCCACGGCTAGAGGAGACACTCGATCCAACGCAGAATCGAAGATCTTCAGAGATACGGCCCGAAACCAAAGCGGGACAGCGTGCAAAACCAATCCGCCACAATTATCGCGTAGGCAGACGGGATGGATTTTGTCTCTCTGATATACGAGCAACTCATTATGTTTGATTGGATTTGGTTTCGTTCGACTGCCCAAGGGAGAGCAATCGGGCGAGGATCGCTGAATGCACTTCTCTCTCACTGCGCGCCAGATTTGCATTTCGACAGCTAGCGGTCGGGCGCTAAAACTGCTGACTAACGTTTCAAATGGCTGCAGCAAATAAAATGTTTACTTAACTACACCAGCCTGCTGCTGTTTGCGTTGCATCAGCCTTCATGTTCTGGACGCAGCAGCACCACCTCTACCATATCACGGCAATAACCAAACCAAACAGGAATATCGACTCTCGATAGTGTTGCTGCAGCAGCGGCTGATCGTGATTTTTTGTCATTAAATTTTATGTCATGCTCTTCTGACTCTTCGCCGGTCTCATCGTCATTGCGCGCGGCCAACGCGAAGGTGAGATGTCAGTGAACGGTTCTGACGCCCACAACCTGCCGCATAATTTATGACAGACGCAAATTACACGTTGCACTACCGCCAACCGAAAGTTGCTTTCTTTCGGTTCTTGAGATAGGTAGGTGACAAGATTGAACGGCAGATATGGGAACACAGAAACTGACGCTTAACGATAAGAGTGGCGCAGCATGAGTGACGATTGACTTTTATGAGTGTATTGCAAATGGCTTAAGAAGGCCAGTGTGGAGCGTGGAGGCATAATGATGAGCAGTTTCATGGTTAAAACTGCGGTCTATGCTCGTAAATATTCGTTGAAAAAACCTGAAAGAGTCTTAATTACATGTTCTGCGAATCTTTTCAAATACAATTTGCAGTTAAACTTTGTGTGCGAAAACCCACTTGTTTGGGGTTTCTTTAAAGGCGTTTTTTGCACTATTCAATTTCATGGACCGAATCAATGCGTTAATTTTGTTTTTCTGTAAAAGAACTCAACGATGTAAAGAATTGTTGATTAGTGTCCATGCCTTGGTACCTCATTTATACGCTACGATTGCCACCCTATCTCCAATCACAGGCAAGGACGAGACGATTGATACAAAAGTTTTATTAGAGTCAAAAACGATCTCGAAAACGATTCAGTCAGGAAAAAGCTGCTTGGACATTGTGCTCCTTTTGATTCATGCATGCGATCAGTACTGACGGAATATCCTGGAGATCTGTCGATTGGCTTTTCATCACAGAAATAAAGACAAAATGGCAAGTAGAAGCCAGGATTAACTGAGCTTTTCTACTGGAGGCTTGCTACGAGACATCAAAGGACTACTAGAGATCGTAGCTATGTTGCTTAATATTCAACTTGTACTTAAAGATAGATTTGGTTAGGATCAATAGGCTGTCGTCAAATATACGAAACTTTGTGGCCGTCTAGGTGGAGTCACATGTCGGTACCTTTGTGCATCAAGCACAAAACAACGTCTGCAACGAAAATACAGACAACCGGCGATCTAGACCCCCAGACCCTTAAGGTAGTACCATCAGCTCAAAATATGATCATCGCAACAATCCGTGAAAGAAAAACGATGGTCTTCTCGTCATAATTTCTGTACCAACTGTTTCTAACACGGGTCTAGATCAGATCAAGACTTTTGTAAACGTTCTGAACGAAGAGACCCTCAACAGCTATATGGGAAAGGAGCAAGGTCAAAAATAACAATTTGAAGAGAGCTTAACTCTTCAACTGCGAAAAAGAAAACGTGATAGGACTTAATGACGTGATAGGATGAAAAAGAAAACGTGATAGGACTTCTGCTCGAATATACAAAAAGGGAAAGAATATCTGAGGTCTGATGACTTCAAAAGAAACACCTGAGAACGAGAAAAATTGTGGAGACTTTTCAGCGTACGTATGCATAAGTTCCTTCCTAAGCTTTAGGCTTTTAGGAAACGAGAAGCTAACACGACGGTTAAGGCTAAAGTAGAATGGACATGACATTGCCATCCACCAGATTAACAGCGGTTTGAAAACAAATTTTGTAGTTTATTTATTATCGCGCAATAAGACTAGTTTTAAAGATGGCTAATCCACATTAAGGACATTAAGCTGTTCATTAATTATTATTCGTATCCGATAAGATAATGCTAATTTACAGAGTTGGAATAATTTAAGTACTTCAAGTTCATTAAGTAAGAAAACATTTGTATCCCCTTCAATAAAACGACCGCATTGGATACATTCTAAGATGTCTCCTCACTCTCTGTCATGTGGTTTAAGCTGTATAAAACCAGATGGTTTTAACCGCACGGTCATTAGTTTAAATGAAGATATTCTCTGCGTAATCTATGCATCACTGATATTTCGGCCAGACTATATTCGTTCCGAAAAGAGTTAAGCTGTAGAGATAGTATATGTACATAGACTCTTTAGCATCTTGAAAATATTGTTTTTGCATTGTAAATCGACCTTTAAATTAAGCTCGTAGTGTGCTTCTTCAGTACTGTCAATTGCTCAAGTTGCCCATAATAGGGGTGTGTGAACGACTGCGATTACACAGTTCTTAAAGTCAGAAGTCAAACTTTCATACGAAAGAGCGAATGGGTTCGCCATTTTCGTAAGTGGGCAAAAGTGAAAAAAAAGTCGACGAACCTAAGCAAGAAGCTATTACGATCGTACAATATAAGTTCCTTGTGTTCGCACAGGTACGTACGTACATACGTCGCCGTACGCACCAATTCTACTATTATAGTTCGGCCTTAAAGCAATAAGAACTATTCTGGTCGGTCATGTGCAGAAAAAAAATTATACAAACAGAAAACATAGGGCCTAGGATCTAGCAGCCATTTATGTTGTTTTTGGCACGAATGGAATATGCCTTCATTTTCACCATTTATTGAGGCTTTTGTGGCTTACAAAAAAGCAGCTTCTCATGACAGTTATTACTTTCGGATATTGTCTGACCTTCGTCAGAAGTAACACCGTGATAAACTTCCAACGCACTAACCACTGAGCCACTGCGTCTACAAGCCGAGTAGAACAGCTCTAAAAAGTGCTTGTAAAACATGTACATATGCACAAACAAACAAAGACAAATATTTGGCTCAAGAGATCATATGCATAGGTCTCAGGGCTTTGCTGCTCGAAGCACCTTTCACGAATGAAAGGACCGTACTGCTCAATCAATGCTATATCCGAAAGGTGAGATGACATTCACTGTTGGATCGTGATATAACATTTTGGTGTTGCCGGGGATTCTGACCTCTCGCTCTGTACTACAACTCACTAAGCACTTAGCCATGATGCACTCGACTAACAATAGCATGTACAAACATTGTCCTTGACTCAAAAACTGTCGGATATCATTTTGAAAATCTTTATGTTCGCCTCTGTGCTGAGAGGAAATGATTACACATAACCCCACAACACATCAACTGCAGCAACATTTATGGCGAATTATAAATTGATTGAAGAAAGATGATAACAATTCGAAGAATTCTATTTTAGTTTGCTTATTTCTTTGTTCAAGAACAATGTAAAAAGATGATTATTAGTTCAAATGTTCGTTTTTTAGTTGCTAAATATTAATAATGTACATTTATGTATATTCAGATGCGATAGTTCTTCATTAGGGTTATACACTGTGGCCACCTTAAAATTTATGGTAGCTAGTCTCCTAAAGCTCACAGGCACCTTTTGTCGATAAGTTTATTGAGTAAGTCACGTTCTTTGTTATTCTTTTTAAGTCTCATCTCAGACTAAAGTCAAAGCCAACTCATAAAGATATTCAAGGAACTAAAGACTTAACCCAAAGCCAACTGATATTCAAGAAAGACTAAAACGGTTGGCCCTGGTAGAGCGACACTAGCCAATAACATGATGTTTTATGTCATCCCATATAGTGAGCGATAGTTTTGGGATTTGCTAACAGACACAAAGTGCTAACGTCTGATTTAAAAAAAATATGGTACTCAAGTGGTCGAATCGTGACCATCATAACTTCGATCATTCCTTTTCAATTGGCATCATTCAAAACTAAATCGCGAAGTTAAATGAAAAATTCCCTTTCCTTGAATGTCCAATCTTAATTTCTGCGCTGGATCTTTCCACACGTACTACGAACAATACGACCACGTGTAAAAGACTAAAAAGAAAAGTGAAAACAATTATCAAACGTTCTAACTGTTTCGTGACTTATTAGTCACCCTATACTGTGTCGTGATTGCCTTTAAGTCATTTTAAAGACTTCCTCCTCACTGGGATCAAAGGATCTGTCTCTTGTAACTTTCAGCGTCTACCAAACCATTCCACTACCGCTAAATTCTTTATCCACTTTCCTCCCGATCTGTTATACTCTGTACGAAAACTCATCGAAAGATCCGATCGCACTGTCACTTCACTTTATGCAGCGCGTGAATATTTACATAAAAATCAAATAAAAATTTAGGAGCTACACGAGACACGAAACAAATTAGTGCGCTATAGTCGTGCTTTAATAGCACCATTTCCTCTCCGTCAGTTCTTCGAAAGGAGTGCAGAAAAAAAAAATTGAATGCAAAAATCGTGAACCATTAAAACGTTTTGCCTCACCTACCCTCTGCCCTTCCACAAGGTTCCACTTTAGGTTCTATTCTATGTACACAGGGCTACGTGTTGCAACAACGGTCGTGCCGGAGATTAGCAATGCAAACGCACACCCTCCGTTTCGTTGGGTTGTAGAAGGCGGAACATCACTTCGACGATGACAAGAAATCGATACGTCCTTCCTTGGTGCAGAGAGCGGCGACGATGTGGAAGAGACAATGGCATCGTCAATAGAAGATATCGGGTGTGAGAATTGCCTCATTAAATCTTGTAGTGTGCAAAAATGATTCCTTTTTACCCTCACCGCCGCTGCTGAGTCCTTTTATGGCATCTCTCGTGTTTGTTGGTCTACGGCCGAGGCAATTTACGCTGATTGCTTGCTTGACCTCTCACCCTCATCTTTTGCGGAACTATGATTGACCATTAAATCAAACTGCAGTTTGACGAGGGCCAGATAGGACATCAATTCAATTATGGGGCCAGCTGCAGGGATAAGCTGGTCGTCTCACCACGCAGAAATTTTATTGCTTTCGTAAACAGATTTATATAATAGGCTTTCAAGAAGTGCGGCCCGAAACGGAACAATCAAAGCTATTGATCCCACAAATGGCCCGAGTAATAAACTTTGATGAGATGTACTCAGCTACTGCACACGGTTGGGACGATGTGTGGGTGCACTGCCCAACCCATACTCTTCCAGGAAAGAGGGGTTCAACAACATTCATCGGCGGCGGATATGCTGCCAGCGAGGTATGTTCTTTTAATTAGCATGTAGCAACCATTTTTGGGCCAAACAATACACTCGTACGGGGGAGTTACATCGCACCGGTCTCGCGCTGAAAGATGTTTTCTCCGAAAATAGGATCGATTAAGCGCATGATTTGGTGTTCTAATAGGACCAGGCTCAGCTATGTTGTTAATTATAAAGGCGCTAAGTCGTATATAACTATTTTAATTAGTCACGAACCAATGCCCAAGTAAGGCAGGCACAGAGCATTGGGGTCGGTTCGTGTACGACACGTTCGACATGCACACACAGAGGGACCGAGTGCAGTTCGTAAATTTAATTAAACGCAAACAAATCTTCTATAAATGGCAGATAACAAGACCGATGCGATGGCGATGGCGGGGAGCGCATAGCGTCTAGCGAACAAAAAGTGAGTTTACTTTCTGTGCGCAGCGCGATGTTGGAAAACGAAGGCAGGTACGTGCAAACTCCATGTGTAATGAGCCTGCGTAACTTCCTCGATCGAGGTGCGTAATGGTTCTGCTTTAGCGCCGGACGATCGTGAGGAATCTACTGTCCTATTAGCGTTGCGGCTGAGTTTTTAGATTGCCTGTTTTCTCACTCGTGTCATCCTAATATGCTCTAGGAGGAGGTATCTATGTATATATGTATGTTGTCTGTCGTCAGTGCTTCGGGGGGGAAGAGAAATGTCAAATATAATTGGCAACTGCGCGAGGAGTCGTGTCGGTGGCTTGTTTTTCCAAGCAGCCGTGTGCAGCAAACAGTGATGAGAGCATTGCCGATTAAACATTTTTAGTGTCGCCTGGAACCCAATCTACTGATTTGGCGTTCGTTTAAGTGCAGACTTTAATCATGGACTCACTTATTGCGCGGACATGGACATGTCTACACTGGGCTAATGCACGACGTAATACTGCTGGCAATCATGGTTGTGCGAAAGATCATTAATTCAGTGTGTCCTGCACACGAAGACGTAACCGATATGGGAGAGACCATGGATGTAATGCCTTGGAGTCAATTTTAATTGTGCCTAGGAAAGATACAACATTTTTTTTCTCTCCCAGTGGTGGACTTTAGTCAATATTATACGCGTTGTTATGAGTTTCTACTAGAAACTAAGTTGGTATTGGTGTTCCAAGGATAGATAATTTGTTCTTAAAGCCAACTTTGAACAAACGCATCCGTGGACGTAGTACGTCTGCATCGTGTACTCTTCATATTCCGTATAAAAAATTAAACAAAATTAGTTACTTCCTTTTGAATTTTATTGTCAGATGGATAGGAGAGATAGTTATTAAATACTTTTACCAAGATAGCAGCTCAAGGAATCCAGGCATATACATATGTACATAGTACGTACGGAGGTCTTTTGCAACGTTTTGAGTCCAACAGAGAAAGGTTTTTTTTCCAAATTCAGTTCTATTTTCAACATGACCTTCATTTAAGGCGATATACTTTTTTCAGCGATGCTTTAACTGGCCAAATAGTACTTGGCGCCCTGCCTTTCGAAAGAGGCGCCTACGTAAGCGATAGCCTCCCAGTCCGACGAAATTCTCAGTCCTTAGATACAAGGTTAGGTTAGGTTAGGTTGAAGTGGCTGCCAGCTAGGAGTCGCCAGCACACTTAGACCAATGATTGGTCCGTTGTGATACCACGTGGATCATGGGAGAAAGTTTCTCTCTACCTACTCGTTTTAAAACCAATTAGAGCTTCTTATAAGATGTAAGAGGCTCTTAATGTCGATATTCATCAGGTCGCTTGTATCATTATAATAGGGAGCTCCTAAGTGGAGTTTCCTTCTACGGGAGAGAGCTGGGCAGAAACAAAGAAGGTGAGGAATAGTTTCCTCCTCTTCTTTATCCATGCAGCTTCTACAGAAATCGTTCGCGAAGAGGCCCAGCCTTGTAGCGTGCTTGCCTATTAGACAGTGTCCAGTGATGACACCTATTGTGGTGCCGATATGCAATCTATTGAGAGAAATCAAATTCTTAGAGCGTTTTAGATCCAGCTTTGGCCAAATTTGTTTTGTCGCTAGACATGTTGATCCACTTGTCCACCTAAGATTTGCACTCTCGACAGCATCCAGCTTAAGTTTAAGTTTGCGAGTAGCGATTCGAATACCTAAGGTGCCATTGTCCGGCAAAATGGGTAAAGTTGTTCCTTCTTTGGCGAGTTCATCGGCCTTACAATTCCCTTGAATGTCTCTATGCCCCGGCACCCAACACAGGTGAATTTTGAACTGCTCCGCCATCTCCATAAGAGACGAGCGGTAGTCTAGGGCTACTAAAGAGTTTATAGAGGTCGATTCCAGGGATTTGATTGCTGCCGATGCAGATGCAGATATCTCTAGCAGATATCACGTTTTTCTTAAGCCAAGATAGGGCTTCTTTGATCGCCATTATTTCCGCCTGGAACACGCTACAATGATTAGGAAGGAGAGCTTAAGGTTAAGCTTATCAGAGAGAACACCTGCACCAACTCCGTCTTTGGTTTTTGACCCGTCAGTGTAGAAGTGAATAGAAATAGAATCTTCTAAAAATGCATCGTCCTCCCAGCGTGGTCTGGGAGGGATGGTGACAAGGAAGTTCTTCTCAAAATTTAGACTTGGGATAGTGTAGTGTAGGGTTTGAATTTATTCAGAATAGAGGCGTGGCCGAATTCTTTTCTTGACCACTGTTGGGTAGCTTTAAGGCGAACGGCTGCAATCGCTGCCATTTGCTTGCTATATATATCGAGGGGTATTAAATGGAATATAATGTCCAGTGCCGCGGAGGGAGTTGTACGTAATGCTCCGCTTATGCACAGAACGTTGGACCTTACTTAAATAATAGCGATTAATAGCTTTATCTAAGGCTACCCACCATACAATCACCCCGTATGTGAGTATCGGTCTAATGATCGAGGTGTAGAGCCAGTGAGTAATTCGAGGTTGTAATCCCCATTTATTCCCAATGGCTTTCTTGCAAGAGAAAAGTGCTACCGTAGCTTTCTTTACTCTTTCTTGAATATAAGGTTTCCAACTTAGCTTCCTATCCAGGATAAGACCCAAATATTTTGCTTTATTAGAGGGAGTTAAGCTGGTTCCATTAAGAGAGGGAGGGTCAACTAGCGGAATTTTATATTTCCTTGAAAAGAGTACTAGTTCAGTTTTGTGGGGGTTTACACCCAGACCACACCGAACTGGCCATCTAGTGAGCTTGTTTAGAGCGTTTTGTAAGAGTTCCTTCAGAGTATTTAGGTGCTTTCCCGAGACGGCCAAGGCAAAATCATCTGCATAAGCGATCGCCGTGTATCCCTCGCCTTCCATGATTGTCAATAGTTCATTGACCACCAAATTCCACCGAAGCGGAGATAGAACACTTCCTTGCGGAGTGCCTTTACTAACAGATTTTCTGATAGACATCCCACCCAGCTTGGAGTTGATAATCCGACCATTGAGCAGTAGATTGATCAATTCGCGGAGTGAGCTGTCAACTTTCAGATCTGATAGTGCATCTGCTATCGCTGATGTATTGACGTTGTTGAAAGCGCCTTCTATATCCAGAAAGGCAACCATTGTATACTCCTTGTGGTACAGGGAATACTCAATTTTGCGTACCAGTGAGTGCAATGCTGTCTTCACTGATTTGCCTTTGGGCCGCTGACAGTAGCTTCTTATCAATACTGTTGCGTAAATGGATATCAATCAGTCGTTCCAATGTTTTTAAGAGGAATGATGATAGACTGATAGGTTTGAAATCTTTTGGATTTGTATGAGAGCATTTACCCGCTTTGGGTATGAATACACCTTAGATACAAACTTCGAACTTTTTCTACAGAAAAACTCAAAAAGACTGTTACAAACGACTGTCAAATAAGCACTGAGCGCCCAAAATAGCTGACATTTGTAAGAGGCGTCTTTCAAAGCATCTATGTACTAGAATACTTTTGATAAGTAATGCCAACTTCGGTTTGGTACTCAAAACTTAGCTAGTGAGATATATATGTATGCATTTAAAAGAAATGAAGATGAAGTGGTCGTGGCTCTATTGGGTAGCAAAAGGTAGTAGCGGATTGGACGTTCCTGCAGAAATTTAGTCCAAAACTATAGACGACGAACTACAGAGATCACAATATTAATAGAACGACATTTGCAGAGAAGCTTCAAATAGATCACAGCTCAGAAGATCAGGAATGTTATAGTCGAAACTGCCAGTGTAGACGTTGACTTTCATAAGTCAGTGACATTGAAAAGAGATGGGGCTCAAAGCCCAAAAATGGTTTTATATTCGATGCCATCTTATGTAGCACAAAAGTTTGAATGGTTCACTGTATTTCGTCGTGATCGTACAAGTACGAGTGCTGCAGAGCTCCCAGATCGTCCCCAAATATGGCGTACTTCGTTGGTGTTGGTTGCGCTTGGGTCCATTGTGATACAACAAGAAGAGAACCGAATTACGAGCCCGGGGAACCTACAGGGACAAAAGGCCATAGTAATCGGTTTCGATATGAGCCCAGGCTGTAGGGTGCTTCGCCGCTTAGGTAGTAAACCGATATGACCCTGACACAAATTTTTTTACTTTGTTTAAGTCGAATGTACCTACACACATCACTAAGAACATCGAAGAAATATTCACCAAAGGTTTTCCTACTTATAGTCGAGAGGGCAGGATAAGTATACAGGTGGGTCATGGTTTCTTCCTCTTCCTCGTGTCTACAGCTTTTACAGAAGTCATTGAGGGGAGCACCTACCCTCCCGGCATGTCTGTTTATAAGACAATGAGTCGGTAGTCGGAAGTCAGGAGTGCTACTACAGCGATCTCGTTAGGAAATCCGCGGCAAAGCTTAAACAATTTGGATCGAATTTTTGGTTCTTATCGCTGTTTTCGTTGGAGTTAGGAGGAGGAAAGTGGCATCGAATATGTCTTCAATTCAACTCAAGCCAGTGATATCAATTTTTGGTACGTTTTTAGGATGAGACAAACAAATACATATGTACGTTTGAAAGTCATGGGAAAGGAAATGCAAAGTTGTCTCCTATGTGTGTTGTTTAGGTTTAAGTTAAAGTGCTTGGGTTACTTAGGCTAGCTAAGCTTAACTTGAGACTTTTTTTCCGGTCTTTCTTCTTGGTATCATCATTCATTACATAGAGCCACACCCACTTTATGCATTGTCTTCACAATACAGATGTAGCCCTTTTGGAACTAAGTAATGTCAAGTTTCAGACTTTGTTCTTAAAGCACTTCAACGGAGTTCGAGAATTTTTGTCAAAAAATGCTGCCGCCACGCCTCCTTTTTTTAATGAAACGTTGACATCTTATGACGTTGCTTACAAAATTGAAAGCTTATGACCAGAATAACAACACTTAAATTGCATTTGAATCGGAAATCCCAAAACATCTGGCCTTCTTTCTTGAAGATGGGTTAGAAGACGAAGGGTAGAGTAGGGTACCTCGCAATCAAGAGGCATTTTCTATTTTCTGTATGACTTTTTCCAAATCTCACTGACCTATGTTATGCACAATGTTAACTTTTAATGTGTCTATGTATGTGTGTATTTCCTAAAACATGTGGTGCGTACATTAACAGCAGATTATTTTAAATCTCCTAGAAATCTCGTAAAAATGAACTTAAGTTTTCCGATAATATCGACTCTTAAAATTAAACTGTGTAAGCTTATTTTAAAGACCCTCATCAACTACAATGTAACATACGGAGACCACAACAACCAGCAACAAGCACGCCTATGAAATTGAAAGTTCCCTGGCCCACAAACGAGGAGAGGAGCAATTAAATATCCATTGTCCGCAATTCGGGGTTCAATGGAACACACGTAATGAATACTTAACTGGCTGGCTGTGGCTGTGGTAATTGGATTTGGAGGGAAGTGCGGAAAGCTCTATCCCAGAAGCAGAGCGAAAAAAAAAAAAAACACAGAAATTAATTAACAACATCCACACGAACTTGAATGCCATTGAACTTGGTCTTGGTGGCTATACTCGCATTCATTGACATTGATGTATCTAGTTGATCTGTGTGATCGTAGATTGTCAGCTTCTCGTGGGTTGGCCATTAATTGGACTCCGATCATGACAGTCGACTGTTGTGCACAAGGCTTTGTTTGGACCGTCGCCAATTAACCGGATTGTGAGAGAATAAGAGTAGAATAAGTGCGTCTACTCAGTCAAGTATCCAGCCATGCCTACCGCCGCAGCTTATCGTACTAAACTTGCTCTGCACAGACAGCCTAATGCACTTCCCCGGTTTTATCAGATGCATGCATAATTAAATTCAAACGCATGTTTGTTCCTCTTTGGTTATCTCAAAGTACACACACACACATGCCACTCTGTGAAGACTAATTCTTAATTGCGCAAGAGCCTCTTGCGGTGCATTATCAGTGCAACGTGCGTTCTCTAAACACCACATGCGTTCCAGATTTCTCTCCTTGTTCTTGTTCTTGTTATTCAAGGCCCGAACACACCGGATGCAATTATATTAGGGTTCCCGGTCTAGTCGGGTGCTGCGAACGCGCGACGCTCTTCATTCAAGCGCACTATGTCAAGTGGAACTCCAATTGAGCGGATAACGCTGATCAGACTGTAAAATGAGTTTGCGTCCGCAATCGAATCAAAGCTAATTGTCATCCACTCTGGGGCTGAGTCAAAACCCAGTCCTCCTTCGAGAGACTGTCACGCGACCAAATTCAAAAATTATAATTTTTTGTCGTCGTATTTTTTATTTTTTATTTTTTCTGTACTGTCCACCGACCACTTCGATAGCGGTTGCGGGGTTTTCTTCAATTTTTATGGCAATTGTCGTGCTTGCTACTGTAATCTCTAATCGCTGGCCTGCAGTTTACAAATTTCCTCCACTGTACTCGTTTGTACTGCGGTTTTGCTTGTTCCTCGCGTGTAACTGATGTGACTAAGTCCCGGGTAGGTAGACATCTCGGTGCCCGGTCCATATATGGGTTTGGTCACATTCTTTGTTCAACACTGATTCATCTGGCGGCGAATTGATTTCAACTAATGTGTTTCGACCAGTTTCATGGTCAAGGGGAGAGTGCTCAGGAAGCGTGAAATTTACAACAGTGAATGAGTAACCTGGGGGAGTTCTTTGCCTTCTTTACGGTTTTTCAAGTGGATAATGGGCATAAATGTCATGTGAAGGAGTGATTTTTTTTTACGATATTTGGTTGGGCGAGGGAATCATTGGAATTTGCATGGCATGAGAGGTGAGAGATAGGTATCAGGAGTGTCGGTGTTAAATTGTAAAAGCAGAGCGGGCGGCAGTTTATTAAATTTTACTATTAGTACGCACACGGGGAACTTTTTGTCTGAAGAAAGATTTTTTATTAGAATGAGAGCTGTGGGCTATAGGAGTACATTTCTTTCCCAATAAAGATCCTGTACAATAGAACTTCCTGTAAATTTGGGAACGTGGTGATGATAAACATTGAAATAGTGCAGACGCTGACTTGGCAATAACTATTAAGGACAATGAGATCGTGCCGGATGCGAGCTTTGACGGAAATTCTTGATGCCTCAACAGTAAACCTCGTCATCGGGACAACAAATTCAGCTTACCCAAGAAATTCACCATGAAATTGAGTCATGGGTCATCATAGGTGGAGCATTTGAATCAAGAACCAAGCAGACGAATACAATGAACGGATCTTTTCTAGAAAGGTAAGTCTAACGTAGCCCTGACATATAACATAGCAATCGTTGAGATCCTACGAAGTTAGGTCGAAGATTGTTGGGAGTGGCTTAACAAACTCAATAAAATCGTACTTTCTTCCAGATATCACGTAAGTTTAAGTACATACATCGTAGGATACGGGCCTCCGATTGCTAAGTGTGAAACGTATAACATTTCTAGGATACACAGCGGCAGAGGAAGACCCCACTAAAGAACTCATGTTGGACGCAACCTAAACCAATTTGGTGTGCGAAACTGAAGGCAGCTAAAGATTGAGCTGATGTAAGACTTGTTGACTCAGGCCAGAGATATAAGTAAAATAAGTAAATTCTATCAGAGCCTAGGGAGTTAATTTCAAGAGCATTTTAAATTTCTTTAACTAAATCAAGCCTTTCCAAAAGGACGGGCTCCACGAGTATTTTTACTGGAGTCGTCTTAAGGGTGCTTCTAACTTCAGCAACAAGAGTGTCGGTTATGCCTCACAAGAGTTTTTGTAGCGCTACATCCAAGAAATTATTGAATTCGTTGGCATTTTTTCTACTAGAATATTATTAAAAGCGTCGTGGTGTTCTTTTTTACATGATAACGCACCTGTTCACAAGCCACAGAGCACTGAAAGGGTAAATCATTCCCTAATCACTATCCACACCCAGCCCCCAGCGACTGTTTCGTATTTTTAAACCTAAACAGAGGCTTAAAAAACAAGCCACTGTTGCAGAGTACTTTGACGATTCAAAGTGCTTTTCCAATGACATTGCACTCTTACAACACAAAAGTCAATCATGAGATACTTTTAAAAAATAAAAGAAAAATATATATGTACGTGCCTGACAAACGCTCTTTGGAAGGCTTATAAACAGGAAAAAAACTTGTCGAATGATATCGTTTTAAGACAGACGAATGCATTTAGCACTTAAAAGAATAATTTAGCATCATTCTTCCTCTGGCATCATCAGGAACTCTCAACACTTTACCACATTATCTGAAGCGAAATTCCAGAAACCCTCTGCTTCATGTTCACTAAATTATCATACGCTTCATAAATACCCGGTTCGGTGATGAAAAATTAGCATTGAAATGAGAATTCTTCGGAATAATTACATATTCTTGCAAAAAGTATGTGTGTGTACCTCTACATACTCACTCCACAGGAATGCTGTCTCGAGAACGACACCCAACTCTTGAATTTACAGTCGAATGACAACGTGTCTCGTTTGGTGTCGTAACTAACGAGATGTAAATTAGCCTCTCTGGTGACAGAAATGCACAAAAGATGCACTTACCCCCGGTTCAAGCACCATAAACACTCCTCGAATGTGCGTTAAAACTCGTGTTACTCACCTGAAACGAAAAGGAGTGAGCAAAAAATGCAAATTAGTAAATTTTTTTTTCTGTTTTCTTTCTTATTTGGCATCAAGTAAACAAATGTAATTTCGTCCAGTGAATGATGAAGTTGTTTCAGTCAAAACGGATACGTGATTGGATTGTCTGAGGAACCACCAAGCCAAAGATGGTGTGTGCAATTCGTCAACGCACGATTATAAGTTATATAATTGGATAGAATGCAATTGGAATTGTGCCACCCACACACAGGCACAAGAATTCAAATGACATGAAGGACCGTAATAGCTAGTGAAGCGCCACCTAGTTAAATGGTACAAATTACAAAAATAATCCCCTCGGGGACCCATCTCAAGATTAGTTAACGATGAGTAGACTCAGCCAATGACTTTGATTCTCTCTCGGTCGATGTCCCAAGGCTGCACGTTCTTCCCGGGAATACACGGTCCATTTGCATGTTCCAAGCTGAGAACACGAATCCGCGTAAAAAGATGCAGATACACAGCTGCACAGGACCACAAGGGCCCGACCGATGATCATGCAAATCGGACTCATGCGGCCGCAAGCAATTTGCGCTCGCAAAACTGATTACTGCATAATTTACTTGCAGCCAAAGATAATGCCAACTGAAATCGTAAATTACAATTACACGGAGACGGGAGACGGGAGACGAGACGAGGATCACAGGAGAAAATTGTGTGCTGCCCCAGGCAACGAGTCGTTGCCCTTGAATCGGAGCGTCTCACTCTCTGTCAGCCATCCTGGGTGTTCAGATAATTAGCATATTATGCCATCTAGCAATGACCACCAGATAATTGTCGAGGATTTTATGTGGAACAGGTGGCGGGTTGTTCGTTTATAGTCAACCGTTTGTGTTGGTGAACTCGTGCAGTGACAGTTCATAGACACCATCAGTCCGGTTGGGTATTATGCCTGTTTTTATGGTAAATGATCGCCGGACAGCGCCATAAAAGCATAACCAGACAGCGAGCTGAGTGTGTGTCTTTTAAATTAGTAGACTGGGTGAGATATGGCGGTAAAAATACAAGTACCAGTTGTATCTAGGTAACTGAGTTAGGCCAACGACTATTAAGCGCGCTCGTAACGTGTAATGGCATCGCGGCAATACAATTTGTTGCAATCACTTTTTAGTTCTACCCACTCAGTGGTGTTGCAGAATGTGTCAAGAATTTAATTAATTTGTTTTCTAGCGATCATCGTTGGTAGATAAAGGTGACAACTTTGCTTTGTCCCAAGTTAAAAAAGTTAAAAAAAGTGGCTTGTCAAATCTACAGCTGCAGATTGACGACGTAACGTAAGGTTCAGTGGAAGATTCAGATACAAGTTACGGAAAATATCGTTCCAACTTTTAGGAATATCTGACAAGTATGTGGGGGTGATAATGTCATGAGAAGCTTTCAGAATTTCCGATGTAGCATTGAACTGTAGCTAACTGCAATTCGTGGGAGAAGCTAGACTCAAGGTTATATGGACAGAGGACGCTAAATATTACAATTTTTTGAAAACTCGCGGAATTCCCCCGGATTCCTTTCACAAAAGGTAGAAATTACTTTACTTCAACAAAACATTTATTCATGTATACAAGGCCAAAGGACGAGTGAGTTCATAATTGCAAACATGTTGCCTAAACCCTGCAACAAATTTTCCTTATATACATTTATGAACACAAAACATAGTTGCATTGATACGGCAGTCATGCATTGGCAAAAATGAGTTCATAAATGTAAATATAACCGACTGTCAAAAAATAACGTACATAAATGAAAAACATTCTGCGAAAGACCAGCAAAACTTACATTTCCTGCTTTTTTCCTGCAACTCTGCAACATCGAAAAAACACATGCCAATTTGACAGCATGCTGACTGTCATTTTACTTTTATGAACACAAGTGTTACCAAGCTCATGCAATGATAATGCAGCTTTTGTACAATAATAAACGCAAAAATTGCAGGACTGCAGTTTTTTTACATTTATGAACTCACCCGACGTCCTTGCTGTAAGTTTTTGTAGTAGAAGATCTGTACTTGAAAAACAAGAGATTGTACCGCAATTCCAGAACACAAATCACTCCTTAGTCCTTTATTTTATGAGAAAACGTGCATGGAATATGGGAGAGCATCCAAGTTTAAATAATTCTATGCAGCTGTTCAAAACAAGAGTACGCCTAGTAAGAGGAGGAAATGCAATGCGAAGAGTAACAAATTTAAGAAAGACGAGGGGTGTAAGGTCAGTTGAACTCAAAAGATAGTCCCCAGAGGTTCAGTTTCCAAAGTCAAACACATTCGTGACAATGCGGTGACTTTGTACTATAAAAAGTTACGACGTGATTTTACAGCACAAAACTGCAACAACAGTCAGGTCTACGACCGAAGTTTTAAGTCAGATCATGGCTTGACTTTTAGAAAACTCGAAAAACTATGGGTGGGCTGTAAATGGAAGGAAAGGCCAAAAAAGTTCGAAAGTCACCTTTAGCCTTTTAAAATGTCAAATTTTGGAGGTATTAATTTTACTCATAGCGTGGACCGAAATAAATACTGCTTTTCTATACAAACTGAATAGAAATTATAATATCCCACCGCTTCAGGATCGATCAGCGTAACTGCTGAATCATATAGAAAAAGAGTGCGGAAAATGAGCACTTTTAGTATTAGACGGCATTCTTATAAGCAGGTTAAATAAGAGAGAAGCCTTGAACCGAAAAGATACACACAACAACGGGCACTTAGATTCGCACTGGAAAGTCCTCTTCGTTGTGAATTGTATGAAAAGACGAACTCACGCACACACTGAATTTCAAAACGAACAGTTCTAAATACTCGAAAATGAAGGGGAAGCTGCCGGCCACAGGATGTGAGTCTTTTTGTTCTGACAGCTGAATTAAATACATATGGCGTTTTTCTTTTTTCGTTCAGAGCATGCTCAGAGCGCACTCTATGAGCTCAGAGGAAATTGACTGAGCATTCAGAGTAAAAAGCTGAGCACGGCCATTTTTTTTATGTGACAGGAGGGAAAACAAACAAAAAAAAAATCCAAAACAATTAAAATGCCGGACGAGGTTTGTTGTTCTGGCGTAGAAGGTAATAAACTATAAAAAATAACTAACAATAGATATTCTGCTTATGTGTAAACTTTATTTTAGGGTTTAAAAGGAGCAAAGGTATGATCCTTAAATTAAGCGTTTTTTTTAAGCGTGTTTCAAAAACAAATCAGAGCGCTCTGAACACGCTCGGTTCAGAGCACGCTCGATGTGCTCGAGCTCTGTTCGGAGCTCTACTCTGAACAAAAAAGGAAAAACCCCTATGGCTATCCTAGAAAACGGATTTGACGGGGATTTGATGCTCGATGGAAAGATGGACGGATTATGTTGCTAGTTGAGGACGGTTTATGACGGTGGTTGACCATAACGTATCCGACAATTAACAGCGCAAACTACAAAGACAAAGTTGTAAAAAGTATTATTTATGCTGGAATCGAAGAGGCAAAAATCGAAATGCGTGAGATTTACCAAGGATTGCGAACTAGAACTCTGGATCGATGCTACCTACGTACATATGTAGTCACAGACGTCTGCTCCAGATTCCACCGTGAATGTAGCTAACTAAGGAGTTTAGTCATTTTGGACTTTAGTCTTCTTTCTATTTTGCTCAGGAGTCAAATCGATTGTCCACAAACTATCCGAGGCTTAGAAAAATTATTGGCGTGAAACTAAATTAAAATCTCTTAGAGATGCACTCCAGAAGTGTAGAGATTCATCGGAACTTTGTCTTGTATAAAGATGTTAACGGAGTCTTCTGTCGCAGGGCACAGCAGAGTACTATTAAGGTGAAGGGTTCCTCAAGATAGCGTGCATTTTTGTTGACTAATCACTTCAGACATTGACTATGACTATTATAAATATTTCCCTCGTAAATAAGCCCACAATTAGGTTCAATAACATACCAAACTGATAAGAGAAAACCAATCGAATAAAAAAAAAACCCCGAAGAAGACACCACACAGCTGGGTGACATCCACTCAAATAATCCTTTCCTACAATGTAGCGATCCGATAAGATCTAAATCAAGCCCATCTAGCATATACACCTCCATCAAGCAGTACCGGCATGGGGCACCGGGCATTAAGTATTGGGTACCGGCACTACTCCACACCAAAACAAGTGTGTTTATCTTCCTTCTGTACATTCCATGGCCATCAAATTGATTGTTTATATAGTGCAACGGTTCAAGTGGATGGATGATATCGTGTCGTTTGCAGTCTAAAGAACGACAGAATCTCCTCTTGCCTGGTCTGTCCCTATTCTTATGCACTTAGCCGCAGAGACAGACTTTTGATTGTCTTTGCATTCAAGCACTTTGTACTCTAAACAACGCGAACAGTAAAGTAAAGAAGCAAAAAGAAGAATAAAAGAAAAAAAAAATAAATAAAACTGGTAAGAGGCGAGGCAAAAACCAAGGCACAACTACTCTTGGAAGAGTAGAATGTACATACGTACGAGTATACTGTTGCAAGCAGCTACTGTCTCTAGAATTCTAAGAACAAGTTCTCTATGACGTTGACGTCAACTTGCCTAGAAGTGCATTTTAATTTGTCTTTTTTTTTTCGTTTTTCTTAAGCCTGAGTGGGAGCAAAAGCGCACAACGAACACACAGCACAGCGAAAAGGAATAATCATTAAAAGTTAGATTCACAATTCGAATCCAATTAACAGAAAACTGCCAGCAACTCGCATTCCGATGCGATACTCTTCTCTTGAAGTGAATGCGTTCCCTGGATGGTCTCTTTTTTAACGCAGCGAGACAGGGGCACTAACGAGGTGCGCGCAGCTATGAAACGAATTTCGAAACGAATCCTTTTTTCCGCTTTAGTTAAGCCGCACCAGTGCATGTAACAGCAACAGCAGCAGCAGCCGCATCCTTAATGTGGATTCCACTGTTGCCTTTTATGAAAATCACAACCATTGATCGACTGTTCTGGACAGAGGAGCTCGTTAGTGGCATATCACGGGGTCTCCGAAAATGCTGTGTATCGAGAGAGGGGGGGCGTCTTGTTCCAAGGAAGAGGAGAATGACAATGCCGATGCTGCAGCAGCTCTTGGGGTCACAATGGTGATATTTTGGAGTGCGGATCATTATCTTTGATGATTTTTATAAGAATTTGTCTGCTTTTGGGTATCCTTGCTGCACTAACAGGCTATTTAGATTTTCAATTTCAATTTTTCTCGTTTTTGCTTTGTGGTGATCTTTCGTGATTCCCCCGAGCATCTGTGCGATAGGGTGCAGTGAGGTTTGTTTGAAGGAACGACGGAGATTATAATAAATCCGACGGATGGATGTGAATGGGCGATTTGAATTCTTGCAGAGCAATCAAATAAATCATAGTCATGCAGGGCTGTGAAGCGTGGGATGATGATATCTCAGATTGAAAACAGCTTGGATTGCATTCATCGAATGACAGTGGCACGAACATTGAAATCTTAAATTCAAACAATGGTTCATACTACAGCAGCAAATCATTTTTATGTCGTTCCTTCAAAGCTTTATAACTGACAACTAAAAATTATGAGGCAATGCAGTGACATATTCCACTGAAAGTTAAGGCCTGCTATGAGTGGACAAGCACCCCAGCGTATTGGTTCATTGTATTTCGACAGAAAGCTGAGGCATTCTTTGGAATCTAGAGATTTACGGCAAAGCCAACGTTGCCTTCAAACTTCAGCTCAGTACATCAGCACATTTTACTTTCAACAAATACGATTCAAATCCTGTAAAATATCCAAGTAACCTCAGCCCTAGAGCGGCCATTCAAGTACACTTCGTGCCTGCGTCATCATGGCCAGGTTTAGAATGATCGAGAAGAAATGAAGTGTAACTCATGACAGCGTTTTGGTGTAGATTATAGGAAAGTAGATACCCAACAGTCAGACCAAGAAATATTCATCATCCAACGAAATGTCATCCAAAAACAATCCAACTTCACTTAGCTAATTTAAGACTTACGGAGCCAGCAGTAGAGCTTAGAAAGATGATGCTGTGCATCTAGTGCAAAAGGTTAGGTTAGATAAATGGGTGCCCTTGTTGACAGAATTGTCAAGGACTCAATAAGACCACTTAGGGTATATTGTACCCAATATTTAAAAACCCTGGGAACCTAAATCTCAGTCTTCGACCGCTAAGCTAAGGCACACAGATAAACGTATGAATTTCAGGAGTTTGCTTAGCTCAATGTTACCTAGCTCGTCCAGTTCCGAAAAGTAATAACTGCCAAGAGCACCTCTCTTTTGGTGGCCAGCGCTGGACACAGACTGGCCATAACGATTTGGCAGTTGCGCATGTATCTAATCGGCATCAGCGTTTATTAGTCTCCTCATTAGCCTCAATGTCTATATCCCTTTGCAGGGTGCTGAGCGGTATACAAGCCCCAAAGAGGGCTCGTGAAGAGTTCATAAGTGACCTTTCTCTGGCTAGTTCGTCCACTATTTTGTTACCGGAGATATCCGTGAGACCAGGTGCCTACCATAGGGTCACGTATTGGCCGCTGAGATGTCATCCAGTCGCACATTTTAACGAGCTTGAATGTTATCGATGTGGACTGCAATGCCTTATGGCTGTTTGACCGTCGATATAGATGCTGATTATTTTTACTGAAATATCATCCTCAATGCAACTTGCTTTATTGCAGCAACTTCAGCTTAAAAAACACTGCATCCAACCTCAAGTCTAAACGAACGATGTGTATCTCGAGACTCACAGTATACACCGGCACCCGTGCCAGCGATCATTTTGGATCCCTCGGTGAAGGTGGCCAGTTCATTCTCGAAAAGGGCTCTGCTTTGATCCTATTTTTCTCTGCCTGGAATTCTAATGGAGAATCTCCTCTCCAGTTGCAGTTTGGTAGTGGGAAGCTGTAGTCCGTTTCCGTCCGGAGTCTCGATACATTCCATCGGCTTAGAATTGAGGCATGACCATAGGGTTTAGCTTTTCATGGACCGGCATCCCTCAGTCTTAGTGGAGTTGTTTCTAGAGCTGCTGTATTTAGTGCAATAAGAACAATTCTATTTATTAAGGGCTCTTAAAACAAGGGACTATGTCATAATAGGAAAGTACTGTACCAGAGAAAGCGCATCGTTTTCCATCATGGCAATGTTCGACTTCACGTTTCAAACGAGACATTCTCAGGCTTTCATGTGGTAAAACATTTAGGGATTTAGCAGGCATTTAGGTGGCTTGTAACCTCAAACGAACATCATCTCCTTAGGAACATGCGTCAGTACATTGAGGATTGAGATCCCCTCACAGCGCAAATACGCCCCCGAACTTCGGTTAAAAAAACAACACAACATTTTAAACAAACGAATAAAAAAGACCATCATTTTGGGTATAAATATCCAGCTTGCATGCATCATAATTGTCCTTATAAGAAAGACTACCTCTGTCTAAGTGTTTCCGTATGATTTCGATCTTACCTCCTCCATCGAATACCATTGGCGTTCAGAATGCAATATCTGTGCCGCTAATGGCAACAAAAAAAACCAAGAATCTACTTTATAAACTCAAAACTCTAATTAGGAGTAACGTCCTAATTAATGGAAACACAACACATATGAAATTCCATTCGATCCTTGTTTGGAATTCCTGAAATTCCTCCTTCTTGCTGTGCCTTCTTAATTGAAAATCTGGAAATTATTTCGAATACCAATACTCGTACATGCCCCAATGGAGTCAGTAAAAATATAAAAATTCCCTTTGTTTCGTGTGTGTAAGCCCATAAAAAGAAATTAATGTAAATGTCCGCCAGCAACACCATCCTTGTCACAATGACTGGTAATTCTAGAGCGGACCAAAAACAATATGTGATCAATTTACTGTTTGTGGTTTAATTAATATCTCCCGCCTTAGGCATAAATCACGGAACAACGGCTATGAACTATCGATATCCCTCCCTCGACAAGTATCCTTGGTCCAGGTAGAAAGGTGTGACATTTTTCTCTGGGGATAATGTTTTTCGAGGAAAAGGTTCACCTATTTGAACATTCCCCCGGGGAAGAGGATAGAAAAGGTGCATAATGGGAATGGGAATGGGAACAGGTACCTAGAATGTACGAGTATGTGTATCCAGCTGGCTGGATGGAAGACAAGAGAACAACAATCGGACGATAGATTCATATCTCTGACGCTTTATTCTTGTTCGGCATCAGGTTCGAGTTTCAAAATGTTTATAGATCCAGAGCGGATAACCTTGCACAGAAGAACAACTGTGTGGCGGCCGCGGTGGTAACACGACATCTCGTTTCAACACAAAACGCACAGCCTTATTTTGAGTCCTTTCCTCTGCCTGTCTTCCTGTAAAGTGAACAAAATGCGACTTCGGGTTTTTGTGTCGTCGTCGTGTTTGTTCCATTTTGAACGACGACGACGACGGCGATGCAAAAAGAGAAACGAAGCCGAGATGTGAGTTCCTGTCTTGACACACTCTGCCTTGGCGAACAGGAAAGTACACAATCAGATAGTAATTTAGACATGAAGAAGGTGGATTTTCCACCCGACTGACAATTGAAGGGATGCCGTGGGTACTCGTTATTAATGGAGTGCGCCAGCAACAACCTTTCAAGGAAATGAATGGAAGTAGGTGCATAGGCGGGCAAGATCTCTGAAGTATGTAAATTAAATTATTTTATGTTATTTTAATTTAAAAAAAAACTTTATTATTTTTTAGATCCGGCAGCGATTCTGCCTACAGAAGAACTGAACAATATTTTACTTAAAACTAAAGCTTAAATACTATCTTACAACTACACGCGCTTCCTCGGATGTCCGCTGCTACGTGATGGAATGTAGCTATCCGATGCCCCAGACACGATGTCAGCATAATGTTCTCGCTGGCTACCGTGAGAAAGTGTATGCGCCGCGATTATGATCGCCTCAGCGTATTTGCCTTTAACTCCTCCGCCCTTAAGTTCGAACGTCCACGTATATGAGGGATATCTTCTACTCCTATGGTAATTGATGCTGCGTTTCTAGGTGTTGGAATGGGTTCTTCTTTGGACTTGTTTCCCTTACGAATCTTTGGATGTTGCGTTAGCCGGTAGGCAAAGTAAGCTACTATTAAGATGGTTAGTAGCATCACTAGGCTAATGTTAGTGGCCAGATTTATGTTGTTTCTAATTCGTAGCAGACTTATCTCTTCTGTACCATTGACTTGGAGTTCTTTAATCATCTCGAGGGATAGTTCTTCTTCTGTATTGCCAAGAGTCGACTGTGGTTGAAGTATTGCTGGTAGTGGCTGGTGTTTGGTGATCTCACTTGCTCTGAATGTTTTCCCATTCACTTGTATCGTGGTGTTGACGTGTCTGATGATGTATGTACCCTTTAACCTTAGGGTTTCATTGTTGATAGTAACAGGGCCGTTGAATTGGTTAAGGAAGAGTACATCGGACGAAATTTCTTCAACTGATGGGATGTGCTGGTTGTTGATTTTTACGCATGTTGAAGGTTGGCTTTTTAAGAGGTTGGGAACGCATGTAGTGTTGCTTATGTCTATAATATTATTTAAGTTACAAATAGAGTTTTCGTTATGCGATTTACATGTTTCAATTATTCCATATATATTATCATTACATTTCATTATCGAATTATAGGGTACTTTGTTTATTTGTGTTCCTATTTTTACAGGTTTAATCATTAAAATTTTACAAGTTTCTAAATTGGTTGTTGGTAGGCTTACTATATAAATTATATTCTTATTATCGGAAGCGATTTTTATATTAGCAAATTCGAGTGCTTCGTCAATATTTATAAAAGGAATGTTTTCGGATTTAAAAAGTTGTTCTGTAATATTTACTTCAGTGTTTGATAAAATATAAGAGTTCACAATATTTGCTTTTGCCCAATGAATAGCGTAGGCGACATTAATAATTTCTTCTTTTATTAATTCTAATTTGTATTTAATTTCTAATATACTCTTGTCACTATTATTACTATTATGAATTTTTAAAATTTTATTCGTTAAATTTGTAATTTCGTTAATTTTCTCTAATGTCATCCGATTGATGACCGTCTGTTTATTATTATTTGTAAGGACATTATTTACTTTTTCTTGCATTATTTCGTGGTCGTGGCGATCGGGGTTTCCTGCGATCCACTTCCACGCACTACCGATAAAATCTAAGGATCTTTTACTGATTTTATTTATCCTTAGTCTCGATAGATAACTTTGAATTCGAAGGATCTCGTAGGATAGGATGGGATAAAGGGGATGTGATTGGTTTGCATTTAGTTTCAGCACTTCTTCCAAATTCACTATCAGTATCTCGTATGCTTCTATATCAATTATATGGATTATTTTGAATGACCCAGTTTGCAGTCTGGCGGGTCCCGCATCTATTTTGACTAATTGTGAATTAGAATAGTCCAGGATTTGTGTGCCTGCAGCGCACAGGGGGATGAGGAATCTGTTAAGGAAAAATTTAACTCTTTATAAGTCGTTTATGTACTGTTTTTCCGGATTTAGTTATGACGGTAGTGTTTTTGTCTTCGGCTACTATTTCTTTCCTATATCTGGATGAAAGCTTATTTCCTATTCTCTTATTAATTCTAACGTAAATAATTTCGCCTACGGAGTAATTTTTTGGGGGACACTTGTTCTTGTTATGATAATCTAGATCTTTTCCCTGTTTATCCTTTATTTTCTGGATGTTATATTGTCTCTCTCGTTCAAGTTCTTCGGGATCGTTAAGCATGTTTTTCCCGAAAAATACGTCTATCGGTTTCTTTCCCGTTGTGGAATGTATCGAACTGTTATATTCAAAGATTGATCTGTCTAATAGTTCCGAAAGATTATTATGTACTTTTTCTGTTTTGAGGCACCGCATAACCTCGGAAAGTGTTGAATGAAACCTTTCAACTTGTCCGTTTACCGAACTTGTATACGGTGGAGCCTTAAAGACTTGTATTTTGAATAGATTTTCTAGCATGAAGGTTATAGAATTTGAACTTAAGGACTTCTCATTATCCACAACAATGAGTTTCGGGACGCCGAAAGATAAAATTAGTTCTCTAAGAGGTTGTTTGATATCCTCTGCAGATCTGGATTTTATAATTCTAGCTAGGGCATACTTTGAAAATTTATCAATTGCGGTTAAAATTATACGTTTATCGGTAAAATAAATGTCTACATGTAAAATATGTCCGGGGTATAATGGTATTGGGGTTTCTTGAAGCATGGGTTTCTGTGGATGCCTATCATATTTGTGTTCTTTACAAACACTGCATAATTTTGTAATTCTTTCAATTTTGGCTCTCATCTGTGGAAAATACAGTCTTTCGAGAAGTTGGATTTTGTTCTCTCGACTATTCCTGTGTGCGCGATTGTGTTCTTTGATTATTTCGGTTTCCTGTTCAGTTTCATTGATTATATCAGTTACAATTTTCCTAGCAAAACGTATCCTATATTGCTTGAAATGATTTGGGTAAAGCTCTTGGATCGTTCCCAAGGTACTGTCCTCTGTTTTCAAGCCATTTGTGACGGACGGGTTCAAAAATCGTTTAAGTATCTCTATTAGTTTTTCTTCTGTGTACTCTGTTTCTACTATTGTATGGCGGTGATATGTGGGGAAAATAATTTTGAAATCGTATGAAGGTGCATTTCCGAGTTTAAGGATGATTTGATTTTTAAACACATTAATTGGTTCTTCTGCAATCTCGATAAGATTTTGTGCAGAACTTTCGTGACTATGTACGGTAGGGGTTAAGGAATTGACTTCGGTATGTTGAGGAGGTCTTGACAATGCATCAGCAACGACGTTAGATTTTCCAGGCTTATACTTTAGTTCGTAATTGTACTCCTCCAGTATCGCCTTCCAACGTTTCATTTTATTGTTCGTATTTTTGTTACTTAACGCGTAAGTCAAGGGTTGGTGGTCTGTGAAAATTTTGATTGTTGTAGTGCCGTAAAGGTAATTTCTCAATGAATTTAAAGCCCATACTATGGCCAGCATTTCTTTTTCATTTGCCGCATAGTGTTCTTCTGCTTTATTGAGAGTTCGAGAAATGAAGGTTACGGGTTTGTTATCCTGTGAGAGTACAGCGCCTATGGCGTAATCAGATGCATCTGTTGTTAGATGGAATTCTTTATTGAAATCTGGAAATTTAAGAATGACATCTTCTGACGTGAGAGCATTTTTTAATTTATGAAAAGCTTCTATGGCTTCATCATTCAGGTGGATAATTTTCTTACTTGACTTTTCTTTTGACGCTCTGCCATCCTCCCCCCTTAAAAGGGCTGTTAGGGGTTTGGCTAGTTTAGCGTAGTCTTTTATGAATCTGCGGTAAAAACCTGATAAACCAAGAAAGGATCGCAAATCTTTGAGTGTTCTTGGATATGAAACTTTCGCGATTGCTTCTACTTTAGCGGGATTCGTCTTTATTCCTTCGCGAGAAATAATAAATCCAAGGAATTCCACTTCGTTCTTAAGGAATTCACACTTGTCTAGTTGTACCTTGAGATTGGCTTTTTGCAATGTCTCAAATATCTTAACGAGGTTTTGGAAGTGAGTTTCGACATTTTCGCTAAAAACGACTATGTCATCAATATACACATAGCATATTTTCCCTATATGCTCCCTCAGAATATCATCTAGTGCCCTTTGAAATATCGAGGGGGCATTTTTTAGTCCAAACGGAAGTCTTACAAATTCGTACTTGCCGTTGTTAACAGAGAAAGCAGTTTTTTCTATATCTGCTTCATGTAGTGGGATCTGGTGGAATCCACTTTTCAGATCTAACACCGAAAAAAATTTACTCTTTCCTAATTGATTTAGGACCTCGTTAACCTCTGGAATGGGATATCGATCGGGAATTGTTACAGAGTTAAGTTTTCTGTAATCGATAACCATCCTGTACTTCTTCTCACCCGAGGCGTCGGCTTTTTTCGGTACGATCCATACCGGAGAGTTATACGGTGACCGTGAAGGTCTAATAATGCCGTCATCGAGGAGTTGGTTTATTTGTTTATTTACCTCGTCTTTGAGTGACATTGGATATGGATAGTATCTTGAGAAAATTGGGTCTTCTGTGGTTGTCCGAATTCTCCCTTTTACCATGGTGGTAAATGTTAATTTCTCATTAGGTTCCGCGAAGAGATTTGCGTAAGTTTTGGTAAGAGATTTTAATTTATTTTTGTGATCTTGAGGCAAATGGTCAGTTCTAATAGCCACAGCGTTAATTGATTCAGAAATTTGTTGCTTTATCCTAACTTTCATACCATTCCCGATTTGCATATAGTTTTGTTTAGTGTAGATAACGGCCGATAGCTCTTTTAGGCTATCGTTACCTAATATTGCATGGAAGGACTTCAGTGAGGGCAAAAGGAAAAATTTAATTTTGTGGCTGTTTAAACCAAAAAGGCTTGTTTCGACGTGGTGGGTGACCCTAATACTACCACCTACTGAATTTGCATGGAAACATTTGTCGTTTGGTATGGGTTTATCTACTAACTGAGGTTGTATGTAGTTTCTGTTCGATCCAGTGTCTATTAAAATTTTAATAATCTCTCCCCTCTTCGTCCTACTTTCGAAATAGGGTAACGAAGAGGTAGCTAATCTAAAAAATGAATGTCTGTGAAATCCGTGATTTCATCGACATTAGTGTCAGCTACATAGTCAGATTCTTCCAATGGTTGGATGTAATCATCTAAGGTTTGGTCGTAATTATCATCTTCGGCTTGTAAAACTTCGTAATACTCACTATTGATGTGGAAATTTGGTTGTGGCTTGATGGAACTAAACAGAGGTTGTTTTGGCACAAATTTTTGGGTTTTTAACGTTGGTACTCGCTGTGAAAATTGTTGAGTCCTAACTTGAGCACTCTGTCCTAAGGGCTCTGCCTTCACCTGTTGGTATGAAGGAAAGGGATGTTGTTGCCTTGGTGCAAATGATGGCCTGTTACCTGGTTGGGGCTGTTGTTGATACCTTTGTACATTCTGCTGCTGATGGAATGATGCTCTTGGTGGTGGTTGATTGGAAGTCAGAAAGCTTGTCTGAGTATGGAATGGTTGTCTACTTTGTGAATTCACATAGTTAGGCAGATTTCTACGTGGTGGTTGTGACAATAAGTTCGGGTTGGGATGTCTTCTCATGCCGTAGTTTTGCATGTGTTGTGATCTGTACCCCTGGTTTTCCAACTTGAGACACAGGTGGAGTGCCTGTGGTAAATCAGTGGGCTCACGTACTCCTAACAACCTGGGAAGATCACCTTTGAGTCCCCTAATAAAGGTATCAAGAGCCTTGTTTCTATAGGTCTGCGTAAGCAATTGGGTTGACTCTTGAGAAATTTCCATGCAGGAAATTTTATTGAGAATGAGAGACAGGTGACTGTAAACAGCCTGGTAAAACTCTGATACCGTGTTGCTTCCTTGAACAAGGGACGCCATTTGGTGTTCAAGAGTGTTTAGATCACGCTTGTCAGCATAATGCATGACGAGGCATCTAGAAATATTATCCCAATTAAGTGGGGTACTGTAGGACTCCAGGACAACGTCAGCGTCTCCAATGATCTTATTACGGATAACACTTAAAATACCGTAGTATTTAGGTGTTCCTTTTATGGGCTCGTATATCTGGAGGATTCGGTCTACACCTTTCTTCCAGGAGCTGAACTCTGTTGCATCTCCTGAGAAATTCCTCAGACAGTGAACGACATCTGGGGTCTTATCAAGGTCTTCTAATCTGTTTCGATATTGCGCGGCAATTGGCTGATCGACACCGGAATAGAAGTCAGCACTTGGGTTTAAAATACTATTAATAATCTCTTTCCCTGATTCTTGGAAAGTTTTCCGAATTATGGACGAAATGAGGGTGTTCAATTCGGGAGTTCCCCTTACCTCATGGTCACCATCTAAGTGCGAAGAACTAGATGTAGATGAGTTATTTAGGTTCTCAATCGTCGGAGTAGCAGTATTTGTTCTTGTGGAAGGGGTGGGATTTGGTAGTAGAGTAGGGTTGATATTAATGGCGGGAGCATCGCCCCTTGGGTTGCCATGCGGAGGGTCAGTAGACACTCCTGAACGCAAATCAGGCATTATAATGCAAAAAAAAGTTAATAAAAGGAATTTATATTTTCAATAATACTCTAGACTCCTATCCTATCCTATCTTAGATTCTTCAATTTTTAACTTCTGCTTTTAGTTTATCTTTCGATTGTTTAAGTTAATTTGTATAGAACTTTTCTTTTGTCTCTTTAATCAGTTTGACTTCTGATTCACTTTTCTTAATTTACGTATTTAATTCCAATCAAATTATTATGACAAATTATTTTTCTTTCACTTTGTAAAATATATTCTAGTTATACATTCGATTCGTTTCCTTAATTTATTTAATTTCCATCTATAATGTAATTTTCACTTTTCTTAATTGATTTAAATTCTTTAAAATTTTATTTGGAATGTATTTCTTTCACTTTTCTTAGATTACTAAACTTACAATAATAACAGGATTCTTATCATGCCTGTCCTTCTGTTGTGGTGGAGCGGCTGACTGCTGCAGTCTCCTTTTTCCCAGATGGGTACTCGGGGGCCTCGTTCTCCACACGTTCTTTTACAGCTCACAATTCCTTTGTCCGCTTTTCCTCACTACTTGAGGGAGTTTTCCTTTGCGGGTCTGGAAGCACTACTTTGGGGTTCTTTTGGGGCCACAGGATTTATTACCACTTTTCGTTCACTCGCGGGGTTAGCACTACTTGAGGGCGTTTTGGCTTTACAGAATTGGCACTACTTAAGGGCCTTTTTTCTTTACGCGATTAGCACTACTTGAGGGCGTTTACTTTACGGATGTGTTGACCTGTGCCCCACGTTGGGCGCCAATTAAATTATTTTATGTTATTTTAATTTAAAAAAAAACTTTATTATTTTTTAGATCCGGCAGCGATTCTGCCTACAGAAGAACTGAACAATATTTTACTTAAAACTAAAGCTTAAATACTATCTTACAACTACACGCGCTTCCTCGGATGTCCGCTGCTACGTGATGGAATGTAGCTATCCGATGCCCCAGACACGATGTCAGCATAATGTTCTCGCTGGCTACCGTGAGAAAGTGTATGCGCCGCGATTATGATCGCCTCAGCGTATTTGCCTTTAACTTGTACGAGTAGTAGGAAGGAACATTGGTGACAGAGAATTAAATGAGCTGTGATTGCGTTTCAGAAAATTACGCCAGGAATAGTTGTGTATGGGGAAATGCTTGCTGGTTGATGGTAACTATCGGTGACGTGTGGAGGGTGCACATTTCAAAATAATTTGCATTAGAGCCACTCAAACAGGAAGTGTGTGTATCTAGTGACAGCCGGGTTGTGTAAGTTTCTTTAAAATAAAATGTTTGCGTTACGAAATTAAAACTAAAGGCTTACTGAACAAAAAAAACTTGAAACCGTTCATTTACTAAGTCTGGTCTGGATTTGTGTTGTGGCTTAAAGATAACGATATGTTCGATTGGCCAACTCAAGATGTGTACGTCAGATTTGTGTCGACTAGACAAAAATTTTAGACCGAAAGGACTTCAACCAGAACGTTCACTTAATGTCGGGGTTCAACTTCAGACACATAGATACATATACATATGTATGTACATACGTAGTTGAGCGACAGACATTGTTTAGACTCGTGTGCAATGCGTTTCAATTCTAGCAAACACTTCTTCAACTGTGTTCCTGGTTAATGTCAGATACTCATCACGGGATACTCATCACGGCTTCCGCCTTTTATTTTATTATTGACAGAACCTTTGCAATTGAGATGAAAAGGAATCATGTTTTAAAGGCATGATTGAATTTTGGCGTTAGTGCCAACGTCCTTAAGCCAGCCTACAGAGTCTCGAAACCACTCGAAAAACGTTTTAACATATCCCAGGCTTATTCTACTGGATAAATCGAGGGTCCTTCGGTTTAAAGCTGTTTTTTGGCGAAATTTGTCATTTAGATTGCAGTTTCTTCTCTGTTCAAGTCTGCTGAAGACACTCGTTACGATAAGAAAACTCTAA
The DNA here is from genome assembly GCA_946965025.1 of Blera fallax. Classification (NCBI taxonomy): domain Eukaryota; kingdom Metazoa; phylum Arthropoda; class Insecta; order Diptera; family Syrphidae; genus Blera; species Blera fallax. The sequence goes on from OX337248.1 coordinate 73,202,066, forward strand.
TGTTTGGCACGAATCCAAAGCGACATAGCCGTGGTTAGAAAACGCGTCCAATATGGGACTCAAAAACTCTGAATTTTGTATCTCTGTAATGACAAAAGCTAGCTCAAGATTGAACCTACTCATGCTGATGATGAATTTGGGATATGATGTACCGGGAACATTCGGATGTAATTTAGCAGTTCTAGGACGATCTGGTTAGATTCTATTGGTGTAGTGTTTCTTGAGCAATATCCAATATTTCATTAACACCCGAATTTAAATATAATTTCGATAACTTTTATGTCAAAGTTCCAGTGACCTAAATTGTGACAAGAGGGGATTGCTCAAAGTACCTCGGTATACCTCACTAAGCTTAGCACAAAAACTAGAGGCTGATTGTGATTAAATTTGTGGGATATGCGAGGACGAGTTGGCAATAAGAAAGCAATCAAAATTCTCAATGAATGCATGATAATAAATTTGTTCCTCATATGCAGTTCAAATTCCCACAGAACAGTAGTCAAAGAACTTGGTCCACGGCCATTAAAATCATGTTCGTTCCCGGCAAGGTGACCGTAAAAAAGGCTACATAACCACACAATGTCAGGGCTAAATATTCCTATACTCATCGCATCAATCGTGTCTGTTAGAAATAATGAATTCCAACCACATCTCATGAGCGGTACTTGCTGCAGTGGTTACCTTCAGTGCAACCAATTATTTAGTCGTATATTTATCTTTAGAACCTCGCTGTACTTTCTGCCTTGGCGTAATTGGTTTTGCAAAATGACGTCCTTGAACCTCCACACATTATTTTCCTAACCCCAACCTTACTTGAGTCTGTCAGGTATGCATTGCAAGCAGCTAAGGATAGTAAAGCGCTATAAAAACCGATTGCCACCCTCTCAAGCTACACAGTAGCATCATGTCAACGTTGAGGCTTTTTACACTCTTAATTTTATTAGAAGTGGCGCGACCGTCTTACTCGTATATCGCACTGCGAGTGGTAAATGGGACTAGAGCTGAATCGGGAGAGTTTCCCTTTATGGTTTCAATAAGACGCGCTAGTAGCAATTCACATTCCTGTGGCGGTACAATTCTGAACCCAATGTGGATTCTAACCGCCGCCCACTGTGTGGCAGGATCAACGCCTCAGTCTATAAATATTCAGTACGGCGTTTCAAAAATCAGCCGGAACGGTCCAAGCATTGTCAATGTGTCGGAAATAGTGGTATACGAAGGATATTTCCTTCCAATTGTCTTACATGACATTGCCATGTTAAGGCTGCAGGAACCTTTGACGCTAGGTCAATCCGCGCTAGCAGTGAATTTACCAAGAATGTATCAACTGACACCAGAGAACGCACCGGCAACATTGATAGGTTGGGGGTTTGATAAGGTAAAAAAAAAAGCAAATGTTTACCAGAGGAAACTAAATTAATCCTTTATTTTTTGTATAACAGTCTGGAGGTATGGTGCAGAAGGATTTGCAGAAAGTTGAACTGAAAGTTTACTCCAGAGAGGAATGCAATCGTCGTCATATACTAAGGATTCATCCAACTAATATTTGTGCCGGTGTCGAAGGTGGAGGAAAAGGTCAATGCAGTGGAGATTCCGGAGGACCATTAATTTTAAATGGCAGACAAGTTGGAATATCCTCATGGAGTATGAAACCATGCACTATTGCGCCATATCCTGGTGTTTACACTGAGGTTTCAAATTACATCGATTGGATGGATTGGGTAATGGAGGTTTTTGTGGATGAGTAACGTTGGGATTCGACTATTGACTATGTTGTTACACACGTGTGTTTGTGTAGATTTATGAGTAAAAACTGGTCAATAAAAACGATTATTTTCAGGACTTTTATTGACGATTGATTTTCTCAGCTAGCGACGTAAAGTTGCAACTTTATTTCATTACTAAGGCGTCAGCACACAATTTTAAAAGAGAATATGTTTCGACTTAAGCCCAGCTTAATCTGCAACGTGGAACATCTTCAATCTCATGGCAAATTTTAGGGAGCTATTGTCGAAGCAGCTATATAAGTTGCCGAAGATGAAGTATAGCTTATGATTCACAAGCGGGACACATCAAGCCATAGAACGCACTTAATATTTTTTTTTTTCCTATGTTTTGGAGCAGTCAATCCACTCCTGCACGTCAGTGTTACCAAGTGGGACGTGGTGCTAAATCCATTACAGTTCTAGAGTAAATTGTTCACTCCAGAGGATAACAAGGAGGATGATCTGTGAAAATTATTGGCAGCCAAATGATCGCTTTTTTTATGCAAATCAGTGCAAGAGAGAGTCTAGTCACTCTCAAGAAACAGTCTGCAAATTGAGACCGGTGGGAGATTTAATTTATGCAGGCCGCTTCCCATGAGGCTTATGATTATGATGAGGCGATAGTACAGAGGCATTAATTTGACGCAGACCCATTTCTACACAGATTTCATTGGAATTCATTTGGACAAATTCTTTGGAAGCTTTTTTTCTAAATTGCAAAATCGTAACATAGACCGGTGAAGGTTCCGGGTGAAGGTTCTAGTGGCGCCAAATTTCTTTATCAGCTGGGATCAACTGCAGAATGATGTGACTATTTCTCAGTCGTCTCTTGGAGGAATTGTTATTGACTTGAAGCTGTAATTAGAAAGCTTATCGTCCAAAATGTTGCTAAATTATCTCTCTCGCAAGAGAGATTCATAAGGATGAACTTGCTCTGGTGCCGTTTTCTTTCGCTACAGAGAAACTTCTATTTCGTTAACTACATCACTAAAGGCGAACTCAGTTGATTTTCCTGACAGAAAGGCATGTTGTAAAGAAAGCACTGAAAAGACGGTGAGACCCTTCTCTCCATGGATAGGGCATTAAACTAGATGATTTCTCGATCGAAAACGTCATAATGCAAGAACATGCCCACTGACAAAGTACAAAATCACAACATTCCTACCCAAAAACTTACATGAAAGTACTGCAATTGATTCTACAATATTTCACTTTCATAAGTCGTTTACAATAATTTCAATTAACCCCAACAGCAAGCTGCTCGCGAGGCCCGTAGGGATTAAGCTATACAAACACTTTATCTACCGGTGTGACTGTCATACTCTATAACTCTAATATCCTAAATTTATTCCCTTACCCCGTCAGTAAATAACAAACCAAATCGGATTAGACGATAGCAAACAGACGCCCACCGACGCCACATTTATTCGCCGCACAAATAAAATGTGTCCCCAGTATTATAGAGATAAGCTCTCTACGCTTTGGCCACTACTATTCGTGGCCGCTTTTAAGTTCCGAAAAAATGAATCCGCCATGTGGACTCCAAAAACGACAAAGACTGTAGCAGGGTACCTACATAGCGGCCCAATAACGCCCCCCTTTTGTATTTTTTTTTTTTTTTTTTTATTTAAAAGAGGATACGGCACCGCAACACTCGTGATCTGTCATAAATTCTCATATTTTCCAGCATCAGTGGCGGCGGATTCACAGCGTGTTTTCGGTTTCGAGATACTTTCTCGGCTTTTACCACTCGCACTGAATCGAAATCGAAGTGTAGATATACTCTTACATATGTATGTGTACGGATATACAAATGACTACCAAGATGAGCCCCATGCCCCAGTCTATTGTCAATGGGTTTGCTGATCTCTTCACGGTGGATTGTTATAGGACAAGGTTATGAAGTTGTGTGGCACAAGAGATCTCAAGTGAGACCCAACAACAAAGTTGATCATGATTGTTGTGATGATCATGATGATGATGAGAGGGAGCTGAATTTTTAATTAATAATAAATAATTCAAAGCGGTTGGAATTGTTCCATCAGCTTCAGAAGAGATCACTTTACGCGCTGGTTTCAAATGACAACAAGCACGGCGCAACGCATGGGCATAATGTAACAACGCTTAGTGTGTACAGTACTCGTACAAGAAATGTGGCGCGCAACTTTAATTACTGATTCCATTTTTGTTTTAAGTTTTTTTTTCGTTTTTTTTCACTTTCAAAACGTTAAGCCAGTGTTGACAGAATAACTCCGAGAAGGGGTATCTATTAGCCTATATATCGCGCGCTGTTGATCTTGTTAATTATAATTAATGTTGGAGCATTAATTATTATATTGTCTCCCAAAGGCATGGCCATTGTTCGCGTAAGCTCGACTATGCTGTTCACTATAAATGGTAACCGAAGACCTCTTTCCGGCGGCAATCTGAATTATGTGAGGAGGCACAGTTCGTTTTTTTTATTATTTGCGGTCGAATTAAACGCATGATTAGTCATAACAATTTTTATTGTCGTGGTTTTTTATGAGGCGGGATAGAGTTGTTGTTTCATAAAAGGGGCGTTTGAATGGAAAAAAAAAGAAGAAAAATTCCTGTTTCTATGAGAACATCTCTACTTTTAGAACATGAGATGTGTATACGCTAGAAGAATCTTACAACTTGAAATTATTCAAATATTCAAAGAATTTATAGTTATGACGTGTCGAAAGCCCCCTGAACACGATTAGACAATGACTACTAATGGGCTATTGCATTGGGCGTGTTAGAAGTTGTAAACAAATTTCGATTCAGAAGTCGTAGTTTACCGTATTCTATAATGGGTTTTTAGACTTTGAGACCAATTAGAATGTATTTCGTAAAAGTGACCAAGACCCAGCTCGATGCATGTAGAATTTGTTGGAAGCCGATAATGTTTCACATTTTCCTTGAAATACATCAGTTAGGCATGTACTTTTGGTTTTTTTTTTTTTTAACTGACGGTAGATACGAGATTAGTAGTTCGATTGAAGTTCAAGACTCATTTCGCATGATGATAAGGTTTAGTAGTTCTTGGAAAGATTTTTAGTTCATTTTCTGAACGACTAATAGTATTCAACTGCTTATCGTGTGTATTTTCCTCGGACAAACAACCGCTGCATCAATCATTAAATGTCAATTTAAATAATAGCTACAGATGCAGCTCTCAATGCTGGAAAACTTCTACATTTCCATTCAACTCCTAACGTTTTAAGATACGAAAATACAAAGACTCTACGCATCAGGAGCATCTTTCTTATTAAGTTCAACGAATCACGGCAAAATACGACAAAATAGAACTGAATTTAGCTAATATTTCGCAGCTAGTCACACAGAAGAAAACCTACATACATTGTTTGGGTTTCTCAAAAGACTCAAAATGAGGGTTATGACTGGCACAAACTCTCCACCACTAAGTGTTTCGTGAAAGAGACGGATAAGAATACTGCAAAATTCCTTCTCGATCTGGAGCTGGAAGGACCGTGGAATTATGGTTCGGCTAATGACTGAATGCAATACATGGGTCATCATATAACTAACATGGAAATCCTCACGGACCCTACATGTTTATACGTTTTATATTCTACGGCCTTTAATCCACGACATACATATGTATGTACATGCGCCCGATTAAATACACAATCGATTAAAGATACAACCCTATACATTATTTTTTCAAATCGTAAATTATTTCTGTATCTAGGAACAATACCTCAACAACTATATCTTATGAAGGAAAAGAAGAAAAAAACAATTGCTTAGACGTGTGAAACAGTCGAAAGTCCAATTAGTGCAATTAAAGTGTTTCACTTTGTTAGAAATGCATTTCCGGTGGTGATGTGGTTCAAATTAATTTACAACTACCCACCAGTGAAAATAAAGTGCTAACAAAAAATAACTATGCCAAACGTTAACACTTTTCCCTCGACCTTCTCGTTAAAGTTCCTCTAAATTTGTCAAATCTATCACAGCTCAACTCGGAGGCCTAAGATAAACGCAGGCTAAATTTATACATTTGGACACATACCACACTACCAGGATAATGGGGCCTGTCCTTACTTGAAATATCTTTCTCCGATAATATTTATAAGCTGTTATTTGCTACGGAAATAGCCCTACTTTTCGGTTCGTTATCCATACAGGGCGTTCTTAGAAAAGAGTTAATTGCAAATGTGTTCAGTGTTTCAAGGACATTGTCGTACACTCATTCTGAATTGCAATTTAAGCATATTCTACTCCAATCAATTTCAATCAGATGATATTGCAAATAGTAACTACGACATCGATATTGACAATCAACTTTTCAAAAAAAAACAGGGTTTTAGTATAAAGGAACGAGTAAGATGTGTGACTCACAGTAAGTAATTAGAAAATTGCCAGTTTCAATGTCACAGTACGATCGAATCTGGAATTCGAATTCATTTACTTGAAAAATGTTTATTTATGTGCTAAAAAAAATGAATTATTTCATTGTAATCAACTTTATTGACATTCTAAACAACAATATTTAATTGGACTGACTGAGTTTAAAGTACTGACGGTTCTCGTTTTGGCCATATTGCAGCCTTAATCCTTATCCGCACCCTATTTTCTTGTGGTTTTAAGCAGTGCTGTGCTGCTGTGCCATCCCTGATGGCCACACAAAATAATAGTGGTGAAAATACGCAACCTTGACGCATGCCAATTTGAGGTTTAAAATCATTAGCATTACCATTATGTAGCGAACAACTAGTAGGTGCCCCAAGAACTGATGGAAATATCCAGATATTTTATCGCGGTGGGGAGTGTTATTAGTGTCCCTAGCTCAGCATTCACAGCAAAGATATTAAAACAGTTCTCCGCTGGGACAATTGTGTGCAGTGAGTTAATATCGATGAAGGAATAATTTAGCAAGCGGACTGGAACAATTGGGCTAGCAATCTGAGGACAAATGCTTAAAGAAAGTTGACAGCAAAATTAAGCCTTTGGATTGAGCTCAGAGACGGAATGTAGGTTCTGCTCGAAGGAGGAGGAATCATCCGAACACATTCTCTGCAATTGCCCAGCATTACATTGGTTAAGGAGACGTATTTTCTATAAAGAAATATGTACGCCAGCGGAAATGAAAAACTATGCTACTAAGGACCTACTATCCTTCATTAGGGAGGTAGACGGTCTCTTAGACTAAGAACACCCTTATGATACAATAGATCTTCTAGGTCGCTGTGTCTGCCACATGGGCAAGGGTTATAACTAAAAAAAAAAAGCCTTCGGAAGAAGGCTGCAAAAGACTTTATAGAGCGACTCATGTCGTAAATCAGGTACAACAACAAACTCGTCTACTTGCAAGTACTTAAAACATAAAAACTCTATTTGCGTCTTTCTTATTTCTTTTCACCTGCCTACTCATGTCGTGTAATTGTATAGTCATAATAGAAGTATTAACCTTTGAACATAAAGTGATTTTTAAATCAAATGAGCAAAAAACGGTCTTGTCACCGTGAGCTACATATTATTCCGAAATGTATGCCCCCGCTGATCGTTTTGTAGAAGTTTAAAGGAGCTACACATCCTATGCATCGTTTACCGCACCTTTAACGCCTATATACTTGAAGGCTCTAGTTCATTTTGCCATTGAAGAGAGTAGGTTACTATTAAAAGCATCTGGAAAAATATTTCCTATGAGTACACAAAGTTTGCTTATTATTCAACAAAGGTAAACGACAAACAACCCCTGAACGTATCTGAATACCAATACGCGGAACATCTTCCAAGGTAGTATCTGTAGTAAAGACACATGTCTTCTATCAACCTTCTGCCTATTATGAAAATAGCTCATCTTTGCTGTCAACGATATAAAGTCAGTAATTTGGAGCCGAGCTTGAAACAGGGAATAATTCTCAAGTCTCGGTCCATCTTGCCGTTTTGACGTGGAATACGCTGTTTACATTCACAACCATGTCGTTTGAACAAGGTTATATAAACAGAGTTGGTAAAAGTATAGATCCCTGATGTACCCCAGCGTTAACAAGAAATTTAATAGGAGACACGCCATCCACCACAACTTGAACTGATTTGTCCTGAAGAAATCGCCAATCCACATCCAAAACTGATCACTGGTACTGGAGATTAGCACATTCATACAGACAGATAGACATAGCGACATTTTCTTTTATGCAATTCTGTTGACCACTTTCAGTTTATGCAACGATGAACCAATGCAGCTCTTTTTATAATTTTTTGGTGAATATGCATTTTCGTAGTTCTCTGGCTTAAATTTATTCTTTCCATCGTGTAACCCTAATGTATCCCAACCATGCACGCAGTACAACTCGCCAAAGGCACTCACTTGGAACTCGAATGAAACAAATCCCCTTCCAAAGCAAACTCTCGAATAATTCGCCCACGGTCAGTCAAACTTCTCATTTTCTTTTATTCTCCTTTTTTTAGGTTAATAGGGTTCACTTCCGTCATTGTATCCTAGCGCAAAATGATGTATAGCTTGATTGCATAGCGATTTCTTAAACACCTACACGCGTGCCGCGCCACCCAACATTCAACATTCACTGTATAGCCTCTCGATGCTCCATCACAAATGCAATTTTCAAATTAATGCACATCATAGAGTCGACTACAGAGATGGCTGACTGTCTATAGGAATGCCGACCCCTGTCATTTGTTAGACATTTACAAATGATGATGACGATGCGCTGAGTTTTCATTGCGTCCGAACATCAATGGACACAAAAACATGAAGGATGAGATGAAGTCACCAAGTTACCAGTCGCCTCATGTTGATGACGAATGACAAAGTCCAACCGCGATGATGCAGTTTAACTGGTTTCTGACTTTTAAATGTCTTAATACGATCTCTGTTACCACCGGAGGCACTCTTGAACTCATTGGCCACAAAGAATTTAACCCTTTTTGGGTCAAATGTGCTCTTAACTTTTGTTTATCTTAAGCTTAAGAGCTTCTGAATTTGAATTGAGGTTTTCCCAAGCGGTAAACATTTGTGGTAGTCCCCTCGACCCATCTCTGGTATAATTTTGGGAAATCTTTATGTTTGGTTTCGACTTCCTGCAATTTGGGGAGGGTTCGTATTCGTACGGTAATTATCGGGACGTGAGAAAACTTCGATACCCGCCGACAAATCAAAACAGTAAATTTATTGATCCTTTGTCTACGTACCCCTATTACTTTTCCATTTTCACACTTGAATCAACAGATGCATCATCAGCAAGAGATGATGAAGAACAAACACTCCTCGTGTGGTGCTACCGCTAGCTAGCGAATGTCCCTCGACGGCAATTAATTTAATTTCCGTGTGTTATTCCTCGCGATGATATCATGGAATTTAAATTTTAGTTTTACAGTTTGGCCGGAGACCGTCCTTTGTACCTTCAGAAATCATCATGGTCACCAATTTTTGTTACCTGTATGCCGCTTCTTGTGTGGCATGCCTCTACCTATACCTTCATTCGTATGCACACACAAATTTGATTGTTATGATGAAGGGAACCTTGGAAAGAAAAAACACATAAAACCCATCATAAAAGGACAACTCTTTGTTATGGTAAACCACCGAGTAAGAGTGGTGGTGGTAGAGTCTCTCATTCCGGCCGCACAGTTTCTTGGGAAAGTAGGGGATTGTCGCTCACGAATTTAATTATGATCCGCACAGAGGGAGGACTGGATTATACAAAGGACTCCCCTCTCTGGCACAAGCACTCCAAGGTGTGTCTACACAATGTCTGTCATGGTAAAATGATCATTTGGCTGAGTGGGTGGTAGGTAGGTAGATAGGTAGGACATAAGTGGATACGCATCATTTAATTTTAATTTTCACATCCACCATGGGCCGTGTTCCATAGGCACTTATGCAATAGCATTTTGAGCTTTTTCCATGTCTACCTACACGCGTTTCGGTCGAAAACCAGAAACAATTACTTTAAATTAAAGTCGTTCCACTTTTTTTTTTAGATTTTTTTCCTGCCTTTTGCTCTGTGTTCCATTGATAAACATCTGGATTTAATTGAGTGCACATGGACTACTACCACTACTACTAGTTCCATGAGCTGCATTGTTTTACGATGCAAACGAAAATACCGACGTGGTACAGACAGTCTGATTGAGTATAATCAACCGATTGCAGCTGCAACGACTGGTTCAGGCAATTAGCATTTGAAAAAAAATCAAAAAAAAAAATCGCTTCACCACCTTAGAGGTGTCAAAATTCACACTGAACTCCATTAGATAGGATATTTATGCGGAAATGTAGTTTAGATATTCGCATGATTGGAATGTTGAATCCCTATCTCACCTATTGAACCAATCCGTTGGGAGGGTCGAACTATCTCCAGCGATAAGATAATTACCGTCGCACGCTAATAGAAAAATTTATGACAGCATTGACCTAAAAACGAGTTTTGACGTTTTCCCTCCACTCTGCACATTTTCTTTTGACAGGCGCGGTGGAAAGAGAGAGATAGGAAAAGACTTTGTTGAAGTAATTGACTTCAGTTTGATGCGGGTGGTGGTGTGCCGTGCGCCTTAATCTTCTTCATCATCATCGTCGTCAATGTTGGCGTGTGTTGCAGCCATTAAAAGTGTTGAATATGTTTAGTCTAGGGGTCTAGACTTTTTTTATTTCTTCAATTTTCAATAAAATGCATTTGACTGTAATTCAAGATTTCTATTGTGCATTATTGGTTCCTCGATAATTTATTGAAGTCGTGATAGAGGTAAATGCATTAGTTCCGCTTGCTTTGGTTCTTTTTTTTTAGAATTCTGTTTCGCAAAAAGCTAATTAGGAACGTCACCCACACCCCTCTGGATGATAATTTGCCATGTAAAGCCGAGTGCTTACAGTTCGTTCAACTTTTAAGTAATTTCAGTGTTCTAAATTTAAACGAATTCAAAGGCTTCAAAGAAATGCTGGAAATGCCGACATAATTTGCTGCTAATCCGGAAAAAAGAATTTAAAATAAAAATCCGGATAATCGATTGCCTCAACATGTCAGATAGCTCTATGCTCCGTTAAGGTCTATGCATTGAACTAATCCAGGCTTTTGGATCTAAGAGCACCAAGCCCAGCTGTACTTTCACTGTACCCAGAAGTGAGTTCAAGATTATCTCCATGAATTACGATCACAAGGCAAACCATACGCCAAATGTCCGATGGTAGTGCAAGGACATATTTTTATCTCTATAGCGAGCCAACAAACCCTGATGATTCTGACGATGCATGAGTAAATCCAGTCAAATTTCTTCGGCTCCAAACACCATGTAATACCAAAAGCCCTGCGGCACATCCAGTACGCCCTTCTGTGTTTTGTAATTCTGTTTTCTATGTTTACTTGTTGTGAGCATGAAGTTAATAATTTATTCCGAATCACCAAACAAAAATCACTTTCTCAATCTCCGATGGCAACCCTTTTAAGTCCGAATAAAAAAGAATAATATTGATACTGTATGCCCACGCTCACTTGCAGGAATTTGCACAACTATCGAAAAATGTAAAACTTACCAGTAAGGACTTACCAATTAAATTGTAAGCGCACTCAAAGAAATACACGAATACACAACCAAGGGGAATCCAATTTGTGTGTAACACCTTTAGTGGCACCCCGCAGGGTAGGGTTCTTTCATCACTGCTTTAAGTTCTAGTAAGTGAAATACAAAACTAATTAAAATTAGGTATAGAGGGATCAAATCTACATCATTTGTATGCGATATGGTGCTGCAAATGGTAGTTAAATTCTTTACGACTGCTAGAGAACAGATATCCAACTGAGAAGCTGAAAGTCAAGCCCGATGGTTTCGTCTAGGTTACTGATTTCCTACCACGTTTTTAACTGAAAATTCGGGAAATGGTGGTTTTTGAAAATTGATATTTGATACATGAATATGGCACTCGGCAAAATACACATTTTTTTTAAAATTAATACTTTTGATGGTTGCTGTAAAATAAAGAAAAAGCCTTTCGAATATGGCTCTAAGCTGTAGGTGCCTTCCATTTGTACGAAAAATATAACATGCCGAACATGAATGGTCGGGAGACGCTAGGCCCTGGACCACTCACAGTATGTTGTGCTAAATAATTGTTCCTGTTTTTTGTTCTTGTACCCAAAAAGAAGTCGTGGCGGATGGAGTGTGTCGTTATTATTTCTCTGTGTTATCAACTGAAAAATTTAATGTAATTAAATAAGAGATGGTATAAAAATCGCGCAACCACCTTTCTTTAATCATCTAGAAGAAGCAGAATGGCATGCGCTTCAAATGTAGATTGTCTGGGTGTGGGTCCGTAAACACGTCCAATTGCATAGAGACGGTGTGCATATAAATACGTACCGAAATTATTAGTGCAAATACCCTTAAATTTCTTCTCTGTGTCAAAGAAATGCAAGTCTCTCTGGAAGTCATATACAGAAACAAAATTCTCCAATGAATCGACTCTATCAGACGGTACTACTTCACACTTGAAGGCAAGCTGAATTCAAAGGAACTCCAAATGCTATGTTTCGTCTTTCAAATGATTGTCCACTTTAAAAATTTGTTGCCTAGTATCATACAGTTCCACCCAAAAAAAGCCCTGCGTGTAAGAATTTGTTTTTATTTCTTTTTTCCTTTTATGATGTGTCTACGATAGAATTTGTCATTAAGTTTAACAATCTAGCCAAACTGCAAAACATTTCAGTTACGGTGATAAATTAATAGCCTCATTCTACCAGAAACGTTTACAAACTCTATGTACATCTACGAGCAGCATGTACATTTCTAAGATAACAATTCTTTTAGGCCAAGATCAGATCATGCACATTCCTTTATCTTGTTATCTTCAAAATGAGATATACGCCAGAATGAGGCACTCAAAGTCATCTCAGTAATATATCACACAACAAAAAACACACGACAAAAGAAAACCTCTTTCTGACTTAACAGACAAATGAGTGAAAGTTGTAAACAACTGAAAACGTCAAACAGAAATCAAGACTACAAATCTAGATAATAATCGTGATAATGTAAAAAAGCGAAATTAAAATTGGATTTGAATGGGATTTTTAGTACCTGAAAATGCTACCAAACCAATGACGAAACTTGACCTTTTGAAAAACTATGCTAAATATGCTGACACATATTTAATTGACTAACAGATGTGCCTATTAATGGGAACGCATCTTTTTTTGAAATGATACTTACTACTGGAATTTTCTTTGTGTGCAAAGAAGATGGTCTATACAGGCGACAGATATTATGGGATTTATTAAGGTTGTAGTCATAGAGGTGAAGCTTTGGTTGGAACTTGGAATTTGAAGAGCTGTTACGATTTTTGGGCATTTCATTATATTTTTATTATGCTTTTGTTAAAGTCTAATAGAAAAGACTATGAAAATATATGGAAATAAAAAAAATTAAAAATTTTTGAAGAGTACATATTTGGGGTGCGAAGCATGAAAGACTAGCCAAAAAAATGCAAAAGCTCCAGCTCTAAAAGTTATCGACAGACGCCGCGAGATGGTTCGTTGACCAGATCACCAAAGACCTTGTAATTTGTAAAGTCTTTGCTATTAAGTTCAAGGAACAAACTACAGGCACCTCATCAGTATAAAGCCCTGAGTGTGAATCCTTGTATTCAGTGAAGAAATAGAAAGTGAAGCGGACACTGTACGATGTGCTTGCAACCTGTTGATTTCCTTTATGAAATAAATCAGAAGATGGAGAGAGAGCATTTCACAGAATACCGCATTTCAATAAACTCCACGAATTTATTTCGGACCTCGCTACAATACAGAGCGATTAGGTTCCTAAAGAAAATTTAAGCCATAGGCATTGTTACATCCCTGGCGAGATATTTCAAGTGCTGCCAAATATATTGACAGAACTCTTCCACACTCGGGGGAAATTAGCAATTTTCGCAGTGTGAAAAAGAAGAATGACATCAAGCTTCCAAAAAATGTTAACGACAGCCTGGAGAGGCATCCCAGAAAAATGCAGAACTATTGCAAGGCCTACTTGTGAGTGTCAAATCTTCCACAATAGTTATGAAAACTTTGAAAGAGGAATTCGAATAGGTTTCAGCGATGTATTTCGGGCTCGACTGCTTGTGGCGCGGAGTTGAATGGAGGAAATCAAATAGGAAAAAGGTAAAGTTGCGTTCAAAAATGTTGTGCAATGTGTTTAGTATAAGAAGCAAGCTGCTACTATTCCGTTTTAGCCCCAAATCAGCGCTTCCGAAAGGATGATTGACATATTTATGCGCAAGCGAAAGTAGCAAAGGGTCTTCAACAGGCGTTAAGAAAAAATTTTGAAATATTCCATCAAGTGGAATCCACTCACCTGGCAAAGAAGGGGATCGACCGAAACAAATCTGGCGCAGAAAAGTCGAGGAGAAATTACAGAATTTCGGAATAAACTGGATAAGGAAATATCCTTTCGAAATGCGTTTTCTAAAAGTCGGTTCAATGAACCAGTTCACTTCAAAAATAAAAACCTTTTAGGGCAACTACTTTGCCCAAAATTTACCATCGCGAGTACTCATAGAAACGGGGGGACATAAAGGGGAAAAAAGAAATCTCTTTCTCTGGGCTTTCTGTTTAGTTATCCGCAAACCGTTTCTAAGTCAACCGTATGAAAACCAATTTGCAAAAAAAAAGTAGGGTAACAGGCAACTTTATTCTATAAAATAGAAAAATATTCTTCAAGTGATGTATGAGTAGATGCGTAATATATGTACAGATGTACATGGGGACTATTTTTACTTCGGTGTAAATCTAAAGAAGGAAAAACGCGTCAAACGCTCCTTTTAATTCATGTGCCGCTTCCGCTTCATAGCACTCCTTCAAATTTCTATTTCTGTTTATATTCAAAAAAAGGAATCCAATTTGGACTTAATTTTTGCATTGTTTGTCCCACCCGCTTTTCCATGGATGATTGCACGCAATTTCAAACGTAAGACCATTTGGGCAATACAAAAGCCTCTTAAAATCCATTGTCTGACCATTTACAGTAGTCTCAATTAGATCACTTCAAAGTAGGCACTTCTACACCCCACAGAGACATGAATGATGTGTGCTCTCAAAGCCGCCATCTGTCCCATTGGTTATTTCAAACACTTCGTTTGACCTCAAAAGGACAATAGGCACACTTTGATCCTTAAAATTTCTCCCATCAATGTCCCAGCAAAAACAAAAAAAAACTATCTACACCAGATGGTCAGCAATTTGAGAAGGTATGACTAATCTGAGTTTGTTTAGAATGCACGCACACACATAGTATTCAGTGACAAGTCGTTGAAATTGCCAATTTATTTAAAGATGTTTGCACAAATTCACAGATCGCCTCTGGTGGATAAATGAAATCGTTTTTGTTTGCGCTAAATTTAGATTTTTTTTTTTTTTAGTATTCGGGGCGTCGCAGTACATCATTCAAATCTTTTAAATCCCCCCCCTCCCTACGTCAGACGTGTCTGCGCGTACGTTCCAAGAATCAATATAAACTGGGACAAGACCGGACATTGTAGTCAAAGTATAAGCAATTTAAAAAAAAAAAAAAAGAAGAGAAGAAAACACGTCTGAATGAGTTTCTTTGAAGACGCCAATCCTCGGTAATTCATTTCATGATTCACCGAGTCATAATCCCTCAGAGTTGTGCAAACATTCTGCTTGATTGCACGAATTACTCAGAGTTGAACTCATTATTGGCACTAAGGCTTCCAGGAAACGAAGATTGTTTATTCTTTCAGATAATCACGATCGTTCTTACAACAAACAGATATGAAGCCGATGCCCTACTAAATGTCACACCAGGTTAGCAATTGTCGCTTCAAACTCCATTTAGACTCGATGAGGAGGAGATTAAATCATAAGTACCCGTACCTCTGGAGTAACGCAAGAAACAATCAAACTTAGGCGCGAAACTATTGGCTTCCTTGGAGCGGTTAAGCGCGTCCCTCTCTCTCTCTCTCTTTATTTCTGATGGCCTTTTGCGATAGAAGGTCTATTGAACTGCAGAAATCGCTTATTATATTGACCAACTCAATGGAAAAAGAAGGCCAGCAGCGCACAACCAACCTCTCACTGAAGAACAATCGTGATTGTGGCGCAAGATACTTGAAAGAGTTAGTTGAACACTCCAGTTGGTTCCATGGATGGAAGTATCTTTCCTTTGCAATCTGCGTACAAGCAGACATTTGAATATTGAAATGTACAATGTATAGTCTGAAGTGTGATGCCAGTAGCTCTGACTCCTCCGCCTTCAAAAAGGAGATAATTAGGAATTTGCAATCGACATGTGAATGCACTAGGATCTGCGGTACTGATCACTTGAAAGGCACTCATTACTCGTCGGTTGCCCAAGAAAGTCAAGAGGCACTATCTGGCGTATCTGCATATGTGACTGCCAATTAATGTCACCATCGACTTTTGTTGATATTTAAATTAAAATTCTCCATTCTTCACTGACATTTGAATGGACAAGGGAAATATGAATATATCTCTCCATGTATGGCATTGCGGAATGGCAATTGTGTTAATGCACAAGTGGATGGGGTTGGGAAACCAAGTGAGTACGAGTAGATACTGCGCCGGGTTAATAAATAAATAAAACGCTCCATTCCATGGTGGTCCACTGGGAAATGTCAAGTGTTTGGTTAAGATGTCCATCTCCGTCCAAGGA
Source organism: Blera fallax (assembly GCA_946965025.1). Taxonomy (NCBI): domain Eukaryota; kingdom Metazoa; phylum Arthropoda; class Insecta; order Diptera; family Syrphidae; genus Blera; species Blera fallax. The sequence goes on from OX337248.1 coordinate 73,218,502, forward strand.
CGGCAAAGCAAATGAATATGCATTAGTCGCATTTCAATTGATGTACGCGCACATATTTGTATGCATGTATGCAGCAGGAACGTCATTCATCCCAAAAACATGTCACGTGTCAAAATTCCTCGGTTTTTATTTCGACAAGCTGAGTTGTTCCGAATTTCAGTTGCAATGGGTTTTTACTCCATCACCACGTTTCTCTGGACACGTCAATCACCGGGCACCTGTGCATAAGAAGACATCACGAGGATGATGCACTCTCTGTACAGATGGGTGTGCAGCAGAAGGAAGAAAACGAGCCAGTTGAAAGCATACCGAAACGTCACAAACAACCTGAACAAACATTGCACCTTTGAACGAGTCCATTTGCTGTGCACTGTGCAGCTACTCGCGGACAGGTACAGGTTAGCCCTGGCTTGTAGACTTTATCACACTTCATAACTGCCTATATATGTACACTCATACATATGTATGTATGTATGTGTAGTACCTCTTTCACTCTTGTGCTTGTGTTCGCTTAGTGCACTAAGAAGTAATAAAAAAAAAGACTTTAATAACAGCAATAAAATTGCCTTGTATTTCAGTTCAACTCCTGATTTGTTTTTATGTTTTTGTTTGTTTTGTTTTTGTTTTTATTCTTAGGACTTAAGCTATTTACGTACTCATCCTTATCAGTTCTATGGCTGTGATTGTGATACCGAAAATAAGTTCTGTTGATACTCGGATGCGGAATATTTTCATTTTGGAATGTTTGGAGAGAAAACAGGTTTCCTACTTACCGTCAGTTTTATCGTAAAGAAATGGAAGGAGATTACCGTCGGGAGTCTTTCACAATTCATTGAAATTTACATACATACATACATGTGTACATACATGGGTAAATAGTAATCCCAGGAAGTGGTATTAATGACTATATCAGTGACTCTGCTGTTTGTCTACAAAACTTCGGGACACAAAGTTAGAGGTGGGGTTGAAGCTAAGTATTCCCAGCTCGAATATTAATCCGATTACCCCAAGCTAGTCAAGTGCTCATGGTTCAAGTTTAAAAGTTCAAATTTTTTCATAGATACGACAAAGTCAGCACTAGAACTTACTAACTTATAGAATCGCTATATCCTAGCCCCTTTAAGGGCAATTATAGCAGCGATACTATGTCAATTCCAGAGCATTTATTATTATTGTTTCTAACTCTTGAGACGCACAAAATCTGGTACTTCGGTTTACTTAAAGACCTATTGTACCAATTTATACCATTTCTATCACTTTCCTAGTTCCGAGACCAAAGACTCGAGAGCTCAGCTGGATCTCCTTGTGGCTGTACTGACATTATTCGTAGCCTCCTATTATTTTAAGAGATAGAAAGCTTGTTGAATGTCGTTCAGATGATCTCACGTGCAAGGAATATATGGATATTGAATCACTGAGTCAACGGCAGAGGTATGGGACTAAAGCCTTTGATCTACAAATATCTTGAATAACTTTAGATTCGAATGTGAACTGGTGTCAAAGATCGCGTCGTATTAAAATTTCATGTGTAGGTACAATTGAATTCGTTACCAACTGGGTATTGTCGCCTGTAGACGGCTGCTCTCAGATGGCTTAATATATGGATAACCTTCAAGTCTCTCAATTATCTATGACATCGAAATTTACAGCGGCCTTATGGACAACGACATCTGGTCTAAATTATAAAAAAACGTTTAAAATCACATTTACATTGATCAAGAGTCACCGGATTTGTGGACATAAATACAGCCTGGGTTGTTGGAGAACCTACGACAAACAGAAAGCATCTGCCTGAATCTGATACAGGTATTTGCATGAAGCTACAAGAACGAAGAGTTAGAATGGGGGTAAGTACTCATCCCCTTTCTGAAACTAGTTCGAGCTTAATAATAGGATCCTCAAACCTGCTATTTTGCCGTGAAGCCATCGTTCTTTTAAAATGGGTCAATTCTGGATCTGGTAGAAATTCATGGCAACAGTTTGCTTTTTCTGGTTACATTGGCAGAAGTTTGATTACTTTGATTGGTATGGGAATGGGCGATCTATTTAGAAGAATCAAATGCTTTATTCTGTTGACTCCGGCCATAATGGTCACCTGAGGAGCACCAAGGAATTGTTCTCATTTCGATTATGCTGTGGGTCGAATTGTAGACTGTTCTTCTTCGTAGTAGTATAGAGGTGTCAGTCTCGCGTATTTATAGGCGAATTCGTTCTTAACATTTGGTCGGCTTTTTCGCTTCCTTCTATACAGTGCCTTGCAAAAGTATAACCACACCCTAGAAAAGGTCTTTTTACAGGAAACTCCAAACGGATACAGTATCCTATTTATGTTATTATTTTATGTCATCAATTTACAAGCAAATTGAGCAAAGCAAACCCACGTTTTTCTTTTTGAGAAACAATATAAAACGGATTTTTTAGTTTATAGAAGTAGTAGAAGTGCGCGGAGTGGCTCAGTGGTCAGTGCGATGGATTACTGAGCGGGAGGTTAAAGGTCCGAATCCCAGAAAACACCAAAAAGTTTTTCTACAGTCCCTTCTCACAGAATTTTTTTTTTTTAAGAAAAGCCTTTCGGATATGGCTTGAAACTGTATGTAGTTCCCTTTCATTTGTCCCAAAAAATGTAACACGCACAACACGAATGGTCGCGAGAAGCTGGACCCCATACGGTCTGTTGCGCCACATATTTGTATTTTTTTGTAGAAGTAGAAGGGAATGATATCGATTATTTCCCCAATTTTTAAATGGCACCTGCTAGTATGTACCTGCTTTAAAAAATCACAGATGAAATAATTTTTTTATGCATTAATATTCCCATTCACAGTTCACCCTTGACAAAGAATTTTATACCATCCAACTGCAAGAGAGATCCAAATGAAGACATAAATTCGGAAGCTTGCCAAAATGACTCGCCGCCAGACATCATAAGTGTGGGGATTTTCAATGAAACCTCTCTGAACTTTCATCTCTTTGTCGGGAAATTTCGCAGTCTGACTCAGCGGAAAATTATTTTTTTCTTCTGGATCCGAAAAAGGACCACAACTTCAAGAGATACTATAACAAAGATACTTATTCAACTAACATTAGTCGTTGGCGTTTAAAAAGAAGAAAAAAACAATTCCCCAAGACCGAGATACTTCCGTATACCAAACCGGAAGGACAATAACTCCTGTAGGATGGTGGCGCCACCAAAAGCCACGTATACACATATGCATGTGTATATGCCATCGCATAATGGAGTGGATTCTGCATTAACAATTGTGTTGGTGGTGAAATTTATGTTGATTCGTCTGTCTATATGGATGAATATGTTCATTTCAATTTTTATCGACTTTAATTATATGCTTTATGTTTATGAGGGTGGATCGATGACAGTCACAAGATGCTGGTACAAAAAACTGTCTTTTGCAATTAAGTGTCACTTAACTCGTTAATAAAAAATTGGATTATCTTTTGCTTTCGAACTCATACGTACTGGTACATATCAATCATGCCAACGCGCATTTGTTGTTTTCTCTTCTATTTTTTAGCTGAAAGCCTTCGAAAAAAAAATACAATTTGAATGACTCACTCCTTTAAGTAGGATGATGGCATAAATATCCGGCAATTTAACGTTTTTTATGATAAGTAAAATGTCTATAATTTGATGTCATAACTTTTATCCTTGTTTAATTGGAAAGAGTATGTCAGAAACGGTATTTTTCGAATGTGTGTGGATGGTTTTTTAGCCTAGATGAAAGGTTGTCTAAGGAAACTTGTTCGGCTAAGCGGTCAAGATGAAATAACTGAGTTATTTTCTCATGAAATAGGACAACACTCCAGTTGAATAGCATCCCGTACACAGGTTCCAGTAAATAGGAATAGGAATAGTAAACAGGTTCCATGGCAATGGGAAGCCTTGCTGATTGCAACAAATTTCGTATGAAACGGTTGAATTCTGAATATTCTGCGATAAGTCAATCCTCAACTATTATAAAGTAGACAACGATATAAAGCTGCGAATTTGATATCTAGTTACAAAGCTGGTTTAAGTTTGCTAATAGACGCAGTGATAAAGACCTAAGCAGATCAAAACTATCCTTCAGTAGAAAAGTTTACATGCATGGACTCACGGTGATTGAATCTGCAGCTGGATAGAACACAAGTTCACCAAACATCAATATCAATAAAAGAAATGCGTCATATCAAGGATAGTCACTGGTCTAGCACACATTAAAGACAAAACAGCCTGCAGAATTTTCTGTCTTTAAAGCGATTTAGATATGAGACTATATGCGGCAATCTTGACCATCGCCAACACCTTTACGACAGCCACGTTCCTGTCCGAAAAGTGAGGTCACGCACAAAGAGTAAGTCTTTTAAGTCAATTTTACGTAAGCCATCGCAGCTCGCAGTTAAGAAGTGACTGTAAAGTCAGGATAATCAGAAAGCAAATCATAGACAAAAGTAATCTGTTTTCGTCATTGTGGGTCACCTCGGGACGCGAATGCTAATGGCATAGTGCCCAATAGCAATACTAGAGAAAGCTTCACTAGAGAAACCGATGTTTTCTTGTCTTCGAAGGACCACAGAAATCTTGCATTATGCATTTATTCACATTTAATCAGCAAGTATTTGCTTCGCTAAAGGATTCCGATCCCTCCCCTGCAAGTTCATCAGCTTTTTATTTCCTGGAACATCAATTCACCCCGGTACCAAGCATAACGACACCGCATTGGTAATATTTCATTTAGCTAGCGCTGGACAGTGGTAAACTATGCAGACTTGAGGAACCCAGAGCCTTAACGGCTACCTGACTGCCAATGAACATTAATCACAGTGATAATTTCTTTTTCCTGTCTGGCTAATGGCCAATGACCAAGCCAAAGAAAAAAGGAAGTTATAAAGGTAGCATTGGGAAAAAACGAATAGGGACAACATCGACAACGAGCAGAATACATATGGACTTATTCGTATTCACCCCGTCCAACGAGCAGGATCCAGCAACCCTGAGTATGCCACTGTGCATCGGTGTCAAAAGTACACCAAGGTGGCACTAATCCGTTAAAAACGAGTCCGATATTGGTCAACTCATAACACAGCACAATGAATTTTGTAACAAACAAAAAAGTCCATTAAATTTCTACCTTCTTTCCTTAAAAGTCGCTCAAAGGTTTGAGAATATTTTCGAACAACCCCCTTCTCCAAAAGAGGAAGTCAATTTCCTCTCAAACTGCAGGTACACACATACGAGTACAAATAAATGCTCTTCCTTATTTGATAGCCCAGCAGTCGCCCCATCTGCCGATTAAGGAAAACAAAGCAAAACGGAAAAAAATCCTAATTAAAGGAACAAACAAAGAATTTTTTTTAAAAGGTTTACAAAATGAAAAAAAACTGCCTCAATCTGCGGCCACATGTTGTTTGCCCTCGGAGTCAATACAAAACATCTGCCAATGCGGAGCCACATGGAATAAGGATCGAACTCCTTTTGCAAAGAAAACAAACAAATTCCCTTTCAATTGTACGAATAAACGTACATTCTCATTAGTCGGCTTATTGTCTTAACCAGTGCAGCACACGACTTGCATTGTACCACCTCTTACTCCAGGCACTATCCCACGGGATTCAAACTCAAAACGTCGCGTCGCCATCGTTGTTTATCGCTGACTGTGATTGAAAACTCACGTTCATCGTCGGATCAAAGCGAAATAACAATCGCTCGTGGGCGGGGCGGGGGCGGGCGCAGCACACACGGAAAATAGAAAAGAATTCAATTAAAACGTCAGTGCGGGTGTTTATCAGGGAACAAATGAAATCTCCCACGTGATTGATTGGGGAGATCCAAATCCGATTCCAGAGTGCCTCATTATCCCCATATAAATTCATCAGCACTTGCTGTGCGGCCGACACACACGTGTAAAATGTCCCTTCTGTCAACCGAATGCACACAACTTACTCCCACTCCCACACGAATACTCGGACATTTTGTTCCTAATCAGGATTCATACAAAAAATTTCACCGTTGCACATGCATTGCTACCGTGGCTGTCAGCAGATGTTCAGACCGCAGTCCATAAGGGTTTCCAAGTTGGCAAACACCATTACGACAGTAGGCCCAGACAACAAGGGAATCGCTCATATGTGCAAGCAACCAGTTGAACATGTGTCAATCACTCAGCGAACAGCAGCAGCAGCAAGAGCAGCCGCCAAGGTGTTGCAGGGAACCATCTATGCACGTCTTGTAAACCATAAATTCAAAATCGTAGCACATTCGAGCACAGTACACAATGCAGAAGGAGGAAACGCGCGCACACTGTATGTATGTTGTTGGCGGAACAAGACAGACTGAATTATGGTCAATGAGGATAGGTTCACCACCCTGCGCGCAATTTTCCACTACATCATGTCATGTCCACTGGCCAGAGACAGCCTACCCTGTCCGTGGGCGATAAATTCCAATAGCACTCCCATATGCACACATTCGCCGCGCGATGGCCAGATTGCGCGTGCAGCAGGCACAAAAAGCCAAGCGTAAAACGGCCATCAGCACCCATTCAGTACCCATTGAGTACCCCTCCCGACCGCAAATCCACACACATACGCACACTCGATGTCTCTCTGTGATTTGAATTCTTGACACGAAATGCGGAACTAATTCTCAACCGATGATGATAGCCCAAAGCCACGACAAAATCTGGGATGGGTTCCGCGCGCGTAAAGTCAATCGGCGGTCTTATCAATCAGATTTATGTACGCACATGCAAACTCGATGTCGAAAGTGGGTTTGCTGCTGGGAGGGCTGGATCGACCTCGAACCGAATTTCGAAAATTTTCCCCACATAACACACAACTCCACTCTACTGGTCTATCTCTGAGATTTCAACTGAAAAAAAAAATTTAAGTTTCACTTTCATCGCATCTCGATGTGAAACAAGAAGAAAATTTCAAAACACACAAGGGTCGATCTAGGGCCATCAATTTGACAGATTGCCGACGACTCCAAATGTGCACAACATGGTGAGCTGAACAACACAAATACCAGCCGAAGACCGCACTTTAAGTAAATAATTACGAAAAAGAAAAGTCAAAAACGAAATACAAACGCTTTCTGAGGCGAATTGGATTTGAATTTGGATCAGGGTCAGTACGCGGTACGCGGTACGGTAGTAGTGCTCTTTCCCTCGGAAGTGCCAGCTCTGACATCATGCGTTTCTCGGGTTATTTTGGGTTTTTTGGTCACGTTAGTACGATTGATGTGGAACCATAAACAGAAGTTGTTATAATTGATTTTCGATATGATGCTGAGCTGATTCAAAAAAAAAAATAACAAAAAAAAGTTCAATGAAACATATTTTTTAATGACTCTGTTCTGTTCGCACAGATGTTGGACGTTAGACGTGCTCAGTGCTCAGTGTTGGTATTTTTATAACTGACACATGCTGGCTATATAAAAATATGTACGTGGACATGACGTCCGATTGAAGTAGAGCGCAGAGAATGTAAGGACTGCTTGGAAGCACGCCCGATTATGTAAACTACCGGACTATAAGGCGTGAAAGTTCTATTTAGAGAGGGAATACTCGTATATGTTAATGTGGTTGGACCTTAAATTTGCGATAAGAATTAGTATTCTAAAGCTGGCCTTAACATTTATAGGGTTAAAGCAATAACGATCAGCACTACAGATAAATACATAATCCGCGCTTTGAAGGTTAGAATAGTATTGCGAATGAATGAGTGTACAAACGGTTTCCGGTTCTATGTGTAATTCAACTCATCGTCGCTATAACATTTGTAATTCATGACGAATAAGTTACATGCTACAGACTGGCAGAAGCGGAAATTCTTAGGTGGTTAAGAAAGCTTACTACATTAAATTTATCCTAAGCATTATGTACACCTGCAATGGACTTAGCACCTTTTCAAGTCACTACTTAACCAATAGACCAGTAATTGATTGCAGGAGAATTTCTTAGTCTTTTCCCTTTGTTAGTCCTTTCACCAAAATACACAAACTTATGCATAAGGAGTCTCTATGCAATTGGTCCTTAACATTTTCATCTCTAGGCGGACTTCTAAATGCCAAGCCTAAACTTCAGAAGGAAAAGTATAAACTTTACAATCCGATGCCTCATGGGGCACTATTTCATAGGAATACAAAAACATTGGGAATGCTCTCCACCGATTTGTACAAAAATTATGGCGAAAAGGAGAGAGAGAGAGAAGACGATGACTAACTTTCTGTGCACTTGTGCAGCTCCGTTCATTTTAAGAAGGAAAACCCTGGGTGAGCTAAAAAGCCAAACAGATCTTGGCAAATGACTCTAATAATGGGGAACCAGTGCTTCAGTGGACGCAGTGGCTCAGTGGTTCTTGCGTTGGATTACTGGGCGGGAGGTTCGAGGTTCGAGTCCCAGACAACACCAAAAAGTTTTTCACGGTCCAACCTCTCGAGAATGTCTGAAAAACCTCCGAGAGTAATAGCTGTCATGAGAAAGGTTCTAAAAAACTTCTTTTCGGATACAGCTTTATGTAGGTCTCTTCCATTTGGGTGAAAAACTATAACACGCACATCAAGCTAGGTCCTGGACCACATACGGTCTATTACCCCAAGTATTTGTATTTGTAATACTTCAAAAAGGTTAACCGTAGTGATTATCTAGTTCACAAGTCAAACAGTCTAACATATTTGCAGAGAAATGCGTGTTAAATGGTTACGAGTATAGATTTTTGAAATTTTTTTTATTAATGCTACTACACAATGTAACCCTCCTTTGGTTTGAGATACCTTTGCCATAATTTAGGCAGCCATTTGACATAGCCTAACTTATTGATGTTGCTACTATGCAGAAACTAAAATAAAAGTGAGCAACGATTTCACTGCAAGCTTTACGATGGCTTTATTCTAACCTCAAATCTGTTCAAAACATTTTTATAAAATTTTCATCATTTCATCATTATTTTGCAATGATTCCAATCTACGAGTTACGTGCCGACTCACTCTAACACCTCTAAAGGACTCCCGAGGAAATACGCATGATTTCTAATAGAATATATTTATGCGATGTGGATACTCCACAACTGCGACGATGATTTAAAATTATCTGCGTCCTGATTTGTTAACTATGCACAAAGGTATTTGAATGCGTGTACAACCACAAAACAGTTTTCTTTTTTGTTTAAATAAAATTGATATGCCACCTGGAACAGGTTGTTTATCTTCAAAAACTTGCTTACATGAGTTAACGCATAAAATCAATCCAAAGCCACTGCGCAATCCGATGCGCATTCCAACAGATGTGGAAAACAATAACTCCCGTAAAGATTGCGACGCAACCCGATGCCACCATTTGCCCGCATGCAATAGCAATAAAAAAATAATGACACAGTCTTCTTCTTTTTTTTTGTTACCTCAGCCTTAATTTTTAGCATCTATCTTTTACAAATTTTATTTATAAATATTTTTACTACTAGGAGAGAGTCAGCAACACATTTCTTCAATGTCCCAGTGGCTCATGACCTTTGTGGACAGTGACGAAAGTGATAAGTGTGAGATAGGACGGATCACTAACCACATCACCGAAAGAAAAATCAAATCTTTTCCAAAAATTTACTTAGATAATTTGACAGATCCGACGCCAGTGGACTATCCAGGAGGTGAAGTTTCGGACGCGTGTGACTTGGCGCAATCTGCTCTGCATCATATGCAAAAGACATGTGACCAATAAAATCTAAAATAGATTCGCGCGTGCGAAATAGAATAGCTGGACTCGATGAAATTTTAGATTTTCAGCGGATTCTGAACTTTTTTGACAGTCAATTCTTAAGTTTGGGAGTAATGCTGCGCACAGAGCTTGTACTAACATTTTCCTCCGACATTTTATCGTTTTGCTGTAGTCATAAAATAATCCATCGCTGGCTGAAGACCTGCAAGTACATATATACATAATTGAGACCTCTGGGGCTACTCTAACTAGGGAATCATGTTTTTTTTATTTTCATGTACTAGGGAATCCAGGCCCAAGGCCAGAAAAGTTTTCCGCCACAAATTGTTTCAATCTATCCACAGCATCGTTCACGATTTTAAAACTTAAGACCCATGCATGTATACTGCTTAAATGTTAGACGGTGGAGGCTCGTGAATGAAAAAAAGATCATCCACAAGTTAGTGGCAACGATGATGAATACTTGCCCTAATTAGTTAAGGACTTTGTTTGATGACTCACTATTCGTGCATATTATCAAAAGGATCTGATTGCCTCCCATGGCTGGCTGGTGACGCGTTAGTGCGGCTGGGGTTGTAATACCGCGAACTTGAAGGGCTGCTTATCGACTCGCCACGCCGTACACCCCAGTAAAAAAATACGCCGTCGTTATAAGCGACTTCCACTGTGCATGTAATTTTAGATCAATTGTACTGAATTGAAAAGCTCTTCAAATCGGGTACTTTGGAGTAAACTTTTTGCTAAGTTCAAATAGGTCGGCAGATGTTGTCGTTTTCGTCCAAGGTTTGCACAGCGATATAATTCAAGCTGGGATTTTACTCGACTCAACCACGTTGCGTTACGTTTGAGTTATCGATGAACATCATTTCTAAATTAGTTCTTCTACTGTGACTTTCCTATTTCTGGCATTATTGTCATTCAAAAGTTCTGAATTATGATTGAACTAAAATTAATTAAACAGCTAGTGATTCAGAAAGACTAAGTATTTTATGTAACATAAGTTATGTCACCTTTCAGAAAAAAATGTACAAAGGAATCTGAAATGACACTTAAACCCGAATTTGTAGCTCATAAAAGATTAATTACTAAGTTTGACCGTTTTGCGCCTTGAGTAACTCCAACATGCTTTAGTCTACGAAAAGAAAAATTGTTTTTTTGTTTTTCGTTCTTCATATTTTACGAAATCTTTTCAAATTCGGATTTAGGTCGACAATTAATAAAACAAAAAGACAAATGGAATGAGTTATTTTGGTCCTACGGAATTTAGTCAAACTCGAAAGCATTGGACCTTTTGCGTCAAATCAAGTTGACAATGAAATGTTGCATAATTTGAAGCAAAATAAGATTATACGCGTAGTATTAACCTGCTTTAACGATCGCATTTTATTTTTGTAGATCGACCACAAGTATGTGTGCTTCTTCATAAATCACCTCGTGCGGCAATAAACAACTTGGCAACCATATCCTTCACCCTAATATTAATAATTGTAATGAGTAATAAAAACTTATTACCTAAAGGAGTACGTACACAAGCTCCATGAAACAATATAGTGAATAAAAGCCTCTGAAATTGCAATAAACACGATCTAAGCGTTTGAAAACGTGCATAATTTGATTCGAAAAAAAAACCACTGGACCTGGACCGGTTTTTTTGTTCTTAGATTTGCACAAAAGTCACGTTCCCTGTCTGGTAAGTAAAATAACATTTCCCCTCAAAACACCACAGTACAAAACTACACTAAAACTCATCCAAACAAGGAGTTTTGAATTATTTTTCGGAATTTCTTATTGATTGTAGGTAGGTACCTGTCGAAGGATGTAGAAAGAAAAACCTAATCCCTAGGATAAAGAGAAACACGTGTAATTAGTCAGATTTACAGATAAGACGAGGAGGGAAATTGTAAAGAACGACCTTGTCTTACTATTACTTTATGGCAGAGCACATACATCAATTGTTTTACTACGAAAAGAGGAACAAATATTCTTAGAAGATTGTCCTGACACCTGATAAAGGGAAATCCTGTTTTTCATTGAATTCATGTGATGTATCGCATCACTGGCATTTTATATTTTTTTGATTTAATTAATTTGTTGGATGTTATTACATTAAGTCACGCTCGTATTCATGCATCCATAATTCATACACAAATCAACAAAATACTCCAACTTTTATTTATTGCTTTAGGATTTCAAACATGATGAGTCACATATTATATGAACAAGCAAATATTAGGTCCGTACTTTTTGCACTAAAATTCGTAGATTGTCAAATTTCAGAGAGTGGAGGTGAAATTCTCTCAGGGAGTGGTAAAACTAGGAAAAAGTCAACGAACGCGTTGAACAAGAAATTTGCCCACTTTTTAAACGTCAAACGTAAAACTTAAAAAAAGTTCACGCGAAAGAAGTTTGTGGCTTTTTTTTGAGAGTTTTATTTTACATATTTTGGGTTTGCTCTATCTTCTTAAATTTATTTCCGATCTTAGCACACAAAACAAAATACCCAAACAAGTCAACAAAAATATGTCATAGAGCAATTTGACAGATTTCACAAATCTTCCAAAGAAATTTCTTGGGCTAAAATTCTCTCGTATGCACTCTCTTCTACGAAAAACTACGAAATTTTTGGGTAGTCGAACAGGATTTCGTAAATATTCGTTGGGAGGGTAAGCGAATAGACCTACTTTACTTTTTATGTCACACCCGTGTTCCCCCAGTATGTCCTTTTCTTAGTTTATTTACAAATTAGAAAAATTGGGTAGTGTGTATGACATCCTTTACCTAATGATTTCGCTCAAGCAACCAGGCTGCCTAGTATTCTGTACTTCCTGATTGTATGACTATTGTATAACATCCACAAACGAGTATTGAGCGTCTATGTTTGGGATCATTACCTTGACAGTGTACAAAGTCCTTGATAGTCTTAAAAAAGTCGAAATATTTTTGAGAATCCATAACGAACGCTGTCTATTTCCAGTAAAATACCATTAATTTCCGGTTAAAAATAAACTCAAGTGATACTGACTTATCTTATCAGAAAATTTTTAAATATCTATAGATTGCCTAAAAAGTGGTATCCAAAATTTCATAACTCCTTCGCCCCGACACCTTTACATAAAAAAATTTGATTTTTACTTTTTTTCGATTAACAAGTAGGTACATAGTAGAATTTTTTTTACAATTCATATCTCTGACAAACACTCGAAAGCCAAACAACAATTTCTGATCAATGACCCACCGTCATAGTCGATTGCGTGATAAGGTACGAATGTCTTTATCAATAGTTCTGATATGGTTCGATTTTCCCAGCCATTTACGATTTCATAATTTCAAAAAAATGGATTATATTCATAAATTGAATTTCAAAAAAAAATTCAAAAAAAAACTCGCATCACGACAACGCAGGCCGCTACAGTCAATATTTACTAATTCGATTTAATCAGCAGAAAATTAACCAAACTGTTAGCCTCGGCAAGCAAATACACTCGTAGCTACCTATAGAATATGCAGATAGAGACATACAAACGTCGCGTCGCACTAAACCGTCCGTAATCTGGAATTTTTATTTTTGTTACCACATACCTACATGCAGGAGTGTTAGTTTGTATCTGCATACATTTGGATTATGGAAATTAAATACGAAATGCGAGCGGATACCGGTTTTGAAGATTCAGCTTTTTTTTATTGCTTGTTTTTCTTTTTAAATGATTTTCTTAAGCTCAAGCGTTCTTGGCGTTTAATTTCAATAAAATTCGCACAGAAAAGAATTAGACACAAATGTGTATACTTAGGTATGTCGGTTGGCGATTCTAAAGAACTTGAGGTTTCTACTTCATTTCTTTATGATTAGTGAATCACCTTGGACTTGCTACGAATATCTGAATCGGAGAAACGAATCATCTTTCCTAGAAATGCATTTGCCTACAGATTGTAATCAGCTCTTGAATGGTAAACATTAATCAGAGAAGCAAATAGATTTTAGTCAGGCACTTTGCACAGGTGAATAATTCATCTCCTAGTCTTTTATGTTATGTATCATACACGCATACGTACACAGGCCCCTGAATGAACGTGCCTGAAATAATTAGAAAATATTAATTTGGAATTGTTTTCGGGTATCCGTGCGGAGAGTTACGTAAGAATCCAATGGCTTGTTGGCATGATACTTACGAAGACTGTAGTTAAATATTTTTTTCATTTGTTCCGTCCCAGTGAACAGGTCAAACATAGGGTAGTTATGTATTTAAACAGCTGCCAAATGTGTTACAACTATGACATGCGACTAATGTCACAAGAGACGATCTATTAAAATTTTGAACATAAGCTTCATCAGTTGAAAGCCGATGTAATCCAATTTAATCGCTTTGACATCCGTAAAAATTTATCGCTGACAGGCTAATCCCATAAAACACACATATGTATGTACGTACATATGTAAAACCAAGTTAATTTCTTTCGCATATGTATGTAGGCATTTTATAAGTCCTGCTGAAACAAATTTATGAGTCCGGTTGTAACACCGCCTCAAGTTTAATCTCAAATAAACGAGAAACGACACAAGTTGCACGATTAAATGTATTGAGTCGATGCTCGTTTGAGAGAATCCTGAATTTTGCTAATTTTTTTAAATATTTGCTCAGCAGCTGGTGCTGCGACATGGGGTTACCTTTGTATCAACGGTGGTATGAACATATCCTAGAACATACATATACAAGAAGATATTTGCCTTAAAAAAAGTGAATCAAACGAAGTAAAGGGTGGACAGTCTGCTATTTAAACTACACCACCCTCCGATTAATTATGGAAAATAATTTCATTTAAATGATAGTTTGCTCCTGGCTATATTTCGTCAAAAGCTCAATGGATGTATTCCTTAAGTGTTTATTCGTCGTTGAAGTAATATTGGTTCTTAATAGTTTCGCATAAAAATAAACTTCCAACGGAGTCAAATCGTTGCTGCACGGTGTCTAAGGGACGTCTACAAAACGGCTTATAACATGGTTTCAGAGCTAAGTGTGCAGAAGATCAATTGTTTGACGGTTGGTGTGACATATTGCGCCATCTTTCTGGAACCAGCATAATTGCGCTCAAAATAACTTGTATATGTATACCTATGTACATATGCCTATCTTGTTAAGAAAGTACCTTAAGCAGCAATGGCCATCGTGGAGGTCAGCCAGCTTTGTTATCCTCTCGTATATTGGGAGCATTAGAAGATTGCAATTAAAAGAGGCTGCTATAACAAAACTAACTACCAAAGCATTTTCTAAGGTTTTTTAAGGAATCAAAATACCACCAGCATCAGGTATAAAACTGTCTGAAAGCCATCATTTCTAAAGTTGTTGCTTTGATACAAAGTGTGACAAGCATATGCAACAGCACAAGAAGGGGAGCTCCCCAGAAGAGCAAGATGAACCTCGAACTCCACGAAGAACTACGAATGAAAAGTATGGGAGGATGCGTTCAGATCAAAAGTGCAATCTTGAGATGTTACGTTTGAATATTTTAAAAGAAGGTCATTACAAACGGATCGTTAAATCCGAACAAAGACCGCAGAGACTTAGCAGAAAATCCTTTACTAACACTGTAAATCTGGATAGCTAACTCAGACAGTTTGCTAAACCTCACAATTTGTTGGTAAAAGCAGACCAATATCTACATTAACTGAAATTCTCGAAACTGTTAAGCGACACCGATATTGATTAGGACATGTGAACCAGATAAGCATTAGAAATACATAGATAATGCAATTGATCTAATAAAACATTTCCGACAATTTTGGAAAACTGATAATAACTTTCGATTTCCAGTTAGCGGTATAACATCAGTTAGCAACTACTGACATGACATCATGACTTATTAGTAATCGTAATGCCCGTTAAACGCTATAACTTCGACACTGTTTCTAACAATTTATGTACTAGAGTTCTATGAACAAACAAAAAAACAGAAAAGAAACAGAATTCAGTCATTTTGAAGTACATATTCACAAAAATTTTAAAAAAACTTTTTTAATTTGAAAAAAACTGATTGTTTTATGTTACTACGTTTGGCGTTGACCCTACGAATGTGGTGATCGCTGTAAAAATATATTCCTTTATGTACATATTAATGCCCAATCCGACCGATGTAATAATTGTTTAGACCAGGTCGTAGCCGACGCAGTGGTCATCTACAACTCATTTACGCTTTCGAATAAGGATAGCAAGAATTTGGATTTCTTATTGAAAAAATTTGAGGAGTATAACATTCGAAAGGTTTGGTTTGCTAGAAGACTCGATTCTGTGCAATTAAATAGTTCGAAGAATTAAGCGATGTTATAATAGAACAGTTATTAACCAAATACTATGGCATTGACAGAATGCTCAACATTGCTCCCGAACAGACGTTTTGAATCAACATGACGACAAATATAACCCAATAGGTTGAATCCTGTAGTATTTGTCAAGGTCAGCAACCGTCACAATCAAAAGAGCGCGTTATTATCTATAAGATTCCGAAACTGGCCTAAGAAATCGTACATATTTCAGTTTGCAAATAATTAGCATCGCCTCGTTACAGCTTTCCTCAGCTAAATCAGTCGTCGTCATCAGAAGTTACACTTCCGCTCAAAAAATGGTTTGCAACGCAAGGGATCCACTCTGCAATCTGACAACGTCGTGAAAGTAAGTTGTCTGCATGGTGGGTACAATGGACTAGTAATTGAATCCAAGTGCACCCGCTGATAGTGGCAACATCCAACCAAAAAAAAACATATTTTCAAAGAAGTTTTTTACCTACAGCAGGCGAATACAGAATACGAGTATGCGAGAGAAGTTCGAATACTCCCTTCGCCAGCAATGGTTCAGGGTTCTAGACATTGTAGAATGAAGTTGATGATAATCACACCCTGAACACGAAAATAAAGGTCCACAATATCGTAAGTAGGCCTTACATCAGATTATTCATTCCACGTATCCCAGTCCGACCGAACATTCACCATTCACCTTCTGAAAACAACTCTCTCTTCCTTACATAAAGAAGTGATTAAAAACAAAATAAAAAATAAAAAGCTTACCATTTAGTATTATTCGCAATGTTATATTCCCCAATGACATGCGTCGCTATTGAATATCCAAAGTAGGTTGAGCTCTCTCCGTACTTGACGATCGGCAGTCGGTTCTCCAAGTTAAATCCATATGCACAATTATTGCTAACAATTAACACTACAACACTTAACACTAAACAACCGCTTAAAGAAGGCATGGCACTTGTGTAAGATTCCACTGTGGCTGACGGAGAATTTCGTTTAAATTCTGAAGACGAAAATGATGCACTTCTAAATGCATTTAACATTCCAAATGCATTGTGTACTTTTTTTTTTCTTTATTTCCTTTTTGAACAATTGAACTACACCTGTATGTATATTTACGATGCCTCGAACACGTACTAGATATCTAGGATATACCTGACTATTTTTTGTTTACAAAAATCAATACGATGAAAGTTAGCATTCTATTCGCGCCCAAACAAATACATACATACATCGCAAGCTATCGCTCCATGTTATCATCAGTTACATCATTTCATCGCGCGGCGAATATATCTATGTATCTATTCTTCCTAAAACATTCGAAATAGATACACAAGACACTAATTGCACCGCAAAAGTTTCAAACACTAAATTGACGCGATGTGGAACAAAAAAGAAAACAAAACCAAAAAAAATTTACTATGTTATCGCTGAATTTAGGGGTGATTTCACACGCTTGTTGGCGTAGGTGGGCCCTTAGCACATGATAAAGCTACTTACGAGTAGCATGCCAATGATCGAGTAAGCACATTTCAAGAATCGTAACTGGGCAAGTGACGTGGTCAATCCGTAGTAACAAAAACACTGCTAATCAGCTGTTGAACTGCAGATCCAGCGTAAAGCAAAACACAATTGGCACAATTAAGTAAGCAATTAAAATAGGTCAAATAACATCTGTAGTCGACACATTAGGACATTAACAATAATTTGACAAACAAATAAAAGGCCGACAGCCAGATAGAAAGTTTCAACTCAGAGCGCAAACCGATGACATCCAATCTGACCAGCGAATATCTCTAAACTGAGTGACAAAACGAACTACTGACGATTTTCATGGATGTGTTTGTTCGATTCGACGAATACGTAGATGTTTGATGTTGCAGTTGTAGACGAACGGATGGAAACAGCGTTCCCACTTTAATAAAATTACATACTTTTGGTTGAGGACGCAACGATAATTCCAAGCCCATAGCTATGAATTGATACGTTCTTTGTGTGACTTTAGTTTTGAATTTTTAAATCTAAAGGAATAACATGGTACAGTAAATTGAATTGAAATAAATCCCAAACATTGCGAAATGTTAACTTTGGTCATATGACCACCACCGCTTATTCTGAAAAACAGCTTCCTGCTAGTAAAATGTTTGTCTACTTTCCATGTAATTATGCCCTTATTTCTTCAATGGCCTGAACTATGTTAGTTTTTAATTTTACTTGATAATTAGTCAAGAACATACGCCGATCGGCACACGATCTTGGAGATCAATTCATAGGTCCATTTCAAAAATGAGCGTCAATGCTGAACTAAAATTCTCGGTACTGCAGTTGCTGTTGAGTGTTATTCCGAAACGTTCAACGGAACACCACTGGCTTATAATTTAAGCTTGTGCTTGTAATGGACTCCGCCGAATCGCCAGTTTTACGAACGCAGTGGTCTTGTAGCTTAAGTTCTTGGACCAGTTGGATCTTGTTATAACGTAAACTAAGATCTTTGGAGAGCTGTAAACAATTACCACTTTTCAACATCGGATTACAATCATTTTAGATGCAACTACATATCTACACCCAAGGCAAAGCTTTCGAAATACATTCACTTGCTCTTGAGCTACCTGTTTGATTCATTCTGGTTACCTAAAAGACTTTTTTTCCTACTTAAGTTTTGCGTATGAGAGAAAAAAACTTCAAAACTATCCTGTTTATTATTCTTCTTAACATTTGCCTTAAGTCCTGAGAGCACTGAACTCACCGTTCCAAATCCACCTCCGACATAAGACTTTCGTAGACTCCCATCTTAATTTTAGACCTCTTTATTTTAAAACTAAACTTTATTTCCGTTGTCCGCGAATGGTTTAATAATTGCAAGCCTTTATACGACTGTACAGGAATCCCAATTCTATCTTTAGCAGAATACTGCGAGTGGAAACACAAACTTGTTTTGGGCCTTTTTGCCTTATCTTGGGTATTTCAGGAATGTCTTAGAAGTGATCATGTCTATATTCGAGTAGTTACTTACACAAGACAAACAACGAATATATTTACCATATAGCTAGAAGAGCTAAGGCCGCTCTTGAAAAGCTCATCAGCACACTTTGAAAGTATTTGCAATACTCCAAGCCAGTAGCTAAAGTTGCTCGGAAGTTCTCACAATAGCAAAAGAGGGGCGCAAAACATGTGTTTCCAAAACTAAAAGAACCAGAAGCAATTGATCGACGGCATGGATCGAAATGTTATACCAGGACCGGAGTCCAGAATTTTAATGCAAGGAAGAATTTTCGTTGTCCATACCGGTGCATGCATAAACAGGAAAGCCATAGGGAGAATTTAAACCTACCGAGAATCACAGGTGGTGTTAAAAATGTA
Organism: Blera fallax; assembly: GCA_946965025.1. Lineage (NCBI taxonomy): Eukaryota > Metazoa > Arthropoda > Insecta > Diptera > Syrphidae > Blera > Blera fallax. The sequence goes on from OX337248.1 coordinate 73,237,858, forward strand.
GAGAAACTCAGATGTCCTATGTTGCTAAGCTTGCTACTTTAATGGTATTGAGTTAGACTTAGATGAATATTTTAATAAACAGTGTTAAGACATAGTGCTTTCAACAAACATCGATTCGCATCACAAAGGCATTAGGTAAAATATCATAATCAATATGTGAAAAATATTTTATCCACTTGAAGGAATTATTGTTGCTCTTTTTTTGGATTCGAGACTTATGTATCCTTTTTTTAGTATATACCCAGTTTTAAGACCATACACCATCCTTAAACTGCTTTTAAAACTCTTTCCTCACACGATTTGAATAAACTGGGTATGTCTTTACAAGCATGGTATATGTTGTGTAGTGTATGGCATGACCAAACTTAGCAAGCATGCCCTATGTTCATTCACGTTTATCAGCAAATATCCCAACCATATTGATTTAAAAAGCTTTTATTCTATCCGACGGGAAAATACAATTTGATTCACCGAACTAACCGCATACGTACACTGATGTGGTCATGCCACAGAATACTGCAGTTCTAAAGATTTCATCATGAATGGAGTCTGTATCAGCATCAGGAGTTGGCCAGTAAGGATACAATTTAAACTGATGATCTATTTTCGATTTCCACTTTCGAACATAGAAACAACTTTTGTATTGTAAAAGTTTCTTTGGAGTCTTAACGACTTGCATTCCTTTTATTTGAAACAGTTAACGAGTAGAAGACCCACAATATGGGCAGCAGACCTTTCAAGGACAAGAGTACACCGAAACGATTCTGACTTTATAGAGACAACGCCGTAGCGTAGGTGTTTTGATTTTAATTTTATTGTATACTATAGCTCTCAATCAGAGTAAAATTATGCATATGTGTGTGTAATTAGAAAGGAAAACAATTTTTTTTTAATTTAAATGTTAACTTGGAGAGAAAACAAAGAAATGATCCTTCTTGTCGTCCCCACAACGCTGTTGCTGCTTTCGTTCACGTTACGTGTTATCTTTCGATCGTTATTGGAGATGCATTCTTATTAGAGTAGAGTACGTCTCGCCCGCCCGCCGTGTCCCTCCCTAGTATAAACTCTCGGCATTGGACGAGCGAGGCTTCTTGAGTTTCTCTAAGTTCTTGATGACGATGTCATGCAGCGACGAGTAGCGATTCCTTACCTCGCACACCACCAGCCACAAACTGAGGTACTCCTTTTCGTCCAACTCAACAACGGCTCGCCTGTAGTCCTCGATGTGTGGGTACTTGGCAACTTTGGAGACGACTTTCGCGCGTGAGAGGAAATATCTGGAAATCTGGTCAAAGAATGCGGCTGCCTCTGACTCAACCGCCTGAATCTCGGCCAGAGTGTCCTCCTGAATAGAGACACCAAAATTGTTGCCGTCCTCTATCTTGGGTATTAGAAATGAGATCCACATTTTCAGAAGATTTGCTAAAATGAATACAAATTCTTGATGAAATGTTTACAAATCGAATATCAAACTTACAATCTTCAACAAGTTTCCTGATTATGGGTTTGACAACCTTTATCATGTCACACAGCGGGGCATTGCAAGGCACGGTGCCCGTTGGAAGGACCATCACCTTTGTGCCAGGGACGCAGAAATCATTCCGAGGACGCTTCGCGGTGGGCGGCTCCTCTGAATCATCCACATGATTAACAACAATCGGATCAGGAACTGGAATGTTCAAATCTTGATGGACCTCGTTGAAGTTGCGCTCGCTGAACATGGCCGTGGCCAACATTTCGTTCAACTCGACGATTTTCTCGGGGAAGCCTTGGAAGATCAGCTGCTCGGCTTTCTTTACGAGGCTGTCTTTGTAGTCTTGCACCTGTAAGTGGAAAGGTAGAGTTGTGACCCTGTGACTCAGTGCAAATTGGCAAAACATCATCAGAAGCAATAATTATTGTGTGCGGGGAAAATTTGTGCGGGAAAACATAACCAAGCAAAGTGGGATGCGTGGTGGGACCCCTTTGGGCTCTTGTACTCACTTTCTTTATTGTTTCGTTCGGCATTTTGCGTGTAAATTCGATTTTAAGTGTCTGCGACAGATGGTTGGCTTTGTATGCAAGCAAATCGGCAAAGTTTCGGAAATTTCTGCGACGAGACAGCGACAAACGACACCTTGCAGTGGTAAAAGTCAAAATTAAGCAGTTTTCGATAAATGCGCATCGCACATGTCAACTGCTGGCAGTTATCGAAATGTCAAATCAACCGGTAGCGGGTGTGTTCGGTTTTTTTTTTATTGTTTGCATGCAATCAAATAATTTTAAAATGCAAGCTTTATTTAGTTATATTGATTTGCAAAATAAAAATCCTGTAATCATTGAAAGCATAAACAATGAATTAAATAAAAGAAATATTTTGTTTGTATCGTGGTGAGTTTTCATAGACATATACCAAAATTGCTTTCTTAGTGAAAACATAACAGATGGCGCATGAAACATATGAAAGACAATTTTGGCAAATTAGTAGTTTGTTTCCCAGGGCCGTGTTCAACTGTATAAATTATTATTAATTGCCAAATCGACATATCATTTTGGTCTAAGAACATACAAAAAAAATGGAAATGGAAAATGGAATTGCAAAACTAATACTCAAATACATCAAGGTGTTAAGTTGTGCGAAGTATCCTGTCCATCTGCACCCTACTCTCTTTAAGAAGCAGACTGCTGGTATTGGTACCATGGTATGGATACCATGGTATAGTGAATACTATAACCCCTGACAGACTGCACTTCGTAGTATACGTTGACTTTTGCGCTACGTGGTATACTTTGACATTTGTGTTGAGCCTCCTTCAGCTCCTTACACATTTTTTGCAACACTCCAATATTGCGTCTTGCTCCTCGTAGCTCGCCGATATAATTCCTCTAAACTTCTCTTACTTCATTGTTTCCAATGCAGATAAAATTGTCCTCTTTAATCCATTTTCAAAAAGTTTTCGCTGTGATTACTTGCTTTTGAATTGTCAAAGAAGCTATGAAGAACCACCAACAGAAAGAAAGTGGCGCTGCAAGCAATAAGATGGTCGTACACCACCAAAAATTTGCGAATCTCAATACTAGGTTCTATTCATGGTATACTAGGTTTTAACATGGTATTGCAGTGACAGACATGTGGTATAGAACGTAGTATTGCTATACCATGGTATCAATACCAGCAGTCTGTCTCCCACATAACAATAATGTGAGCAAGCAGTGAATGCAGTGCCACAAGCCAACGGTTGCGTTCACTGACTACCCCTTCCGCCCAGGGAGTTCATGAAAGGGCCTGGTCTTCCAGCATAGAGGTTTTGCGTGGGGTTAACTGCCCCACCATGAAGAAATAGTTACGAAATAACCAAAAGCTTCGGTAAAGAATGAACTTTCGGTTGACGACCCTGTGAAGCGAAAAAAGGACAAGGATCTGTACGCGGAATTTTCACACTCTTAACATGCCGCGTGCACCCGAATTACTACCGGGGTCCATAGACTTCTATGAAGCAAACAGACATATCTGCTATCCAAGACGGGAAAAGAATAATAAAAAGCAGGGACAGGGAGCAAAAGCTGCCCTTATTCGAGTGCATATTTGTTATACGCGGCAGACTTAGGGAAGAAGTCTTTAGCTTTCGACATGAACATATGTATGTAAGTGATCGTCTTATAACAATTATAATCAAGGCTTAATTCACAACTCTATCTAGATCGGCAATGAACTCACCGAGACCTTTAATGTCTAAGAGTGGCCTGTTAAGTTAGGTTTATGAGGAGAAATGACTTGAACTCATTACACTTAGGTCGTTGTGGACCCATTGTGATACTCGATTCGCGGGCGTGGTCCAGTTGTGTATTGGTTTTATTCCTTGCTGATCATTCGTTATTAGGGTCCCAGTCATCATGACGTTCTCAGAAACCTAGAAAGATTACTTAGTGGAACATTAGATAGTTGTTACATGTCCTGGAAGTAATAATTTCTTAATGTTCTATTTCTTAAATAACGGAGGCAATGGCAGAGGAAGTGAGGCATGTTCTCGAGAGCCTCTTTATCACCGCAGCCTCTGCATACATTTTCGACTTTGATTTATGTTTGTGGGCTTTCTTAGAAGTTTGTCCAGTGAATGCACCTACCAACATTGACAGCGACTTTCTGTCGCTTTGCAAGAGTTTTTTGGTTTTGGCTTTGTCGTATCTTGCCCAGAGCTTCCTTGACATATCATTAATGGTAAGCGAGTCCTACCTCCTGTTATCTGCCAATAGGATCTTTGGCTCCTCTGGCTTTTTGAGGTTGCTGAGTGAAGGCTTAATTAATTAAAGAGCATTTGCGAAAGCGTCCAACTTAATTTCGAAAGCAGGTTTAATGCCTGTTGTTTGTTATACTTAATACCATATTGGCTGCCTCAGTCACTGCTAGGACCTTTACTGGGAATTCACTGCTCTGGCAAGAAAGTTTGATTGAACTGTTTTATGTTTAATTCTTCGGAGAATACGCCGGCACTTGTCCTTATCTCCATCTTTGAGTGACCTTGAGGTCGCAAACCTAGCAAACTACAAATAAAAGTAAAGGAGTTTCTGACTATGGATAGCCAGTGCACAATTTTTGGAGGCGGCCCCAATTGCTTACCAACAATTTTATTATGGGTGCGAAGTCCTACTTACACTTAAGCTTTACATAGATTTAAGTTTACTGGTAAATGTAAATTCCTTCAATTGAAGCTGAATTTTGCGTTTATTCTGTACGAGCGTAGGGTAACTCCTTTTTTCCAATTATACTGAATTATACATACATAGTCTGGAACTATCAAGCAGAGAACGAGCGATAGTACCTCTCCTCCGAACTCATGCCACTTTCTAGAACCTTTACCATCTATTCGTACAACTCTTTGTCGATATTGGTTTTTCTCAGTGGTCTCTATATCAGTTCCATTTGACATCCTTGAAGCCATCTTTAGCTTCAATTCCTTTGTCCGAAAAAGCTAAATTTATTCCACTTTAATCCTTTGGGAATCCACCATACATGGATATTGTCAAAATGGACGTAGGCATATAATTCGAGTTGAAATGGGTATCCATGGAACTGAAATAATTATAAACAATAACCGAATAGCCATTTGCTATCCTTTCGCTCTCCTTTATAATCTTCCTCCTTACCCTCAACTGCAATCAGAGCTGGGGAGAAACAAAAAATCATAATTTCAAAGCAAATGGACTGTAATGAGTACAAAGCCCACATCCTTTTTCTTCCTCCCACAGACAAAGTCAGTACTTACACAGACACTGTACAGAAAGCAAAGAATCAACGTTCTTTAATCCTTTACCCGTCCAGTGTGAATGGAGCGATGACTTCAAGAATTCAACTCGTTCTTGTGCTCAAACAACGATCCTTGGCTGAGATGGCTGCTTGGTTAGTTGGTGGATTAAGAATAATTTTGTTTGTGTACTTAAGGAGGGTGTATGTAGGAGGTTCGTGACGTCCCTCTGGCTGAAATATGAATGAAAACATATCAAAGAATGATTCCTTTGGCAACGTTTTAGCAAGAAAGTCTACTCCCTGTTCCCAGTAACATTTGTCTTCCTTCCGAGACAACCATCCTTGAGCAGACATAAAAATTGACACGCAACGCAAAACTATACTCGTACACATGAGGGTATAGAGAGTGTTCATTTTACGGACTCCTCAGGCGAATGTTTGGATTGCCCTTTTTTTTCGAATAATAATTTTCACTCAGGATACGTGGATGAAGAAAAAGAGTGCTGCTTCGTTTTCCAGGTCAATGTCAAAACATTTGCAATCGATTTATAAAAATCTATCGGTGTAGAGATCCTCTGACTTTGTTGTCTTAACTAAAACGGTTATCTTCCGAAGGTTACATCTCCTTGCTGTTAGGATTTTCGTAGGAGTTTTTATGGGGATTGAGTGTGATAGACTGTGAGAAGGGAGGAAACGAGCATTTGTCAACAGCTACCAGGTTTGTTCTTTTCAAAATGTAAATATTTTCCATGTTTTTTTTTTTCTTTTTAAATTAAAAAGCTGTGAACAATGTTTGTTGTTTGACTGGGATCATAGTCTGGCTACGTGTAACGTGCTACGCAGAACAGATCCTTCTGGATTCATCGCTGCATATAGACAAAAGATGATGTTCTTTATTACATATAGCACCAACCAACTCCAATATGTTCTTTTAATGTAATTCTAATTGAAAATTGAATGAATAAAGCGCAGTTCAAAGCCAGCATCCCCATTCAAAACAAAATGAAAAACATTACAACTCTGGTGCTTATTGCAGAAGTACATGAACCGAGAAAAAAAGATACAAAAAAAACCACCAGACAATACCGTCGCTTCCATTAAATGATGAATATAATAAAAACCCTCAAATTTAAATCTAAACGCTTCTGCCATTATCATTAGAATGCCATGGAACGGGGGGCATCAACAAGGACACTCTTGCGGCCAAATTGATAGCACGCAAAATTCAATAGCTTCAGGCAACGAATTCCGTTTCACTTTTTATTGTTCGTATTATCTAATTTTTTTTTGTCGCCGGGTAACAATGTTCTCGTTTTTTCGAACAAAAGCAAAGAGACGAAACATTTGCGCCAGTTGATGTCCTTCGGGGTTTGAAAAAAAAAAGATGGTCACCCATCAAAGCAGCCTTAGGGGGTTTTTCTATTAAACCCTAATTCCCGATCCACCACCATTGTCTTCGGAGAATAGCATTGTGCTTTGGTTTAATCAACGAGGCAGACAAAGGAATTAAATTACGGCACGCGACGTAATTTAAAATCATTTTGGTGTTCAGCTTAAGCCAGAGAATGAAATGGCAGTGTCAGGGATTGTTACATTCAGAAAAGACTTTGATTTAAGTCCAAATGCTTTTAATTAGGTGATGTACTCCATGCCGGGTCTTTTTACCCAAGTGGAGTAGGCTTTGAGCGATGAAGTTTTTAATTTAAAAAAAAAATTCTTGCTGGTTGGGTATCCTCGGCTGTCAGGTTGTCAAAGACAGTTTATAACTTCTGCCGGATAGTCGCTGCACAATCTCGGAAAACTGCTTACAATATTCCGCACGGTATATTTTTAATACAGCGTAAAATCACTGCAGAAATCAAACGAAAAATAACTCCTGCCAATCGCCGTCTCTTTTAGATGAAAATCCTTTCATTGATTGAGTGGTAAGGCCCTATCGCAAACAACTAAGGAGACCCTATACAAGACCTTATTTGGACATCGATTTAGTCCAAAAACTGCGCGCCAGTTGCTTAAAATAGCAAGGACATGTAGAGCGAGTGGATACCAACGCAGAGTCTTCGAATCTAAACCGGAGGGAAATGCAGCAGAAGACAACCTCACCTAAGGTGGCGTGCACAAGTAGAAGGAGACCTTAACCAATTTTGAGGGTGCAACTGGAGGCAGTTAGCTGGAGGGGTTTGTTGGTTGAGGCCCAGGTTCATCCCGAACTGTGACGTACATTTATACTTGGATAGGATTAACTGCCAACAACGAAATAATTCTAGCCCCATACACACACTTCTAACTTCACCCGAATTCGGCAAACATAAGGAATCCTCTCCATACTGAAGTGGGTGTATTTGGGAGGTTTTTAAAAAAGAGGATTCGTCTTCCTAGCTCAGAAATTGAATGATATATAGACGGACGGGCGTTGGTAGCTAGGTCGTATAAGTATAGTTTTGGGGATCGTCACAAATCGTAAGTTAGTGTGAGTAACCACGAACTAGAAGAGGTCGACGCTTCTATTAAAAGCTAAACACCAACAAATCACCGGTTTCTATGACCTTCCAATGGAGCTTATTGAAGGCGATTTTTTGATTAGAGCGCAGGGACTAAATTATCAATAGGATACGGTTGGACAAAAATTTGACTGATAGCTGGAATATCAGCTTAATACGCCACATCTACGAAAAGACTTTTCCCTGTTCGATGTTTGGAACAAGCTTCTATCTATCGTACGATGAGAACGCCTAAAGAATTTCTGCTCTGCCACTCTGATTGACTCATATTAGTCCGGCTTCCATCCCGACAGATTGACAATTGATAAAATTTTCACACCAAGGCAAATCTTGGAAAAGACCATTGAATTTCAAGTCGAGACCCACCATTCTTGCGACGTTTAGTTCAGTTCCCTTTGACCGACTTTAGAATCATCTTAATCCTGTGAAGGGGAGAAACGTTGGAAATCACACTGTGTGTTGTGTACCCTCGTGTGAGGTATTCCAAATGTGTTACGGACTATTTTGGCAAGGAGATGCGCTGCTTTGCAATACCTTCAATTCCCTGTTGAAGCAGGTAGTACGTAGTGTAGCTATGAACACTGAAGGCAATATCTTCAACTTGTGAGACTTGGACGCTTCTAATTTGACGCCATGGAGGAGTTTACCAACCTCGGAGTAAACCTTATCTCCAAAAAAAAACATTTTTGCAGAATTCTGAGTATGATTGACCCTCGGTAACCGTTGGGCTGAAGGCTCCTTCTTTGGAAATTGAAATTGATGCTTCATTAGACGTTAGACTTAGACTTCCTTTTATACTATAAGGTGCCCAGTGGTGGTCTACAAACAGGAAGGCTGACCAATTTGTTGGTTCTTTCAGAAGAGCTTAACCGTGAACTCTACAGGTTTTGTCACGACGTGTACAGAGCCAGAACCTGATGATTATACGCGATCACATCGACCGACTTGAAACAATGCTTCAGGAAGATCGGTGCCTTGCAGCTTGGTTTAGGTAGCTGCAAGTAATATGCATGCAAATGTATAGCATGGAAGGCTGCTGCCTCTCAGGTGTTGGGAAGCTTATAAGGTGGGTAAGTTAGGAACTATGGTTGAAACCATATTCAAATTCGCAAACAATTTTTCTATTCAGGCCCGTGGGAAAGAGATGGCGGCAGATTAACGAATTAATGGGCCAGCAGCAACGCTCCTATTCCTGAATTGGGTTAATCGGCCCGTCATCACAGTTATTTTTCTTAATGAAACTGACCCTCTGGATTGAGGGTTGCGCAGAAGTTCGAATCCCAAAAAACACCAAAAACTTTTTTCACGGTCCCATTACTCGCGATTGTCTGTGAATAAGCAATAAGCGTGTACCATGCACACGGACTAACAGACAACCAAAATCCTTATTGTTTCCCTTTTAGCACTTCGATACGGAACCCTCAGTAATGTACGCATCTGAGTCTTCTAAAAGCTGCATCAATAAATCGAACTCTCGTTCGTACTTCATTTGATGCTAGCACTACTTACAAATACAGTCCCTATGTGGTCTAGGACCTAGCTTCTCGCAACCATTCGTGTTGTGCGTGTTACACGAATGTCACACAAATGGAAGGGGCCCACAGTTTGGAGCGATACCCGAAAGGCGAATTGAGAAGCTTTCTCATGACAGTTCTTACTCTCGGACGCTTGTCAGACATTCGCGAAAGCTGGGATCATGAAAAAACTTTTAGGTGTTTTCTGGGACTCGAACCTCCCGCTCAGTAACCCAACGCACTAATTACTGAGCCAAGGCGCCCACTTATTCTCTAAAGACAACTCAAACATCGCCGTCCTTCATATGCCCATCACCGAGTGTAATCTGATCCTTCTAAAACGCTGTGTAGGTCTTCCATAAGTTTTGTGTTTCCACTTCTTATCTGCTCATAAAAGCTGCTAGATAGCTAATGACCGTCTAAACCTAATAAAATATCAGAAGCATTACTATCCGTAGTACAGACGTCTTAGAACATTATGCACTTCATTTTCAATTAAATCCTTCAATGTTGGCGTGTGTGGAGTCTTCCTTGTCCGGCAATAAAATTAATTCAAAACGATGTACTAAAGGTCAACCGCATTATACTAAAAGCAACCCATTAACGCATATGAACGTCTAAATCGCCAAGAAGAAATCCGATTACCTGCTCCATTTCTGATTAATTAGTGTACAGGAACTTGTTTCCTTGTCATTTACCTTTACAACTTGATGTTCTTGCCATCATTCTCACTCGTATCCTTTCAACATACACCCCACACAAATGTAATCTGACATTGAATACACTATTCAGGGAGAGACATGCTAATGGACTGGCCAGACGAAGTCGCATTATAGACAAATTACTGCATCTAATGAAGAACGTAGTACCGATTAAGGATCTCCGCCCACGCACTCATTTAACGTAGTGAGGTAGAGTATTAGGAGTTGGAATTAAGGGTGCCAAAGGCATTCGTATGCAAATACACTCGACATTCTCAATCAGAATCTGTGTTTTGAATTTTTAATCAGGGGGAATATGAGAGTAAAGGAATCCATCAATTGTCAATTGAAATCCATCGATATTCCCTTTGTCACTGGCTTCAATGAGACCCGTTTAATTAATCTACATAAATGGATCTTTCTCATTCAAATTGGCAATTTCACCAACACGACGTGACAGTCGTTAAGAAAGTTCTCCGGTAAAATTGACGAAATCACGCGACAGTTTGATTGATGTCACCGGGGAAATTATCCTTAGAGTCAGTCCCTAAGGCTTCAGTCGAGTTATTGATTCTTGCAATTTTTAATTCGCAGTTCGAGGAAAGTGGAAAACGTGCAAACAATAAGAAAACCTTTCATTCATTCCAATCAAAGTGATTTCTATGTAAGGATGGTTGACCTTTAATAAGTTTTCTATTTAGGACTGGTTCATTGGGAGCCACAAAACTTCAAATCACAGCCAGCTCACTCTCAAAATAATCTCAATTCTCATTTGCACATTTCTAGGATTTCCAAAGTTGAAACAAAGTGACTTGAACTTGAATCCCTCTCCAGTTAAGACAGACCACAATTGTCATGGTAGCCATAAAATTAAATCCTTGTCCTTACGAATTTCTAAATAAATGCGAAATTAATGCGAAGACTTTGCTCCATTTGGTGAACCGCAATGAACTTCATTAGAACTGCGTCCCGCTGTCTATCTATCCCGCAGGAGACACAATCCAAACCGATTTGTCTCTGTTCGAAAGTTAGATGCTTCCGAAACAGCCAGCCGTAATGTATCAAATGGCCAATACCATTGACTGTCATTTATTCGGGTCAGAATGGAAAACAAAAGAAAGGAGAAGAAGAGAGCACATTTTACTTTCTCCATTTGGTTCGAATCTAATTTTGTACGGACGAGCAGTAAAGGCGAACATTGACTGGAGGAAGATGATGACTGGGCGGGTTTAAGGACCGCCATAAACCAGGATAGTAACCCCTTAAGAGGTGGGAAGGATATAAAATTTACGTTTATCTGTGTTCTGCTGGTATTTTTTTTTTTGACGACAAGGATGTTCTCGCTTAGGGTGTGCGACTCGGTGAAAGACATTAATCAACTCGGTGGTAGTCGGTGGCAATGTGATTCGAAGTGTGTGATCGGGTAACAGGGCCAAGGACGAGTAGAGTGCTGGAACTTCTTGTGAGTTTCGGCCACATGATTGGCTCGCAATTGGTTTGGTGTTGTGGCGCAGTTTTGAAACGTTTTTACATGCCAATTATCGTATAGAGAATGTTTGATGGATAGATTCCTACGATGGTAATGATCATCAAGACTGAGATAACTTATAGCTGTCGCATGTGGTGATGTATTATGTGTCAAGAAGGCACATTGTTCCATGGAAGAATCAATTTATCTGATGAATTGCAAAGGCATTTATGCGTAGTTTCGATGAGGAAATGGACTAATGTGGTATTCGATTTCAAAGCAGGACACACGCAGCCAGTGGAAAAGTGTGTAGGCAAAACCATTTTATCATCTATTGTGGGGCTGAGTTGAATGTATATGAAGTGACCCTGATGTTTGCTTTGCAAATTACTGCTCAGACAGCAATTTATCTTTTATCTCCAAGAAGCTCCGGTTGAGTGAATTTTGAATTCAGGAAAAACGAAACTTTATCATTTGTACAGGGGTGGATCGTCAAGGAGACCCAAGAAGAGTGAAATCAGGTTTTACTCAACATCGGTGGGAAATTCAAATTTTAATGCTAAATGCTTCAAAGGGGCTTTGAATACCGTTATGCTGATTATTAAGGGCACGGGCCTTTGAAAAAAGTGAGAGGAGGAATATATGTAGGAGATACCGGTGCACGTTGGCTTTGCATGTTGTAACGATAAGGAAATACAGAACCTGGAAGACCATTCCGCATACGTGTCGTTCGGCTTATGAACGAATCACTGTATTTGACAGTACGTCCGCAGTTAGGCTTGAGGGTGAACTGGTGCATTCGAAGCGGGATGCGTATTGCGGGTGAAATTTTGGAGGGGAGGAACGCAAGTGAAACATTGAAACGTTGAAACATTTTTTGTGGAAAAAGCGGTAAAATAGGGAAAGACAAGAGACATTTCTGCGATGTGAGAAGCTCATAGAGTCTCTATCACCTATAAGTTTTATCGCGTGGTTCTGAGCCCTATCTACAATGTGCAAAACGATCTTAGGTGCACCAGACTAGATGTAGGCGTTGGAATAAAACTTTGGCCGAATGAATGCCTCATAAATTGTGGCCAGATCAGATGGGGTAAAGTATTTCTTGCACCGCTTAAGGAATTCTAGATATTTGGCAGCATTTTTGGCGACCTCGAATATGTGATCGTTCCAACGAAGATGGTACTTAATACACATACGCTCAGACCAACGATAGGTTCATTGTGATGCCACAAAAGTCAGATTTTCCTCAGAAGTTACCTGTATATCCTTTTGCCATTCTTTATGAAGCGCTTAATGACACCTGACTTCTATATTAGCTAGATCGCATAGGTTGTTAAGAAATGTGTTCCTAAATGCTTCTTCCTATGAATGGAGAGGGCTGGGCAAATGAAATGAATATTTGTCTCTTCCTTTGCCCCTTCGTAACAGTTCCTGTAGAAGGAATTGGGAAAGAGATCAAGTCATTATGCAAGTCTTCCAATGAGGTAGTGCCTGTTGATGGCTTTTGTTACTGTGGTGACATGCAATCTCTTCAGGAAGTACTAGAGTGTTTTGGATATAGCACAGGCCAGATCTGTTAAGAGACATTCGCTCATCTACGGTTGATATTACTGATCGTATCCAGCTAACATACATAAGTATAGCAAGAGGTATGCTGTGATGAGACACAGTTCATTTCCAGTTCATGAGTCATGCAATTACCCGGAATTTCACTATGCTCGGGCACCCAGAAAAGTAATTTGCTAAACTGATCAGCCATTTCGTTTAGAGAGAGGCGGCAATCTAAGGCGCTCTTGGAGTTGAAGGGGACCGATTCAAGGAATCAAATCAAGTGATCTGGAAGACGGAAAGAAATTTTAATGCTCAAATCCTTGGAGAAAGAAACCTCGTAGAAGTTCATGACTGCCTTTTGTGATGGCAAATTTCTTTCCTCTTCCTGTCTTAAGGGGATGGTAACCTCAAACTTCCTAATGGTAGATGTTTCTTGGCATTCGGTCTTTGCTAGGTCATTCATCTGCTTCTTCACATGCCGATAATAGAAAATATCGCAGTTTTTCAGCATTCCTTCCAATTGGCCATTGCTTTGTAGTAGTATATGGCCTCTGAAAGTTGCTTGACTCCATGTGATCTGCAAAGCTGCACAAGATTCCACATACAGGCTCGAAAGTTGTTGTCCTTTTTTCGTTTCCCAGATTTTACAATCATGCATTTATGAGGCTTCTTTTGCTCCGACGGCACAACCCCCAATCTGAAGGACCAAATGGTTATTTGCTACAACTCGGAATAGGTGCCGGAATGCACTGATACCAGTAGCCCACTTCAGCTGTAAGGGTGCTGTTGTTGGCCCAATAATGGCTCTTTCGCAACCATCTCTTCTCTAAAAACACTCTGACCCAGTGCTGAATATCCTTACAAACCTTTGTTCTTATATGTACATATGTATAAGATGTACACCAGTCTGCAGGCCTTGCTATTGATTCTATCAGGGGAACTCTTCCGACTTGAGAAACTTAAATGTGTATCTTAGCCCGGTTTTCACGTTTTTCCAAAGCTATTCAGCTCAATTCAAGCTAATTCTGCTCCATCGCCATCCTAGGGGAGGGGACATCCTTACCCATCCTATGGAGATAATAAATAATTGTTCTAATTGATATCTAATTTATATCCTTAACGTGGTCAACTTTTATCTTGAGTCTGGCATTAGGTGATAGGGATTTCCACAGAAAATCCTTTGCTGATGCAAATGTCGTTTTTCTTCGAAACTGTTGTGGGAGATATAATGTGCTTTATGGGTCAATAAACTCACATGAAGTTCTACACTATCAAAAGCCACAATAAAACAAAACTAAACTAGACCCTTATCAAACTGTAAGCAGCCCAACTAAACAAACCGAATAAAAGTGAGGTTAAACTACTCATTCCACACCAAATAATGCCAGCAAATTCCCATTTTTCCTTTCAAAGTACATCTAAGCTTCTGCTTGCGTTAAATCATAATCTCCTTATTTAAATGGAACCTACCTCTTAGCATCATGTGTTCCTTCGACAACATGAGTTATACAGCCCACAGGATATGTTAGTCATAATTCAAGTGTAAACAATCCGCTTCATATCGGCCCAGCAAAAGCACCCATCTGCGTAAATTACTTGTTGTCTCTACGAGTGTCAAATATTATCCACCTAAGAGCAAGGCATACGTTTGGAAATTTGCATATAAAACCTACCCAAACCCCCTAACAAATTTTCAAATGAAGGATTTATTTCAAAAGTCCCTCAAGCATACTGTCTACACAGCCCCCTACAACAATAAAGTGCTGTTGATTTATTTATACGGCTGCTTCCGCCGAACATTCAAATTCAAATCCCTTCACAGATTACTTTTATGCGCTTCTTCCTTATTTGTAAGGGCTCTCTTGAATCTCGTTCTCTCTCTCTCCCTCTCTCTCTCTAGGTACCTTTGTGGAATTCTTGTCTGGGCTTCCCTCACAATAAGATTACCAGAGAACGTTTGCGTTTTTCGCAATTTCCCTTTCATTAAATCTCATAGCTAAATCGTTCGGTAAATTTATGAAATTCTAAATCCAAATTTCGGTCTCACTGGAGCCCTTATTGGCAGTCGACCTCATCCTGTGTTTGTAAGTACTGACACCTGCTCCATCCACACCCTCAACCAGGATGTTTCGCAGTGCCGTTGCTGTGCTCTTTGTCTAGGATAATATTGCTAGGAAACACGTGTAGAATCCCAGGAATTCCTAGCCTCCACATATCCTAGCAAAGCTGTATCGTTTTTTTTTTTTTGTATTTTTCCGCACGACAATGAATTCAATTTGAAGTTCTGTCCTGACCCTAGAAGTGAAATTTCACACCATTCCACACCAAGTCAGGCAGGCATCCTGATTTGTTTTGCGAAATTGAAATCCGTTCAAAGGGCAGAGGTGAAAGCAGAGTGTAAACGGATGACTGGGTGGAATTCACTTAAAAATTCAGTACACTGCCGGTCATCATAGATACAATTGAGTTTTGATTTGCTTAAGGCTGGGTTAATTTGAAAAATTTGCGAGATTTTCGTTCAGTTAGGGGAAAAGTTCGGGTAACGAGTCTATCGTCTACTTGCGGCAATGCTGTCTGTAGATTTATGTACGTTGCATTCCAAAAAGAACGCATTTCAAGCCAGCAATGATATATGTATGTATCATGAAAGTAGCGAAACTATTAGAATCGTGTGAGAACCAACATTCCTGGAACTACAGCTAGCTGAACATAAAACGAAAGTGCTTCAAATAAGTGCTCTCCAAGGGTTTTTTTCAACTTCCAATGGGATGGACACATGTAATAATGGGTGAGTCATTTCCTCCAAGACTATTTTTCATCCATTATACAGATACTAATCAAAAAATGCACTGCAACAGTCTTTGTTTTTTTAAATATAGATTCGGCTAGATTTGACTTAACGAAAGACAAAGTTGATAATTTTTCACCTCCCCTCAGATATTCTTCTACAAAAAGCTAGAATTTTATCGATCTTCTAGGAGATATGCACCCCCCTTCTGTCCCTGTGACCTGAAATCTAGCATAAGGGCACGGCACATTGGACAGCAATTCGAATACCCGCGGAATTAATTGCTTTACCAACAAGGATCATATTGTTGGCGATTTATAAGCTTATATCATTGCTCGGCTATAGGTTGAGTACAATAGCGCTGCCATTTACTGCGTTAATTGAAAACCTAGCTGATATTTTTGACGTAATTTCTGCCAAAAATACACTACAGCGTATGCGGCAGTCGTGTGTTAATATTTTAATTTGGACGCACTGGAGCAGAAATCTTCGAGACTTAAGGGTCTGTCTGTGCATTCATATCTCTGTCGCAGATTCCTTTAGAACTCTCCCAGATTTGTAGGAGTTAAGACAGAGTCAAGATAACCTTTAAACTTCTAACTTTGGAAGTGCGATGTAATTTGTCTTGCCTAGTGCTGTCCATTAACTAGTGCCGTATATATCTAGCCGTAGACCCTGTTCTGGTTTTGAGGTATGTACTTAGGGCATCATACCGGAATAGCCCCCAGGCATAGGGCATTACCACGCCTTTAATTTTTGGGTGTGATATCCGCGTATGGAACAATATCAATTCAGTGTTTAAAAGGGTTAACTCCTAGACCGAATTTGTCCTTTCATTTTGGGAATTAATTTTGGCAACTTTCAGGGTAATAATGGCTGAAAGCTTCCTCATTATAAAACAAAATCTATGTCTTGTTTAACTCCCTTCATTGAGTTGTAGATAGTCTCAATCGTATTTACTTTCTCTGTATTGTTACAATGGAAGTAGTACACCATGAGTATTTTCAATGCCTTCTTATATTAAACGGTTCAGTTACGATCTGTTACGTGAAGGTAAAGTCTTTTAAAAGAATTTTTCCATCCAAAGAATCGCTCGTCTCTTCTCGTTGAGCTTTCCTTACCTCCAGTCGATGATATCTTCTTGGACTCCAAATCTTTGGCGGTGTCTAGAAAGTTCAAACATACGAGGGGAGAACAGACGCCTTCAAAAGAAGTGACAAAGGCATATGGTATGCAGAGAAACACCCAATATTGAAACATGGATTAATGTTCACAGCCTATTCTTGTAAATATTGAAAGTCGTACCTGCACAGATTCAGGAACCAGAGCTGTCCCCATTGCCCAACCTGCACAGAAACTATTTAAGATATAAGCTTGTATTTTTTCATACCCACGTTGCAAGACGAAACTGAAAAAGCCCTCAGAGTAGGGAAATACTGCCAAGAAGATCACATATACATATGTACATAATGGCTTTAAAGGCAAGAAAACAGCGCAGATAATAGCAGCATAGAAAACGAAAGCTGCAAAACGCATATATGTATGTATGTACATACATATGTATGAGCAAATCGTTTATAGAAAGCTCGAGAGGGCTTTGGAAGGTGGTTTGGAAAAATAATTTAAATTTGGCGCAAATAACCCATATAGGGCCTAAAACCTAACTTCTCCTAGCCATTCGTGTAGCGCGCTTTATATTCTTGGCCCTAATGGTGTATTGGGGTAGCTTCTTACATCTGTCAACACTTCGGCCATTTGCCAGACATTTTCGAGATATGAGAGTGTTAGAAAAACTTTTTGTCGAAAATCAAGCTTTTCGCTTAGTAGTTCACCACACTTACCAAAGAGAAACTGCTCCCACACACATTTTAGTCGATAAAAATGCGAACTTCCCTTGAATCGGTTCCCTAGTGACGGTAGAAAATATCGATTTTACCTTTCAAAACCAAAAGTTAGGCACTTATGTTACATGAAATAAAACATCGGTTTCCAAAAGTATAGTTGGTAATTTTATTTATATTTATTGCGTAAGTATTTATAAAAAAATTAAAATGTCTACTGATATAGTTTTTTTTTCCATAAAATATCTTACATTCTATCCTCTAAATTTCTTTTTAAATATTTTATTCAACATTTTTAACATTAATAACAACATTTTGTATCAGTATCAGTAAAAAATAGTTGCAATCTCTTAGATTTCACAAAATATTTAAATATTGATCCATTTTCATTTTGTTCAGTTTGTCAAAAAAAACTTATTTTTGTGTATACTTACAGGTTTCCGGGAAATTTTAAAGCATTTTCATTTAACAGATCGTGCTAACACCCTATAGAAATGTAAACATTTACCTTTTTTCTTAAAAGTTTAAAGGTATAATCAATGAGATTAAAATATATTTTTATAGATAAAGATAAAGTTAAAGGTTAAAAATATTTCAAAGATATAAAATTTTAGTGAACGTTAAGTTTAGAAAAAAAAACTAAAAATCTAGAAAAGATTTAAAATATAAACTCGATACCTAATAAGAAGTTAAGTGTATAGTTAGATAACGTTAACATTTTCTTGATCCTTTAGGTTTCAGATTTAGTTTTAATGTTAAATTTTGATTCATTCATTCAAACCATATTTCGCTTAGCGTTACAGCTAAAACCTTGGCCTACAACAATTCGTTGTAAATAAAGTCATCTTAAGTACAGTAAATATCATATTTTTTCTACTACATATGTATATGCACATATGTATTGTATTTTGAGCATTTTTACAAAGGAAAACAACTATTCGTGTGAAAAAAATATTGACTGTTAAAAAGGTTTAAAGAAATGCGTGTATTTCTGTCTTTCTGTCTGTCTCAATAACGTCACTGTATCAACATTTTAAACAGAATGCTTGTCGGGTAATAAATGCTGCTATATAATCCACTAAATAAGAACTCTAGTCACACTTCACACTGGCGTCGCGTCGAAAGAGAAATGAACCTTATTCCGCGCGTAGTGATGCCAAACCACCGAAAACAAAACTATTTCTTTGTACCAGGATTATATATAAAAACAAATAGTTGCAAATTAAAAAATCTTACTTTTGGGCCACTGCGATATTTGTTCGAAAAGAAGTTCATCCTTAAACTACTAACGATAGAGCTTGCACACGCTGTTGGCTATAAGGATGGCTGCTAACGAACACTTACAAGTATCATGGCATTGCCCATACCATATGATGATAGAATGTGCCGAGGAAAGTACCTGCGACACCGTTGTAGAACAAAAAGCAAACAACTTTAATAAACAAAATTAAGTACAAAAACTAGGCAGACCAAGGTTACACAGCTGAAAGTGCACGGTTTTTGCTATGTGACTCTACACCTAATGAGACTGTGAATGAGATTCGTGATGGTCACGTTGAAACCTAGAATGAGAATGAGCACTTTAAGAGACCTGATCTAAGAACAGTTTTCATGAGCAGCCATATTTTAGAACATATCAGTAAGTACTTGGGGAGAATGAGTCACATGAATACATACATAGCTGGCAGAAACCCAAGGTAAAACGTACTAACTTGACGTGTGAGCATCTTTTGGTCGAAGCATTGTCGACATTACAGATCTAGTGTCTGTTTGGACCTCTTCAGTGAGTCGTCATTCTTGGAGCTGCATTTTGAACAATGTGAGCCAGCAAAACAAAATCGTCTTTAATAGAAATGTTGACTAAATAAATCAATAAATGGGGAAACTAGCAATTAAAGCTAGCTTACGACATGCAACTAAGCGAGTAACTCAAAATAGAAAACAACCCGCTAAAAATACTACGTTTCACACCTGTACATAGACGAATACGATTGCGCCTAGTTCCTCCAAGAAAGTAAGAATTGATATGCACCCTTATTCCGTGTGGCGTTTAAATGGCGTTTTATAGGCGTTTCGTCAGAAAAACGCCATATTCGAATTACGTGTGGCGTTTTTGTGTCGGTAAACGCCATTTGACGTTCATTAAACGCCTTTTGGTGTTAAATGCCTTGTGGAACTCATTGTTTGACGACAAATGTCGTTTTTTCTCTTTCACTCTTATTCCGCGAGGCGTTAAACGCCAAAAAACGCCATTAAAAACGACGATTTTTGTCGTTCAGAAAATACTAAACGCCAAATCAGCAAAAATCAGTTCAAAATGAAAGTTTTATGAATTTTTAATTTATTTGACTAAAGAAATTAATTTATTTTGATTTATGGGGTAAGAGTAACGAATGAGAAGCAGTTTACGACTTAAGTCGAAAGCAAATATACACTTGGGTAAAGGATTCAGAAGAATGGCAGAAAGCTTCAATACCATCGGTACCGATGCTGAACCTGTAGTTTCATGGATATGATTTTTTGTTTCGTCCAGCAAATATCGAAATAATTTTAAATTTATCTACTACAGACGTAAATCAGCTGTTGCAATGACAGTGGACCGCATGTGGAATGTAAATATACTTACCGACGGAGGCGTTTTTTGGCGATCAGTTTTTGGAATAACACTTGAAAAATGAAACGCCTCATTTCATAGTCGCGTACAACGACACTTTTGACAAATTATTCAATGCGATGAGTCAGTGATCGTTGTCCAAAAGAACGACGAAGAATAAATGTAGAACATTCTGCCGAACATAGGGGTTCAGCTGCCATTATATCTTTAGGCATCTGGGAAAACAATTTCCTGCCATTTCACCGAAATCCAAACTGAGTCCTGTATTTCCCGTATCCTGAAATATTTCCCGGTATCTTGTGAGCCCACTGTGTGCAAAGTACACATCTGACATGAGCAAGTCTTTAAGCAATTCATTGTACAAAATCGCAAATCTCTCATTGTTCTCAAGATTAATATCTGCATATCTGCGTCGCTTAAAATAAAATTCCAAAAGCCAACAAATACCTCCGCATAATACAAAATCAATTTTGACTCAAAGATAAAAACCCTTGTCAATATTTTCAAAATTCATCTCTCCTGTCACCGTCAAAAAAAACTCATATCCCGTCCGCCCCATATAATAGCTCATATCCGAGGATAAAAGAGGAGACATGCTTATAAATACCTGTCACTCATCCAAAAAGCCACTTCTACCAAACACCCCTCTTCAATATCTGTCCTGACTGGTAAGCAGGCAGGCCCATTAAAAGCATACACCTTTGCAACATTTTGAACATTTATTTCTCCGTCGCCTCGTTCATCAGTCAATTGAACTAGAAAACAAGCTTAATAAGCGAATAATTTCAGCCTAATTTAAATTCAATGCCCGTAAGCGTTCCCTGCCACGGCAATTAGAAACCACGCAGAAAATTCAAATGAACCTCTAGAACACCACCCGCTGCCAAACACAAAGGCGGGTGTCACACTTAACTCTGAATTTATTAAACGTAATTGCCGTAACCTTAAGGAGCCACCTCCATCTCCCTGGTGATATTTTCCTTCGAGGAAGTCCTCAAAAGTGGCGCGTGACAGTAAATTTGAAACCACCAACTACTACGACACAGGTGGCAAAAACAAGTTCAAGTTCAAGAAGCGCAGAGAATGGCCCTCGTTTAACAGTTAATTTGTGCCAGACTCCCACTGGTTGACCTCGATTATTATAAACCATCCCCCTGCACACAAGGATGACCAAGAGGATATCTTGTGAGTTTTGTTCAATAAAGTCCTGCCACAAATCAAATTAACGTCACGACCAGCACCAGCAGTTTGTGACAGTTTTTTTCGTTGCCAAATGCATAGCAAGCTTTCAGATTCCTTCAGCTAAATTTAATATACAACATGATACGCCAATTTATGAGGATACCCACGTGATATCGTTATGCCAGGATAAACTACAATCCATTCAATCGAACTGTTTATGCGATTGAAAATTGGAACGTGATTAAAATTTGAATGGGGACTTCTGAATCAAAGAATTCATGGCAGCACCACCGTTCAACATAAACCACGACGAGCTACTGCAACTGCTTACCAACTATCACTACGGATGGATTTGGCTGAGCACCCCAGAGTAAGGACCTCGTAAAAAGAACATTTTGTACAATTTATGGGGGTTTCAAAGGCGTACCTACCCCGCAACCGTCGTACATATGGCAAAAGTACCGTGGTGTGTGACTGTTTATCAGCACAGCAATGAAAAGTTATATTCCTTGGATGTTTGCTTTGAAAAGGAACAAAGTTTATTTTATTTTACGACACTTCCTTGTCCTTGCAAATAGGATTTGCATTGTGTCTTAACATAGGACAATGTGTATGTGATTTACACGCATAGAGGAGGAGACCCCATGCTTGGCTTAAAACCGTCGCAAGTGGATTCTGTAATAAAATGTCGTCAATCGTTTAAGGACTCAATTTACAAAAACAAAAAAAAAACTTTTAAGACAATGTCCTCGGGGTTGTTTTATGGACTGCAAGGACAACACATACCAATCACAACAATGACTCTATTACAAGTACCGTTGGGTATGATAAATAATTTCACATCAATCCACCGCGCAGACAATGGGAAAAGCTCCCACTACCGACATTGACCTACCTACTGGCTGGCCATAGAAATGACGACCAATTAGAATTGATTCGTCGAATCACAAAAGAAAGTTTATTGGAATTTCGAATATGAATGGAGGTCGATTTGTGGCAATTTGGAATCCGATACATGATAGATATGAACCTATACATACGTGAATGCGGTTGGCTTTTCTTTGTTGAAGTTGCGGTAGGGATGGGGGAGTTTTATATATTTCTTGTGAGGAATACACAATGACCAGCAGACAGATGTTAACATACGGCTAGACAGCTCAAAAATAACTTAATGACTAGAAGGAGACATTTTTTAGGGGCACCCCTTTCCAAAGTTGGCTTTACTTATTTGTTAAATTTGGCGTCTTAGACAGGGTTACGTTCTTATACTCATATCAGGTAAAATAAACAACAAAGACGACAAGGACTACAGGCCAGTATATGGGTCAGAGATGCGATTAGAGATGAGATATTTATCGATATCGCTACTGCCCTCCATTAGGTAGTGTATACATAAGAAAGACCACTTCAAATTAAACGGTACACTTTGGGTGAGGGTACACTTTGGGTGAGCAACAGTGCAATAGAAAGCAGTGCAAATAGGGCCCAAATCAACCCGGAAATATGTAGATAGATAGTGCATATGTCATCTCCACATTAGGAGATGTGAATGGCAGAATGAGAGTCACCCAAGGCATCCCTAAAGGTGAAGTCCTATCGCGGCTCATATGGCTTCTAGGAGTCGACGAGGTTGTAAAACTTTTAGAAACGAATGGTTACTATGCACTTCTTTTAGTAAATAATGAGGTCCAGGGTATGGATCTGGGACTAAATTGAGCGAAGACCAAACTGGTTATTATTTCACAAGAAGAAGGTCAATACCGACTCACACCTAACCGTGTCTGAAAGACAAATACCTTGGAGTAATACTAGACTTCAAGCTACTGCGGAAGATCGACAACTAAAACTGCTGGGATGCTGGTCTCACGATAGCGAAGTCCTATGGCCGTATTCCAAATTGGTGATGTATCCAGAAAGTCTGAATGGAAACGGACTACATCACATCTTCCTCTCAATGCAAATGGAGATTCAGTACCAGAACTCCTAACAAAGATGTGTGGGATGAGGCAAGATCCTGTACCGAGGTCGAACTAGCTTTCTACACTGACGGATCCAAAATGGATAGCGGTACAGGAGCTCGGGTCTACTGTGAGGCTCGGGACACAAACTGCTCTTTTAAATGTGATGGTCGCAGTGTCTTTCAAACCGAATTTACTGCAATAAAATAAGTTGTGGAAGGGAAATATTGAAAATATTTAAGGGAAAATAATCAGCATCCATGTTTACACGCAAGCAATCATAAAGGCGTGCCACCAATCAACATCGGTAAGATCCAAACTCGTAAGACTATGCCAACTAAAACTGAACAAGATATGTATCAACAGTCAATAAGATGACCACCTGCTGGGTGCCGGGACATGTGGACGTCATCAACAAATGAATTAGCCATGAAAGTATCGTACATGCACCCTTCACATACCCAAGGCTAGTATACCGCTTAGTACATTATATAAGGAAAATAGACAGAGTCTCTCTAGAAAGATTACAAATGCTGGTGTCGATTAGATGTATGCGCTATAAGTAGATCGTTGTGGCCAGTCTACTATAAGAACAGATTTATCAATTTACTGAAGCTAAGCCGCAAGGACATTCGTATTGCTTTTGGCATGTTAACGGGCATCCAGTGCAACCATGCAACTCGGTTAGGTCTACCCCACAATAATTACTGTAGAAACGAAGAAGAAATACAATCTATTCGTCACCTGCTACATATGTGATTATCCTGCACTGGCCATAAGATAAATGTTACTCTTGGCAGCCATTTCTTAAATATGCTGTCATGAGACTTGGTGACTTCCCTTAAACTTCCTAACTTCTTCAGTCGACTAAATATCATCTTCCACTGGGTCGGCAAGCCTGATTTGTTCCGCGTAAAAATTCTATTAAACAAAAGTACACGTACATAGGTAATTCCTACGAAAGTCCTACCCACTCGGCTAGAGCTAGGTTTGTAAAGAAAGACTGTTTTTGCAGTTTTAGTAAAACAATTAATTCCGCTAAGAGCGCTGAACACGTGCAGATTGAAAAATCAGTAAACTTCTCAAGCAACATAAAATGCCATATGAAGCTATGTTTACATACATACATTTTACCAATATACTCCATCTATCGACAAAATAAAGTTTAACCCTGATTTCAGCTTTCGCAGCATTCAGACGTACATACATAGACGTATGTATGTATAATCTCGTGGCTTCTTAGCTCATCCTGAAAGCTGTTTCTGCTTTGAGTTTCTTAAGGTCGAAAATGGTGCAAAATCTAATGTTTTTCATAGACTAGCTCAATAAGGTCTTGACTTTTAACGAAAAGAAATAAACTATTTATTTCCATTATCCGAACCTTTATAGCAAGACTGTTGGGGCATCCTTCAAAAGATCGCTTAATCGACAAAGCCTCTGATGGCCTCTATGAATTTACTACAGAATTTGCGAAAAGAATTGACGTTGATTGGTTGTATGGTCCCACAGTTTGGTCGGATAAGGACTATCAAATTACCACAGTGAGTTAGCTATTCAATTCTGACGAATCCTGATGATACATAGCTATTTGTACAATAAAAATTTCAGAAACTATAAAAGTCAATGGCTTACTTTCGGCAAAAAAAATGGAGGATGGCTTTAGAGTAATGAAACTTATGTCCACATCCAGACAAAATGCCCAATTCTTTTCGAATTAGAATGCATCTCCTCTTTAAAAATGCCTCAATCATTTACCCAAAAGCCAGGAGAGGACTGGAATAGGCTGCTTTGAGCTGCTTAAAATTTGACCTATGCACAATTGAAATCTATTCTATGTCCGAATGGTGGGTTTTGATATCAAGGACAAAGGCTTCATTTGAGTGTACGAGCATTAAAACTCTGCAGCCGGAAGGAGAATGAAAAACTCAAAGCAGCTCATTACGGCTCATAACCTAATTAATAAACTTCTGATGAGAGACTGGATCTTTCACAAAATACTCGCAGCTAGCACTTAAAAAAAGTAAGCATTCCATTTCAATTCTTTTCAAATTACATCTTAAATATATCGATTTCCATTTGAGTCATGACATGCGTTTATATAAAACGCTACAAGAAATCAAGAGATTAACAAAATGTGCCGTCCCATCCCATTGTCTTAAACGTCACAGGTCACTGCTCACTTCGATATCCCCAAAGAGAAGCTAAATCAAGATTATGGCCATCTGCTTCGACAGGAAAAGTTTGACCTAAGTCACTTTAATGCCTCAGAGGAGAACAATTTATTCACCAAATTACAAATGTCCGTATCCTTACTGGAAAAATATTTATGTACATTACACGCATGAAACTCGTAGTTTCATGGCATCATAACTCAGAGTTCATAGAACATCCTGCAAATGTTAAAAGTTTTATCAACATAATGTCCATTCTTCTAACTGCATCCATAAATTAAAAAGGGTCCTTTCTCCTATGCTTCCCAACCCAACTCATGTTCATTTAAAGTTCCATCAATTTATCTCTTTTATTCGTGCATATGTTCAGTACTCACGTACAAGAGCATGAGAGTGTCACTTTATTATTAATGCTGCGAAATTAGATAGGGACGTGCTTTGCAAATTTTATCCACATATCTGTCATATGGCCAGACTACACACAAGGACTAAATAATCAACGGCACATATCATTTTGTTATCCTTTTCTGTTGACAATCAATTTCGAAGAAGAAAGAAACAAACACATGAGTATGAGCCCCAACTGTTATTAAGCAATTTTTTCCCACAATTATTATAAAGGACACTTTCAAAAAAAACATCCCTTGTCTGTTCTAAGGATGAACTTTTTTCCCTCCCAAAAAAAAGAAGCCAAATCTTCCACTGTAATCTCCAAAGATTTTTTTTTCGTTTATACATATATAGGTTGGATATATATTTTCTAAGGTGTGTCCTGTCCACAAATTCAAGGCATAAATCCAGAAAGCGAGAATGTCACAACCAGAAAACCAATTAGAGAGCATTAAAGATTTTAAATACTCGTACCATCAGTAGAGAAACCTCACTCCACTCCCATATCACAAAAAGCCAACAGGATTCGTTTTATAGGATTCCTTTCCGGTTTTACTTTCAATTGCAATGGATGCCCGGGATTTTAATTAGAATTTTGAGGTTTTAAGACAGAAATCGTTAAATGAACCAAACAACCATTGTGTTGTGCGCACGTAGGCGTCTGAGGTTCATTTGAATTTCTATGAAAAACGAAAAAGAAAAAATAAATTTACTTTCAAAAAAGGATTACACAAACAAAAGAAAGGACTCACTTTTCTCACCTCGTTCTGGGAATCCCTTTTTCAATTGGTCACGATTCACAGATTGCCATTGTAAATTGTAAATATTTAATAAGCACTTCTGACCATAATTTATGAAGTAACTAGGTGACTGCAGAGTACAGACAGTCGACGACAGGACGAAAATGAAAACAATGCCACCAGCACAGCAGGCGGCGGCATCCTTAAAAGCTTTATGTGTCTCTAAACGATGGAGACTGAATTTCAGGAATTCAAAGAACGGAAAAAAAAACATAACAGGCTTAAAGTCAAAGTCATTTGCATTGTTGTTGTTTCCCTTTGTGTTTAAAATACCTAATTTCAATATAACGGATGAAATGAGAATTACAAATTCCTTGCTCCTCGGATAGTACTGAGCGAGCTGTTCGCTTACAATAAAGGGATTTCAAAAAGGAAATCCTCCGAATACTTATACTAATAATTTTTATTTTTGCTTTTACTCCTGCCGCTGCCTTAGTGGTTGGCTTATAAAATACTCATTTGTATGTATGTATGTGTGTGGGGAGATTGTAAAAAGGTTTTTGCGGGAGATAAAAAATTGTTTCATCCATCAATTGAAGGTTTTGTTTAAAGCTTTCAATTTTGTTTAACATTTTTAGGTCCACTCGAGTTTCGAATTTCAACATTTTTTTTTTTTTTAGTTTCTGTCATGACAGTTGGCAGATTTCTTTGTTTCTTTGAGACGGCTCCTTTGTATTTAGACATTTGTTGTGGTTGCAGTTCAGATTAAGGAATTTTGTTCCATTTATACATGCTCTGCTGACTCGTCCAGTACCATCGAATGGATGTCCATGGCTGATCTTGTTTTTCGCGGAGGCTTTGGCAGCAGTACTTGTGGACCGACAAAGACTGAGTTTTGGCGAGGTCGAGTGTATGCTGAGTAGCCTGTAAAAGAGAGAGAGAAATTTATTTTGAATTTTGAATGTAATGTGTGAGATAGGATATCTAACTAAAATGCCCTTGGAAATATATCTGAGCACGTACAATTTTTAGAAACAATTTTCAGATAATCAAACGGAATAGGTATCTACATCAGGTTCGCAATGGGTTTCAAGTCATAGAAAAGTGGAACTAGCCAGACGAATCCTTTGAGAAGGAAGTCTTACTTCCAATGCAAGCCGTTAAAAGTCGTCTGTCAAAGGCCAACTCTACATAGAGAGCATGAGTAACTGTGAAATATTAAGGAATGGCCCATATATGATAAAAAAAAAGGTCTCAGGAACTTCTTAAGAGGTCTTGTAGGTATTACCAGGCCATTGGCTAGCGAGAACACCTTGCGGCCAGATTAGGCATTCCATTCAATACACATTGCCGCATCGGCAGAAAAGGAAGACAATAAGGCAACTCTTTTTCACTTCTTCTGCGGTTGTCCGACTTTATTTGGAACCAAACATCATACACTGGCAAATCCATCTTCGACAAGGAAATGAATCTCTGACAGTTTTTTTTTGAAATTAAGGCACAATGGCTCAGGGGTTACTGCGTTGTACGACTGAGTAGGAGGTTAAACGGTCGATTCCCAAAAAATACCAAAAATTTTCGTCGCGGTCCCACCTCTCGCAAAAGTCCGAAAGTTATAACTGTCATTGGAAGCTTTTCAACTACGCCTTTCGAATACGTACATAAGCCGCACAAGAAGAATGGATGTGAGGAGTTAGGCTCAATGCCTTATATTTGCTGTTTACGTTCATTCTTCTTTATTCCTTCAGGAACATTTTTTCCAAACGACGTAAGTATGTAGTCCCCTTTAAGCTTAGAACGCCTTGTTTATGTCGCATGGGGGCACGCATTTACATTGAAGGAAGCTAACTATCTACATATTCGAGGTACAAAAAGTAATCTCAGATTCCAGAAACAAATCTTAGATTGGGTTGGTTGGGGTTCAAGGAGCAGCCACACATATATTTAGACCAAAAATGGGTCCATTTTGCTATGATAAGGATCTAGGGGTTCCCCAGGCCTACAGCACGTTAGCGACGTTTGTCTCAACGCGAGCCAAGTCGTTGTCAAAAAAAACGTTTGCCTTAGTGAAGGTAGAGAACGTTGACTTAATGCAAAGAAGATGAGGAATTGTTTCTTCTTTCTCCACCTCGTCTTTGCAATCCCACCAAAAATAGTGTGAAAAATGGCAGAATGTCGGCCAATGGAGGATGGTCCCGTAATGACAGATGGTGGTGTGCTCATAACTTTTTAACTGCTAGAGCGTTTCTGTTTAAGCTTCAGCAGTTCTGTATGGTGACGTAATATGCTGTGCCATCAGAGTATCTTATGTTGGCTTTTCTAATTTTATCCAGCTTCGCTAGCAATTAACATGCAACGAGAGGCATGATGAAACCGATGGAATCGTTAAGAGGCATTGATGAGTTCGTCAGGCATTTTCACTGATTTTCCCTATAACGTCATATTCCCTTCAGTCTAGCCTGGAAGGTTTAGTCGCCAAAAATGTTTTAATGACCAACTCCTTTGATGGAATATAGTCTGTATTTTCGGTGTTACTTGCTTCAATTCTCCAGCGATGGTTTCATCACAAGAAAAGAGAGCTACAAACGATATTTTTCCACACAATTGGGGAGGCCTCGTAACACCACCAAATTCCCAAATCTGGTATGCAGATGGTTCCAAATTGGAAAATGACAGCATTGGTTCCTGGTAGTAGAAGTAAAATAAGAGGCTTTTATACTGTTTGGGAAGAGGTCTAATTCAGTAAATTAGTCCCAATTCATACTTACCGGCCCATATGAAGAGGGAATTCTGCAGTAACACTACGAGCTTAGTGATGTGCGCGCTAGAGGCAGCTATAGCAAATTCATCTGCGAGGGCATAATCCTGCAACCATCCTCATCCAGCCTTACTAGCAGCCCCCTTTACAATTACATTTCAAAGAAGAGATTATAGAGCAGGATGTTACATATGTACAGTACACGTCTATTGACAAACCTTTGAACAGAAATTCCACCACTAACAAGGGATGAGCAAAGGTGTTCTCCTTGAACTGATCGAATTTTCAAGGATACGTATCAGTAAGTGGAGCATTAGTTTTATTTTTGCTTGCAGTAAACATGTGGACAGGATAATAGCAAGCTCAATGCCACGTCTGAAAAGGAGTTTTTTAATGCCAAACCACTGGGACAGACTAAATACTTTTAGAAGCCTTCGGTATAACAGCTACATATACATGTGCACACTAAATAGTAATTGAAGACTACATCCAAGGATAATATCCGGTCTTGTTGACTCAAATGGCTTGAAGCTGTCTCAGTCCGGGAAGTAAAAAACGCTGTCCTACCTTTAGAATAACCTTCAATGCTTCAGGACTCCACTACGCGATTTCAATGAATTACGTCTTTAAATTATGAGTCACCTACAATTATAACCTTAAATTGAAAATGAGGAATATTGAAACTGCAGGCTGTTTTGATCCGACTCAGCCCCTGGCTCTTTTCAACTCAATTAAATTGAATAGAATTACCATCTCCATTGATTCACATTCCGAAGCAAGTTTTCTTTGAATTTTAATTACCATAATGGACAAACCCTACCTTTTCGCTTAGCTTCCCCTGTTTTGATTACATTTACAAGTTTGTAGCCACCCGAACTTGAATACATTTTCTAAAGTTTTGCTTGTTTCAGGCCACCAAGCAATCCATTATTCCTTTGATGTTTCATATGTCTCTCTACCCACGAGGGTGCACTACCCCTTACCAGTATGTATGTATGTGTATAGCAAGATTGATTTTTTTTAATGGACCTTTGCAGTGTAATAAAGCACGTTGCATTGTATGTTCACTAATGGAAACACTTTCCATAAAATATCTCATATTTCCAACAAGGACAACAAAGTCGATTGAACCAAAACAACGTTCGTGATTGATTCTTAACTCGATTGCTTCGTGTTTTGAAGCAAACATGAGAACATAGATTGATTTTATTGGCCCTATGGAAATTTTAATTCAATTATTCAGCGGTAAATGAGTTTGTATCTTAAACAACGAACAGCTTGCCTGCAATACGCAATCCACATAACCGTTTGCAGACAACGTGGAAATTTTATGTAAGGCATCATAAAACGCAACCAACCCATAAAAGAAATTTTATGTTCAAACTAAAACAGCTGAATGTATCTATTCTGTAAACTGTAAGGTCAATCACGGCAGTGAATCAAACGTACTGCATCCCAGAAGTAATTTCGTTGCGGATGTTCCTTTCACCCATTTTTGTAATGGTAGTTCCTTCCGCAAAAATTCTCTGACGTAAAATAACGAGGAACGTCCCGCAAGGCTAATGGTATGTATTGTGTTGTGGTATGGTTTAAGGACAAAAATATATTTTAGAGCAAAACTGGCGTGCAACTGTGGTGCTTAGAGCAGCCTTACAGGTTGGCAATATTCACATCGCATTCCAAGAGATTTTTCACCGTCAACTATTTCCATTGCGGAGTTTTATCAGCGTGCCAGCTTTCACAGGAAGATGATGCACCGTTTCCATTGCATTGTGTCTGCAAAGGATTCCTTGCATGAAACCGGTGCCCAGAAGAGGTGATTTTTCTTCGTCTCTAAGTTGTCGTGTGTTGCGGCGATTCGCAATTTGAATCACGAAATTAAATAGAAGTAAATTTAATGGATGAGTGGTCCTTGAAACCTCAGGCAGGAGGGGTTTAAGAGACGTACGTACAATGAAAATAGATGTCAAGGTTAATTCCTTCATTATTGCCTCAAGACAAGCAATATTGTTGATGAGAGGTGGAAGACTTATAAATAGACAAACATTAATCAAAGTTAACTCACCTTTTGTATAAATAGTCGGATTATATGTGGCAAACTTACACGCCGGTATGTTTAATTGACCCGTCATGCCCATTGACATTCTAGATACGGACGCTCGCTGGAAAGGAAACGCAAAAGATACAAACGTTACAATTATAGCAGTATTCAATAAGATAATCATGCAGTAAGGATGGGTAGTAAGCTAACATTAGAATTTTATGTGTAATTAAAACCAAATTTAACAATCCTATATCTTCTCCGAATGGATGGGCATAACCAAATTAGTCCGCCTCCCGAACAATAGCCGTTAGTGAGACTGTTGTTGAAGGGTATACTACAAGAAGCTATCACCCTTCGCATCGACAGCCCGGCGATGTCTGAAAATAAATCCAAGCTTGTGAAGTGCTGTCGAGAAGAGCTGAAGGTCCTCGAAACACAGCACAACGTTACGCTTGTTGAATGAGAAGGCTGATGAATTGACGAAAAGAGTATCAGAATCTGATCAGATCAAATAGACTCATCGATATACATCCTGCTTTGCACACTAAATCCCGAAGCAGGGTTCAAGGTCCAAAAAACGAAAAACAACAGATGGTCCTTCCTAGACACTTGTGCAACTACATGAAGAATTTGGTCTTGCTTTAAGAAAACGTGGACAGACAGGCTTATGCAAACAGATCCCTCTCTACCTTGGTAGGAGTCATCACGGGGCATAATACTCTGCGGTACCACATGAAAATACTACGACTAACGGAAGAAGATCTACATATGTCTTAGATGCGGATGTAGTCAGCTAGGACACGACCATCTTTTTCTGTCACTGTTCAAGTCTCAACCATCTTTAAATACAAATTTCTCAGGCGACACATGACCTAGAAGAAATATTCAATAAACCCATGAACGGTGGTTTGCAAGTTCATTACAACCAAAAATTGAACCAAAACACAGTGCAAGGTTAGCCAATGAGCAAGGGGCCGACACATCTCCCCTATAGGTATCACATTGAGTCTGCATTGACCTGAGTGGAGTAGACATTTTAACATCCTGCTTTTCAAAATTTTCTACTGCATTTGACACTAAGAGAAAACAGACAGACGCCTCGGTGAGATTATTAGTGACCTTGATAGAGCGTCGTTATATTAAAATTAACGAGTTTGGCAGGGATGCCAAAACTATACATGGATCCACATAGTTCATCTCTATAAATTCTGTCCCAGGCTGATTTGAAATAGGGAAAGAAATAGACGGTATCGATTTGGACATTGTTGGTTTTCTCCAGAATCAGCTGGGGTGGAAAATTTGGTCAATTGAAGACTTTTCCAGGCTAAAACCGCACTGATAGGGCAGCTAGGGTCAGTCATTCTAGATATTGCTGAGATTTTTAAAATGCCTTGTACCATTCTATTAAAAGAGCTGCCCAAGCTTAAGAAATAGGCAACCAACTACCAAATGGATTTTCTACTCCTAGTTTTGAAACAAATCTTTCACAAAACTTGCGCATATCAAGCTTATTAAAGGCAGTCCCCAAGAGATGTCTTTTGTCATTGAATAACTTATAGACAACCTAATACTGCTACACCACGATTCGTCGATGACCTTGGCATAAAAATTTAGATCAGACATGACACAACCAACTCCTGCCGGCCTGATCTACCCACAACGCTTAGATTGGTGCCATCTCGAAGGCTACTTCTTCCATCAAAAAGGAACATTAATCTCTCAAATCTATCACTCAAAGCAGTTCAAAGATTTAGACGTTACGCTAGACTAAAATCTTATTTGTTAAGCTCGTATAAAAAAAGCCATTCACTTGGGTACTCTCATCTTCGCATCGAGGATAACAAAATCTTAATCGAATTTGAAAGATATGGTTTATAAATTTCTTTTATCCTGCAACTAGAGCTTAACTCCGCTCCAACAGCAGCCACAAGAGTGGAGGATTATTATCGTCTCACAAAGAGATATCAAGAATTTTTTTGTGATAAACAAATGCAGTCTTAAACTTATTTGAAATATTTAGAAAGAAAATACAGCGAAATTTTAGTAAACTTCTGACATAGAGGTGGCAAAAAAAAACACGTCTTCTGTGCCCACCATTCATTAGACCCGCAATGAAGCCAGCTCGTCTTCAAGTTGCCGATGCCCCCAAAAATGTCACCCTTGTGAGTGTAATTCGTAATATTTCTTTCACACCTCCAATATCCCATTGACACATGTTATAAACAGAAGACACATACTTGAAGCTTATTTATAATCTTCTTGTGAAAAAATTATAACTTATTCTCACTTCAGCCATTCTAAACTTTATATTCAAGACACGCCAGACGATGAAGTTTCCTTGGAGAAATTCATTGCCCGCTCCCCTTGTCGTTTCCCAAGTTTTTCGAAACTCATATTTAATTATGTGTTCGCCTGGAGTGGGGAATCTCTTTAAATTCAAAGCGGGAATGTTGAGCACACCCCCAAGTTGACATACCGCGCATAAGACACAAACAAGCGAATAATTTCCGTCTTTTGTGTCGAGCATGAATCTCTTCTCATTTTGGGGTGAATACAGACCTCCCTCCGCGACACAAAATGTCATTCTGTGACATTTGATGAACGAAATTCTGAGCTAAATAGAAATTTGAAACACATTCGCCAGTTCCACGAAATTAGATTTAAATTCTTTCAAATTCAATCATCACAAGCATTTTATGGAAGTCAAGTATTTCAAACACTTACCGGATGTGATTGTAGGGAATCCAAGTCGACAAGCGGGCAGGAAGACCTATGCTGCTGCTGGAACTTTGGCTGATACGGTTCCAGCATTCGGATTTTCCCCCAACGATTAAAGAACAATACGATAGCGCCTACCCAAAGCATCAACACCAGACCGACAATTAGCACCTCTTCTGTGCGAACGATGATCTTTGGACCTGCAAGGAGGAAAAGAAATATGGAATACAGTGCATCTGAGTAATTTACAAGTGAAATGGTTTAAGGCTCTCAATTTGTGTTTACAGCTTTTCAGAAGTCATTGTATATGGCTGACACCTTTTATCGGCAAATGGTCTTTCGTTTCCTTGTGGCCATCTAATTGGGCGCTGTTTCATAGTCCGTTTTATTATCCTTTTTAGTCGTTCCATGGGGCTTTATGAACGAGACAACGTTTTCACTTTACGAGGTACAAAAGTGGTAACAGCCCGAATGGTTGCTAGATACATTTTTTTTACTGCTGGACTGCAGTTTGATTGCGCCATTACATCTGGTAGTGGTGTTCAGGGCAATTTTTTTTTTCTTTTTACGAGTACCAACCAAGTCCTGGTGCAGACGCTTGAGGGATGTTCACGTTAATAAAGATAAAGAGGGCGCCATTTAATTTTTGCTGACCTACATTTTAGTGGAAACGTTTATTCTGATTGTGTGTACCTTCTTCTGTAAGATTTGTTGAATTCAATGTGGCATCTCCGTGACGTAATCCTGTATTTAGTGCAGTCTCTTGTACTTCGACAATAAAATCTGGTCCAGTCCACCCGGAGCCCCATTCTATAAGGGAACGAAATAGTTAATTTCATAAGGAAACAATTAAATTTTGAAATACCTTCAGAAACTCCTGGTGTTGAATCCACTTGTGGTAATTGACGATCCAGTTTGTATCTGAAACAGAAGATGCACTCAGTTAAAAAATTATTTAATCACAACATTGTTTGCTGCTGCTGGTGTTCAATTGGATCTTTGCCAACAAAGTATGGATAGACAGACACAAATCCCAAGAACAATAATGACGAAAAATAAAGGAACTGTAGCGATACAGTCTGATAGGTCAGTGTATCTATTTTCATTTTACATAAATGGTTTCCGTATGAGAGGAATGCTTGATTAAAAGTTGAATGAAACTTTCGTCGTGCCCCTGAACTATTGTTCTTTTTATCCACACAGACAGTAGAATGAATAATGAACTGAAGCCAAAAGTGTCATAATTCGATATTTGGCAATGAAAATGCATTTTTATTAACTTTAAGCGCTGAAGTGCATACTATATGTGCGGAGTGTTTTTCTGAGCTTTGGTATGCAAAGTATCTACGTACCTTTGCCTCAGATGTTCTGACATAATTGTTAAAGGGAATAGATACACGCTTGTCTGCAGTGAGTTATGAGACATCATTTTCCATAGGTACATATCTGCTGCCATAGATACTCTATTCTGCGGAACAATGCTCGGAACAAATTTAGAATTTTATGCGCTATCTAAGCTGGTTACTCCGTAAACAGACTGAAAAAGGCAAAATTTTGTATTCAAATTCTGACAAACTCAGACGTTTTTGGTCAATTTTACAGGCTTTCGCAATTTTCATCTGGCTCTGATCGGAGATCTGTTAAGTACCTAAGTATAAATGGGATATCATTCGCAAAAATCACAGGAAATCATGCCTAAATTTCCACACCAAATTCTGTTATAGCAAGAAAAATAAATGTAACATATGGAGTCGCAAAATCAGTTTTCTGAGAGGAGTATTATAGAAACTAAAAAAATTCGATTTTTGAGGCTTAAACAAGACCTGGGTAGGAATCTGGAGAGGATAATAATAGGTGGAGTGAGGCTACAACGTTTGCACTGAAATGCGATGTGAAATTTAATATATCTGCTCTATCACCCTTGCAATGGGGATCTGTAATAAAAAACAAAAAATCTCGAGGAATTCTCCTAGTAGGCGAAGTAGAAATCCAAAAGCCAATCAATGTCATTAGAATAATAATTAACTTTTGCATTCTTGTTAAGGTCTACAGGATTAAGTCGCTCAATGTCTGTGGAAATGATAATTTTATTTAAGACTATTGAAATTGGGATTAGTGTTACTGTCAGGCATTAATGTTCCGATAAGGTGGTAAATTTGACCCTGAATCTTAAAATTGGGCAAAAAGTTGCCTTCTGTTATGCGTTTAGCACCACAGGAGGTCATTTGAAAGGCTGAGTTAAACTTTCTAGGACTCTCTAAAAAAGTTTTTGACGAAGGATATGATCACCCAGCAGAATGCTCTATTGGTTTCGGCGGTGCACCGATTTCTCTGAGTATAACTTTTTGAAAACATGAATTTTTCTTTAGGCTCCACGGTCGGACAACATTTTCACCGATAAGAATAAACCGTTTACTAACAGAACCAAACCTATTAACAGTGGAACTTTACACATTTCTCAGCCGAGACATCCGCCTAATTTTTGTATCTTTACTCCTTCGCCCAATATCAGGCTTTGAATGAATATCTTTTACTCATTTTAGTTGACGCCACACATTCGTTGGAATACATAGCAACTGGTTTGGTTAAACTACAATACTGAAAATGTGCAAACTTAATTATGTATAACATCCCCAGTGGGAAGGGAATCGCTACCACAGCACACACAGACACAACATGCACGCAACTTATCCAGTATGCATGTATAACAGAGAAATAAGGAAAAAAGGAAAAGGAAACACACACCCTTCTATCGCCAGGTACTCGCCTCTGCTCATAAATTTAGCGAAGAGGCAGCGAAAGGAGAATAAAGAAAAAAAAATTATTATCACCACTGAGACATGGTTGGGGGACATGATCAACGAAAAATAAATCAAATTCTAAATTTTAGAAATGATATTTCTAATATTGCTCAGCTTATAGATGACGTAGAATCATGATTTTGGACTTGAAATTTGCGTCTTTAAAAACTCTAAACGACAAAACTAATTTGATTAAAATCGACAAAGGCAAAGTTGATGTTATTTGTGTTTCTAAGCTATTTTGTCAATCAAATCGTGGTCTCCCAAGCACAAAATTGTATAAGAAGCTTTATCTAAACCTGGTCCATGCGATTCAAATCAACAATTCGAAATCAATAAAAACAAAAATCATTAAAATCGGTTCAGCCGTTTTCTTACAAACACCGGACAAAGAAATATCAACTTCATTTTATAATAGTATAGTAGATAGTTAAACCTCAGTACTGGGGGACCACTTAAAGAAGCAATTTTAAGGATAACAACCTTTTGTTGATGAAGAAGATACACGCCTAACTCTTCAAGGAAGTAGCTCTTTCTAAAATCGACGCTTTTTTCGTCTATAATACAAAGCTTATAGTTTTCAAGGCCATAAAGTAAAATTTTACATGGGTGTATCCTGGAAGTTAAATAAACTTTTGTGGGAATACTCTTGTCACGAATAAAACACTTGGACAAGATTCCCACAGTATCTTTAAAGCTGAAGATTACGTGACCCAAGGAAATGTCAAATTTAACTTTTTATTCCTGCTGTTCCTACAGAAGTTGTTATGGGGTAGTCTAGCCGTGCTGCATGATTGCCTATCACACAATTCCCGGCACGACGTCGACAGCTATACAAATATCCCTGCGACTGAGTTTCATTTGATCTGCGGATCTATTCTTGTCATAGACTGGTCATAACGATTTGGCTATGGCACATGTAGCTAATCGATACCAACGCCTGTTAGCTTCCTCGTTGGTCCCAATATCTATTTTCTTGCTCAAAGTACTAAGCGGTGTTTTAGGCTCGGGAAGGGTCTGCGAAACGCTTATATGTGACCCTGCCTTTGCTAGTTCATCTGCCTTTACGTTACCTGGTATAGGTATCCATGTGGCCCGGTAGCCAACAGAGGTTCACCTTGTTGGCCACTGAGATATCGCCAAGTTTCTTAATGCAAATTTTTTTTGGAACATATTAATCTGAGCTCAAGCCGATGCAAACAATTTACATCTGAGATACTTAAATATTGCCAAGCTGCTATGACCCCGTTGTGTTTTCTCGGAAAGAATCTAAAAAATTCCCAATGCCAGGCACGCCAAGAGTTTTCCTTACTTCCACAGATGATCAATTCAATCTCAAATAATCGGTTTCCCCGTACTCAAAATACCCAAATTCTAGGTCTAATTCCATAACAAACACTTAGCGTCTGTGGGAATTTTCCGAAACGAAATTTTGACCGTGGAAAACATTTTTATTTCAATCCATAGACCGAACGAAATTTATTGTCACAGTTGGCAAAAACGAATAAATGCAGATCTGTTTACTTAGTGTGTGGTAAACGTTCCATCTGACAACAGTGATTAGATACTTCTATTAAAGTGTTTCTATCAACATTTCGATAGCGGCTTCGTGTCTGTGTCTGTATGTCTGTATGTACACATGTACATGTCAACCCTGGCAACGTCTCTAGTTTGATGAGACTGCGATATTCAAACACTTCTATAAAAGGTGCAGAAATGATGAGGAAAGTGCCTCGCAAGTGATTCATAGGTGAATACTTTTTCACTGATTTCACATCTAGTCACTGTTTCATCATGTATTTCATCATCACGGCAAGGATTAATTTTCGGGAATTCGCGGAAGTCACTTATTACCTCCACTACTTCTAGTGACAAACAACCAATTTAACAAATGCGAAAGGCGCCCAATGTATTCCTCTCGTCGTGCACTTCCTCTTTAAAAAAATTACTTTATTACTGTTCCGTGTACACATTTGGCGTTCTCCTAAATCAACACCAGTAATAAATTCTGCAATCTACACTTGATTATCACCCACCGCTCTCTCATACAAGATGCGTGTGGCCATAAAAAAAATGTAAGCGAATCCATAATTAAAATATCTCTCGACAAAACCACTTAAGAAATACAAAGTGCGCCCTAATTTTAAACGGCATGGCATAATCCGTTTCATCTTACCGGGGTCGCCCCCAAGAACATAAGAGTATCTTCGGGAAATAATTACATCTCATAGCATTATCATTACCATCGTAATGATTACGATTCATTTCGTGGTGATTACTTGGATGAATTCCGCACAGATTCAGCTGATTACCCCAAGATGTATGGTACACTGGAATCCCATAAAACTTTAGTGAAACATAAATAACCCCAAGGTGACATTGCCAAAATTTCACTTCATTTGCGATTAATGAGTTGCAGTCGTTATACACAGTCGCCTAATTAATATAGCGTGCAACACACAAACCAATGCCTGGTATCCTTAAATACGACGCAGATTACAATAGATTTATTCACCTTCATTGTTTCTGTCATCATAATTAGAGACGCTCGAGAAAATCATGTTATAGTGCAGAGGTGGTGGCAACCACAAATTTCATCACCCTTTTTCGCTTGGGACTCGTGTTCGACAGGGAAATCCGATGGGGGGTGGGGGAGAAATACTAGAAACACTTTGTCAAGGATTCACCTTTGTTAAGTAGGTATGCGAGTATGAGAAATGGGAAATTGTCGTGGAACTATTTGAGGTTGGGATAAAGATTTCTTACATCTAATGTGCGAAGTTGCTGCCGTGCTTGAGCTATCTGGGAGGTATTTAAAGCGGTGAGTGTAATGAGATTCGTGCAGCTCATTAGACTAATTTAATTTAAACAAGAAATTGTCGGGGTTATGCCAAAAGGGTTTTTTTTTGGAATATTTCAATTGACAAATTGTTTGAAGACGCCAGCAATCTTCAACTTGCTGAGAGTTGAGAGTTTTGTAAATAAATTTCTTTTTGAAATGGCAAATAAACACAAATATGAACTTTTATATTCGAGATAGTTTTATGGTCCAGTGGGAGCGCAAAAAGTGGGACTGCTATAGACGCGTAGGGTGAAAAGCTGAACTTCTGTGGGCAAAGTTTGACAATAAGCTTATGAGTGAAGTTGTTAACTCTTCTATCTTTTGAGTATCTTTTCGTATTTGGTTAAATAAAAAACACGTCTGATCTTAATTTAATGAAATTCATCTGTTATTACTGCGTTGAACAACCTTTACGTTGAATATATTGAATATGGGGATATAAAGGAGTAATTAAGTGCCTCGGTAAATCGTTGATAAAGCTCGGATTAAACAGCTGGGCGCTCACGTTAAAACAAAAAAATTAACAAATATTTTAAACGAAAGCGGGATCACATATTGTTTGCTAACTATTGGAAAAGAATAACAAAAAAAATCGCCAAAATATTATACTCGTAGTTTAAGCGATAAGCAATTCTGGTTCTACAACTAAAGGGTCTTCCAATAGGGACTTCCGAACTTTGACAGTTGATAGCGGCCATATTGTTGAAGCAACATCTGTCAAATTGGCTGTCATTTATTCAGCCTGTTTTGCCAAATCACCATGGACGGATATAGCGTTCACCAACACGTGCAAATAATAAAATTGTTTTATCAAAATGGGTGTTCTGTTCGGGCAACGTTCCGCGCGCTTCACCCATTTTACGGTCGCCATAATCGTCCTTCCGAGAGGACTATTCGCAGTGGGGTAGATAAATTTGAGTCCACTGGTTCAGTAAACGATCAATCAACACCCGTACGTCGACGAAACGCAAGATCTGCCGAAAACATCGCCGCTGTCCGTGAGAGTGTGCAGGAGAATCCGAGGCAGTCGATTTCGCGTCGCTCACAAGGACTCGGCCTATCGCAGACCACAACTTGGCGAATTTTGCGTCGTGATTTGGGCCTGCACCCGTACAAAATTCAACTGACCTAGGAGCTGAAGGTAAATGACCATGGACAACGACGTGTGTTCGCTGAATGGGCTCTGGAGCGGTTAGAAACTGACCCTAATTTTCATCGAAAAATCATCTTCAGCGATGAGGCCCATTTCTGGATGAATGGGTACGCCAACAAACAAAATTGTCGAATTTGGGACAATACCAATCCACATGAGATCCAAGAGCGTCCAATGCATCCCGAAAAAGTCACTGTTCGGTGTGGATTTTGGCCTGAATTAGATCATGTAGACACCAACGACATGTGGTTTTAACAGGATGGCGCTACGTGCCACACAGCTCACGTCACATTGGAAATTCTGCACGAGCGATTCGACGACATGGTCATCTCACGTGGAGGTGATGTGAACTGGCCACCGAGATCGTGCGATTTGACCCCGTCAGACTTTTTCTTGTGGGGTTTTCTGAAGTCGCAGGTCTATGCGAATAAGCCACAAACCAATGTTTGGGATATTTTCAGCTTGTGTTCATACAATTGTTCTAGCTCATTATCTGCTACTACAGACCTACATACATATGTATGTACGTGGTGATCTTTTCTTTCCTTCGCCTCACAATCGTTTATTTGTAAATTTTATTAACAAAATTACTAAATTCTTCTTTTTTTTTTAACTGACGCAGACCCAAGCGTTTTAAAATTTATTTTAACTTCGTTTTGTTAAAATGACATCGAGAGTTTTTTTCCAATCCTTTAGGTCTTGATGATTCATCACAATACATTCGCGGGATGCAGATTTTGTTTCTTGCGTTAGAAATCAGAGAAAACTACTCCGAGTGTGCGCATAATGTTTCCCATCACTTTCTCCGCCCAAGAACTAC
The DNA here is from genome assembly GCA_946965025.1 of Blera fallax. NCBI lineage: Eukaryota > Metazoa > Arthropoda > Insecta > Diptera > Syrphidae > Blera > Blera fallax. Next base: position 73,279,637 of record OX337248.1, read on the forward strand.
CTTTTCATTGTAAGATGCATATTTTCTTGAGTAGTAAGGAGTTACACTTGGCTTCTTACCGTCAACAAAACATTAACAATCTTCGCAAAGAAGAGAATAAAAATTGTAGTGTATGCAGATGATTTGGTTATGCTGATTAAAACTCTCAGTGCAAACAATCAGTGAACTAGAGGAATCTGCTTTTAAAGAGCTGTCTGCGTAGGCAAAACAAAACAGTTTAGGAATTAATACTCATAAAACCGAGTTAGTATTGTTTACTAAGAAGAGGAATACACCAGATTTCACGTAACCAAAACTAGATGGCACCACAATAAATAGGGATTACAACCGCGTATCAACCGCTGGGTGTACAAAGAAATAATCAGACCCATCATCTCCTACGGGTCTTTAGCTGGAGAGCTGGAGAGAAAAAAAGAGCCATATCAAGAAACTCTACAAAGCACTCGACCCCACCCTAGGCGGAGCTGGATATGATTATTCATCCCCTCCCCCTGGACCTGCTTATTAAAGGTACTCCCACTAAAGGATCCAAACTGCGGAAACAGAATGCCTATGGGCACGCTGCGATATTAAATACAAAGGAAAATAAGAAAGTCCTCTACAATGATTTCGATACTAATGTCCTTATCCTATTTCCAACCCGAGAAGAATGGGTGTCAAAAAGCATCGACTAAGATCAAAGAATCTCTATCTGTACTGATGGCTCAAAAATACATATGTAGATACTGGAGCAGGTTTATAAAGCTGCAAAATGCATTGAAGGCAGCCATCTTCGTAAAGCAAAAGCTGCTTTCGATAGACTGTCTAAAATACGGAAAAGCAATGTTTTCAGCACAAAAAATTAAGCTGAGACTGTTCCGATCAAACAGTGCTACTTTATGGGTGTACCTGGAAAGTGACCAACGCCGTCGCAATGAGGAGCAAACCTTGACAAATAGATGTCTTTGCAAAATCCAAAGGATTTTCTGACCAAACCTTATACCGAACGACCAAGTACATGCGATTACGGGTCAGGAGCCAATAGACGTCAAAAGTGGCAGTAGATTGGTCACACCATACGACTCGAAGACAGTTCCATTGCGAAGTATGCCATGCACTTACCCAATCAGGCAGACGAGTGGGCCGCCCTAGGCAGACATGGAGAAGGATAGTCGATGAGAAATTTAGATCATGGAGGAAGTTAAAGCGCGTTGCAGAACTCCGAACACGATAAGGCGCAGGCGTTGTTGACGCCCTATGCCCCACGAGGGGTCAGAGGAGTTACATAATTACATAAGTAAAGTAATCCGCCGTCGGGTATATGAAACTATCTTCGTTGACAGTCAAGCAACCTTCAAATCGATAAAATTCATTACAATTAAATCAAATTACCACATTTGATGGAAATGTCGGGATTCACTGATCACTATCAGGCACCATTCAATCAAGCTTTGCTGGATTCCCGGACATAGCAATACAAAAGAGAACGAAAAGGTGAATGCTTTGGCAAGGATGAGGTTGGCAATTAACCTCAGTGAAGTGGACTCATCCATACTCCTACTGTTTGGATTGTATAGTGTAATAGACGACATAATAGAGAAGAGGTCAACTAGTCATCTTTATCCAGGAAGGACGGTGTTAACTCTCGTTCTTTATGGCCGAAACTAAACAGAACAAAAGCAAAGATCCTCCTGGCACTAGATTGGCGGTAAGATCTCGATAGCGCCTCGGATTGAAAGCATGTACCCGACAATGATTAGCTTATAAAATGCGTGAAATCGCCTTGAGTCCGCCATAAGACGGTCTTTTAGGTTACCCCACACATAAGGAAGAAAAGTATACCAGGTTGATAGCGGTCTGTTGCACCAAATATTTGTTGCTGGTTTTTTTTGTTCCATAATGATAACGCGTTTTTCTTTCGTGCAGCATTCCATATGTGTACTAATCAGAACATTGACAGATGTCACATAGGAAATTTTAAGGAAAAATTAAAAAAAAATAGAGCAAAATTTAGATTTGGAACACCCTTTACAAGGTTTTCAATTATACAGGGTGGCCCAAAAGTCGTTTTCCTATTTATAACTGGAATAACTTTTAAACGAAAAGATAAAAACTAATGAAATAAATTACAAATAAAAGTTTATTTCATGGAAATTTTTTACATTACGTATTGAAAATCATATCGGTTAAGTAACCACCATTAGAATGCATGCACTCATGGGCCCTTTTGATGGCACTTTCCATAACTTTTTGAAGTGTTGCCGGCGTAATTTGAGCGATTTCTGTGCGAATGTTGAGTTTCAGCTCCTGCATAGTCTGTGGTTTGTTCATGTAAACCTTTTCCTTCAGATAACCCCATAAAAAAAAGTCCGGAGCCGACAGATCAGGCGATCGCGGCGGCCATTCAAATTCACCGATTTTTGAGATAATGCGATTTGGGAATTGTTTGCGCAGCAAATTCATTGTCTCACGAGCGGTGTGAGCGGTAGCTCCATCTTGCTGAAACCAAATCTGCTCAGCATTGTTGTCTGCTTGCACAAGTGGAAAAAGGAAGTCCTGAAGCATTGTTCTGTAGCGGCACCCATTGACCGTAACGCTGGCACTCGCATCATTTTCAAAGAAATATGGCCCATAAATCTTACGCGAGGTTATTCCACACCAAACAGTAATACGAAGTGAGTGTAAGGGACGTTGATGGAGATTTTTGGGATTCTGTGTGCCCCAAAATCTGCAATTTTGCTTCTGCACAAACCCGCTCAGATGAAAATGTGGCTCGTCGATCATCATAAAATTTTCCAAAAATTCTTCGTTATTCTCGGCGATATTTAGGACAGTTCTGCAGTACTCCAGACGTTTTTCTGGGTCACCAGGATTGAGCTGTTGGACTAACTGGATCTTGTAAGGGTATAGGGTATCGTGTAGTGCTCCATCCTAAATCTCCCAAGCCTTATGTCTAAACCAAAAATAAAATAATTCAAAAATTTCTATAAATAAAAGAGTTATTAATTTTTTACATAGGAAAGAGACTTTTGGTCCACCCTGTAGTAAACTCGTGATGTGATACTTACTTTTTAATTTTAACAAACCTCACTTGTTGGCTCTCAAAAACAACCGCAAGAAGCAACCATCAGTCATCGTCCACGACATTTTGAGAATAAAAGATTAACCCCAGCGTATAATTTTTACATAGTTTTAATTTAGATACATATGTACAAGGCCAATAATTCCTGAGCAATCGTTTTGGATAGAAGCACCACAATCACTTTTAATTTCTTTTTGCCACCCGAAAAGGCGGGCTACGACCATAGCTCTACATTCACATGACCACGCACAGGTTTTCTTACCGGTAATACAATTTTCCAAAAGGGTTTTCATGTTATTCACAAATTCACTGCATTTAACGATTCAGTTTGGTGTCGCCAAATCCAAACCGAATGCAAACAATTGCAAATGCCTTGGCTCCAGACTGACTGACATAAAAATTTATTTAATTCAAGGTGGATGGAGCACCCATCCACGAGACGTCTGGAAGCATTATCTTGTGCAAATTTTTTCTTGTCGCCGCAATAAAAGATCGAATTACCACGGCGCTGCATATGCTAATTTTCGGCGACTGGCGTTTGAATATTAATGCGAAATATTCTTAGCTAATTACACACGTACTCGTACACATGTACATACATGCGCAGGTCCTTCTTAACGGGTAACCATGGCGGAATTGCAAACACAACACCTCGAAGATGAATATTTTTATTGCCCCTGCGGTAGACAAGATAATCGCGAAGCAGAATTAATTACCCGTCGGTAAACACAATTCTAGCACTTTCGAGACATCAGACTACAGTTTCCAGACCGACCGGAAGCTGGTATGCATTTTTTTGCGAGATTTATTATCCTTTTCCGCTGAATTATTGCTAATGAATGCGGCAATATTATGCATCAAGATCTACACCGGATGTACATAGGTTATAAAAATGTGTTAAACTTCTATAAAAATGGACCTCAAAACGATCATTAAATGTAGGAAAATCCGAAACAAAACAGACGACGAAGAATTTTCAACCCGCGAATAACAACCAATCATGCAGACATCCTTTTACAACAATCGAAACACAAACAACTACTTACATATGTAGTTGGAACAATAAATACTACTGCCACCGAAATTGATCATAGAAAAGATACGTCACCTAGATATGTCATGTTAAGTTGCAAAAATTGTTGACAAACCCCAAATAAATAAGTGATAAGGACACTCTTACACGAGTAGAGTCAGTATTACTCACTATCACTATGCAAATCAAATTGTCATCCTCAAGAATTGCAGCAAATTACATAGTAAATATTTAATTCGTCATCTAGCCATCACGGAATGTTATCGCTCTAGATACATTCTGAGCAAATAAAAAAAAATGGCCTGTCTGCAAAAATGCACCTGATAATGCAGCTACCTGTGAGCGTTACATTTCTTACTTGCTCTTTTCGATATGAATCATGCAAATCCTGCCGTTGTGAAGGATAAATTGACCTGACTGTCGCGACGGACGACAACAAATATTTCCCCGGAAAAACCTTGTTATTTCGCGGGTATAAAACGAAGACTCGTGCCAGAATAGATCATAGTCAAGAATAGCACATCAATCTGTGAAGACGTTTGTACATCGCGGAGTAAAATTTGAACACATTATCTATTTCGCAATGGGTTGTGCCACAAGCTCAGATAAATCGACTAGTTCCTATCATCCGGAAGAAGATTTCGGAAATCGATTATGGATCAGTCCGTCAAAGTCAAACTATGATGTTAGTCCACCGTCATCAACCAAGGGACCTGTCAATGGTTCGAAAACCAATCTACCAGTGGCTACGAGGACAACAGAAATTCTCTCAGTTTGTGATGACTTCCAAGAGGGTTGTGACGAGGAAAAAAGCTACGGATACTTCTCGGAATCGATATCAACAGCCAATACATCCGACATAAGTTTCAACGCCAACGATTGTGATCTTAAAATGGAAATGTACATGATGACCAAAATCAGTAAAGTAATGCCAAAGACATCATCACCCATTCTATCAGCGAAATTCCCATCAAGGCATTCCCAACAACCAAAGGATGCAACATATGACGTAGAAGATGAACAACCGGAACAGCAACAGCAACGTTCCTACAATAAATGGAAACAGTATCTACAACGCACTCCCCCGTATGTGCTCAACAATATTACACGAATTCCGGAAGCTATTGCCGGTCAATTTACACCAAAAGGCTTTCCAGGATATACCGATACCAAGCGGTTTCGTCGTGGCAACACTCAGAGGAGACCAGCAAAGATGGCTCCTTCCGTTCCTAGATATTGACACTATTACTTGACTTTCTGTAAATTTTGTATAAATACTCGTATCTGTATCTCTTCTAATGACGCTGTGTAAATACTGTACAAAGGACTATGTATTGTTGCTTAATTTAAATTAATTTATTATAAAATAAACATTATCTCAACAAAGTATCTGACTATTTATTCGTCCATGTTGCGCCAGGAAAAATCGTCCGTAGAATGGCTGAACCCAATCGAGTTCGAAAATGTCGTTTGCTAAACCTAATCACACGTACACAGTCACGTATGTATGTGTAGTTGAAGGTTAGATACTCGTGCATTTCAAAATGCAATAAACTGCCTCCTGCTTTAAATTCTTTTCAATTTTCTTTTGAATCTTGCCAAGGTATTAGCATACTCAGCAACACGTGGTGTCATAAAAATTACTTTTCCAAATCAGGGATTAGACAGATTTAGCATTTACCACGTATCGCGGTCATAATCATAAACTACTACAGCCAAAGAGAGAGTAGATACGTTTTAGTTTCATAATTTCTGCTTAAAACACCCGAGGGTTACTTGCCAAAATTAGACCGACTACCTGACGCGACTATGGTCTGCGAACAAAGGGATTTACTTTTTTGAAAAGGAGCATCAAATAGATTCGCCCGTCTGAAACACTTGTTGATCCTTTTTCCACGATGTTGTCGGGGAAGTCCGAGAAAACTTTACGGCAAGGTGTAGTACAATTAGGTGGAAAATCAAATAGAGAAAAACACGAAAGGACTGTGTTTACAATTTTACCTATCCCTTGGAAACTACACCCACACAAAGGATGCGAACAAGGTACAACAACTATGTAAGCAGTAAACTTTATCCGATTCTATTTGATTTTGTCTGGGAAAAAAGTTTTGCAATTTAAAAGGTCACGACATTCAATGTTGAACAAACTTGCAGTTGGCCAGATAAAAGTGAAGTAAATTTTGTGTTTGACGGTATTCAACATGGATCTATGCACAACTTGTTTCTGTAACACAAAACGCTTGGAATGGGTGGTGAGCGCCTAAGGACTTTAAGAAGTAAAGTAAATCCGAAGGAAACGTCAGTCTGTGAAAGAAATAAAAACGCCTAAAGGGCATATGGTTTCGCCTTTCAAGGACGAACAAGGATTTACAATAACAAATTGAATAAGAAATTTAATTTGAATCGCGAAACTAAGTTATTTTTATGAATATGCTAAGAGGATACTTCCTGCGTTTTGGGCATAAGTCGAAGGTGGATATTTGCTTTGGTGCAATTTGTTTTTAATGAATGGAAAATTGCTTATGAAACCAGATGGATTGATGCTGCTTAGGCAGTTTTACGAGTGCCACTCGAGAGATGTGTAGTACTTAAATGAAATATTTAACAATTGCTAAGCATAATGTATGAAAAGGCGGATATATTCAAGGACTCCAAAGGATGTTAAAGGCAGTTATACGAGTATGTACGTATTTACTTTAAGAATTATGTATTAGCAAAGGACTGGAATGGTCCTTTATATTGAATTGAGGCAAACTGAGCTGATTTTGTCAAAGCGACGTTCCGATGACGTCATTGTGACATCCAGAGAAAAGGAAATAATTTCAAAGCTAACTAACAGCAGGTAAAGTAAAGGATTTCGCATAGAATTTAGAAGACGCAACCGTGAACTTTTCTAGAGCCACAATATGGCAAAGGAATACTATACTTTCAGTAGCAGGCATAAAGGGAGAGGGAGCTCTATCAACTTGATGTTGAAAGCTGGAGGCAGTTCGCTAAAAATCGAGCTGACTGAGAAGAATTGTTGAATTGAGGTCCAGGTTCATCCCGGACTGTAGAAACATGGAAAATAAGTGAAGTGAGCCTCATCGGAAGATCTCAAAAGAAAGTTCACAAATCCTGTCCCAAAATGTTAAATAAGGATTAATTCTGCGGAGTACAAATTCAATAATGACGAATGGTCGACCCAAAATTACTACCAGTTTCTCCACCCGACTGAATGAAGCCACACTTCCCCAAAAGCGAACAACGTGGATCATACCTTCTGCTCGGCATGAGAGCGAGCTAATTAAGGAATAGAAGTTGCAGCGTGGGCAAATTAGCAACCGTCACAAGTACTCCTAAAACTTTAATGAGGCACATTAATGTTTCGGGTAGATACTGTAAGATTAAATTTTGCAGACAATGTTGGCAAAACGTAACCGGAAACCAGTTTAATGGATGAAAATGTGAAGGGTTATGAGCAACCTTGCCGAAACAAAACCCCAGAAAACGAGGGTGAAGAAGCCCAATTTCAACATAGAAATTATATGTTTCGTATATTTTATCCATGTGCATATGGATAGCTGTAATCCGAAAGCTCTAAAGGCCCTTACACAGCTTAGCGAACTGCGAATTCGAACGAGCGAATATTCACAAATTTTGACATTTCATTCACAGCCTTGTCATTCGTTGTATGTTGAAAAGAATTGTGAGGTTAAACTCACGCGAATATTTTGTTCGCGCGAATGTGGATTGCGTTCTATATATGTATGTATGTGGAATGTGAATAAAATTTGACCGCGAATTGTTAATTTCTTCGCAGAAACTAATTAAAATTTAACTTTTTTTATATTAATCGGTAGATAAATTAAGCCATGTTTTTTTGGAATACTGAATTTGACAATTGTGTGACATTAAATGTACTAAAAATGGTTTGTTCGCAGTTCGCCAATTCGCAGGTCGCTGTGCTGTGAATGGCCCTTAAGACCCAACGTGCAATGTTGCTAAAAAATATCACCAACAAGCTACTGCAAATGATGAATTGCGATCTAATTTCGCTCAATATTTGTATAAGGTTGGCACCCCAACAAATTTTAAATTTTACATTTGTCAATGTTGCGATTAATAAATATGAAAAGCTGCAGATATGTACGTATAAGAAAAAATGTGCAAAGTTTTGTTGGGACAGTTTCTATCCTTCTGGGAAATTTCGGACCAAATAATTCTCCAAATAAGTCATCATTTTGAATGCTGATTATAAAATTGGGGAGACTGCTTCAAATGCAATAAGTCACCCACGGTCGTCGAAGAGAAAGTGTTTCTGAAACCCCAGGGAGACATTAATTAGTTATCAAGGATCAGACAAGAAGCGCTTTTTAGCTAATTCAAAACTAAAGCTCCGTACAAGATGCGTACAAGATCCAATTGACCACAGAACTCAAATTAGAGTAAAGAATTTGTCAATCGGTTGATGGAACATCAGTTCGAAACTCATCTTAAATAAGTAAAATTGTCGTATATAAGATACGGAGAACCCATGAGTGATTTATGAGAAGCTATTGCAACCCCCGTGCCTCACTGTTTCGTGCGGTTTTTGGACTGAAAACCAGGAAAAACTACAGGTCGTGTAGTCTTAAGGAAGGGATATGACAATTGATCAGTCAAATATTTCTCTAGAGCTTTTTCAGTTACATTTGTATACCAATAATCTGCAAACAATTTCTGAACTTAGACTGAAAATCCGACGTTTTATTGCCACTAACGAGCCAAAAGGAGGCAACTCGCAACTAAGTATATCATGCACTGACTTATCAAAAGTTGCTCGGAGTTTGCGAGCAGAGGCTAAGCATTTGTACTTCAAAATGAAATAAAAATATCAATTTTTTTAATAAATAATGTATTTACTGCAAGAGATAAACCAGATGGACACCCTTTAGAAAAATAAGGACAGTAACTCAAAATATCCCTACACAGACTTAAATCTAGCGGGCTTCTCGCTGTGTCTGGATTATTAAACGACGACAAACGTTGCTGTCAGGCATTACCGTCTTAGAAGTGCGAAAGCTAAGCTTTAGGTACACAAAACTGCTGCCTTAGACTGAATTCTTCAAAACTCCAGGAGAATACTTAGTGGGACCAGGTGCCAACTCACTTCTAAAATGATGGAACCTAAGCAACCCTTGAAATAAAAAGCAAATCGCCTTAAATACAATTTTTATAGGACCTCGAAATTCTTTCTGCAGTTTTATGTGAGTATCAGAAACATATTTTGTAGAAAAACCAATTGTTTTGTATCTCGAAAATAAACAGTCAGACGAAGTTTGACATTACTCCAGATCCTGACGTAGGCTCTCAACACGTTTGAAGTTGAGAGGCAAACGACAATCTACAGCAGCTTTTGAAGTTTGTATAAAAGACTACGAAGCTGACTGTCCACTGCATCCATGTCAACAGTGCCTTAATCTTCACCACCGCCTTTAATCCTGTTCTTAAGAGTGCTAATTCCCTGTAAAAGGAAGGCCACGTATCATTTTTCGTTTTATTCTATTGTGGAGGAATATTCATAAACAAATGTTAGCCATGTTTTTGAAGTTAATTTTACGTTTTCAGAATCGAGCAGTCACCTGTAACCGCGCATCTAAGAGTTTGGGTTATTGGCTGGCAACAATGCCTTAGACGTTCGGAGTTCGTTCAGTTCAGAGTTGAGCTATGATGAAGAATCTCGTTTATGGTGAGAACAGAGCTTAAATTCAATTAAACTCCATCTTTAATGTCCACAACTGGAAAAGAAGGACTAAACCAATTTTGGAAACGCATTCGGAGAGCAGGTGCTCAAGCATCGTCACGCTGGCTATTAAATCTAGCGTCGTATTCTTAGTAAACAGCTCTATAAAAACCTTTTCAGTTCTTTAAGAGTATTGTTAACCAAATAATTTTTCATTGTTAATGGCACTAGTATCTTGGATGTCAGTCCTAAACTTTCTTTTAGTCCTTCAATGTACCAATACAGTATTATTTTTTAATTTCTTTCCAATGTACATACATACATGCATATGTATGCTCCAAGCATCGAGGTATTTCCTCACCATCACCGTAATTATAAAGCAACGCCGGGAAATTTCAAGCCATATTGTCAGAGCCACATAAATACAAAAACCCCCATGATCGATGTTCCGAGTCTACAGTGCACATTTAACCAAAGGTCATAAAATAGCAGAGTGGAATTTCTTAGCCAAATTTCCTGCAGGAACTAGAAATTTCCCTAAAAATCCCAACAAAACAAAAATATGATGTCTCTTACCTATTTGCGCTGCTAAAGTTCATATTACGACACACATACTCGCACAACATAAGAAGATCATTTTAAGGATAACTCACGTTCGAGGGTTAACCCTTTTTCGCTTTGTTTTGCCACTTCATGGATGTTTTTTAGATCTTGAGTTATTCGCCTTTTTACAGCCATAAAAAATTAATGCAGTTTCAAAAACCAATTTAACGCGTTAGAGACTTGGGATTTTTCGAACCAAAACAGTCGTGTATAGCTCAGAACTTATTGTAGGTAGTTCAGAAACCGATACAGAAGTGGTGGAAATGTGTAGATGTGTATGCTGAAGTCATAAAATTGCAAAAAACATTGTTTCGAACACTTCGATATTGTTTTTGAATCTTCAGAAGGTACTTAAGTTTTTGGTGTTCTTTAGTTTTTTTTGAAGTGTGCGTTACAAAATGCTAGTCAGGGCCGGTTTTTCTTTGACGGATGTCCCAGTTATGACGCCAGATAAGCACTGACATTGTTTTCGAATAAAAAACTCAACCAAAATTAACTGTATCCATCGTGATATCCAACAAATTTAAAGGCCCGCTGCTTCTTGTTTATCCCAGTTGTTGCGGATTTTCCCTTAAAAGGGTTACGCCAAATTCGAAAACAAAAAATTTTATTTGCATACAAACACAATCAAAATTCCCAACAAATATCTATTTTCGCTAATTTGCAAATTATCTACCTCTAATTGCCAAAAACACGCAATCCTTTACCTGTTGCAAAAAAAAAATCCAATTTCGCAAAGATCCTGGAATTTCCCAAATAAAAAAAAACACGCAACTTCGATGCCACCTTTCAAAAGTACCGACCGCTTTTCCATGTAAAATTTTGATAATTTGTCCCGATTTTTATTGCAGGATCCGCTACAGGTATACAGATACGTAGGGGAAATTTTAACGAAAACTAGAATGTAATAATGTTAAATTTAAAATCAACGTCATCTCAGTTGTACCGTGACTTTCGTCCTGTTAATATCAAACACAGAATTCTATCTCTTGTGCCGTGAAAAAAAAATGGGTTCAGTTCAAAGTGGTTCAGATAAAGCTGAGGTTTCCGAGACCATCACCGGAAAAATGTGCAGAAGGATGAAGCGGACATATCGTAAAATTATTGGAAAGCAATTGTGTGCTTCTAAGCAAGGAGGTGATGTACGCTCTACTGAAGATTCAAAAACGCCAACTAGTTCTACGTTGCCCCCAATGCCATCGTCCTTCACCAGTACGAAATGTGCTCATTGCCAACACCATTATTTAGGACAAATACGCGAAAATTACGCCAAATGTAAGAAGATTTTCAGGCAACCAATTAAATCGATTGGTATTCTGGGCTTTTCGGAATTTATTGAGAGCCCGAAATCCACTGTAAAGCCGGAGAGGAATGATTCACCGAAATCTAAAAATGGCAACTTGTACAGAAAAAGGCGCAGATTGAGGAGGAAAATTGCTAGTACAATGGCAAAGGAATCAAGTGGACGAGTTAGTGGGTTACGGGTTGTTGTGGTATTTTTTTGATCGAAAGTATTTGTAACCAGTCAACTAAAACTTGAGGATAAATGAGCAGTCAACAAGTGAATTTTATAAACTTTTATAAACGACTATAGAGAAATAAAAATATATTTACTTATATGAAATAAAAAAAAGTTTGTTAAGAGTATTTGTTATACTACTAACCAGGTCTAATCATTCTCTGAACCTTGACTATCAATCTCAACGGAGATCACATTTCCAAAACCCCCAGTGTGTCTTGAAGCCCAGACAAGGGTCGAGCTTTGCGATGAAATTCAAAGGGTTTCTTCATTCTCGTGCTATTTTGGTGCTTGTTAAAGGGTTAAACAGGACCTTAAACGCATCGTTCATGGCCTTTAGGAAGATGTGAGATGTCTAGCGTGGCACGCGCCGTTACAAAAGAAATGCCATCAAAGCACTGGCAGAATAAGACGAAGAAGCAGCTAAAGCAGAACCGTGTACAGAATCACCAAACAGCTGATAGGTGGTCACAGTTTGTGCCAACCCCCGATGAAGAGTTTGGACGGGTGTCTGACGAGGACCAACTAAGAAGATGGGGGGACCACATTTCCGCTGTTTTAAACAGCATGGAAAAGGAAGGTTTGTCCCAGAATTAAAATAAGACGCCCAAAAATCCAGAAAACCACGATTAAAGCAATCAAACCAAATAAGATGGCACGACTGACGGCCTTCCCTTGAAGTTCTGTAAGGCTTCGCCCGCAGTGACTGCCGGTGTTCCCGGCAATGTTAGTGCAATCAATCCTTTTAAACTCCTGTCTCAAAAAATAGCTTAATCTACTCTCCCCAATAGCAGCAATGGACACAAACAGATTTTTTCTGAGACTTAGCTCTGTGGTCTTAGGTGCAACATCGTTAACGGCTTTATTTGCTAAAGCGAAAGCAGTTTCGTGGCTTCCTTCGGCACCTTGACTTTCTTTACATCCCTCTTGAAGCGACTGCCTACTTGGCGATTTCATCTGCAGCTTTTTCAGGCGAAGTTTTAGAAGTTGTTGTGCCCTGAAGATACATTCACACTTTTGGCTGCTTTTTGTTTCAGACGCCTCAGAGGCAGCTGATTAGACTTCAAAGATCTGGGTGTTATATCATTAAGGATGGCATCGGCTTTTTGCTTATCAGTGGCCACCTTTAGGAATGATTTTTCTCACTTTGAGGAATATTTACATCCACAGATCCCGCAACCTATGGCCAGAATTAAATGAAGGTACAACCAAATGCTCACTAGCTATGGGGAGGAAGCAAATCCGAATCTTGATAGGTGTACTGACGGGACAATGTGTGATCAGCAATATGGCCAAACAATTCGGTAAAAACACCCCAAACTACAGCTCTCAACATGAAGAGAAGCAGAAACCATCAAGCATTTACTCTGCCTCATCCACATGGGAACGGACTCTTTGGAGAACTGAACGTGCTGGCACAAGCATCGCTGATGGATTTAACGAGATTCATAAAGAGCACAGTGGACCAATAGGCTCCCGTGTTACCACCTTTCAAGATACACATCTCCCTCAACCTAACCTTACCTAACCTAGATCCACACTGGAGTTGAACATGGTGTGAAAATGCCACGTGTGATCTACTGGAGTTCCGTAAAAATGCAGTCAAACTATTTAGAAGGTGGTAATACAGTAGTGGCTACCTAACAGAAATGTAGAGCCAGCAATGCACACGCCCTCAGACGATTAGAGCGGTATCATCACTACACGCAATAAACATATCTGTATTATTCTACTCATTAAGGTGCAATAAATGCTAATGATTCCATCGTTCGTCAATGCAGGACAATTCTCTATGAACGCTCACCTGAAATAGGTCCTCAGGTACAGGTAGGTCTAATGCCCAGTCTGCAACTTGCAGAACAAAAGCGTGCGTTAGCGTTGCGTTAATTACGCAAGTAGAAACCTAAGATCACAAGGAACTCCATCGTCCTTATTTACCAACTAATTAGTCATGGTGTAAACTACTTTTTTTTTATTAATATTGCTTCTTATCTGCAAACACTTTAATATGTCAGGCTTCAGGACAATCGTTGCTTAGAAATTTATTACATCTACGGTCTATCTTTTGCAAATAACAGAACGACAGGTGAGAATTCATGCGTATGTGTGTTTCAATTAGGTATCAATGTCAATTAATTACATAAGTTCATCTTAGACACCTGTAAAGTTATTTATTTACCTAGCAAAGGATTTATCAGTTTTAAGGACGTACAAATTTTTACATTTATGACTGTGTATGACTATCCTACAGGTTGCCATACGAAATAAAATTATCGTGAGCACCCATCTGAAAGAATTGTCGCACCTTTTTAATTAATTTCTCGAAACAATCATTATAAATACCGCGTACTGAAAACAAACAACGCATGTTAAGCGGAATAAGTTCCAATTTAATCCTCAACTCGTTCTAAGGAATCGCTAACCGCAATTTCAGTGTGATACTAAGTACTTGACAACAATGCATTATTTCACGAGCCAGATACACATAGAGTATGTACACACTTATACATAAATAAATCCCTTAACAATACTGGCACACGTACTGTATTCCATTCTAGTGAGTATATTTTGGAAATTCATCGCAAATCGAAGTATTCTTAAGGAGATTTGCTGGCTCATGACAGCCTGCAGATGGATAAAGACCATGTTCGTTCCTTAATCCTGTCTCAAGCCTCATATACCCTGCAAGGATTATGATTATCGAACAACGCCCGGTGATACCACATTCCAACGAACAAGTGTATCCTTTAGATAATCGCTTCCAGTGAAAAATGAGAGTGAAACTCCTTCGGAACCACATGTGATGGATTGATCTAATGAGATTGATGTGATTGATGATTCGTATGCATAACACACGTCGCTCAACATTTTGTAGGCAGGACGCTACACTGAGCAATTGGCTTTGTCATCACATTCGATTGGCAAGGCAATCAATCCACTTTACTCGTGTGTATGTCATTGAAAATTGCATTACACCGTACCTGAGGTATAAAAATGGAAAATTGAAAAATTGATTCTCAATTGCGGGTAAATTGTCATTGTTGTGAAAAAATATCTTTAAAAATAAGTGCGATGCAATAAAGAAAAATTGGATTTCGGTAGCATAAAATTGCAGTCATAAAAAGGACGTCAGGAATGAAAAAAATGATACTAAACGGCTATTTCTCTTATTGTAAGGGGAAAACAAGATGTGGACCTGTACAAATTGCAACCGTCTTTAGCTTCCTTTTGCCTTTCGCTGCTGATGTTCGCTATGTCAGCAAATTTACATAAATCTTAGAGCGAAGGATATCGCTTGAATGTGTTGGGTCAAAAGTTGTTTCTCTTCTACTTTTTTTCTGTCGAAGTCCTTTTCAGTCCATCGGTGCGAGTGTCCTTCGTCAGGAATAGGCCTCCTTAAGCAGTTTCCAGTTTTATTCTTGAAACGGGATCCATAAAGTCATCGTTCTATTTTATTCGTGCTCGTTTTTGGCCTTGTACTTTTCTTGGTCCATCAGTGGGCGGGCGTCAACTTTTATGCTCACATATTCGTTTGGGGATGTCCTACACTTAAGTTTTATGGTATGTATGTATGGATGTGTATGTACATTTCCTCACAGAGTACACGATTAGTTCGTGCCGGTATGTGATGGAAAGTTATGTACAAACTTGGACTTAACTTGGTGGCTTGCAATTATTATTAAAACTCTGCAGGAAGAAAATATTGTGCGATACTTATCAAAACCAAGTCCAGCGATCCAAGCTCCTGGCAATTCCTCACTGAAAAGAAGTGGAAAGGATTTCAACAGACTCAAAAATATCACAAGTCAAAGCGTGTGTTTATAAAATGGACAGGCTCATCTTATAAAATTGGTCCCCTAGCATCAGAGTATGAAGAGAGTAAAAGAAGTCTTCAGGCAACGAGAGGTTTTTTCCAAAGCCAAGTATTCTAGTACAGAATCTGGAGACGAACTACAGAATCTACTAAAATGAACTAATTTCTTGATCTGTTCGCCTGTTTCTCTTTAACATCGTCCTCTGAGAAATGGTGAGCGGCTGATCTTATGCGCAAGGAGCTACATATTCAAATGGGTGATCTGGAGTTTCGAACCAGTTACATTATCTGTCTCATTTATTTCACTAACCAACAAGCCTTGCCCGCTGCCTGCAATTTGGAACCCGAAGTTGATTGAGATCCTCATCCAGTTGTGCCATTTTAAGAATCTAAATATATTTCAAGCCACACTTTTTCCTAATCCTAGCTTGCTCTATGCCTCAGGTAGACACGCTCAAAGATTAGAGAAAGGAAAGGGAACCATTCTTCACTTCATCTGCACATCTGCCGACCGCATTTATAAAGGGTGCACCGTCTGTAAGTTTCTTTTTGAAGTGCGTGTTATTCAACGTTGGCAACGCTAACCCTCCTAAAATATTGATGGTTTCAGAGAGACAGACTGCTGGTATTGATACCATGGTATAGCAATACTACGTTCTATACCACATGTCTGTCACTGCAATACCACGTTAGAACCTAGTATACCATGAATAGAACCTAGTATTGAGATTCGCAAATTTTTGGTGGTATACCACCATCTTATTGCTTGCAGCGCCACTTTCTTTCTGTTGGTGGTTCTTCATAGCTTCTTTGACAATTCAAAAGCAAGCAATCACAGCGAAAAATGATTTGAAAATGGATTAAGGAGGACAATTTTATCTGCATTGGAAACAATGAAGGAAGACAAGTTTAGAGGAATTATATCGGCGAGCTACGAGGAGCAAGACGCAATATTGGAGTGTTGCAAAAAATGTGTAAGGACCTGAAGGAGGTGCAACACGAATGTCAAAGTATGTATACAACGCAATGCAAAAGTCAACGTATACTACGAAGTGCAGTCTGTCAGGGGTTATAGTATTCACTATACCATGGTATTCATATCATGGTATCAATACCAGCAGTCTGTCTCCCACATAAGAGAGGGATTGCTTTATGGCTGAACAACACTCGAACATATTAAAAAATTATTTAAAAAGCACAGAATTTTTAATCGGAATGAAGCCGCTTCTGTATCTGGTGTTCATTTATAAAGAAAGTTCATTAAACTGGCATTCTTATGAATAACAAAAGCTGGTCCGGCGCGACCAGCCAAAAAAAATTGCTGCTGTTGTCTGTCCAAAGTGTGAGTGAACCTCAACTCGTAACAGAGCTTAACAACTGAACACTAGTCGCACTTTTTGGAGGAGAATATTGCACAAAAGCCTCGAATTATTTATTTGTAAGGTCCAACTCAATTGAGGGAATATGCCACACGTTATCGTAGAGAAAGAGTGACTGCTTGGTGACTGATTTGGAGTGATGGGGATCATGAGTCCTAACTTATTTGAAGAAGCTGGCAACAATACTGTGGTGAGAGAACGACGCTACGGAGACATGAGAACTGATTTTTTGTGACGGCCAGTTGACTTATTTGATTCTTTTAGGATTCTTCAACTTCCACACCAGCTGTCAACTTGTATTAACTTGTTTTGGACATGTATCTTGTCCACCGCAGGGTTGCGATTTGATGTCTTTTTTATGGGAAACTGTATGGGAACTGTTTTAGCTCCACAGCAACAGCAATATGTATACTTAAGGAAAACATCCATCGAACTACTCGCAAAAACAGTCACAAACAATCGACAAAGTACTGAAAAATTGGATTGACAGGATGGGCTACTGCCACACCAACCATGGTAGCAATTTAAAGAGTTGGACGTTGTACTCTCGTCAATAAAGCAACAATCATTGAAAATTATTCAATTTCAATGAGAGATTCAAGAAGAAACCAAGCAACCTCTACTGCACATGTCTAATCCTTTAACGTCACATAGTAAGTACTGCGTGCATTCAGAACTTGTTATCCTTAAACAGTGCTAGGAGGCGATTATATCATCATGAGCTAAAGGCCTTATTTCAACTTCAAAAGTAGCATCAACCCAGTAAGCTTCCGTAGTAGAAGTTATATGCTGAAAAGCTATGGGAAACGGCAGTAACAAGGACAGCACTCAAAAGATCTGAACAGTGCGGTTCACTTGATTAATTTGATAATAATTCACCAGAAGCTTTCCGAGCTAAACCCCTCCATTAATACATAATAAAAAAAAACCCAAAGGGATCCTATTATCACACAATTAATCCCGCTCACATTAAACCTCACTATAATTCGCGCTGTCAGATAATTATTACAAACCATAAAAAAATAATTTCCTGCTATAAATTATACATATACCTATATGCACATACTCGTATCTACCACAAACCGTCATAAAAAAGGAGGATACTCAAAATGTCAATAAATACCCGAGTGTCCTCAAATTGATTAAAGTTCGTACGCACTTAATTTAATCCAATGAATATTGTAATACACATCCGTTTGCACTTAATGCGAATAAAAAATAAGTTACATTAAATTAAATGGTATGTCAGTGATAACACTTACGACTTGCTTGGTAATCGTACCCTTGTCAAAGGCAAACGAATGTGTAAAATTAAACCCAAATGTACACAGAACAATTTTCAACATTCTGGCACACATCCCCATTTGCATATCAACACATCATCACCAGAGCTATGGAGCCCCATGACGACAGTTTCAAAATTTTTGAGGGAAGATACAAAATTGCGATTACGAGCCTCTTTCTAATTGGACTGCGGGTGGGTACCCTGTCTCAAGTACACCCGAGAGACGGTTGGGGTCTATCTGCGTAAAATGAAAACATAGGACGAATCGATTACCCTGATCAAGTTGCCGGAACCGGAAGCACGTTTTCGCATGTTAATAGCCTTGTGTCTATCAAGGTGTCGTTGTCGGCACAACATGTTCGTGCGCTACCCACATACATATGTACGCCATTACAAAAAAAAAAACACCTTAAAACGAACTTTTTATGGAGCTCATCTTAGAGAGGACTAATTAAATCTCGCAAAGTGCCCCTGGACGTGAAATTTCACCAAGAGTGATGCACGAGAAAAGTTATACTCGGAAGGATGCACTTAAAACTCGTTGCACCTTCGGGCAAGGTGCACTCTCAAGTGGCAAACAGCCCCTGAACAGTGACTTGAAGATGTCATTGCTAGAAGTTGAGAAGATAGTTCAAGTTGATACGCCTCAATGTCACGTATCCTCTTTGAGTGGGTGCAGCAGTCAAAGGAAAAGGCGTTGTGGTTTCCTAGGGCAATCCCAATGGGGTTGTCCTCTCTATGGTAGTGTTTGTCATTTTGTTTACCTACTCGCCGCAAATAGATGGTTGATGGTCTCGTGTCGGAATACGGGCAAATATTATCACATTAACCACACATGCGAACGCACTTCATGTTAAGAAGGATTAAACCGAGTCCTTAAGTGTCACAGTTCAGCTAATTAAACTTGTTTGGGTTTGCTAGGGGAAAAGACAAATCAATTTTTTTTTCACTCACATTTTACTCTCATTTGGAAATGAATGTCAAGGATAACTAAGTATTGATCCCATTTTAATATGTTAAACGTATCTACGAGTATGTATGACAATAATATTCGCAGTCGTGCGGACGGATTAAATGGCCTTAGAGCGAAAGGAAATCGGGGAAGGGTTATTTTTGAGGGGAAGCACGCTTTTCGCACTCTTTAATAACGATTTTTAAAATCAGTGATGGACAACAATCATGGATTTTGCAGGAGAGAGTAGTGGCAGGATCGTGGGGAAGGGTTGAAATTTGGGCAGAGTTTTGGACCTGACAATAGACTGGTGAACTGGCCGGTGAAAAGAATAAAAAGCTTCTTCAACTACTACACCAAGAAAGGAGTTGGCTTCTGGCTGTACAATAGACCGCATAGAGTTTGAGTGCTTCTGGGATTTGGTTGCCCTTTAAAAATTCGGTGAAGCCGCACACAGCAGCGTTACTACAAACTCTTATCAGGAACTTCAGGGCGTTAATTCCCATCCATTGGTACGAGTTAATACTTGGTAAGACCTTCAATAAAATTTAAACTGTTCTCTAGATACATGGTACCTCAATGGTGAAACTTAATTGCCACGGGGCCTAAGGCTCGAATTGCATTAAATTACACTAAGTAGGCCTGTTTACATAAATCGCTGTCTGAGTGACAGAAATTTATGAGGAACTGGTGAGATTTCGAACAGGTATTTCAAATCTATGGCTCATGATATAATACTTAGCGAATCATTCTAAATTTCTGATTTAACATTCAATATCGAGTGTGAAGAGGGAACATAATCCGTGCAACACTCAGAAGGCATCTGAGGACTTGTGGCCACTTCTCTTAATTAAGTTTCTGAGACGTGACTCACTGAACAGCAGTCATGTTAGAAATAGTGTGCGTTACTTTGGGCCAGCACTTCATGAATCATACTTTATTTGATTTGATTAGGCAGTGGAGTTGATTTGGTCAGATTTCAGAACTTTTATAGATGTGTCATCTGGCGGGTACAGGGTATTCGGCTGTTTCGATTCAGCTTGGACAGAAACAGTAGATGCTACTGTGCCCGTACTCAGCAACGGTGTTGGATTCTTATTTTACTCTGTAAAAAGCGTCCGCCTAGGGTCTTTGCAGGAATCGGCAACTATTTTCGTATTTGGTGTTGCCAGCGTCGAATTAACACTCACTTCAAAGGTAAACCATCAGATAGCTACCCCCCTATATCGACACAATAAACTTGACGTTGTGGACCCCGATCGTAATTCGGTTGTGGTACACTAATTATACATAACAATTGCAATTACAATTGCATTCTGCATTTGGTTAAGACTTCAAAAGAAAAACGTTGACCAAGTACTTTTTACGGGTGTATTAGTACATAAGTGAGACCACATCTTAGTATTCGCGATAAACTGACCCTTATTCCCTCCATCCAAAACAAATCAATTAATCAAGGTGAAGAGTAAATAAAGCTACGAGTAAAGACAAAATTCTACGTCAAGTTTTCTTCATTACTGTCAATTGCCCAAGTTGCCCATGATAGGCTTATTTGAACGGAAACGATTAAAGTCAAATGTCAAACTTTCTTACCAAAGAACGAATGGGTTCGCTCTTTTCGTAAGTGAGCAAAAGTGAACGAAACTTGATGAATCGAAGCAAAAAGCTATTATGGTCGCAGAATACAAATTCCTTGTATTCGCACAGTTACGTACGTCGACTTACGCACCCATTCGACTATTATAGTTCGGCCTTTAGTTCAAACAGAAGATGGCCAAGGTGTACTATGTACATATGTGTAAAGTGGTCGACGGTATAAGTTGGCGGAGAAACAGCAATCACATCCACCAAGCATTACAGAGAATTACATGAAATCCTTGTTTCTCCAACTACTACACAAAAAAAGGATTACTGGCAATGCTGGAGTGAAAGGAAATGGCACAGCAGACGAATTCGCCAGGAAAGGTTTTGATGTGGATTCAATAATACCTGACAGACATATACCAAAAGTTTCATAGACATTCTTACCGTATATATAGCCAATACGCAATATTAAAGAGGTTCCCATCCACAGCTAGATTTTCAAAGAATAAGAAAAATAGCGCTATTGCTAAAGGTTATGGCATTGAGCAAGTTTGCCTCCGATCCGATTGAAATTACACTTTGTTATATGCAATGCTTTCAACCTCACCTAATCGTTAGTAATGTAACGACCTTGTTATGCATAACTTCCACGGTTCGGTAATTTAAACAGAAGTATCATAAATGTGGTGATGCTGGCCTTATTCTTCGGAGTAGCTAGCTGCAAAGAGCCATTTACACTAATTTCCTAAAATCTGCAGCCGTTATTTACTTCACCCACATTTGACCCGCATTCTCGCCCGAAATCGACCTCATGATTCCCGGCTATAGAGGGACGACTGATTCAACAGGATGTTGAAGTTATACCCTCCATCTGGCCATTTTGTCTTTCAAATCATTTAGTTCGTCTCTCAAAATAGATGTAGAGAACAACACCATTCACGGCGGTGAAACTATAATCTCTGAAGTGTCCACTTTGGGTTCCTCAAAAATTAAATCGCTTTCTTTAGATGCCAGATAATTCCATCCTAAATAGGTGCGACAGAAAACTTTTGAAAAGCATGGCAGACACCACTTTAAATGCCTTTACTCACAAATAGAATAAAGGCAAAACCCACCCCAAACACCTCTCAATCCCTCAAAGCATTCATTTCCAGGTAACTAATTGCATTTAATATCCCTGCAGCAAAACAATGACCTCAACACAGATTAACTTTCCGCAAACAATTACCATAAAAGGACGTAATGCGTTTTTTTTTAAAACACTTGTAGGAAATCACCATCAACTTTTCCCCAGATTACAACAACCGATCTAAAGTTTAATTAAATGAAAAACCAATTTAGCTTAACACGTTTTCTGCATTTAAATCAAGGCCGCAAAAGGACGACGCAAATCCATTGTTCTTCACGGGAAAAAAGAAACACAATCGCAGGAAATGTTTTCCCGAAGAAGATACTGCAGAAAGGATCTCAATTGCAGTACTCGGTTACTTCTAAGAATGTTTCTTTCCAATGGCATATCGGGAAAGTGGATTCGATTGGGGATTGGTGGCGAGCGTAGTCAAGGATATTGCCCCCTAGTGCAACTTGCATTCATGCGATGATACGATGCGGTGTGGTTTTGTGTATGTCCTTTGCGTTTCTGGTTATTTTAAATTGGATTGTGCTTTCAATTTGTCCCTCCGAAGGTTATGCTTGCATTTGAGTTATTGAAACTATGAATGTATTGCACTGGATGCTACAATACAGCAGATTGCAGAAATTTTATTAGTCCCATGGCACTAAGTAGTTTCTGAGATTTTCTGAGTTTTACCGCAATTATGTGTAATTTTATTGGGGCGTTTCCTTTTACAACCCTTTATGCAGAACATCTGCAAGTGTTAGTACTCCATTACTTAGAAAGAAAAAACAGGGCTTTCAAGGTAAACCACAACTTTTTGCTGTAAATAAATAAAATTAGGAAAAACTCATTATCCATTGCCAACCCTTTCCTGGAATAAGTCAATTAATTCACCTTCACCAACCGACGCGGCACCACAATAAACTTTACCGGCAATTGAAAACGGTAAACTAAGTCATCTTTTACCTGAATGTCATATCGTCTATCCCTTCACCTGGAGTTTTTGGGAATATCTGCGCTGCGTCTACCTGGTGACGCTGTTCCTTAATTTTTTCCCTCAAAATTTCAGAATCATTTTCGATTTTATTACGACGTCTGCAGGTACATAAATGCTATTCTCAGCGTGTGGGATATAAAGGTGTTGCGTATTAACAAACATTAGTTCAGTCGTCCTGTGACTTCCTTACTGTTACAGAGTGTAAAAGAGTGTCTTCCGCAGTTTCAATATGGGTGCAGCACAAAGTAGCGCTTCAAACAAGATTCACCAGAACGTCATTCGTTCTCTACGCAAAAGGATAAAGCGGACATATCGCCACATTCTACAAAAGAAAACGCAAATTAAAATCGATCCAACAAATATGCCGAGGTGTTCATCATTTCGCAGTACGTGTTGTTTTCATTGTCAACATCGCCATTCGAAGAAATGTTGCCGATACCCTGGAGATTCCAAGTCAGATGCTAAAACTTACGCCAAATGGAAGATGACGTTCGAGTTCCCATCCGAGCCGATAAGACCTACTCGCATTCTTGGTCTATCAGAAGCTGTAGCTGGTCAGTTCAGTCCTAATTTTTTTCCCGCATTTTCCGAAAGAATCCCATGGAATACTATAGAAGTGCCAAAAAAACCGAAAAGAAAAGTTTCACTTAAACTCAACAGCTGCAGAGTGTTTCAAAGAGGGACTGTTGCAAGGACGAGAATTCCAAAAAGACCGAAAAGAACGCAGACAGCCCAGAGACCCAAACGAACCAGAGCAAGGGCCGGTGGCAATGGCATCATTATTGTACAGAGAAACTAAGTAAAAATAAAGATATTGTTGAAATTAATAAATAAGACAGATTTGTATACAGTGAAATTTATTATAAGATAATAAATATAAAGAAAAAAAAATAGAAAAATAATTGTGTTTCGGTTTTTTGTATTGTTGCACATCCTTTGCAGATCTTTTTAAAAGTTTGTTGCCTTTCTATACAGACGATCAACCTCAGTACGTAATGACTGGATTCTTCGCTTTATTCGATTGGTTCTTTTCCACAAATCACTAAATACACACGGGTATCAGGATCCGATGAAAGATTATAGCAAAATCCGGAAAACAGAAATAGGGGTCTGCCTTTTTTCTGAAATTGTGCAATGTCGCATTTTGAAAACATAAAATTGAAAGGACTAATGGACAGTTTGAGAAGGTATATTAGTAAACTGCGCGACTTGGTTGCATGTACATATGTACATACCTGGTCTTATATTATGCCTTTCGTTTGCATATCAATCAGATTTAATATTTGAACCAATAGATTGACCAAATTCCGTAAATTTGTGAGCTTAAAATTGCGTTCTGTTCTTGCGAGTAAATGGAATGTACCTCGTACTACAAGTAATGGTTAAAAACATGGCCAGGATCACTTTTTGGAAAATGGAATTGAGAGCTTCTCTATAAACTCTTAATTTTCTGAAAAAATACTACTTTTTATGGCATAGTAGTAAAGTATGTTCGTGGTTTTTAACCTAATATTTCGGTACACTATTGAAGTGAAACTTTTTTAGGCCCGGTAGGCTGTGAGGAGACTCGCTAGAGTAGGGGAGCGTCGCGGAGTGGGGGAACTCGAGTACGGCTGTACTTACACGCACCCCGCTCTTACTCCGATCACTGCGTCACTGTACATTCTGTGTCTGACGCGCTACCTCGTGAGTAAATAGAGAATTGCGCGTGGATTTGGCGTGACGCGTGTTGCTGTTATTGTTGATGCATGAGCCGTCGCCAAGTTATAACCTACGATTTATCAAGTGTCAGTTAGTCTTGCGTAATTTATCTAGTGCATTAATTATTGTTCGTTTGTGATTATCGTATTCGAAAATTGATTAGGAGATTAGAGAGGTTAAGGTGAGTGTTGTTCAAGAATCAATGAGATTTTCGTGGATTATTGAAATGGTCGAAGTTCGTATTTATAAGTTTGAGGGTTTGTTTGTTAGTTTGTTAAAGCCTAGAAAAGTTTCACTTCTATCGCGCGTGATTACCACGCACCCAGTTTTTTTTTTAATTAATTATAAATGTATAAGATTCTATCGAACGTAATATGTGACGTATCAAGCCTTTCTGCAAACACTCATCTGCACGTACCAGTCTGGCTTCCGGCCCGGCAGATCAACCATAGACCAAATTTTCACATTAAAGCAAATCCTGGAAAAAATCAGCGAATTTCAAGTCGAGACTCAAGACCTTTTCATCGACTTCAAAGTCACATATTATACCACTCATGTGAGCTCTAATTGGCGAGCTGTACCAGATTCCGGCAAGAGTTGGGTTATTATATGACATTTTCAATCTGGGGCTATAACAGATAGTGTGCAGGGTGCATCAACTAGAAGATGTCTTCAGCAAATCTGTCCAGTTGCTGGGATACGTAGACGACATAGACGACATAGAGATCGTCGGTCATTCCCAACTGGTCGACATAGAGACTTGCACGGTAATTAAAGAACACGCGAGACGACTTGGTCTAGAAGTAAACGAGGACAAAACAAAGTACATGTTCTCAACAAACAAAGCAACATCTGTCCACCGTCTAGGACAAAACGTCACTGTTGACAACAGTAAGTTCGAAGTGGTTGAGAGGTTTACCTACCTCGTACTAAGCATTAACTCCACGAACGACACCTTAGTAGACATTTGACGAAGACTAACCCAAATAAACAGCTGCTACTCCGGTTTGGCGAAACAACTGGATTCAAAACTCCTAACTCAACTTATAGTGTGTTGTTTCAAGGCCGATAAAACTCTAATGACCAAATCATGACTTTAATATTTGAGCATGATTTCGGGTATATAGCCTAGCTGGGCTAGCTGTTCTAAGCGAAGCGCTTTATGTCTGTGGAATTATGGTCCACAACAAAGGTGTCTGAATATCGCGAAGAACGCGAACAATGAAGTCTTCCAAGATGTAGATTGTTGTGAGTTCATCAACATAGATCATTGACTTTAATCAGTCGCACAAGAAATGCGCGAGAGGTGGCAAATCACACGATCTTGAAGGTCAATTATACATACTTGTGGTATCTAGTCCGCATAAATTTTCGACCAAATATTCATTGATAATCGTCCGATAACTAACTCTATTAATCTTTGTGCGTCCGTTTCTGCTCCTTTTTGAAGAGATAAGGTCCAATGACGCCATCAGTGTACCCCAGCAATTGGACTAAATTGTCGATGCTGGCATTAAATCCTTTAGGGCCGCCAAAAAACTCCAATGAAAGAAGTCTGAAATGGTTAAATCGGGCGATCTTGCAGGCCAGTGCAAATGGCCAAAACGAGAAATTAAGCGGCTGGAAACTGTTTGCTACAGAAAGTTGTGCTGTTGGACTGTCCTGCTGAAACCACATATTCTCCAGACGCAATTCATCAATTTGCAGAAGTAAGAGTCGTTAATTATGGTTCTGTAGCGCTTTTCACCTTTCCCCGAACCGCTACTCCGGGACTGACCACGTCTGATGGTCTCACGTGTTGAATCAGTCTCCAAGAAGCGATCGGCTAGATGCTAAACGCCGCAGTGGGTTCCACACAACTGGGGTATCGACAAAACCATCGAGATCTGTCAAAATCATTGACAAAATTAACCCGCGTACGTGAATTCTGTTTCTCGGGTTCTGCTAATTTCACAAATGTCAAACTCGCGATGACATTAAACGCCATTTGCAAAAATGAGAGAATCTTCTTACAGGGTGATGACGTTTGCGCCTTCTGTACAAATCTTCACTGCTTATGCCATCGTATGCGGCATTGGAAATCGATGTATACTTGGTGGCTTCCGCTTACCACCGAAGGCACCTAAGGAGTTAGCTTTCGATATATCTATGTAAATGGGGTCCAAGGAAATAGAAGCATTGGTTTCTATACAAACTTCGATAGATGCTGGAATCGACCATGATAGCTGTCTTGCATGTAAAGGGGCTCAGAGATGTCAAGAGAAGAATATTCTCTCAAAAAGATGTGTCAGCCTAGAGATATCCAGGCAGATCTGACACAAGTGAACAAGTGCTTTTGGGTTCACTCATAAACTCATCTCAAAGTATCTAAAGAACACTTTATATTAACTCGTGCGTTTTCGAATACAAGAATGTTTTATTATCTCTTTTATTGCAAATCATTTCACTTTGGCGGTTCTGGTTAATTGCTTGCTTCTACAAAGTATCCCTCATAATGTTCATTTTCTGATTACGGTTCTTACTTCCAAGCAAATCTAAGAAATTTTCCTTGCAGAAGGCAATTAAAAATCTCGTGCCGTAATAAAAGACTCCTGAAAGGAAACAAAAAATAAAATTACCCGGTGGCGTGCAGATAAACATCGGATTTATTTCCGCAACCATGGGTGACTGTGGTTTTATAAGGAAATGCCTTCAGCCTAAGAAAGGAATAATAATTGTCGGAGATGATGGTGCCCACAATTACAATGGATGAACTGCTAGCCACATAAAAGGGGTTATCGGCAAAAGAATGGCCAAAAGCGTAGACCAAAGTAAAGCAAATGCCTTTGACTTTCTTATTTGTTCGTCTATAAGAAAAGAAGGGATTAGTATTCATTTTCCTTTTTTTTGTTACTTTCTTTTCTATTTTTTTGTGCTCTGGGTTTATGCCGAAGTTGATGGTCTTTATGCTGCTAGGATGACGAACTTTTTTTAAATGGGATGGTAAGCAAAAAAAAAAACAATGTAAAGATAATTCCCTAGACTAGTGGTGGCAGAAGAGAGCGCGCAGAAAAGGACGATTTTAGCTTGGAGCTTTAATTAAGGACACCCTATTGAGAAGCACACGCTTCTGCAGGATGCCTTATGCGATGAAATTTAATCACAAAAAATAATTCTTATATAATGCTTGTTAGTATTAATGGTGACTGAAGATGTTTTATGGAATAGAGTCGTTTGTCTGACAGCTTGTTAGTGTGCAGTGACGGATTTACTAGCAGTAACGCCTGAGGACAGCCTTAAAATAAATGTCAAGTCAATTTGCTTATTCGATAATGTCAGGGTTGACTGAGAGATTTGACTTGAATTTACCCAAGTAGTTAGGGGTTAGCTTGTACTGGAGACGCTACGCCCTTTCCTTTTTTGAACCATTTTAGGATTCGAACACATCTGAACTATCAACTATTGCAGAGTCTACCCTAGCTCCACTAACGTCACCATTCCTCTCAGCTCATTCTGCAGGACTAGTTGAAACACTTTTCTACCGACGGATCAAAACCTGACGACGCAGTTAGTTGTAGTGTCTCCTCCGATAGGCTTGAATCTCAGCCTCTTACTTCGTCCCCCAAGTCATTGTAGCGTGTCAAAGAAGTTTCATCCTGGCTAAGGAAAAACGTGGAAGATATCCTCATCTTTCCGAATAGCCAGCAGCATTCAAGTCATTGGAAGCGCTTTCCCTACAGTCAGTAGTAGCTCCAGATTGTTGATCGTTTCTTATAGAGATGGTGGAGCCTGGTGGGTGTCGTGTCATGAGGACATTAAAAGTCCGATGAACTTACCAGAAATAGAACAACAGCACCCTTTCTACCTGTAAATGTAGCCTTGGGTATACTGGTCACTACTCAAACTCACAAATAAGAGATGGATCGTATCGAAAGAAATATTTGTGGTGGCCAAGTGGTAAAGTTGGCGAATCCTAAATGTGAATTGCTATAGAAATTCGAGCTCTCTCGTATTAGCACTATAACAGGTGTCAGCACTGGGCATTGTCTAATACGCAAGCAAACAAAAGCTTAGGCGTGCATTCGAATGAGTTCTCTCGGCAGTTGTATGGACGAAGAAAAGGAGGAAACTATGCCTCAGCTTCTTTGCACCTGCCCAGTTCTCCCCAAAGAAGAGAAATTTATTTAGGACTGTTCTTCTTAAGCCACTTAGGCGATGTGACAAATTCAAATATAGTAGAAGCCTCCTATACTTCATCAAAAACTCCAATTGGTAGGTAGGGTAAATGGTCTTTCCCAAAATCCATGTGATATCACAGGGGACCTATGTATTAATTGCCTAAATGGGTCGGCCTTCTTAGCCGGCAGCCACTTGAACCTACCCTACCCTAACATTCCTCCAATCACCTCCATACTTGCTACCAGGTGGCATAAAACTATGAGGTCCTTTCACTGCTAATATATTAAGCAATTAGGAAATGAGTTTGTGGGTTTTATCTTCATACCAAAAGCTTCCGATTTTCCTTGTTGCCATTATAGAACATCGACCAACATCTTGAAAGTTCGCTCCTCTGCCCCATTTAACCACAACTCCAAATCGGTCCCTGTTGGACCATTCTTTCTCTCTCTCTCTCTCTACACACATATTCATGTCATAATGTAATTATTTTACCATTTCCTTCAGCTAGGATTATATGGAAATTCATTGTGATTTATCGGAGCCACATTCAATAAATTTATGTTGTTGATGTTCCGGAATGTTTCAATGATGAACTTTGTGCCCTTATCCACCAGAAAGCAGCTGCTCTGGATGTGTGTGGAATTTACATATTTTTTTGTATTTGTTTTTCCTCGAAGTTCTTTCCTTTTCGAGATGGGGAAATGCAAAATTTGTCAACAAGTTGGTTGACACTTTTATTTTATTTTAGATTATTGCTTTGGTACAATGGAATTCGTTAACGACGTCGTATTTCAGCAAAATGTTTCGGAACTCATGGAGTTGGGGATTACTGTCTGCCGAATACCATGTTCTGGAAATAATTGGTATCGTCATTGATTTCATGTATTGAGATGGCTATCATTGTATCATTCTTCTGGAACGCTTTGAGTAACGAAAATCATAAGGTAGTGACTCATTCCTTATTTCTTCATCATTCCAGTTTCTTATGAGTTCTATAAACTGCACGTTGAGGTTTCACAGTAAGTTAGAAGGAGATTGTTAATGATCACATCAAAAAGTCACAAGTGGTGTGGTGCACCCGTGGTTTCAAGTCGATTGTGATACATTACGTAGTGGGGTGAAAGACTTTCAAGAAAACGTCTAAGCAACATCTAAACGGCAGTCGGCATCAACTGAATCTTCAATGTCTACTGTGTCCCGACTATGATCAGCCAAGGGTACGAACCACTTCCCTATCTCAAGTGAGCGTGTCCTTAAGGAAGGATTTTTTTACCGCCTCGAGAATAAGCATCTGTCTGTAGACTATATCATGTCTTAACTTAGCATGCTTAGAAGTTTCATCCACTTCCAAACTGAGGTGGAATTCTGTTTTTGAAGATGGGGAGCAATGGTCTCTGTGGAAGCCTCGATAAGTTCCCCTTACATATTTGGTTTAAAGGATTACATTGAAGGAATACACTACTTCATTAGGCATCAACATTGAGAAAATCAATGGGTCAAGCGAAATTGATGGTCCCAATTTTTAATCAAAGCTGTGTCAACATCAAAATTGACACTCAGGGACTAACAATGCTGCAGTTGGGCCAGCCATAGGCAGTTCATTCGCAGCTTCTTTTATGCACTAGTGACCAGGTACCCATCCGAATTTAAGTTCATTGAAGCACCACAGGCACCAAAGACGACTGTGAACAAACTCGAAACTTTTAATGGTAAAATATTAATTATTTAACTTATTTTTAAATTATGTTACAAGATTATTATTTTGTACATGAGCTCGCTTGCTTCATATATTTAACACAACAGAAAAAAAGGAATCGAACGAGATGGTGTTTGGCTCACTGTTCTCAAAAATCAGCCATCTACTTAGCCTAATCTAGCCATGTCATGAAACTCCAAAAGGAGGATGTCAAGCTCCATCCCCATGATCTGATTGAATAAGGCAATCGGGCCGCTTTGGTCAGATTGGACATGTGAACGCATCTACAGGTCGTGTGTAGATGGCGTATATCGCTTAATGCAATACGTAACCGCTCGACCGCCACTATCTACTCAAGAACTACCAAAATCAGGTGCTAATATTTCACGAAAATATGAAGGATTTCCAGTACGAGACTTAAGGGCCCGACCCATAGAATCCGTCGATGTCGTTCCGTTGAACGTTAGCGTTGACGTTCACGTATTGCCGGAAGGAACCGTCCCATAAAATCCGTCGCATACCTACGTTGACAGATGACAGCCGCTGACAGTTTCTCAATGCACTCTCCATATCTCAATGCTTCCACCAATGAATGTGCTTACTCTCAATTTGTGAATGCGTGAACTTCATTATGTGAATGTGTGAACTTTAATACGTGAATGTGTGAATTGTCGACGCATCAACGGATTAAAAAAGTAGAAAGTAAACCTACTTTGTCCGTCGAAGTTTATACATCCGTTGGTTATAGGCCACCTTTCATATGAATGTGTGTATTCTATTTAGCTGTCAGTTAAAAAGGACGCAACAACGGATCAACGGATTCTATGGGTCGGGGCCTTTAAGTTTTCAACTGCGACAACGTTTTAGCTGTCGAACTCATTTTACGTATTGTTAACGTAAGGAGTTAGCAGTCCTTAAACATAGCTTAAATTTATTCACTTGGCAACGCCTCTGCAGACAGAGTGTTAAAGTGTTATACTGCTTTATATGTACATACATAAGTGAGAGTGTAGTCATTTTATACAAATTTCGTAATTTTCGAATCATTTTGACCTTTCATAATTGTCACGCCAAATTGAGCACAATACAGTACCTACGATGACCGTAAGAAATTCTCCAGTTCCGAAAGAAGTCGCTGCTTGTAAAGGATGTTCTCCCAAGCCTGCTAGGGCTTACAACTTACTTTTGATCAAAAACGTATTTTTATACCGAAAGACCAATTCATGATAAAAAATAAAAAATATTCTAGCAGCTAACATTAATGAAGCTCATTCAGTGTGTCAAATTTCGGGTCACTTATTCGAGCAATGGTGGCCGTATGGTACAAATAATTTCGGCTTGTCGTAGCTCCACAGAAAAAAATCGAACGGTACCAAATCGATCGATCGTGGAGGCCAATTGACAGATCTTTATCTCGAAGTCAACTTATCGTCAAATTGTGTTTTCAATAAGTCGCTGGTTGTTGCCACCGTATGTTACTTAAGCCATGTTGAAACCACGTCTCGTATAGACCAATGTCAGCCATATTTTCAACGATATAAGTGTGTATGCACTGATCATTTTCAACTAACACTGCAATATCATCTTCCTGCACCAATAGGATCTTATACGTGTGTATGCCTAGATTTTTGTGTAAAAATTTGCACTAAGTTGGACGCGAAGAGCACCAATTGCTTTTGCATCATTTAGAGAATATGTGGAACGAAATGGTTCCACACCTCGACAGATGGCTTGCTTGGATGGACGATTTTGTGTGCCATAAAAATCAAGAAGTTGTCTACCAGTTTCGCGAATTGACCACCGATTTGCGAAGTAAATTTGATTGCCTTCTTCACTCGTGAGTATGTTTTTGAAAAACATTTTTTGCGAAGCCAATTTTTTTCAATTTGTACTAAGAACAGACGTCCAAATTTATTTAAAAATACTGCCTGTGCGCAGTATACAGCTTCTAATTTTAAACCGCTTATACGAATCGTCGTACGCAACTCCAAGCTTTGAAATTAGTGACAAACGGACATCCGCAATCCAGATGGAACTTTCATTTTTGATCAGAAATACGTTAACTTTCCGTCGGCAGTCCTTATGCCACACCATGCAACAAAATGAATATACCCCATGGGCATCCCTGCCATCCCATTGCACTCCTTAGACTAGACATAAACTCGCATTGAGTGCTATTGGGTCCTTACATCTAAAGAAAGGTTCAATAGAGATAAAGGAACAATTGGCAGACTGTTGACTTAACGTGTTATTTATCACATTGAAGCTACTCCTTTGGTCTACTCCGTGAAAAGCATCCCTTTTCCTCTCTACGCAGTTTTAATCGAAATATAAAATCTGTCATCAAAGAAACCATGTTAACCTCTTCTTCTAGCTAAAACCGAGAATCCTTTCTCTCCTCATCCCCATTTCAACTGCAATTTATTACTCCTTTCAATACAAAGAAATTGTAATGAAAGGACCTTCGACATGAATAAAGTTCAAAGCCATAACTAATTGCCTGTGGCATCCTTTCTACACTTAAACTGAAAATAGATTTATTCCATCACACAATCTCGTACGATCAATCAACAAAACCCAAGTCTACATAAACTTTTATAGATTTTTTCTTTCACATTAATTAATTTAGCATTCGAAGAGCTACTAAAAAATTTACCAAATCCAATCATTTACACATAAAGGATGAGAAGCCCCCATCACATTTCATTTTAAACCCATTGAGGACGACAAAAATATTTTCGCCGAAAAACCATCCAACCAACCAACAGGCCAACAAAAATAAAATCGTCGCGTAAATATTTATGAATGAAAATTCGACAAGCGTCGCGCATTCCTGTTGACTGATAGCAATGCATTTAAAAGCAAATAAAATTTTTCAAAATATCCATGCAATTTAAATTAAATTTTTTATGTTTATTGGCAATGATTCGTGGTATTTAGTGGCACAAGGCTGACACTCATGTGTGTCTGCGAGTATGCTAATGAGTTCTATTTCCTTTATTTTATTGGAATCGACACGAGACATGAAAGGCGTAAATCACCGTGGATCAGTCTTTGAAAAGAGGAACTGAGTTAAATGGAAAATAAATTTGGCGCAGATGTTAAAATTGGTTTTTCATGTTGTCGCGAGAGTTGAAGGACAGGACAATCCCCTTTTGTGGGATAGTTTATTTTGATGGGCATAATGTGGAATAAGTTTTACGATCCTTGGTGGTTTTGATAGTCATAACTTTTGGCCAACTGGAGAAGTTAAATCAGCCAGCTGATACATAAATTGTTGGCCATGGAAGTTTTAAGCTCGTTTGCACCCTATAAAACTGAACTTTATGGCCTAAAATATTTCAGTTTAATGCATATAAGGGTTGTTGTCTGGGTATCCGCTAGTATTATTCGTAATTAACGTATTCTGGGTAGCGGTGTCTGATTCATATTGCAATGCAATCATCATAAAATATCCCACACTGAAGCCTTGCTTCAGAGCTTCGTTAACTTCCATTAAAGCATAGTACTGCTCCGATTGTAAAGGGTGGTTTCTGATCGTTTCAAAATTGCTATAAAATCGACCAGCTCAACACTCTTCAGTGACTGTTGCTTTATTGAAGAGAGTACACTTTTCGATTGTTTTCGGAAATGGCGGTTGTCTTAGCAGTAACCCATCGGCCCAATTTTTCAGTGCATTGTCCTTAACAGTTCCCCATGAAAAAAAATTCTGCGACGTCAAATCGCAGATGCGCCGCGGCCATGGCACGTCTCCAAAATGGCCGAACTAAATCTCATCCAAGTTAAAATCGTTGAATTGCGGTCACAGAAATCCGTAACCATGAGCATTCAGTTCTGCCAAACGCTAGTTCCCGTATCATTTTCAAAGTGATCGCCACTACTCTGGAATCCCTTCCAGAATGAAAATGAGCTTCGGCCAGAAAGCGATCAAAATCGAATTCATTGTCCAACTGATTCAAAGCTCTTACAGGGAAATAATAATGAAGCGGATATGTAGTCATTTTGATTCCACTCTTGTGTGATTTTTCGCGTCAGAGAACTGCAACTGATATTCAGTTCTAGGGATTCTTGGATGTTCATGCACATTTTGGGCTACAACAGCAGTTCCTCCATCTGTGCCTTTCGGGCGAGCATCCAGATTAGTGCCCATAAGCATGCCATTTTTACCAAATTTCGTTATGAATCCCCTTACACCAGCCTCTGAAGGAGGGCCTCTATTAGGCTCGTTGAGTTTTCCTCCCCTAGCTTAATGTTAGGAACAGTTTTTGATGCGGAAAATTTGTATTAAGAAGGAAGCAGGTATTGGGATCATAGGAAGTATAAAGAGGCACTATATCGTGTATTGATCGGAAATGCGTCTTGTAGGCTTAGCAAGTTCCAATATGTCAGCGATTCCCTTCTTCTGAGGTGTGTCAGATCCCGTATCGTTCAGACCCCTATATGTACTGTTTTAGCATCGCTGTTGCAGGACATTGGTAGAAGTAGTATTCCACATCTTCCCCCTCCTCCTCCCAGTTGGCACAGATTGTGGTTTCAACTAGCCCGATGCGAGTTAATGTTGCCAACGTCAATATTGCGTGCCCTTAAAAAGAAACCACCAGACAACTCTTTATATGTAGAGGGTCGTAATGCCCCAGACTTGGGCTTTAGGTGTATTAGTCATTTCCCTTCCACACTACACTGTTTCTTCGAACAGAACACCACTTAAATTTTTTATGCCTGATAGAACTTAATAAATTTGTGAGGCTTCCCGGGTTGTCTTCCATATGTCCTCTATCATTCCTTTTATAGCTAAGTGTCTATACATGGTCTGTTTCCTCAAAGATATTCTCTTTGGCTAAGAGCTTAGTTTTTGGCAGAACCTTTGATGAAAATGGTGCCAAGGTAGCTATCGTTTAGAGTTTGGTGAGTTTACTCATTAGTTATTTAATTTTGCAAGCCCCATCTTATCCTAAAGGTCCTTCTACATGCGCAAAACGCATTTCCTTTTTTTCATTCTCTTTTCGTCTTTAGGGAAGTCTGGAGTCTTGTGTAGTTCCAAATTATTTTGACTCGTATACAAACAAAAAACCTGCGGACAAACGTTTCTTTCTAATGAAGTCAACAAAAGCCGCTGATTAGAAACCATGGAAGACTTGATGAAGAGTTCATGAACTTATGAAGGCATGCTCAGTAAAATAAATCTCCTCGGTAATATCATGCACAAAGAAAATTTTAAAATTCAAAACCATAACTCAAAAGCAAAATTGAAACTTATCATTGATGCTTAAATCTAAAAGACTTTCACCTTCGACAAAACATTCTCCATGTACAAAGGACATTGGAAATTCAAATCCAACCCGCACAAGACTAAAAAATGATTCAATCTATCGGATGTGTTCCACACACATACTCTTTGTAATAATGCAAACGACACGTTCCATCTGAGAGCAAAAAAAAATTCCTTGCTGAGCAGAATAAAGGATTTGTTTGTTTTTATTTTTTCTATTTATCGGATTAAGAAATGAATCAATTTTCCTTTTGACTCTTCATAAATGTGAGCTTTATTTGCTTAAATAAAGCATCGATAGTTTCTCTTGGCCCCAGAATCCTAATAGAATCACTAAAAGCCGTCCAAGAACCAAATGTGTTCATCCAAATACCGCAAATGTAAGCAGAACGGCGAGTATCTCTTTGTTTACGGTAAGGTTACACAGATTTTTGTTTGTTTGTTAGTTTTAGATACTACACATCCCACAAATAGACACAAGCACGTAAAAGACCTGAAACAATTTTCAGTAATGAAATACTTGAGCTTGGATATCGTTGCAGGTAATGTGAGTGATTCTATAGAGGTCTACAGCAAGCAAACGCTTCATTTCATAAATCTCAGTTAAATGCCAAATGCTGGTGTCTAAATTTGACCCAACGCAGACAGAAATGTTGTTTGCTTCGAGAGACATACGTAGTCAAAACGGGTTCGAAAAATGTTTATGAACGATCGTTCGTACTAAATTTTTGAGGAACGTTTTGATGCCGAGAATCGTCAGAGGAATGCCTTATCGAGGCAAAAAGAAAAAAAATATTTAAAATTTAGAACTAACAGTCATAGGGCCTTCCTTCGACTTTTGTGTGCTATATTTTTGCACGAAAGGAAGAGAACTAGAGTTTAATGTCGTATCTAAAAGGTTGAGGTGGCACCCGATAAGGAAAACTTAGACCAAGACACATAGGTCCATTGTGCTACCACTAGGTAAGAGCAGATGGGTCACTCTGCCCGCTCCTGGAACCAATTACTTTTCTTTATGAACTTGTTAACGTTAGCAGTAGAGGTATTATTAAGGCCATTGAGACCATCGAAATAGTTAGTATAGCCTTCTTAATGTTAGCAAGTACAGGACACGTGAACAGGAAGAGTATGATCGTGCAGTGTCCGATTTTTACGTTGGTTAGTGTAAAGAGGTTTCCTTTGGTCTAGCTATGGTCGTAGTTGCCTGTGGACAAAGTCGGCTCTATCTGTGGTTAGCTTTATTTTACACATCCACGTAGATGAA
Source organism: Blera fallax (assembly GCA_946965025.1). Taxonomy (NCBI): domain Eukaryota; kingdom Metazoa; phylum Arthropoda; class Insecta; order Diptera; family Syrphidae; genus Blera; species Blera fallax. The sequence goes on from OX337248.1 coordinate 73,316,773, forward strand.
GATGAGGTACGTAGGATAAGACATTGGTGAGTCAATATTGGCTATAATTTTGCTATTAGTACCGGGAGAGCTAAGCCTTGCCAATTCGTCAGCTCGTAGTGCCCCGGGAAGTCACAGGGACTCAGCAAAGGGTGAGGCTGTACTGTCCAGACAGCTGGTTAAGAGATATGCGGTAATTTTTCACTGCCATAGATATTAAAATGCTGGATATGAGGGATTGTCTGGCTGTCGATATTCACATGGTACCTATAAAACTATATCTTCCGCAATTTAGCGGTGATTTCGGCCTGAAAGACACTGCAATGCTTGGGAAGGTTAAAGGAGAGATGCCTAAGTCCGGCACTGATTCCGTCCTGGATTGTGGACCCATCCGCAAAGATAGACAGTGAATTGTTGTACGGCACACCGTCCGGTATCGAGCGTTAAAAGCCTAAGCTGAAATTCATGACAGAGAAGTTGCTCTCTGTGCCGGTGGTGTAATCGTTGAAAAACTTGTTCCTCTCAGTAGCCCAAAGCACTATCAACTGAGACACCTCTTTGATCTCTTTCCAAGAACTACTATTGACGACTATTAAGTTCCTCAATGTCAATATTAAATTCAGGAAATATGTATGCACAACATCTCTGATAAGATTTGTTATAGCGTAGTCCAATGCGCCCTGTCAATGACCCATTAACTTTATATTTACACAACACTTCTTGATAGTCTTTCAACCGTTTGTCATTTAAGTAAAAAGGTTTGGTTTAAAGATTTCAATTTGCATCATTAAGTAAGTAGAACGATATATAATCCGTCTGGCAGACGTTAAAGTTGAGAAGAGTAAATTTAATACTTCACGGCTATCGGTGTGGAAGTCTTTAAAATAAATTTAAAGTCAAAGCTGAATTTAATACTGTTGCTGACTTCAAACAATTTTACTCAGTCATTATATGTACATACGTGCAATCCTTTTGAGCAATGAATTTCAGATATAATGGAGCACACTAGGATTACGTATTTGATTACCAACACATGTACTGTGGTAATGAAAGAGTAAAAACTGGTCTTTGATGAGCCTTGTATGTTGAATGGAACCTTTATGAAGAGGTAACGAGCTAATTTGATGGTTTGCAGTAGACAACCACTTATTTTCCACATTCGTTCCAGTGCACTGTGCAATTGTGCGTCGTCGGTTGGGACCATTTTTATTTTACTTTTATCGAAAGAATTACAAATTGAAATGCAAATTCCAACCAAAAAACACAAACATAGCCTTGGGAAAAGCAATTAATTTACAGAGTAATAACGAGGGAACAGTTCAAAACTAATCACCTCTTTGACAAGGAAGTGCTGCATAGCACACAAAACTTTTAGATTAAATCGAATTCAAAGAAGATATGTAGTTTAAACTAAAAAAAAAAAAATTACTACAGTCATCAACATAGCTCAACGGGTTCGGTATAGTGCCAAATGTGCCACATAGGCCGTGCTAAGGCAGAGGCATGGCACTAGGATGTCCGTGGTATAGCAGTAACGGGGCAGCAATACCTTAAACATAAAGGTCTGTAATGTCTGTCTCAATACTAAGACATTATTCACAATAACACAATTTTTGTTGCTGTAATCAGAGCATGTAATATAACAGGGACATAGTGTCCTGCATCTTTTCAGCGCGTGTTATATTTTTTTAATGAAATGGACCCTCATCTAGGCAGCGTGTCCGAAAGAAGGAATTGAGAAGCTATCTTCTTACTTAAATCGTTTCACCTCTCGAGGGTTAAAAACGCCTTTGCGCGATCTTGTTCGGAATTCTGAAACGCGTTTGATATTCAAAGAGCTTGATTCCTCCTAAATTGTTCTGCTCAACGTTTAGCTAGGGCATCCCGCAGAGAACCTATCTCACTACAGTTATTACTCTCAGACGATTTTCAAGCATTGGCAAGAGAGGAAATCAGGAAATTAGTTGCGTGGTCTCCCAACCAAGGGAGAAAATACCTTGCTTCAATCCTCCAAAACCATTCTAAATCTCTCAAATTGCCAACTAGAAGGAAATGTCACTGAGAGCACTAGGAGGCTTATGATGACAATTTACTCTCGCATAAGAGCGTTAGATTTTAAATGAGCTCTCTAGCCACACATTATGCAATAATTGTAAACGTTGGTGGTTATCTATGGTAGACTAGTATTCTGAGCCGCATTGGAGAGAAATTCCAACCCGAAATTCCTACTTAAGTGGCAACACAATTACCCTTTTGGCTATGTCTTGTGTAAGGTACCTAATTGAATAACCATGCAATAAGCACCCAGCATTGGTTTGGAAAATGCCAGATCAGAGTCATACTACGTCACTAATTTTAAAGGAATATGCCTTCCAGATGTCATATCCCTTTCACGATGCTTCCATCATCTTATCACTCACTATGCACTACGATGATGGGACAAATCTTGGGCAGAAGCACCTTTCAAGGAAGTAGGACCCTCAGCAAAGTACCGAAGGTTAGTTTTGAGCGGTGGATACTATCTAACAAAAAAGCCAAATGCCAGGCAAATATAAGAGTGGAAATGTGAAAAAGAGTAGTCAATAAATTCTGCACAGTGCACAGTAGTGTTATTACAACTCCACAAATTATGTCACATTCCAAAGTCATTTAAGAAAATGCAAATATGTTTGTACCGATCTACTTGCTCAAAAAGTTTGGAATACTGCCTTAAAAACAAGATGTCATCGCGTGCCACTGACGACGGAATCCAGAAATGGGTGTCAAGTTTCACAAGGACTCTGCATTGGAACATTATAAGCAATGACTTTCAATTTTCAGAGAAACCGCATTACACACTCACAAAACGTGTTGAAATAGTGAATATTCACTACAAAAACGGTGGAAATATCGCAGAAACCTTTCGTTAAATTCGTACTGCTTTTGGTCAGCTCTCGGACAGGTTAGTGATGTGAAGTCTCCAACTTGTGTTCGTTCGGCAAGGTCAGATGAAAATATTGTTCCCAGGAATTGGGCCTATCCGCAACCACTTTGCACTGCATTTTGCATAAAGATCTTGGCCTACATATTTACAAGGTCCAGTTGACACAAGAATTGAAGCCAGCAGACACGCACTACGCCATACGTTCGCTGATTGGATGCTGGAAATGAATGAACAACATCATGATTTTTCACATAAAATTTGAGTGATAGGGCTCATTTCCATTTACCTAGGTACGTAAACAAACAAAACTGTCACACCTGGGCTTCGAAAACCCAAGAGAAATAGTGGAACAACCTCTTCATCCACAACGAGTGACAATTTCGTGCGGTTTTTGGTCTGGCAATGCCATTGGGCCAAATTTTTTCGAAAATAATGCTAGTGCGACCGTTTCAGTGAAAGGATTGCGTTACCAAACGGTGTTGACAATCTACTTCCCGTAAAGGTTTTTAAAATCATTTATTCAATACACATTTAAAGAGACATTGGCTGACAGACAATCTCAGTACCTGTGCATACCGACTGAGCTTACTTTTGGTGCGCAACGCGATCCACAGGAAAGAATAACTCCTAAATAGCGTCCTTGGAAAAAATACTTAACGTTCCATCATGTTTTATGCATAGGCCTTATCATAGGCCGGCTAGTATACGTTTAATCCGAGTGAATAGCTTACTTAACAAGTTTCACAACCTGTGTATCCATAACCCTATTTGATTTATAAAAGTGCAGGATGAGAGTCCATCCATTCAGCCATCATATTTTATGAGGCACATCCCTATCCTGCCCATACAAACCTCATTCTGATAATGTAATGTCGGTCTATATGACCGTGTTAATAAGCCGTCTGATATATCATATCACATCATACAGAGAGAAATGAAAAGATAATTGTGAAAAGGGAAAATTACCTCACACCATAATATTTGTTATATCCTTACGACCACAGAGATATAATTAAGTAAGGACAAATAATAATTATTTTCCTCCTCTCTCTCAGTCCTTGCCATCCATCTACACTAAGCCAACTTTAGTGACCAATAATATTCTCTAGCATTAAACACACATGTACGCACAATGATACCACGGGATTATATTGCCATGGCATAGAGGATTTATGTGATTGATGGAATAAATAAGGAGCGTGATTGCAAAAATCCCATTCATAACAAATGGCAACAGTTTCCTCCTCCCCCCTCCCCAGAGAGAATGGTTGCAATCTATCCGATACACTAAAATCAAAAGCGGAAACACAGAAATATTTCATTTGATGGCAAATCAATAAAATTGTCTCGCTTTCGATGATTATCTTGACGATGTGCTCATTTCCGCGGCAAATCTACAAATCGTTCACAGTCTACAGCAGCCTGAGTATAAATCAATCCAATGGGGTAATACCCGTACGTACAATGATATAAATAAGAGATGACGGCCAAACAAAAACGTGATGCCAACTGACAGTTGAGACAGAGGATTAAGTTTCCAAGTTCAGAAGATACAAAAAGTAATCTTTGAGTAAAATTCTCCATTACTCCCATCAAGTGCTACACGGCCTTTAGTGGCGCTTTTCATAGTACGGGACGTATTTATAAATCGACATGATTTGTATTCTTTTTTGTGGCGAGACTTAAAAGTTTAGGGAATAGGGTATGGGAGGTTTTTCATATTAGTACAGAGTTGAAGTTGTTCATTGATTTTATAGCGGTTCATCAGACCAGTGAACTCAAGAGTAATGTATCTACTTTTTGTCTCGCATTCACTCATTTTGGTTACGTATGGATTGGGAGGTTATCATGTTCATGACACGGGTCCAAACATGTTGTTGTAGTAAGAGAAAGCCTTCTCTAGTACGCCTTCATAATGGTTCGCATTCATTCTTAAATGTGATGATAGAAACTGCAATTCACATTGGCCATAATAGAAGACCGCACCCCACACCATTACACCCCGCTCACGACTATGGTGACGAAACAGATTTTTCTTTGTGTATGTCATGAAAATAGTAATTGTAACCATCAGGTCTATTTCAATTAAACCGTTTTTCGTCCGAAAAACCATGCTATGCCACTCGCTATTCCATGTCATGCAATTCCGAACAAAAAGCTGACGAGCCTTCTTACGAGCCGTGGTAAGAGGAGGTTTTTGTTTCAATTTTAACCTTTTCTGATGTTCAGCTCTCCGTAATACTCGTCTTAACGTGTCAATACTCGAACAGTGAGAATTTGACGATTCTCTGACAGTCCGTCTGTCTTCGGTAGGTGTAGTCACTTTTTTGGTCAGCTCTTTCACGTTGCTCCCATAGTTCGACTTATTTTTAAGAAAGTTGCAAACCACCGACTTGATCCCTCCAATTTTTTCGGCAGCATCTCTATAGGTAAAATTACGCTCTTTATAGGCAAGTATTTCGCCTTACTCTTCTGCTGTCGAAACTATACTTCGACCCATTTGTTTAAGCAACGTTTAAAATTTACAGGGGATATCAAAAAATTACCTTAAGCTTTGATGGTTTGATGCACACTTAAGCAATTGCCCCTGTCCCTATTCAATTGCTGAAATATATTTATGTTTGGATTCTATTTAAAGAATTCTGTTCATGATAGCGCGGTGGCTCAGTGGTTAGTTCGTTGGATTACTGAGCGGGAAGTTCTAGGTTCGAACCCCTGAAAACACCAAAAGGTATTTTTAACGGCCTCACCTCTCACGAATGTCTAACAACCTTCTAAGAGTAATAAGTGTCATGAGAAAGAAAGCGTCTCTATTTAAAAACAGACTTTCGGAAATGGCTCCAAGAAGTAGGTGCCTTCCACAACATGGTCGCGAGAAGCTAGGCTCTGGATCACATACGGTCTGTTGCGCCAAGTACTTGTATATGTGTTAAGGCCTTAAATTCTGAGCTTTAGACTCATCTTAAGCAACCCCAGCTTGAATTTTGACAGTCGATTGTGGTTATGTTTGCAATGGCAACCCTGTCCCTTTCCCCTTTCCCTTTTGTGTGTCGAGACACCAGGGATATCATATTTTAAATTCACGTGTCCTAATGAAAATTCCGTAGACTGTAAATCCCTACCGAATCGCCCAACGTTGTATTGTTTAAATCAATATTATCTCAGGAAAAAGAGTCTGGAAACTTCCTTTTTGGGCAGCGATTCGCCATTGCTCGGGTGTCGGTAGGTCGATCGGAAATTCATAAAATTCGACCTGCCGTAGAATACGCAATCGGCAAAAAAAGGACCAAAAAGGGCTTAGTAATAATTTTCTTTTATTTATATTTGATTTTTCGATATGCTCTCTGAATAAACAAAAAAAAGAAACTTTCGTCGAGATGAAAAAAAATTTGCAACCTTAGCTCCTGACGCCTCAACTTATTTCTTGATAAACACCAAACGGTGCGGGTTATTTGTCTTACAAATAAATCCAAAAAATACACACTTCCAAATTACATTAAAATGAAATTTAAAGTTGGCAGGCAGTAAATTAATGAGGGAAATTAAACAAAATCCCCAGCTATCCCCAGACCCCATGGACTGTGTTTACTTGGCAGAAAATATATTTTCGCATGGAAAAATAAAAATTGCTCATAACCTAGCTAATGTATGAGCTGCTTGAATTGAATTTTTGAAACATAATAAAATTGATTGTTATTTGTGAAATTCATTTCGAAATTATGTATATGTTTATGGGAGGATAAATCTATTTTTATATCTAACACGGTCGTACGGAACGATGTAATTGTTGACGTTAATTGCGTGGTGCTTGAAATATGAGTGTGCGGGTACCAGTTCCATTCAGGTATGTATTTCAATTTGCATAGATACTTTCTCTAACTGATTTAATGCTATTAAGACAGTTTATCATTGTAATGACTCAACCGTAATGCTCCAATTTTAAGTTCTAATTGATTTCAACAAATAGTTTTGACAGTTTTGAGGGTATGTTGGTCGATTTGGTGGACAAGATTCGTATCGTTTACGCTCCAAAAGAAAATTCCTTAATAAAGTGCCATCCATCAATCATAGCCACAAGCCGAATCCAATTATAGCATCCTATTTCGGGTAACATCGTCAATATGACTGGCCGCACATACCCTTCCTTTCAATTGTCTACGTCTCTAGGGCTTACCATGGTAACTCGTATTTCTTTTCAGTTTTTAGTGTTTACACTCGAATTAAAAAACAAGATCATACAAAACTCTATTAAGACAACTCATGCATCAGCAATTTAGGTCAGCCATCGTATTACAGGAAATTCAAGACAGCTTCACCAACTCCTGACATCAAAGATAATAGATGAATAGGTCTCTGTTGTCCCATGTCCCGGAATCATGGCTTACACAAAAAAAAAGAACCTAAACATCCTGTACCATAGTATACAATTTCCATATTTTTAAATTTGCAACTTTCCACACTCCATCAACTGTGTTATAGTATTCCGGATGCTCTTGGAGCACGTTTCCCCTTATTGTCCTGGATAGGCAATGTCAAAAGTCATTCGGTTAGGGGGGTAACATGGAATCGCATTTTGCCTCCTTTTTTGAGTTGATTCTGTTGATGGGCGTTCAGTCCGTTGGAGCGATAGTGGTTATGGCAATATCCCTAGAATGTAACACAATATCCCTGACCTCAAATAGCGGAAAAATGTTTCAATAGATAGACATTATGCTGAGTATCTAAATTGATTTATAAATCATCTGAAATTCACAACAACAATTGGGAATATTTTGCGATTGGAGAATAGAAAGGATCTGATTGTCTTGGCCATTTCCTTTTTTTTTTGATTTATTCATTTTGACAGTGACACTGATTTAAATAGAAATCAAATCAATCACAGAAGACACATAACCTTTTTGTGGATCAATTATTACTGCCTTCGTGCCTTCGACTTAAAAGGACTCCATTGTATTTCACTCCGATATTTTTTTTCAATACTGCTCACTTCAATTTTCTTCTTTTGTTGAGAAATTCTTACTTCTACCTTTAATCCGTATGCCGAAGCAAAAAGTGGTTGTCTTTTGAAGAGTACTCCTTTGAATTAATTTACGACAAAGGCAACCCATACGACAATATTCCAGATCCCTCGAATCCATAAATGAAACAGGGCTGTAGCAGAGTGTGGGCGAAAAGGGTCTGTCCCTTCACGGTTTGAGTTAAAAAAAAGTGTTCTTGGAAAAGTGCTCCATCATAAGTAGAAAATTGTGTCTGTGATATGGCGGCCATTTTATGACATTCTGGGTAGCTTTTCTCAACATGCCAAAGCTAAGTTGTCAGTTTTTTGACAAATAATCTCCTTCCGCTACTCCAGACTCACCATTGTCTTAAACCTTGATCTTCAATAAACCCCACATAAAGAAGTCAAATGGGAAAAACTCACAGGCAGCAAGGAAAATAAGACCACCTGGAACATAAGCGATATGGCCTGCTGTTCCATTCCGGTCCTCGAGAAATCTTCCAACATCTTTCTGGTCAGTGACAGTGGTGCGGCTACCTGCGACATCTTTGAAGAACTACGGCAATGTAACACTTATTTAACCTCAACGAATATTTATGGCTCTGTTTCGCTAATAGTTCGATGAATATTTTCCTTAAGTGAATCAATTGTTTGCAGATCATTGGAGTAATAACCGTTCTCAACAATTCTCCATAAAAAAAGGACCACATCTAAGTTCAAGTCGTTCGATTGTGGCCACAAAAAAAATTAATTATTGCGAGTATGTCTCCGTAGGGCACACCGTGCAAGGCACCGTCGTTGCCAGCTTTTTAGGAAAAAAGAATAGACTCCAAAAGCCAGTCACTCTTTAAGGATATATTGACTTCTCTAGGAATGCGTGTGGATTTTCAAAACCTCGAAGCCTTCAGTTTTTCTTGTTGACACAGCCTCCGATATGAAAATATTGCAATTGACGTCATTTGTCAGCTCATTTAAAGCCCACACATAGAAAGGATAGCGAAGCAAATGGTTATCCGACATAGACTCAGTTTCGAAATAATTTTTAAGGATTTCCCAACGAAAATTATTTTGTTTCATTTTTTGATGGTGCTACCTAGAGCAAGGAACGGGCTTTAGAGGAGAAGATTCAACGACGAAATATATGAGCTGTACAGCGACATCGACCTAGTCAAAAAAATGAGCATCAGTCGCCTAAGATGGCTAGGACGTGTAGAGCGAATGGACAACAATGCTCCGGCCCGCAGAGTCATCGATTCCCTCAGTAGACGACGACCGCACCCAAAATGGCGCGCACAACTAGAAGGGGTCCTTAACCAACTTGAAGTGCTCAACTGGAGGCAGTTCTCAAAATGCAGTGCTAATGACGGATTATTACTTCTCAGCGGATGTGTCTGATAAGTGCATTGGAATAGAAATTCATCGATTTTGTACAAATCACAGATGATTCCTTCCCAAACGGATACGATGATGGGGCTGATGCATTTGGTATGTGTCGGTCAGAAAGAGTTACCAAATCTGTTTTAATGTTCCGCGATAACAAAAAATTAAGATACCCAGTATCCTAAAATCGATGAAATTCGATGGCCTAAGGGATCAATGTGGAAAGGGAGAGTCTTATAACAATTTATTGAAATGTCGTCGTATCTACTTCTCCTGTCACAAGAAAAGTACTTTAGGCAACCCTCGGGTTCAATAACGCCGTCAAAGCAACGCAACGGTCTACTGAAACCTGTGTCACAAAACGTAACCATAAGTTCAAATGTCAGTCAACTCCGCACGTGAGGCATGACACATGAGCGAAGTGGTACATTCTCCTTACAATTATTAAATATTGAAGTTTGCCAACAAGCAAAGAAATTGGAGCTCAATAATAATCCAACTTCATGAACTTGAACAGTAATTTCATCTAATAAATAATTTGTTTGACGTACAGAATTGCACTTTAACCTACACCCTACAGAGTTGTCAAAAATCGAAAATTTATCGATATTGCGGTGCTATGGTCAGACCACAACGTTTATTAGTTTACCTTCGGCTAATTGACAAAATCCATTACTCATGTAAAAAACAAATAGAATTATTCCAGAATTATCTACGCACCTACATATCCTAGACTCATCGAACCATTTACAGACAAATTAATATGCATGCGATACAAAACGTTCCTAGCATCGTTAACGTATACAATGCAACTTAATTACACAACAAAATGTGTGGTAATTTGCATACAGGACGGCGGATACGTGCGTGACCGTCCGATATCTGTATTATAGGTCAGCTTACGTAGGCCACGATATGGCAAGGAGGCGAGATACCGCAGCACACATGCCTTAAATCATCTTTTTGCGTTCGTAGATGGGTTTTGCATACGTGTCGTGTTGACTTTTTCTCGCTGAGTGCTCTAGATACAATGCGCGTCCTATCGAAATGAAATATTCATTGGACATTGCTTGAATCCAAAATAAAATGCATATATCCTCAGAGGGAATAAAATGCATCTTCCTGTGCCAGGAGCTGGGCGGCACAAATTATTATTTTCATTTATTTAGTTTGCATGCCATGGTGAGTGCTGTGTATTCGAGGTTAAATCAGCGATCTTTGTTTGTTTAAAATTCAATGGAAATTAATACTAGTCCAGTTGGTTAATTGTTCAATAAATCATTGTTTACACCCAGAAGTTTATTACACCAGGGGTGGGAATGCTAGACAAACACATCTTGCCAGTCGGTATGGTGGATTGGTTAGTGAATGAGAACAGAAAGACGTAGAATAATAGACTTATGATTGTTTTCTGTTTTCTTTGGACTTGGACGTCGATTGGGGTTTTGTTTTGGTTCAAATTTTTAGATGACTGCACGTCGACCCTCCAATAATTCTTAAAAGGGGGTTCAGTAAAATTGTTTTACGGTTGAGTAGGGGAATTTTCCGAAAATACAAACTTATCTTTCATGACGTCTTAGAGGTAAAGATGCGTAGGTGTACTTACTTACACATGTTGTGTGTTTTTCTTCTTCTTCGTTTCCTTTTGTTCGGTGAGTTTTGATTAGGATTATGGGGATCATAACCCTCCCACTTTACTGCATTCCTACTGGTTCGCCTGTTAGGTTCGTTAATTTGACCTCAAAAAGTATCTGCAGGCCTCACCCGGTTTCGGATCACTTCGTCCCTGAGGCCAATTAAATGCTGCTGTTTTTGAATTCGTATGATCCAGGAGTTTTTGGCCCGCCTCTCTTCCGCGCTTGTTTAGGAACGTTGGCTGACATTGCCTTTTTGACAGGGTTCGAAGGATACCTCCTTTGAACATTACAATACCAACTGAGCCGATCCTGCTCCTGCTGTCAGCATCTTCATCTCAGCTGCCGCTAATTTGCGACTATACTTTTTTGTACATTGTCCAGCATTGCGAACCGTATGTGAGCGCCGGTAGAAGAACTGCGGTGAAAAGACACCCTACGCGAAAAAGGACGTCGTCATCAATGGTTTCTTCGCTATTGATAATAGATCCCAGATACTTGAGTTTCTCGGAATTGGTCGGAGTGCATCAGTACAGGTACTCTGTCTTCTTTGGATTAATACGATACCCAATTCCCTCCAAAACATCCACCCATACATCGAGTGCCCGTTGCAGGGACGTTTGATCCTCGCTTATGATGGCGTCTGCAAAGAATAACTGTTGCACTTTGGGGTCCGTTGCTTTTTCTTCCAGTATATAATCTAGGACTGCAGTAAGTAGCAAAGGACTTTAGACGCTTTCCAGGTGCACACCAACTTTAAATGGGAACTCTTCGGTGACTTCGACGGGACATGTCCATGATCACCTGTACCCTTTTATTTTAAGCAAATGGAAGTTCTTCAATTTCTTGTAACCCTTTGACATTAGCGTACTTGCAAAAGCTGCAAGTTGCGTTTAAACATGCAATTGCAATGTCGCTATTCCGCTGACAAGAGTAGCAAATGTACCAGAAGGATGGCAAGCTTTAAAGGAACAAGCCACTTAAATAAAGTAGCCCGAGGCAAGCCTAGCATGAAATCCAATGAATACATCTGGAGGTCTTATACAAAGTTCCAACTTCATTGATAAGAGCACTAGGCATTATGATCAACATTGAGACGAACCATTTTTGGTGTAAAGTGCTGTTGAAAGACACCAAGGCCAATGCACTGCGAGTAAAATCTATGCCAATCTAGACCAATTTTGTGCATCTAGCAGTCTAGACCCATATACATAGGTTATGATCTTAACAGGCGTGAACTAATCCGTGAACTAATACATGCCTTATATGATCTTAACTTGCCGAACGACTACTCAGCTTTTAGAGCTCGAAGAGTACGTAGCGACTTACATCAAGAAAAGACTTAAAATAAGCTTATTTATATCTGAAGACTTGAGCTTCTCCAGATAAGCCTTTGCCAAGCAAGTTGTTTCAAACAGGTCTCTCTGCAACAAGCTGGGTATCTCACTCATTTGAGATCTGTAGTCGAGCATTCCTAATCAACCTAGAGTTTCTATGCCAATAAAAAATCACCAAATCTTTATTCCCATTCTGGAGGTAGTTAATACAAATTCGTGCAATGGAAAAACGAATTTTTTGCACTTATCCCTAGAGGCACTAAAGGATGTCACCAATCTCATAAGGTCTTATATCACGATGGGCATTTTTTACTGGCCCAAACGCAAGCAAGACTTCTCCTTAGACCCCAAGGTTAGGTTAGGTTAGGTTGGCTTGGCTGTCTGCACGGGAGTGCAGACACACTTAGACCAATAAAGGTCCTTTGTGATACCATGGATCAAAACCAATTCGCTACTCATGGACTAACAGAACCAACCGGAGCTTTTGATAAAGCGATAGATGCGCATGACGCCTAAGGACGCTATGTCACCAAGGACTTCAAGGAAGGGGGACCCTAAAAAGAGCATTCTTTTATGCGACAGAGCTGGGCAGTTACATAGGAGGTGAGGGATACTTTCCTCCTCCTCCTCGTCTCTACAGCTTCTGCAGAAGTCATTTGAAAAGAGGCCAAGTCTTTTGGCATGTTGGCCTATAAGACAGTGTCCAGTGAGAACACCAACAACGCAGCTGATTTGTGATCGCTTTAGTTTGACCAACTCAGTACTACGATTTTGATCCAGCCTGGGCCAGATCTGTCTCGAGATGAGACACGTTGACACGTTTTCCCATCTTAGGTTGGTCTTGCTAATAGCATTCAGCTTTAGTAGATGCTTACATGTAGCTAGGGGCATACCCAGGGACTGCCTATCAGACAGAATTCTAAGAGTAGTGCCTTGTCTGGCAAGTTCGTCTGCCCTGCAGTTTCCTGGAATGTCTCTATGGCCTGGCACCCAGCATAGGTGAATGTTGAACTGCTCTGTCATCTCCATGAGAGATAAACGGCAGTTGAGAGCGGCCTTTGAGGTAAACGAGCACGATTCCAGAGACTTGATTGCCGCTTGGCTGTCAGTGAAAATGGTAATATCTCTGACAGATAGTACATTACACTTCAGCCAGGACAGGGCTTCCTTAATTGCCATGATTTCCGCCTGAAAAACGCTACAATGATCAGGGAGGCGGAACGATAACTCTAGGTTGAGCTTCTCGGAGAAAACACCACATCCCACCCCGCCTTCGGTCTTAGAACCGTCTGTGAAAAAGTGTACCGAGTTACCATCGATAGGAGGAGAATTGTCCCATACATCCCGTTCAGGGATGCTCGTACGGAAGTCACGGTCGAAGCACATTTTCGGCGGAGTGTAGTCTGTATTTTCGTGCTTGAAGTTAAGGAGATCCAGGATCGAGGAGTGGCCAGCGTGGTAGCTGGACCACTGAGAGGAGGCTTTCAGACGGATGGCCGTACAGGCAGCGATCTGTTTACTGAAAATATCAAGGGGCAGCAAGTTGAACATAATATCCAGTGCCGCTGAAGGAGTAGTCCTCAGTGCACCACTGATGCACATGCATGCAGATCTTTGCACCTTAGCTATTTGATTGAGGTGGATAGCCCTGTTAAGAGCGGGCCACCAAACGATCACGCCGTAGAGTAAAATAGGCCTGATAACGGACACGTACAGCCAGTGAGTGATTTGAGGTTTCATACCCCAGCTCCTACCTATAGCCTTTTTACAGGAGTAGAGAGCTACATTGGCTTTCCTTACGCGTTCTAGTAGATTGGCTTTCCAGTTTAGTTTTCTGTCCAAAATAAGACCCAGATATTTTGCTTTGTCAGTGAAGGTCAAACTGGTGCCATTTATCATAGGAGGGTCTATGGGTGGAGTTTTGTATTTCCTCGTGAAGAGGACGAGTTCCGTTTTGTGGGGGTTAACCCCCAGTCCACAAACGGAGGCCCATCTGGTGAGCCGAAGGAGAGCATATTGGAGGATTTCCTTGAGAGTATTTGGGTGCTTGCCGGAGGCAGCGATGGCAACGTCATCAGCATAGGCGATCACTTTGCATCCTGTCTTGTCTAGGTCCACCAGTAGTTTATTTACTACCAGGTTCCACAGAAGAGGTGACAGGACACCACCCTGGGGGGTGCCGCAGCAGACAGTTCTTCTAGCCGATGCACCGCCCAGCTGTGTGTTAATAATCCTGCATGTGAGCATTTGATTGATTAACACTCTGAGCGAGGTATCCACTTTCAGATCTGTAAGTGCGTCGATGATCGCTTTTGACTCGACGTTGTTAAACGCACCCTCAACATCAAGGAAGGCCACCATGGTGTATTCTTTAACACTCAAAGATTTTTCAATGATGCGCACAAGCGAATGTAAGGCTGTCTCAGTCGATTTGCCTTTGCAGTACGCATGCTGGGACGGCGAGAGCAAAATTGGGTTGATGCTCTGTCGTAAGTGGATATCGATTAGCCTTTCTAGAGTTTTAAGTAGAAAGGACGATAAACTGATGGGTCGGAGATCTTTTGGTTCCACGTGCGAGCCCCTTCCTGCTTTAGGTAAGAAGATGACCTCCACCTCGGTCCATAGTTTGGGAATATAGACCAGATTTAGACAGCCTGACATGATGACTTTGAGCCATGGAAGCACAATGTCCTCGCATTGCTGTAATTCTGCAGGAATAATACCATCCGGTCCTGGGGACTTGAAGGGCTTGAAGCTGCGCACGGACCATTGGATCTTTTCTGTGGTTACTAAACCCGAAGAGTTACTGTACGATTGAGCCGAAGTATTTGCTAATCGCGGGTCAGTAACAGGGGAGCTACC
Source organism: Blera fallax (assembly GCA_946965025.1). Classification (NCBI taxonomy): domain Eukaryota; kingdom Metazoa; phylum Arthropoda; class Insecta; order Diptera; family Syrphidae; genus Blera; species Blera fallax. The sequence goes on from OX337248.1 coordinate 73,331,887, forward strand.
GGGAAAGTGAGTGTCCAGTAATAACTCAATGGACTCTTTCGCAGAGGTGGTCCAGTGACCATCCGGATACAGAAGGTAGCTGGGTGTAGAGGGGCTTTTTGAGAGGATTTTCCGCAACCTGGACGCTTCCGAGGATTCTTCAATGCTGTCACAGAAAAGTTTCCAAGAACGTCGTTGCTAGACCCCAAATAATGTGATAGACTTGCAAGACATGTATCATGATCTTTCTTAATTTTATCAAACCTGAATCTTGATCTAAATTCAAAACTTAGCTTTTGGAAATTCCAAGAAAAGGTCTTACAACGGCCCCAGCAGAAGGACTGCCTCAAGACAAATAGTTTCTGTAATAAAGCATTAAGCAGGAGTGCTGAAATCCTCTGAATAGACTTCCTTACTAGTCATTGCTCATTCTTAAAAACCAGTACACAATTCCCTCCCAAATACATGCCGCTCTTACATTGAAGACGAAGGCTCTGCGAAGCATTATTTTTAGATAACCTTTTTAAACCAGCTACTAATATCTAAGAACAATCTCACGGAATTTTCCCGGATATAAAGCAACATCAGGATCAACTTCTAGTATAAAGAATTTGTAGGGAGACGCAGCAGTGGAAAAATATTAAAATTTAAAACGGTTATGCGGCTTTAAAATCTACAAGGACTGATCTTCAATTGAAATACAAGTTAAAAGCCATAAATCAGTTGAAAAAGTTGGGGACACATGTGGATGTCAACGGTGCTCTCTTAGTGAAATTCCTTATTCCGTGCAGAATAAAAACAGCATTATCCTAGCCTTGTAACGAGAAAATGCTCACGTGGGGTCAATGTCAATTACAACCGCAGCCTTCTTCTCTATTCAGCATTTCAAACAGTCCTTTCGTTGAGTAATTCATGAAATATTTGCCTCCGTCCTACGTCCACATCACCCTTTAAGGATGCGGCGCCATATCAAGGAGTCCCTAAGCTACACGACATAACTGTTAAGCATTTAAAATGAATTGCACGTTATGGACGTAGCAACAAATACAGTCATGTGGGTAGTAAATGCGGGGCTCCCCTTTCCAATAATAATCATAAGGACAAGCAACTGGCGAAATGGCATACAAACGTAATGAAGATGACTGCTTCTGTCATCCAAGCTGAAGGACGGACAGCTCATAGGGGAGTAGGAGGACAGAAATAACAGTTCCATGACAAACTAGAAATGAACAACAGAAACAAGTTTTTTCCTCCTTTTACTTTGCTCGCGACAGTTCTTGGAAAGGCTATGCCCTGACTCAATCCTGTGGAAAAATCGCATTTTTTGGTTATTCTACATTTTACTGTTCTGCGCGTACACAAAAGACAAACGTGTGGAAGATCCAGTATTGATTTTATTGTCAAGAGCACTTCAGCCAGTTAATATGCGCCCCGTGAGTTATTGAAAAGGAGTAGGATGCTCAGACGTCGATTATGATGTTACGTATCTCACGTTACACACATGGGTGTAGCAGGGTTGAGGTGTCTGTATCTGGAGCTACGGTTAATTGAACATTTTATCGTTTTGCTCAGGATTTTATGGCATTTTAATTTGAAATTGACTGGAAATAACGGTTATGGCAGTCCCAAAATTTAAATTTGCCCGCCCTTGCAAGGGGGTGACCATATTTTAAAAAAAAAATAAATTCGTGTTTGGCGGACAGGATTAATATGCTCAGTGATGAACAAGAACACCTATGGATCCACTATTAAGTGCAGATATCCTACGCCACAGTTAGGTCCACGTGTAGCAGATGTCTTTGATTTCCAAATTTTCAAAATCTAAGAAATACAACCCCCTTTGCGTTCTAAGGAGAGAATATCAGGCGAATTGCATGATCCGTTTGCCACGTGCTTTTCTCAACGGGGGGTAAAATAACAACTCCACGGGTTAAAGGAAAATCCACCACAAGAAAGGGGAATCTTAACCAACCCGTGCAAGGAAATAAGAAGCCTGGGGTGGTATTCAGAATGGTGAACGTGCCGACTGTTGGATTGAACGATGGATAATTCTGATATGTACTACTTTAAGGTTAAATGAAAAGAAGGCTAAATGCCAGTCATATCAACATTATACTGATAAACGAATAATTAGAAGGACATGTATATCCCGAAGGTTATACGTGAGTGGAACAAATATTTTACTAACGAAGGACAGCAACATTTTGAATGTTGTTGGTTTTTTATTCATTATTTACGCTTCTCAAATCGGAAGTATTGGCTTAATGATATCAAAATTGCATCATAACCGCCCCTTAGTGAACCTTGGGGGGTGACATCCCACCCACTAAGTACGAAATTTGAATTCCCTGCTCTAGTATATTTCCATTGTGACAACCTTTACTTAGCCTCCTTCTAGTCGCTCCACTGATACGTACATAGGTTGGATAAGTTGAAATTGGTCTAATCTAAAAGCTCCTTGGCCTATGTATATGGAATTGGACTTTTTTTGAAAGAGAGAGAGAGACATGATATATAGCTATCAGGGATCAAAGTCTTCATAGAGCCGAGAACGAGCCACAAGTTGAGTGAACGACCACATCAGCTTCATTGTCACTCACACCATCACGGAGGACAATTAAAATCGAGTCACACAATGACTTTGGTTGTAAAGAAAAAGAATTGGTTCTGTTTGTTGATTATATAATAATAATAATATCGGCCAAATGACCGCCACCAGAGTTGATGCACATTTGGACACGTTCCACTTTCGTTCCACTTTCCATCATGACTTTTCTTAAAGTTCTGACGATAAATTCTCCACTTCTTGTCAAATGTTTTCCTTTAAGGCCGCTAAGGTCTGTGACTTGTGACAACGAAGTCTGCAGCGGTCAAATTGGGATATAATCCTAGGGGCCTATTACGGATACATGCACGGATTTTTAGTGACCTAGAAGCGAAAAGGCTACTCCTGTCTCGTTTCGAGACAGTCTTCTCTAGGCGAGTGGCTAAACGCCGGCCGTATGGTGCCACACGACTAGGAAATCGACGACGAAATTCACGTAGAGTCAAATACACCGACCGATTGTTTTTCAAAAATATTTACACAATTATTTCGCATTTTTTAGGAGTATAGCAATCCATGGTTTGTCTACGTTTCTGCTTCTGTTTGCTTCAAAAATGTCAAAGTGGCGATGATATAAGACGCCATTTGCAAAAATGATGATTTTAACGCAATCTTGTGTTATATAAGAATTATGTCCTTCGAGTGGCCCTTCTAGTTCTTATATTAAACCGAAAGTACGAAATCGGAATCGTTTATTTAATATCGACCGGCCTTGGACAATTGTTTACAAAGTTTTAAATTCTCTTCAGTTATCTCATGTTTTCCATGTTTCCAAAAAACTTTCAATAAATCTGTCAATACTGATTGATTGATTTGTATGCTGTAAACTTCCTTCTCTTTGTTAATTCTTTAACTGACAGTGAACGATTATTTAACATAATTTATACGAGAACAGCGTGATGGAAGTGAATTCTAAACACAAACACTTGCAAATCTCTTCCACAATTTTGAAATATCAATCAAATTGCTTTGTACGCAGATCAAGAACTTGTATGAGTTCATTTCCATAAATAATTTTTGATTGGCCCTAAGCGAATTAAATTTACATATGTAGCTAGGTGGCTAAGTGTTTTCTAAAAATGTTCATCTAGTGATCTAAAGGAGTCTCAATTAGGTGAAAGGGAATGATGACTATTTAACCGATGAATTTATAATATTTGTTAGAGCTCTACGTCAAACAGCGTCTTACTGCGTAAAGGGCCATAGCAAGGTATGGGCTGACTTGATACGGTTTTTAAGGAAGAAAGTGAAAAGTTTCTGCCTGAAATAGGGTCGCCGTACATCCTCGCCGATTCCGAGCATACCACTTCCATTTGGTAAGACGAAACCAACATCCGCTATATCTCAGTCTTTAAAGCGGAGGTTCGGTATTCCTCATTGTCTCGAACCCTGGGGCTTAGATTCGAAAATCTGATTGGCTGGAGCATTGTCTACCTCTAATATGGGATGCTAAGAGCGGCCAAAAATGTAGATATTGTGTGCGAATCTCGACGGATTTGTAGGAGATAATGTGTTCACCCCTGCTCCAGCACAAGTTTGTTAGTGCATGCATTACGAATAAGAATACTTTCACCGGTTTCTTCGACCTTTTTAAGGAAATGACTTGGAAAAATAGCTTATCGTTCAGGGATGAAAAGATTGCGATTTAAATTCACTATTCTCAACCCTCGCTATTGAACTATTGAATGATCCACTTGAAAAAAGGCACAGAAAATAGATTCGCAAGAAAGAACTGATGATGCCGGTGAACGCCGGTAAATGGTGATCAAGAGTGGACGGGGGTAGAGATGTCAAAATGGCAATAAAAATGTTAGTAGCTTTTCTCATAGGTAGCTTCAGTTATCTCCTGGAAAACAGTTTCTGGAAGACGTGGAAACAGTGTGATCTTGGGCCATCATTGGATGGAAAACCAGTAGATCGAACAGTCAACTTTAAAGCCAGTGTTAGCGGTAACACAATTAATCAAAGTCAGAGAGTAACTCTGGAGACAGAGGTAGCGCTGGCTAAGATGGCTGGTCGAAGGAAGACAAAAAGGAACCCAGCAGGTGGTCTGGTTCGGTGTCTCCCTATGTAATGCATATATCCTATGACGAGGATACATGTAGGCAAAATACATAACTATATTGTGGGCAATAAAATCATTTGCTCCGTAAAACCTTTTCGAAATGGATGACATTAAACACATTAACCCACAAATACAAATAGAACTTATGATTTCGGGATGCAAATCGATTTAGAAATGTTAACTTAAGGTGTGGTGCGCGCCGTGGCTCAAGCGGTTAGTACGTTGGATCGCTAAGCGGGAGGTTCGAGGTTCGAATCCCAGAAACACCAAAAAGTTTATTCACGGTTCCACCTCTTGCGAATGTCTGACAAACGTCCGAGAGTAATAACTGTCAAGAGAAAGCTTCTCAATTTAACTTTCGGATATGGCTCTAAACTGTAGGTCCCGTCCATTTGTGTGAAAAAATATAACACGCACAACACGTACTTAAGGTGTGATGCATTTGTAAAGAACTAAAGAAAATGTGTACCATGTCCTCAAAGCTGGAAAAGTTAATCGCATTATCTTTTAAGTCTACCGACCTATTAGGCATTTGTTCTTTCTGTTGAAAACCCTCAAGGAAAAAATCCCTCACGAAAACTCGTTTAAACTGTCACGTTATTTTTCTGGGAGTGCTGCCAAACTTTCTTGAAATTCATTGGCTTTAGGTTTATAGTTTAGCGTTGGTTTAGAGCCACATCTAAAATGCAAATTGAGCAGCTTTCTCATGACAGTTATTACTGTCGGACATTTGTCAGACATTCGCGAGAACTTGGGTCGTTAAATGTCGTTTTAGTGTTTTCTGGCATTCGAACTTTGAACATCCCGCTCCAAAGTCCAACGCACTAAGCACTGAGCCACGGCGCCCAACGGAGTATAACTAGTAAATAAATGGAGGTATTTATGTAGATGCATATGTATTGAATTTAAAATTTAATTAACGCATGTACAATAATGCAATATCTTAAAGGCGATAAAATTCAATCAATCATGATTTTCGTATGTTTTTAATGAGTATACCCGTCATTTGCACCTTTTGTCCTTGAGTCAAAAGGAGAATAAGATTTTCCTTCTTTTATAGGGTTTTAAATTTCGGTTCCTTGCCATCTCCATCGCAGTATCCATTAATTAAAATTCAGTGCCAGAGGGTTCACTGCTGCGTAATTAACTCTATGGCGATGGATAGCATTCTGATAAAGTACCCTGCAAGGTTTTTTTCTTTATAGACAAGGCTACGCAATTTGCACATGATTCATTGGCAAGTAACCAAAATGCAGAAGTATCGTAAAAGGATTCGGATGATTAAGCTTCTGAACGACATTGATTCATATCCTACTGTTTCAGAGGAATCGAAGTGTAATGTAATACAATTGGGGGTTATTCACAAAGAAAAGTGGTTGATTTGTTTTATTTATTTTATTTTATTATGTGATAGGTTTGACTTCATCGGTTTTTCGAGTCCTTTGTAAGTGCAAATGAAAGAAAAATCTCTCAAAAGAATTTTTTGTTGATATGAAGGGTGTCCTTGCTTAGATAGAACTTAGAATAGGGATAACTCTCAAACCCATCCCGCTTCTTTTGACATTTATGGTCTGGTAAATAATCTTGAATAGTCTATCGTTTGAAAAACGCTAAGAAATTATCCAAATTTGCTTTGAAAATCTGTTTTAGCACATACGAATATTCTGTAAATGATGCAATAACACCAACACGTCAAAGGAATGAATGTGCGAACTGCGAAATCGCAGTAGAAAAGGAAATATTGCCAGACTATCCAAGTTTATCGATTCACCGTCGGTCGCAGCAATAGGGCTCTCTGGATCCATGACGTGGAAAATTTTGCACATACTGGTTCAAGATTTAAAGCATATGGAGCGAGACCAATCCAGAAGAGACTCCCTGTACCTCATACCATCCTCGCTGATGGTATCATAGTACCTTTTTCTTCAAAAATGACACCCCCAATCTCAATGGGGCAAGGCATGTATAAGATAAATCTTAATCTATGTATGTACAGGGAACATCCACCCAGATTAACCGTTGGATGCCAATAGTGAGCGATTTGCAGGTTTATTCTTAAAAGCACATTTTTGAGCACAAGTCCCGCCACAACATCAGCTGCGTCTCCACCGACTTGCAGCGGACATTCCTAAATGAGGCTAAAGGCCTTGTAGCCGTAAGGTAAAAGTACCACAGCATAGGGCTATCCTATCCCATGCAATAAGGAACCAAAGGACTGGAAACGGATCAAAGAACTAAAAATTTTGAAACGCAGCATAGATCGCTTTTCCCCTTAGTCTAGATCGACTTCGAAAGGAATATCTCTGAAAAACTGATTGGAATTATTAAGGGCACTGTTTAGGACTTAAAGTGTCTTATATCTTTAACAATGGTCCAGTTTCTGAGAAGTTTGATGCCCAAATTGGCGTAAAACAAGGCTGCGTGCGTTCACTACTGTCCCGATTAGTGACACTCTTCTCGTAGCTTTGGCTGGAGTGAGAGAAGGCCGATTGTGGTCATCGAGCCTTTACGGAAATGCGTGCAATTTGTCTCGATGGGGGACTACCAGTGGATCGACGGAAACTGATGCCACAAGAATTCCTGACAACTAACGAGCTTCATAGGAAAGGGTTGGCGCTGCATTTTTCGCAGGCCCTCCATTTTGAAGAAACCCCAATCAGTTTCTTACGGAAGACGATAGAAGATGAAGCCACCGGCCGAGCAAACAGACGATGGGTTCATCTGGAAAAATACACAACGGCCAGGGCGATATGGCCGGCCTTCTGCAAAGAAGAGATCAACCTCTTTGGTAAAACTTAGTCTTTATAACTTCCGGGATAATTACTGGCCATTGTGCCATTGGCGTTTAAGCGGAACGACTCGGTGTGCTGCATAACGATTTTTGCAGAACTCACCTGCTGTGTGATTGTCGTGCCCTATTCGTTATAAAAATGAGGACTCTCGAAAGTTAGTTCTTTTCGGAATTGATGAACTCAGGTAATGCTGACGGACCTCCTGAGATTCATATCACTTCTGGGTGGTTCTAACAGCGGACTTTACAGCATCTACCTAACCTAACCCAACGATCGACTACAACATCTTAACTGAAGCACTTGGATAACGCTGACAATGTGTGCCTGCTTTCCACATAAAATAATAGACTTCCACCAAATGACGTTAAAGAGTGGACGGTTAACAGGACTTAAGAAGCAGTGGCAAGTAGAATTGCCTTAGAAATACAAGTGTGCCAACTATTAAAAGTGATCTTGTAGGGAAATAGAAGCAATCGCAAATTCAATATTACCTACCAGAGACGTGCCCTTGACAGCTGTCAAAACAGTTTTCGCACTTGTTGTACACAGTATTGTCAAGTTAGGGCAGAAATAGTACCTCTCTTGGCTTTGTGAGAAGGCTTGGTAAAGCGCGAATGGCAACTACCTATGGGATTTAGAATGGTGTCTATACACGTCCCGTTTTTTGTGCACAAAACCACTCAAATACCCATAGTCTCGAGTATACACGAGCTCGCTGCCAAAAATGCATAATGAATCTGGGTGAAGTCTGAAAGAGTTGCCTGTTGTTCTGAAACTAGAAATATGTAGTGAATTAATTTTTCGAAAATGTAAATCTGTCATATAAAGGATATTGTACCGCTAAGCTGTTTAGCTGGTTAGTTGGGATTGAAAAGCACATTTTTCAATACTATGATGTACCTAACCTAACCTAAGGTTTCACCAAATAAACCGAAACCTACAAACGAAGAGAAGTAAACGCACCTTGTCCTAGAAATCTGAATTTTTCTGAAGAGAGCATGCTCGCTAGCATACATTCCGAAATGAAAGTGTTCACAGCCTGTATGGCTAATTCAAAAGCGTATTTCTCAAGACAAAATACTGCAGTGATGAGAAGTAACTGCTCTACGATTGCCAAAAAAAGGAACATTTTGCTGTAAACAATACTTTTCAACCAACTAAGTCGTCTAACTTAACAAATCAAATACACAGAGACGTGTATTTTTCCACTACGACACAGCAATTTGTTTATGAAAATTTATAGATTAGATGAATTCTACCGAAATACTTTTATATGCAAATAAAATGAATTTCACTTGGCATTTTCACAACAAAGAGCTTATTGGCACACGAATCAATTCTCATCCAATTTGCTCATTTCAAATTCTTTGCACTTCAGGTATATTTCCTCTAAATCAACGGGCCACTCTTCAAACACTCGAGACACATTTCCCCCGATTTGAAATCCGCGACCATTCCTCGCGAAACACACACATTTCTCAATGTATACTCATCGATCGCTGGTAATTGCCGACGTTATTTCCCCTCAAATATTTGTACAACCTTATTATTTATGCAAACATGCAAAATTTCAAAATACCGTAAAATCACAATGCCCTGAACTTGTCTTAAGGCCCCCCGTGCCATCGATGAATGAACCCTTTCGTATGCCAGGCGATAAAATATTCAAACAGAACGCAACGACACGCATCGATGGTCCATAAATAGATTCGAACTCGCGCCGATTTTATTAATTTTTTTTTTCTTTTAAAAATAAACCTTCGCCCCAAATACCAACCGAAAATGAATGCATTTGACCATCCTTAGGCGGGTGGAGAGTCCATAAGGCAATTAACCTCATCACCTAATTACCGTACTAGTACTTGAACGATCTCGAATTTCCTGAAACTTACCTTTTTATTTGCCCGCCGAGAGACTCGTTGTCTTAAGATGTAACCTCCTGCTTATTCAACAGGGTTGTTGATGCTCAGGTGCTCTGGGTTGGTGCGGAGTAATTACCAAGTAATTCAGTAGAATTTAAATTAAATAAATTGTGGAAGGGGGAGGAACTTTCGTATTTACATTGTAATTGAGCCACAGACTTTCATTCATTATAGCTTCCTCGGTAAGAAATTTCTTGAGGGCTCGCTCACCGCTTCACATTTCGGAGCACATCCGCACTGTGTTTGAAATTAAGAGATTTTTTTGAGAGGTTAATCAGTTGGCTATTTTTAATTAAATCGATATCTCTATTTGGTGTTTCAATGGAGTACAGTGCACAGATTTTGGAAAAATATAGGAAACTCTGGAACATATGGTCAAGTTCTCAGATGCGTAAGGAAGTCCGCCCGAAAATGTATATTTTTTTTTTTATAGCGAATAGGACTCCGCGTGAACGTTTAAACCCATCGAAGTACCGTGGTTAACTGAGAGGAAAACTCTGTCCAACAATTCGAGGAAAGTGAAAATTCAGCTGGGAAAATGTAAACATTTGATTGCAAGAGCATGCGTAGTTGAAGCTTGACACATCTCATACTATCTATGCTGTACTCAGATGGTTTTTGTTTTGATAATCTGACGAGACAAGGGCGGGGAAACATCGCAACAAACATCGCATGCACGTTGGTATTGTTTTGGTCGGCTTTTGGCGGGAAATTCTTTCGATGAAAGACGCTGTGGGGGTGGTTCTATATTTGATAGTGATAACCTTGCCTTGATTGTGCAAGATATTGTTAAGTTTTTAGAAGTTATGTACATCATAAAGGAAACGGTAAAAGTTTTATAATGCAGCTACGAAATGGAGAACTTACTTTAATGAGATCGTTTAGTGTACCGCATAAAATGACATTTACATACATATGCACATGCATCTGCATAATCTGGCATCCACGTATACAGTTCAGAATCTACATATACATATGTATAGGAATACCACAGAACTGGTGGAAAGAGGCGCTGCTCCTTGCTTACTTACAGTTCAGAGTGAACTATTTAGGGCCGCAACAAACAAGCCTCTCCAGGAAGCACTATCCTTAGCCAGCTACCTCCAGTTAAATATACCAAGTTGGTTGAGGTGGCACTCTACTTGCGCACTTCATCGGATATGGGGCTGTCCTCAGGGAAATCAAAGATTATTCGGGAACTATTCGTATACGAAAAGAAGCTTACCAATACGTAAGAGACAGACACATCCCTTCCGTAGGTATCATATTGTCCGTAGGGTGTGCATTGACCTGAGTGTGATGTTGTGGATCGCTTCTACCTCGTCTACCCACATACCGTAGGAACGTAAGACCGAAAACTACAAAGACAAGTCTAAAGAAGTATGTATGCACCTTGTTCTAGAAATGTGGACTTTTTCTGAAGAAATGGTGCCAAATCTTCATGTAGCATGCTTGACTCATTACGGACGATGCCCAATACTCCAACTTCGTCATTCCGAAATCAAAGTGGCAACAAATAAGTTAAATAAATTGCGCATGGCATCTTCGTTTTCTTCAAGGCATTAACGTACGCTTGCGTTACAATCAGTGCGACATCAGACTCCCGCAGTTCTAAGTTCTAATTGTAACTATTCTTACAATTTTGTCGTAGTAATTAGGACCCGTTTTTCTACAATTCTCTTACACAGCTAATAAACACAAAAACAATTTTTCATGTACAAGGCCTCCAAGGAAACCTCGCCAGATATATTAAGTCCATTCACAACTTTGTACAATCGATAGAAAATCCACGGAAAGCACGAGTCACCATCCATTTAATTCGAGTTAACCCCGCAACGTACTATCACACTTCTAATACCAATGAAAAATTGTCTCTATGCCCTCCGCATACAAAATAAAGGACATCGCTTCGGTCCGGAAATGAATTCATAGTCAAAACTATCACGTCTTTCGAAAAGTCATACAAATTTTCCAATTACCACTAACGAGATTACTGGAGTAATAAAGCGTCACGTAGTTAGTATCGAAGAAGGCACTCTTCGAACTTCATACAGCAACCCTTTGTGATAATTTGCATCTGGAACCACAGCCAAAAGAAATCCATTTCCTCACATCTCGCATGGAAGCCACTAAAGTATGATTTATGGATGAAGTATGCAAATCGAACACCACCTAGATAGTGTCTGAAGTCGTACTTTCATGTAAGCAATTCACGTACAATGCCAAAGGATTGTGCCTGCAGAAGTCAGCACATTTCATATTCCGTGTAGCATCCTGATGGTCGCATTTAACTTTCGCTTTTGACCGGATTTTTGACATAAATGTAACTGAGAATGGGATTTAGACTAGAATATATCATGCTTAGAATTCCACAAAATCCCTCTAAATCATACAGATACTCGTAGCCGCCGAAAACACATATACAAGAAGACAGGGTAATTGCTTCACTTAAACTGGGTGAGGGCATCGCGTCTAGCGACTCGTGTCGTCAAAGTTGGAAAAATTACCACCCTCGCGAAGCTTACTGAAATGACAACCACCAAATTGAATAAACGAAGCAAAATGGGTTTCATTATTTCTCTTCAAGGATAACCAGATAAACAGAACCCAAAAACTCAATGCTATGGAACGGCATAATGGGGCAAAATGTCTTAAATAAAGTGGTTTGAGGAAGGATTTTAAAGTAGTTTGGCAATGAAATACTTCCTTTCGAAATCCTGAAGAATCTCTTAATATTCTTGTTGTATGCTGTGGCAAGGGGAAATACTTTAATTAGCTTCAAAATGGTCCCGCAAATGGTTGAATTTCCTTAAAATTTGTTGTGTTTGTTAAGACAATGGGATTTAGAACCCGCCGAGGCTCATGAACAGAAGGAAACCGCAGAAAATGCTTTCATTTGATTTAAAAAATTTAAGTTTTTGAGAAATAAAAAAAAATTAAAAATGTTACCATCCAATACCAAACGTCTCAAGGATTAGATTTTAGTTCACATGCTCGCTTATTAGCCCTAAATGAAGTGTGAAAAGTTTTCAGAAATTCAAGTGCCAATTTCTAGGATATAGTCCAACTTTTTGGGCCTTCGAATAATAGAGTCCTTAAATGTTGACTCTTTCAATAAACTGCTGTAGTGTTCCACAACTCCTTCTATTTATAATTCATTACCTAATGGCTGGGAATTAAAGTTTCTCTTGAGTGACAGAAGACAGCATTGAATTTTCGAACCATTAAATTCTACTCAATTTTTTTTAACCCCATTTAATGAATTTAATGAGCTTAACCTCAAATTCCATGGTCGAAGAGTAGGGACGCGATTCTTTGATCGGGTGTGACAGGCTGAGAGTATTATTGTCAGCGAAGGAGTGCATTCGATTTGAAGTAGCAAACAAAAGATTACAAATAAGGATAAGAAAAATAGTCGGAAACAAAACAGAGCCTTGGGGAACACCAGCATTTGTATGATCGATTACAGACTTCAAACCGTCCAAGACAACTTGGATTGACCGATTCGAAAAGTAGTTTATACTCCATTAAAGAAACGATTCGTCGATACCAAATACATGCATTTTTGACAAAAGAGCTGCCTTAGAAATAACTAGAGCAATAATTTTACTTTTACCAAAGTTGTGAAGGGACTGGTTGTACTTTTCGGTGAAATGTGCCATTGAATCACCAGTGTACCTTTTTCTGCAAAAACGTACTGCCGGCCATTGAAGAAATAGCTCTTTGGTATGGATTTACATGTGTTGGACTCCTAAAACGTGGAGTGCATCGTAATGCTTCATTACTCGAAAAAGGATCACCACACATATGACTGTCGCCATAAGGCTTTCAGTATTTTTTAACTACCAGTGATTCAAAGCGGGCTCTCTGGGTATCAACATATGCTGTCATTTTCTATGATCCTTTTAAAAAGCGGTAATGGCTGCCATCTCAATATAAAAGTACCCGCACAAGCCTTAAGGTAGCTTATGCTAAACAGTTGTTCCTATATCAACGAACAATCAGAGTAGAACCATTTACTTCCTATCAAGCTGGTATTATTTTACCAATAAACACACAATGAATGGGCTCATCGCAATGAAAATCTCTAAGTATATGGCTAGCTGAAGGCAAAAATAAGTATAGAGTTGTTAATAGTGTACAGACTTCTTGAACGGAAGGTTTTGAGTTCAAGTCACATCGAGGAACCAATTAACTTGTCTCAGCATTCCACCTGTAGCCCATTAGGAGAATCACATTGTCTGTGGTCTGTTACATATGTACATATGTATGTATGTCCCTCTGTTAAATCCGGAGTTGCTTAAATCTAAAAATACCTTTATTGAAAAGTAAAATTATACTTCTTCCAGTAACGATCTCCATTGATTGTAATAGAAGCGAGAATTCTTTGGCAAAATTTTCCATGTAGTAGACCGACAGAGACCGAATTGCTACGATCGACGACGAATTGATAAATTTGGATCTCTAGCACACTATTGCTTCCAGTCACGATATTCTCTTCAGTTCGTACATTCCTTTGATGGATTGGTGTTATTGCATCATTTATACACTACATTTTGACGGATGGCGCGCTTATGTGTGCCATAAAAATTATGTAGTTGTCTATAAGTTTCGCGAATCGACGAAGTTTGGGTATTTTTCGTAGTGTCATTCAGGTATGAGTCTATTCCTGATAATTTACCAGACTATACCTATTCTAAATATAATGTCAAAAAGAATTGGCAGAATGACAGTTTAGTTTTCACGAGACAACCGTCAGAGCCTTATACGCTCTGTTGAGCGTATGCCCTTTTTCGATAAGGTACACATTTACACATAACACATTTCCCAATTAGCAACCAAAAACATTACCAGCATCATTAGTCCTTCTTATAGCAATCAGATTAAGGCACTCATTAGCGATTTCCCGCAAATCTTCATCACCCTCCACAGCTTAGAGCTTGAAATCTCATGTCCATTAAATTATCCATTGCTTCTCCGGTAGGGCGAGTAGCTTGAGGCGTTAGTGTGTAACCTCACAGATCTTACACAATTACGTAATTCGTTTATGTTACCGAAAATCTTGCTGCGATTTCATTCATGAAAAGAATCACTTTACCAAAATTATCATTCCAAAGCATCTTTCAAAGTTATGCCTGCTAAAGATTTGCCTCCCACTGTTCTACTTTCTACCGTCACCCAAAGTAGAGTATTAGCTTACCACCTTTGATTCTGATTCTCCTTACAGTCCAATACATTCAGTTTTATCTAAAACTCATTACAATAAACCGCAATACATATACTATTTGAAGGCATAGTAAAAAGAAACACAATGAACGCTTATTTCTTCCGAATAATAAATTTCTTCGATATTTACCATCACGACTTATGGTCATACCTCATTGGAGAAGAAGACGCCGAATATGTTGTACATTAGTTACATGTATTCGATACACAAATAAATACACTCAGATACATACATATTTTGGCCATTCATCTAAATCCTCAACCAAACTACTTGGAGTTTATCCCCTAAGCTAGGCACGTTAACACGGTCATAACATTTAATGAACCATGACTTCTAGATAAGCAAAACGATAAGCGAGTCATTTAACACGTTTAATCGAACATTTCGCAGCTGGGAATTGAGCTTTGCATACGGACGAACATTTCATCCCGTTATCAGTGCGAAATAAAATTTGATGTCTTTGTATTTCTGCTGAGTGTCCTGCAACTCATTCTACGTGACTACTAGTAGAGGGATTTATACCATGTACCCTCTACAGTCAATGCGTCGCATTGCTACATTTGTTGAATACGACTTTCTGTCGAAATAGTTTATGGAAGGACGAAACATAAAAGGAGTCTGGGGAATTTAAGATTTATGCGCTCAGATTTATTTGAAAACAAGAAAATGTTTGTATCTTTCAGGCCTTTAGGGTAGGTATTGCTTTTATGACAAACAAAATAAATGACTGCCATCGATTGTAAAAATTATCCTAAAACTTGTATTCCAGTATTTTAGGTGCGATTTTTATCTTGCACAGCATTTCTTGAGGGGGAAAGGTATCAAAAGGATTTATTTACATTTAGGGATCGATTGAGGGGGCTGGTTTTATAAAGTTCCCTAAATAAATAACAGCAGAGGTACACTTTTAGAATATACTCGTGCAGACATAAAAGCACACACATTCAATAGTATTCATATGTATATCATGAAATTAATGCTTTCAGTAGGTAAATAAATGCTTTTTAAATGCATAGCTATTTGGTTGCTTCGCCTTTTTTATCTGAGGCATGGGTACACTACCCTAAAAGTCTGCTTGGATTGAACTCTAAAAATTTGTCGGTGATGAGTGTTTTTTTTTTAATTTTGCTGCTATTTACTGGCGCCTTCAGACTCAACTACTGGTTCAATGTTCTACCCATCAGGCACCTCACTTTAATGTTTTTTGTCGACTTAAGCTTAGATGATGAGTTGTTAGAACGACTACAAGTCGTTTGCAGTCAATTCTTCTGAGGCATAGAAGAAGAAATGCGGATTTTTTGCAGATATACCCTTGGCTTGTCTGCATCTACGAGAGCGCTGCCACAGACTATTATTTTTACGATAAACCCAGTTATCGATGAAACTACTGATCTCAGATGCCGGCAAATGCAGCGCTGGGTATGAATTGGCAGAGAGTTCGGTGACGTCATCATGTTTACGTGGCTAAGGTGTTCTCTGTATTCTCATTATTGTATATTAAAGCTGCTTCTTTGACATCTAGCTCGGTAGGAAGCGGCACGCATGTTTATGTTAGGTAACTTTTCGTAGAGGTTTCTATCTTCAAAATAATTTGTAATTATGCATATTCCTCAGCGCTCTCATAATGAAGCTACAGCTGGCCGAATTGAACTCGTTTTGACTTCGAGAATAACTACAGCTCAGTATTGTTTTCTTTTTTTCCGTTCAATATGATGTCATGACGCATTTGCCACAATCCGCTTCAGCAATCAAATCGCCAACTGTAATGTATTGGAAGCCTAATGCATTAAACTTTTTCTAATGAAGATTTTCGTAGCCTGATCGTACAGAATCCAGTAAGGCTTTAAGCAGTTTGTGGTTGTGCTTAATCATAAGTTAGCCATTCACATGGACTTGGACTTCTAAACTTAAAAGACTTGGTTTTAAAAAGTTAGATACATTTCTTTACCATTTCCTTTACATTAGAAACTAGCTAGCTACAATTCAATTCAATTTTGTCAACAGAAGAAAACACACAACAACTTAAACAAAAATGCTCTTGTATTGTCTTAAGAAAACATTACAAAGTATGTAGAAATTACCTATTTTAACATTCTTCAGCCGCACAATCGGACATAACAACACTATCGCCGCCATCTTGATTAATTTCAATAATGTCGTTGATGCACAAGTTAATTTGCGAATCGTTAAAGTCGCTTCCAATCTCATTCCCATTTCCATCGCAAGTCTCCTTTCGCAGTTCATCCTCATTCATGTGACTCATCTTATGTCGCTTGACTTGACTCAGTTGGAAGAATTTCTGCTGACACTTATTACACTCGTAGGGCATCTCCCCAGTATGCATTCTCAAGTGGACCATCAAATTGCTTTTCATCGTAAATGCTTTCTGACAAAATTCACACACATGGCGCTTAACTCCGGTGTGAATAAGCATATGTGACTTGAGGTGAGCTGTCTGCCGAAATGAAGTACCGCATAGCTTACACTGGTGTGGACGTTGATTCGTATGCAATAACATGTGACTACTTCTCGCATGAGTCGTTCGGAAGGCCTTGCCACATGTGATGCATTTGAAAGGCTTCTCACCCGTATGCGTTCTCATGTGATTCAAGTGTGTTGTTCTGTGATGAGAAACTTTGTCACAGAAATGGCACATGTGCACTTGAATTTTAACCTTCGGTTTTGGTCTTAACCGTACAGGCTTCTTAGGTCGCTCAGATTTCTCAATATGACTTTTTTTGTGATAATGCAGGTGCTGAGAGGTTTTAAATCTGAAAAAACAAAAACTAGGGTTATCTCGACCACCAACCACCACTATGAACAGTATTCTACTTACTTCTTTTGGCAGATATCACATTCAATATTTCTTTCATTGGAGTGCTTGGCCATGTGCATCTTCAATATATCGGCTCGCCCAAAACTTGCTCCACACTCGGAGCATTGGAATCGCTTTTCTCCATTGTGCACCGATCGAATGTGACGCTCCAAGTTGCATTGAATTGTATAGCTTTTACTACATTTTGAGCAGGGAAAAGCTCCTTTTTCACTAGAATGGTTCTTCATGTGCTGATCGAAGCGGTATCGAACGTTGAACCATTTATCACAGATCACACAGTGGAACCGTTTATTTCCATGTTCCTTTATATGCTCGCAGTATTTGGATCTCATTTCAAATACCTTTCCGCAAGTTTCACATTCGATTTGCATTTTTTTCGTTTTTTTGTTTATCAAAATCTGCAACAGAAAGTGGAGATTATTTAAAAGAAATATTGACTGAGTTACTTTACAAGACATCTTTCAGTCTTTGAGATGTAACCCAACTTTCTTAAATATTCAGGAGTACCCATACTGAATAGAGAAATAGAGGAAAGTTAAAGAAAACTTGTGCTTTAAGTCATTAAAAAAGTAGGCATGCGAAGAGTTGAAATATGCTGGCAGACAGAGAAATTAGTAAGGAAAATGGAGTTTACGCACAACCTGCTCATATCTACTAAGCGCAAGACTATCCTTTGTTTACCTTGGGGATTCTTTGAAACCCGAAATAATGAATGCGTTCAATTTTCTTCAGCAAACTTTGGAATATACATATAAATCAGAATGGAATTATTCGCCATTGCTTTTCCTATTTCACTAATTTATCGGCCATCTTCTTGCCATGGACGCCTCTATGTCCCGAGACCCAACAGAATGATACATTGTAAAAAACATTGACCTTAGCTCGTCGCGTCAACGCTTTACTAGTTTCAACTTCAGGGCTTTGAAGGCCTAACTGTGTATATAACAGTTCTCGCGGAGTTTTTACTATTGCTAGGACTTCCGCATGCAATACATTGATGTACATATCGATTGGCGAATTGATCATGAACTTAATTAGAATTCGCCAAAACAGATATCATACCCCACTGAGCGGTTCAGAATCAACACTCCCATCCACGGAGGGTCGTGAAATACTTTCAAGTTTCTATATCAAGTAGTTTCTGAAATCGTTATTCATTACTCTTTTTTCCTTCAAATAAAAGCAGGACAAAGTAAAATATAAAATTCACTTTATTAAACTCTACTTATTGTTTAAAGATTATCGTGGTAACAAAATATATGATTTTCAAGAAGTTCAGCATCTGAAAGCCTCTCAGAACAATGGGGACAACACAGACTTTCTTTTTCATTCAGTTGAATTTTTTTTCCTACGTCCAGAATATATCTCTCATAAACAGGAACGATTTCTAATTTCGAAAGTGTATGTTTCCGCATATGCAAATTCCAACTGTATCGATGGCGAAATGTCATATGGCAGTTAGCACATTTATGCTGACGCAAGCTTAGATGAACACGTCGATGTCTGGCTAAAGCGACAGCACTAGTAAACTTTTTGCTGCAGACCCGGCAAATTAAATATTTGATTGGCCGTTGTTCGGCTTCGAAAGGATTTTCATCTCCTATTCGACTGACACAAGTTCCCTTATAGATTCGTTGATGGTGCCAAATATAAATCGGTTTTAGAAACTCCTTATGGCAATCTCCACATTTTAACATATCAGTAGAATGCTTCGAAGTTATATGTCGCAGCACGTGAGAGACTAGACTCAAACGCATTACAAATTTCTGTCTGCAGTTCTTCCATGTACAATGGTAGTACACAGATTTTTTATAGCTTTTTTCAGCCCTTTCATCATTTCCACTGCTGTGACACATTTGCTTGTGCCTTGCCACTTGACGTTTTTCACGGAATTTTTGTTTGCAAATTTCGCAGGAATACGGTTTCTCGCCTGTGTGAATACGTTCGTGAACTCTCAGGGCGACACGGTCTCTAAAAGTAGTTCCACACATGCTACATTCAAAGGGTCTTTTACCTGTATGCCAAAATTCGTGCTTAGTCAATGCAGACTTTTGTAGAAAACTGCTGTTACACATGGTGCACTTGTATGGTCTCTTGCCTGAGTGTATTACCTCATGCTCCTTAAGTGTGGCGAGTTGACGGAAAGACTTTTCACAAAATTTACACTGAAATGGCTTCTCATTCAAGTGAATCCTACAGTGAGCTATATGCGTAGCCTTAAAATTTGAAAGCTTGCCGCAGACTGTGCATTTAAAGATTTTGCATCTGTCGTGAAGGAATATGTCAGTTATTTCTTTGCACTTTTCAGGCATAGAGCTCAGGCACTGAGCAATCGACAATGATTCGTTTTGGTTCATCTTCTTGGCTTCTTTCTCGAGGTCGTCAATGGTTAAATTTTTATGGACGGTACGCATATGTACTCTAAGATTACCTTGGTATCGCATCTTTTTTCCGCAAATTTCACATGAGTATGACTTGACCTTCGAATGTGACTTTTTATGAACATTAAGGTGTGAAATAGTCTTAAAAACTTTGGGGCATAGTTCGCAATGAAGCCTTTTTAAATCTTCTGTTTTGCTAAGGTTTGACCTGCTCTTATAGGTTTTGTGGGTCAATCTCAAGTCTGTATTGAGTTGCTGAGAGTCATCTGACGAATATATCTTTAACTTCGGGGCTGTAGGTTCTATCTGAAAGCAAAACAAAAAGTTAAGCTTAGTTTTCGATGATGATTGACCGTTAACTTACCTACATTGTACATAAGACAAACGAAAATTATAATGCACTTCTCTAACTTGCTTAGAAATCGTTATAACAACACACTAACTTATTGCTAACTTAGGAAAACAAAAAATGGAGAATCACAAAGGTTCGGCTAATTGCAGACGTCTCCTTTCAATGGCATTTTACTTCCTGAACAATGGCCTATGACAAAGATATGGCTATGGATCGTCTCCACTAGATGAATACATTCACAAAAAACATCGTCGTAGGTTTTCAACTCAGGCGAGAATGACATGTAGGGAAGCCCACTAGCTTCCTCATGCCTTCTTTGTTCGAATTAATAGTTTGCTCTAGGTAGGAATAGGGTTACATTAGTTTTTTGGATTGCCTAACCCCTGAAACTTACGAGGATTGAGTTATATACTTTCAAGAGTGCTTATGGGACTCTGGTTTATGCTTGTGTTCTAGCCATATTCCTCATGAAAGCTTTTAAATAGGTGCTTAGAGCACTGATACAGCAAGACCAAGAAATATTTGTGACCAAACTCTGTGACGAAGTTTGCGTAAACACTTCAATTGAACTTGCAACACATTTAGCCTCATTGGTACCTATGTCATTCATACATATCTTCAGAGGGTGAAAAGTAGTTGTTATATCCCTTCCCTTCCCTGTAAAACTATTCTAACCTGTAACGAACTTTGTGCTAAAGATACACATGAAAAGCTTAACGCATAATCGAACTCTACTAACATTTGTTTTTGAAAAACAAACAAAATTTACCTCGGTTTCGGTTTGATCCAAATCGTTAACCACATCATTGTTGTCATAGATTAGCTCCATAAAGTCCACTTCAACCTTTTCAATGCCGACTTTTTCAATAATTTCACCAGTTTCACTGTAGTCCTCATTTTGAAGTTCTACCCACTGATCAGTTCCATCGTATTGCTCCTCTGGCATTACTTGTAAAATGTCTTCACCTCCGTCATCCACGTTTAAAATCAAATCATCGTCTGCATTGAAATGTTCACTGTCCTCATCTTTGATCCACAATTGATTATCGCAGGATTCCTCTATAAGTGCTTCACCAACTTCTTCTATTTGATTTTCTTCATCTGGCGAATAGGACTCATTTTTGGTTGCATCAAGCAGTTCTTGTCGGAGCTTCTTCTCCGTTTCTTCACCACGCTTTCGAAGACGGTACGAAAATGCCAGCCCCTGTTCACATACATTACATACATGTTTGGGTAGACAATCAAGTGCATCAATCTATAAAGCAAATTTGAAATTAAAGTAATATTTCTGCACATAAACTTTGTAAAATTCTCAGTATTACTTGAATGTTGGCGCACAGACGAATTTGATCCAGAAGTTCATCGGTGCCTTCTCTGAACACATGTTTCAGATTTTCATTGCTGCCGCAAATACGGCAGATTTCTGGTGTCATGTTACTCCACTTTGTGGTATTTTGTAGGTTTTAGCTGCACAGGGCTTCTGTCTTTC
This sequence comes from Blera fallax, assembly GCA_946965025.1. NCBI lineage: Eukaryota > Metazoa > Arthropoda > Insecta > Diptera > Syrphidae > Blera > Blera fallax. The sequence goes on from OX337248.1 coordinate 73,353,535, forward strand.
TTTACGTGGTCGATTATACAAAGTGAAGCGGAACGTCAAATGAACTGTGTATTTTTGAAGAATGGGTAATGGACTTCGAATTCCACCCAGTTTTTTTAGGATTTACACTTTTTGCGATTAAGCTCCCATCGACTATAGAACAACATTCTTAAAAATTAAATTTGTTCGAAGTCAAAGGAGCGCCCTTTACCAAAAAGCAAAATCTATTTTGACACTTGCGACTTCGGTTACCTTTCAGAAAATACTGCGTTCAGGCTTTTAGTCAACAAATATCAATTTATAATTAAAGGTATGACAGAATGAGTGTTTTTTACTTTGTAATTTTCTTGTGTGTACACAAAACCACTATCAACGTTTAGAAAAATGTTTGAAGGATAGGTTAGTGATGTGATTTTTGTAAGAATCAATAAAATATAACTACAGATCGTAACGCAAAATTCTTCGAAAACAGCTAAAGATAGGAAACAATTAACAAAGTTATTGAAACAAGGGGGTGAGTCGTCTATTGACATTGAATAACATTGAACTTAAGTCTATGGACCAACAATTTTGACTTTTAGAGTCTATAAGCAAATAATCCACCTGTCATCGAGCCAAAAACTACAATTATTTATTTTGTCGCTTTAGGATTCTTTTTTTATTATTTGGTATCACTTTTTTGTCGGATGGCACTTTTATTGTTGTGCTTACATCCCAGCTTACATCCTTTGTTCTTTGTTAATTTGCTGAAGAACGTATTTCATCACGGATGTAAGTTGGGAAATAATTTTAATGTTTTATTATTTTATTCTTATTTTATTCTCTTTTTTATAGAAAATAAAATTGCCAATTGCTACCATCCGAATCTGGTTCGAGTTTTTTTCTTTTTATTAAATAACTCTTTCGGTGGAACCTTTTGTTTTTAAGGAGGCAATATTTATTTCCGAAATTTAATACGTCGCAACAACATAATTTTATTTTATCCTGACTTGGATCTGCAACATCGAATTTGTTTTAATTCAACGGGTATTTGTTTATTTCTACGGGTAAGAGTGATTTCATTGGTTTATTATGAAGAATTCGGGGCACAGCTGCAGTTCTCCGGATTGCAGTAAAGCGGATGACGACTTCATGGTGTCTTGTGACAAGTGCAAGCGCTGGTGGCACTTTTCCTGCCATGATTTCAATCCGGACCAATACGATACTCTCACACCATGGTTTTGTGAAGAGAGGGACTGCAAACTGATCGAAGATAAAGACGCAGAGTCTGAGCATGCGGAAGAGAGTGCTTATATTCCGGCAGGCTCCGGTCGAATTGAGGTTAGCGAGCAAGTGGACATGTTAATAGAAGCAGCCGCAGTAGCACAGGCCACAGTTGCACAGCGCGATAGGGAGCTTTTAGAATTGCGAGCTGAACTTGAGCAGGTTAAGCTTAGGTTGCCGAATGTGCCGAGAGAACCACCAGTTGCTGTTGCTGTTCCCAATAAGACGGTTTTTTCGAAATCTGATGAAAGGTTGGAAATAATAAGAAAAATCCAAACTAATCATCAGTCGCTATTAAGCAATCCTGCTCCGCCTTGTCAATCCACGCCTAAGGACGAGATATTCGATCCTAGTAATAACAGTCGCGATTCTTCGATTCGAGCAATAGACATGGCTAATTTACTCACAATCTTAAACCGAAGCAATGTTCAAGAGTTGCCGATTTTCTCTGGTGAGAACAAGCGAGAATGGCCTTATTTCGAAGAAGTCTACAGGTCCACCACCATCGAGGGAAGGTACAACGACAAGGAGAATGTTGCTCGTTTGCGAAAGGCCTTAAAAGGGGAAGCATATCAATTGGTGAGCGATCGTTTGAAGTATTCTCCGGACGCGGATGCGATTATGGACTTACTGCGTGTCATGTTTGGTAAATACGACGTTCTCGTTCATGATTTGACCACAGATCTGCTTAATTTACCTAGGTTAATGTCAAAAAGTGATCCAAAGCTTCGTCTGTGGGCAGTTAAATTAAATGGTTTTGTGGCCGACTTAAAATCTATGAAAAGAGAGGAGGATCTCACAAATGGCTACGTGATGACTAATCTTTCTTCCAAGTTAGGCGCTGGATTATATCAAGAGTGGCAGAATAAGAGAGCTGGTATTCCAAGTGCCAATTTTAAGCATTTTGCTGAGTTCCTTATGGAGAAAGTGATTGATTTGCCACCTGAGCTGATGAAGCCGGTAGGGCTTGCTGACAACAAGAAAGCACAAGGTTTTCCTAAGTCGTCTCGCGTGCTAATTCATCAACCATCCTTGTCAGCTGTGTCTGCGGTTTCGTGTGAGAAGTGTAACGGCAAACAACACCCTCTAAGTCAATGTGCTAAGTTCAAAACATTAACAGCCGAGCAAAGACTCGCGTATGCGAAGGAAAAGTCAGTGTGCTTCAGTTGCTTAGATCCTTCGAAACACGATTGGCGAGCATGCTCCAAGAAAAGAGCATGCGGGACTAATGGATGTACTGGTCGTCATCATCCGTTGCTACATCAGAGGTCTACCAGCAGCAGCCCTGTGTTGAACTCGACAGCAGCTGAGTTTGTCCCTCAAACGCATGTGCTTTCTTCGCATGTTGGTTCTAATTTCGCCGTCATGTTCAAGATTGTTCCAATTCGGATTCACGGAAGTGAGAGGAAATTTGTGGATACATTTGCCTTTTTGGATGATGGTTCGTCGCTGACGATGCTGGAGGAGGATCTATTCAACGATCTTGGGTTAGAAGGGGAGCCAGAAGATCTCACACTTCAGTGGACAAAAGGAGTTTTTCGGCAAGAAGATTCTACCCGTACAACAGTGACTGTATCTGGTGTTAACAATCGTAAACAATATGTCTTGAAAGATGTCTACACTGTGAAGGATTTGGGGCTAGCCAGCCAGTCCGTTGATGTTGGTAAACTGAAATCTTTATACCCCCACCTTCGAGGACTCCCACTTAAAAATCTTGTGAAAGCTAAGCCTAAGATCTTGATTGGCTTAGATCAAGCGAAGTTCCTGTTGGGTCACGGGCAGCGTCATGGCAAAGATGAAGAGCCATATGCTTTAAAAACGCTGCTTGGATGGATCGTGTACGGTAAATCAGCTCCAACATTAAACGTATCTTGCATCCATCAGGCATCAAAACCCTCCATGAAGCTTATGTTTCACGACGCTATTAAGAAAGAAGACGAATTACATGAACTAGTAAAGCGTCACTTTACCACGGAGGAGTTTGGTGTCATGCCTCCTAAGGGTGATTTAGTTGGTAAAGAAGTCAGTAGAGCTATGGACATCATGGAACGCTCTTTAAAGTTGGTTGGTAATGAGTATGAGATTGGTCTTCTTTGGCGCACCGAGGATGTTAAGCTTCCTGATAGCTTCCCGATGGCTGAACAACGCCTTATTGGATTGGAGAAATCGTTGAAAAGAAAACCCCATCTGCTGGAGTGGTTGAATAATCATATGCGGGAGTTATTATCTAAGGGTTATGCAAGGATCGCTTCGCAAGAGGAGTTGCAAAGAAAGTGGCCACGAGTTTGGTATACCCCTATCTTCATCGTCGAAAATCCTAACAAGATCCCACCGAAACCCAGGTGTGTCGCTGATGTGGCTGCGAAAGTCAACGGTGTTTCGCTAAACACTCACTTGCTGAAAGGTCCGGATAATCTCGTTCCACTTCATGCTGGTCTGTTCAAATTTCGAGAACGCGAGGTAGGTGTGAATGCTGATGTGAAGGAGATGTTCCATCGAATACGTATCAAAGAGGAAGACCAACAGTGCCAACGCTTTTTATGGAGGGATGGGGACGGCTCCCGGAAACCCACAGTCTACATTATGGAGGTCATGATGTTCGGTCCCAGGTGTTCTCCTACTTGCTCTCAGTTCGTAAAAAATCACCATGCAAATTTGTTCCAAATCAACTGCCCAGAAGCGGTCGATGGCTTAACCAGGCGAACATACGTTGACGATTACTTTAATAGTCACGATACGGTCGAAGCTGCTGTCTCTGTGACTCGGGATGCTATTCGCATTTGCCATTCTATGAATTTCGACCTCGTTGGCTTTCAATCAAATAGCCGCGATCTTCTAACTCAGATGCCAGAGAGTCATGTCAACACCAAGTTGGTCAGCATAGATCCCAACGAATGCGATAGTTTTGTGACCAAAGTCTTAGGCATGTATTGGCATCCGTCCTCGGATCACTTCTTTTACAAACTTTCTGACGATGAGGCTATAGAAGCTATGTTAACTGCGGATGCTGTTATAACCAAACGTCGGATGCTAAGGACTATCATGAGGATTTTCGATCCCCTCGGTATTATTTCCCTTTACATCATACGAGGGCGGATCGTCCTTCAGGAAGTGTGGCGTGAGGGCTTTGACTGGGACGAGCCGGTGTCTTCCGAGTTGCGGATTCCGTGGTTGGACTTCATAAAGGAACTGAAGAATATTGAGAAGCTTAGAATTCCACGCCGATACGTCTCGTGGAACCCCGACGATTCGGAGGTAAGCCTGATTGTTTTTGTTGACGCTTCGGAGAAAGCATTTGCCGCTGTGGCTTATTTACGCTTTGAGCGAAACAGTACGGTTGAAGTCGCGCAAGTCATGGCAAAGGCAAAGGTAGCTCCCGTAAAACAGTTATCAGTGCCCCGTTTAGAGTTACAGGCTGCAATTCTAGGAGTGCGTTTGGCGTCAACGATCAAAGGATCTCATACCATTCGGTTTGACGAAGTACGTTTCCTATGTGATTCGAAAACCGTACTTTCCTGGATCAATTCAACTAAGTATAAGTTCCCTTCTTTCGTCGCTACTCGAGTTGGAGAAATCTCGGATTCAACCTCTCCGCGTGAATGGTTTTACATCGGTTCCAAGGATAACGTCGCTGATGACAGTACCAAGTGGTTCGATGCATCAATGGGATATCAGGAGACGAGGTGGTTTAGAGGTCCGGAATTCCTCCTGCGCCCGTTTAGTGAATGGCCGGTCAAGCCAAGTAGGACTCTCGTTGATTCGGGAAATGATAATAATTTGGAGACAACACATTTATTTCATGTCAAGCAAATCAACATTTCTTATGGGATTTACGATAACTTATCCGCTAGGTTTCGAGCGAAATGGTCTTCATCGGTAAGAGTTATTGCCTTTTTGCTGCGCTTCAAAGACATTCTTCGTAAAAGACCCTCTGACAAAGAAGTTTTCATCACGCCAAACGAGTTCAATCGTGCTGAAAATTGGTTGTTCCGGAAAATTCAAATGGACGCTTTTCCAGTTGAGTTCACATCTTTACGAGCGAATGGTAGGGTGAAACCTTCGAGCCCTATTCTCAGCTTGTCACCATTTGTTGACGAAGAGGGAACTGTTCGGATGAGCTCAAGAGCTCAAAAGGCTAAAATTTCTTATGCGTCGCGCAATCCAGCAATCCTGCCTAAAAAACATCCATTGGTTGATCTACTTATCCAACATCATCATGAGAGGAATTTTCATAGGGGAACATCTTCGACAATCTCGGAAGTACGTGAACGTGCGTGGATAATTTGCATACGAGGTGCAGTAGAGAGAGTGAGGTTCAACTGCAACATGTGCAAGCGACTCAAAGCCAGACCCGCTATGCCATTGATGGGCCAACTTCCTGAAGCCCGCTTGGCCTTCGACTGCAGACCCTTTACCCATGTCGGAGTCGATTGTTTTGGACCCTTGTTGGTAAAGTTTGGACGCGGAACGGTGAAACGATACGGCATGATTTTCACTTGTCTCACCTTCCGAGCGGTGCAGATTGAATTACTCAACGATCTCAGTTTGGACCAATGTACCATGGCTGTTCGACGTTTCGTGATCAACCGGGTGGTCACTCGTTTCATGTACAGTGACAATGGCCTTAACTTCATTGGCACAAAGAACCTGCTAGACCAGGATGTCAAGGAGATGGAGATCTCCCTCAGTGAATATTGTGCGAAGTACGAGGGTATTGTTTGGCGATTCATTCCAGCTTATTCGCCGTGGATGGGAGGAGCTTGGGAGCGACTTATTCAGTCCATTAAAAACAGTGTCAACTTCGTTCTTAGAGGCCTGATTCCCCGAGAAGATGTTCTACGAAATGCACTTATGGAGGCTCAAGGGCAAATAAATCGTCGCCCACTCACTCATGTTCCAGTTGATCCTGAAGACCCCAAGCCACTAACTCCAAATTCAATTCTATTTGGTGAAGATGATAGAGATGTCACGGCCCCCGGAATCTTCTCTGAGAGAGATTCTTACAGCAAACTTTATTGTCGCAGGTCTCAACATTTGATGGCTCAACTTACAAAGCGCTGGTACAACGAGTATCTACCGGATATCACGAGACGTTCAAAATGGTACAAGAATACAAAGCAAGTAGAGGTAGACAACGTGGTTCTGGTTATCGAGCCCAATGAGGTACGTTCAGTATGGCAATTGGGTCGCATCACACAAGTTTACCCAGGCCCAGATGGAGTTGTGAGAATGGCAGATGTTAAATTAGCTAATGGTTCAATTAAGTTAAAGAGATCAGTGGGAAGGCTCGCTGTTCTGGATCTAAAGTCTTCACAGTAGAAGTTCAGACGGCCCCCGGAGTGTCATCGAGCCAAAAACTACAATTATTTATTTTGTCGCTTTAGGATTCTTTTTTTATTATTTGGTATCACTTTTTTGTCGGATGGCACTTTTATTGTTGTGCTTACATCCCAGCTTACATCCTTTGTTCTTTGTTAATTTGCTGAAGAACGTATTTCATCACGGATGTAAGTTGGGAAATAATTTTAATGTTTTATTATTTTATTCTTATTTTATTCTCTTTTTTATAGAAAATAAAATTGCCAATTGCTACCATCCGAATCTGGTTCGAGTTTTTTTCTTTTTATTAAATAACTCTTTCGGTGGAACCTTTTGTTTTTAAGGAGGCAATATTTATTTCCGAAATTTAATACGTCGCAACAACACCACCCATTCCCCTCAGCAATTAAAGTGGATGACGGTGCCTCCTTTTTCAAGAGAAATAGAAATTAGAAATAGTATTCATTCATATGAAAAGCAAATATGGCTGTACGTCTCTACATGATATATGTACATATGTACACACATTTTTCGTAAACTTACCTTCATTGTGTGTGGTCCTAATTTTTAAAATTATTTATCGATAAATATTCCACTTTAAGATTCCTTTTTAAGAACATATCACATGACTGTATACGAACAAAAGAATTTTCACTTTGACCTTGCTTGTCCAAAAAATCACGCACGGTTTATAGTTCTGGATCTAAAAGGTGGTGACAGACTGATAAAAAGACGGGCGTGTGATGCATCAAGAATCCTTAGTCTTTTTATGGAACTTTGAAAACTATTCATATTTCCCTGAAGTGTATGTGCGAGTTAATTGTTATCTCGCGTTTGCTGCATACATGGTGATGGAAGAAATGTTAGGTATAAAGACAATTGAAAAATGAGTTACGTTAAAGTAATAAATGTTGAAACAATTGTTTGTCAATAACAAATACATCTCCTCATTAATTTCTTCAAGATCGGTATATTGTCAAATCTTTATGTACTCCCAGTCGAAATAAAAAGATATTCTCTTTGTATTTGTTTGCCTGTTTTGCTATGGCCTTTGAGTTTGAGTATCTAAAATGAATAGTACAAATATCTTCAGCGTATTTGGCGCCTAATTCGAGCTCGCAGGCTAATCAAGAAGCATAATAATTCATGCAAATGTATTCTACTCTTAAATGGCTGTAGATTGGGATATCTGTAGAATTGATAGTCTTCGATAGGCCAACTTTTTGCCCATTTGATGTAGACAATGATTTCGAGCCAAGTTCAAGGACTGGTTTCAGTTCCATTTTGTACAGGAGATCGACCAGCGCCCAAGTGAAGTATGTACTCGTACATCTTGGCTCTTGGAGTAGTTCATAGAAAGGCAATTTAAATTCATGTATGCTGAAAAAAGTTCCATCCAAACGCAGAGATATTCAAGAATTCCATGTGAGGCTAGTTTACTTTTGGGATCCATGCCAGACTCAATAGAAAGCTTCTTAGATTCCCCATATTATTCGATGGCTGACATCAAAAGGTGGGCTCCATTGGTCACCAAGTCTTTAGTTGGCTGCAAAATTATCCCGCCAGTCTTTTATTAGATGCATTCTTTCCTCTTGATGAATGTGCACTGTTTAACAGTACGACGGAAACTTTTCGCACTTAACACTTATCCTACGAACATTTAAATTATGCTACAGCATCCCATATTGTTACTCAATTTATTTATTTCAAGGCATTTCATTTAAATCTACAATCGAGTAGTGTCTTGAAGAACGAATCAGTAAAATAAAAATGTGAAACCAGTGGTAATCCTTACAAGAAGCATCACATACATAACATACGACTACGTAGCCGTACTAACTAATTAAATTTAAGTAATTTTCATCATTTCATTAAATAATTCTTCAAGAAGGTCTCACGTGATGAGTCAAAGCTTTCATAAACTAAACAAACAGGTTTTTAATAATTACAACGTTTAAAAAACAAACAAAAACACTAAATTCACATAACGTCTGTCTGTCCGTGCAAATAAATATTATTTTGATTTTATGCTTGCGATTTTAATTTAAAAATTCGCTTAACGTCTGCGTTTGTAGCATGAGTGGGCTCATGCATCCTCAATGCCGCTAAAGCGGCAAACAGTGTTCCGCAATATTGGCACAATAAGGCACTGGTCGAGATAGGGGTAGGATTGGGGGTCTTCAGCGCTATTGAAACCCCGTTAAGAAGCGGCGATAAGCCATCAACCGGTTCCTGTTGCTCTTCTTCTTTGGATTCTTTTTTTGGCGTCAGGGTTTGACGACAGATTTCCTCGTTGTCATTTCCATTGATTTCAACAAGACGGTTCTTACGTCGGTGCGAAAGTCGTATGTGCATGCGTAAGTTACTCGCGCTTGTGAATCTTTTATCACATTTTTTGCATACATTGTCGGGTGGCTCGGTTACAATCGAGCTTCTCATAAACTCATCGGAAGAGTGGACGCGCATCATATGCATATTCCAGCTAATAAAGCCAGTTAAAGTTAATGAACACAGCTTGCATGTGAACCGAGGGTGGTGTAATAATTGTTTAACTACTGAAGCAGCACGTGGAGCAGGTTGTTGCGGCATTTTAAAAGTTGGCTTGGGGATCACCTCTACGGGTTTACTTTTCGATTGGCCCGTCCTATCCTCCACTCGTTTTTGACGCCTTCTTTCCCGTCGGGCTTGCAGCATCTGTTGTTTTCGCAAAAGCCCCTGAGATTTGGATTTCTTACTAACACTGTGGCATTGCTGCTGCTTCTTCGAAACAGGTTTAGCGATATTCACGACCAATGTTTCATTCATTGAATTGTTATCCTTGGAGGTTCTTCGCAAGACACGTTCTTCAGTTTTGGGATTTTTTGGATCATGGCCGTCTTCTGAAGAATCTAGGGCACGTTTCGAGGTTTGAACTTTATTTATGTGATCATGAGAGATCAATACTTCGTTATTGTTTAAAGAGATATGGTCATCAAATGCATTTTTAGGATATTTTCGATCGTGAGCTGTGAGATGTTTCCTGTGGGGCCAAAATCTGTCATGAATTTTACCACATGCCTTGCACTCGAAAAATGTCCATAAATGGACAAATATTATCCTCCTGGTCAGAATTGAGTCGCCCTCCTTCTGCTCAAAACGTAAATGCTCTCCTGTGTACTGCGGATGAGTGTGACGAATATGAAATACCACCTCATACTCGACACCTGATAAGTATGGACAAAGTGGGCATCTCATGCTTTCGAAGACTTTACCTCTAGTGAATATATCTTTCTTCAGCCTTTCGTCACTGTTCATTTCGTTGAGAGTACTCTGGAATATAAAGGGATACAAGTTATGACATTTTTTTTTTTCAATTTTTATGGAACATAAAAGCATCTGATGATCTGAAAAAAGATCTGATTAGTACAACTAGACTAAAAACTTGATTGAACCACCAGAGCAACAACATAGCAGTAGATTCTTCGAATTACTCCATGAGTATTTGATTTAAAATTATGAACGAGAAAACTTTTAGCTCACAAGGTACAAAACGCCATTCTATTTGGAAAGTGATGCATATATCCAAAATGGTCTTTGACTGTACGTTGTATTGTTGATTAACGTAACTCGAGAGTCCAAATATACTGGCAAGCTAAAGAATCTCTCTGTGAGTAGAGAATTATTCTGGCGCTCAAAGAATTTTTTCTAGTGGGTACAGTGGTTCAAAATTAAGAACGTTGGACTAATGAGTGAGAGGGTTGACGTTCGAATTTCAGAAAATTTCCAAAAAGATTTTTTCCGAGTATCTGCAAGTGCACGAGAGCAATAACTGTCATGAGAAGCTTTTTATATTCCGCCTTCGGATTTGGTATTAAGTTATAGGTCCTCCTATTCACTGCGAGAAGCTCTGTGCAAGTATTACTACAATTATATTCTAGCATTTATCAGCTAAATTTCTTTTAAACTCAAGACGAAATGCCTATTTAAAGGGCCATTTTGAGGTTTCTCCGGTATTTCCCTATTATGATTATCTAAAGGCCATCGAATGAAACATGGGCTCTAGTGCGATAAACCTCCATGAAAATGAAAAACATTAGCATCAGAAAAGTAAATTGTGTTTAATAAACAAAGAACCTAACCGATGTCCTATTATTTTTATATACCGATGAATTCTGAGGCCTGTATGTAGATATGCAAAAATTGACAGCGTAAGTCAGTTTTATATTGCAACCTCATGTTGTCATAAGGAAATTTATCAATAACTCGTCCACGTAGACCAATTCAAAAGGATTCATGTACTGTGATGGAGCTCTAAGAATGACTCCGACCCTTTCAACGTGAAACTTCATATTTTGGAGCTAAGGTTGTGTGCGGAAGGTTTATACATATTATAGCTAAGAATAACTATGCAACGTCTTCTGCATCTCATCTGATTAGAAATCTCAGACTTAATAAGCATTAAAATATTAGGTGAATAATCAAACGTTGTTTTCCATCTGAATAAAGCTGTGTTATAGATTCTGTTACAGAAATTAAGCGAATGAATCGTACCATTTAGACAAGTAAGAAGTAATAGGATTCAAATCAAACGGACTTGTGATATTAACACTTTATCCACCACAGGAAGCATCAAAACACTTTTGCATGCTTATGTCCCTTAATTGGCTTTCGGAAAGAGAACATTTTACAAGATTGATAAATTCAAAATTATATGAAATTCAAAATTATAACTTTGGTGGCGTTTCCAAAAAATGTTAGTCAGTGTACAAACCAAAAGAGATACATACGTTAAGGCTAAAATCTAGACGAAAGTCTAGGTGACTCAGACTAAAAGTTTTTTCAAATATTCAGAAAATATACGTGTAAGAAAGTCAAAACCCTATTTAATGTCTATGAGCTTGCCAACCGGAAGAGGAAATAGTTTGAATCAAATAGAAGTTATTCTGGTTGATCTTACAAAATTAATATGTGGAAAGATTTTAAAGATAACAGGCCGAGAAAAAATCTCACCTTCTTCTCTGCAACTTTTTTATTTTCCAGAAGAGCGCCTCCGCAATTTTTTCCAGAATACCCAACAACCGTACTGGCCGATTCAACTCTAACAATATCGTCTTCTTTAGGGACTGTCACACGTTCTTCATGTTCCGAATCAGAAGAGTCAATTTCAATAATTTCGATTTCTTTCGACAAATGGTGAATGCGTCTTGTTTTCTCTAAGGTTTTATATAGGATTTCGTCGTCATCAACAACCACTGGCTCGTCTTCGTTATCTTCGCCAACACTTTTGTTGAAGCCCAACAATGTATGCTCACAGTCCCAACAAATATTACCAGAAATTTCACCGCTTTCGTCGATCTGCAAAAAATTAACAACACAACTAATTTAGTTTTAGTCTTTTTTTTTCTTTCTAATCGAAATTAGGTCGTACCCGTACGGCTATCGTGCGTGAACTTGGCTTTTTATTTTCGCTGTCAACAGCTGCTGGTGGATACTTTAAATTAAAACGTCCACGGCAAATTCGACAGAATGAATTTTTCATATTTCAATCGGTAAGTGTTGTGTTCAAATATTATTAATTAATTATCCTTTTATGAGAGAAAAAAAGGGAAGCGGCAGTGTTTTGATTCAAATGTTAGCATTATTCGGCGGGCGACTGTATTTTGACAGTTGACAGATTGGCGTCAAGATTAAAAAATTGAAAGGCAGTTTGGCACTGTTTGATATTGGCTAAAGAGTGTATCCTGCCAGAAACGAACGAATTCTGAATATAGACACAACAATTTTAATATAGTCAGGAGAAATTTTTGCTACACATTCTTACAAGTACTTCTATATTCACGATCACTTCTATGTGGGGTTAACATAACTGCACTATAATGAGAGCTATGGTGTCAAGAAACGAAAGAGAAAATAAATGTACAATATCAAATTTATTTTCCTTTATATGAAGTTCTTACATCCATTGCCCATAGAATTTTAAACATAGTCATCAATTCTTTTCAAATTCATCACTGCTGTTTATCAAATATTTTATTGAAGATTGGCATTCTTGAGAAGTTATTGAGAAAATTAAAAGGCATAATGTTAATGCTATAAAAGAGCTGACATTTATAAATCTTAAAACAATAATGGAATGTCGTGTGTATTTCTACCATTTCGTGTTCATTACCTCATGTTCGTCCACTAAGTTTTTTATAATAGATTTTCTTAGTAATCAGTTAGTAAGTAGAGTAAATAATTAAGTCTAGTTCGTAGACGTCGAAAGACATAGTTTTAAGCCTTAGGTTTAGCTTAGAGTACCCGCATAGGGTCAGTAAGTTAGAGTTACATTACATAGTTAAGTTAATTAAGTTAGTTTTAGGCGTTTTTGTCTAGGGTGTAAGAAATGATGAATTACAAATAAAAATAGCATTAAAAATTAAAAAAATTACCTCATTAACAGAACGCGATTATTGGCTTTGATCAAAACATTTAAAGTTAAACTTTTTGTAAAAACACTTCGAATTTGGTCATACTTCAAATATTTATTCGACGTGTCCAAGAAAAATATTATTATATTATATTATACATATTATTATTATAGCGCTTGCACATATATACATATATATTGAAAGTTCTCTTTACTCGTCTATGAAAGTTCATTTGTGGATATGGGATATTTTCGTGTTTATGTTAAAACAAACAGAACTTATGGCACATCTTTACCTTGCACTCTTTTTATTACAGATGTAGAGTTACCAGTGAAGTGATATTTATGTTTGGCTTCTGGAAAACAAGACATACATTATGTTAGGTAACGGTAAAAAAACGAAATCTCAACAAATTTATTCTATTTTATCATCATTGGTTTGATCGTGTAGCAGTAACGATCACGGATTAAAATGAATACAAATTTGGACAAGAAAGCAAACGAAAGCGCTCATTGGAATATATGAGCATTCTATTTTGTATATTATAAATAAAAATAAAGAAAAGAGAGAAGAAAAATTAGGTGAAATGAAAAGACAACTAAGCGAATGTAACGTCGAAGATATACGGCTGAAATTATGAACAATACGGAAAAAAATATTGATAAAATCACAAAAAAACGGTGCAGGGGCAGCTGACTTATACATTATCGCATTATTTTCTTTCAGAAAAATTCGCAACATGAAACTAGGTACCTACCTGCATACTCGACGGCATATAACTGCTCCAATTCACTCATTCCACCCCTAAACTTCAGTATAGTAATGCAGAACTGAGCGCCACAGTGTGTGGATACGACATGACTGCCCACTATGCAGTGGAGAGTAACCATCTCAGCACGGTCTTATTCTAAGCATAATTTCATTGTTCATGAAATAAATGATCAAATTTAGTTTTGACATAAAAGGAAGCTTTTTTCAACTATCCATCGGCCATTCTATCCAAAATTGCGTTCAAAGTTGAGCTTGTATAAACGAACTATGAACTTATTTAATGACACCACTTATCTGGTCAAGTTTTTGCGTAGGTTAAAATGATTTCTAAATAAATTAACTATTTATTTGTCAGTGGATGACGCTACAGTTCGGGCGCCTAGTCCTCAAACAGCAAACCTCTCCGCTTCCATTCATGCACTTCAAGTAGATTGAGATCCTTTTCTACTTGTGGTGTGTGGTGTGCATCTTAGGCGAGGCCTTACTCTACTGCGTTGTCCGTCCGGGACTCTATGACCGAATATCTTAGGAAGAATTTTTCTTTCAAAACGATCAAGCATATTTTTATTCATCTTCATAAAATAGAAATGGGATGGTGACGGTCATATATAAAATCTCCTTAGTTGTTCGGAACAGGGCCTTACTACTTCTTAGCCCAAAGGAGGTTTACGTTTTCCACGTGTCCGAAAATTGTCTGCCTATGTCCCTTCACTACAAATTTTTTACACGATATAAAGATGGAATTGCAGTCATATTCTAAAAACCGTTATTTTGGAGGTAAATATCTTAATTCAAATTCAAATGCTATTTATTTTTTTTTGCTCGTAAGTCACAGGATTCAAAAATATATATATTTTCTATATTTATTTTAAATGTGCGCTCTGCAGATGAGGAAAACTTTCGAACTTTCTGAATAACATATTTTTTACACGAAATACAAAAATTGTACAACGGAAATAACACGAGACCCATGATTCATTGTCCGGTTTTTTCGGAAAAATAAAAAGACTAAAATATTTTCCATGATACGAGTATTACCGCTTTATTTCACATGATGAATCGCTACCACTTGAAGCGGTTTTGTTTAATAATATTTCAACTCTAGGTTTGCTGTTAGTATCTATTCCGTGCTCCGCTCGCCTGTGACCATTTAGTAAATATGAAGTTGTAAACCAGCAATCGCATACTTCACATTGATAGGGGGTTTCACCAGTGTGTAAAAGCCGTACATGATCACTTTTGATCGTATTTAAGGCAAATGTTCTATCACAATATTCACATTTAAAAGGTCGTGCGCCTGTGTGTCTAAACAAATGCTTTCTTAGATTTTTCTTGTGGCGATAGGTTGCTTCACAAATGTGACATTTAAACGGCCTTTCATCTGAATGTAAACGCAAATGATGGACTAACGACCCTTTCGCGGTAAATCCGGCTCCACATAGATCGCATTTGAATGGCTTCTCCTTGGTATGTACTCTAAGATGATCTGTATGTCGCGATTTATTACTTGATGATTTTCCGCACATCTTGCAAATATACGTTAATCGACCATAAACTCTTTGGACGACCGCCGTTTCTTCTATTATTTTGGTGTCTTCTACGTGCGTTTTCTTATGGTTGGTCATCAGAATTTGATGGGAGAATCTGGAAAAAAAATTCTTCTTAGAGGAATTATAATTGTCTGCACAAGCATACCTTTCGCCACAAAATACACATCTGAACCGTTTCCCTTGGGCAGGACTTTTCGTGCTTTCATGGAGCCTAGTTTTGTGTTGTTTTAAGACAGTCTCATTAGATAGAAAAACTTTGCACACATCGCACTGGTACACCTTCTTATCCCCATGTTTATTTTGATGCATTTTGAAATCGGAATTATTTGAAAAAGTATGATTGCATTGATTGCATTTTATAAGGCCACTTGGAAGAGAATATTTTAAATTCTCGTGTGTTTGTACATGATTCATATGCTCTTCAAAGTCTTTCGTAATTTTTTTACAAATCTCGCATCTATACACTCTAAACTTTGATTTTGGCATCTGCGGCGATTTCTTTTTCGGAAGCGATGGTTCTGAATCCGAGTCACTCTGATAGTGTTCGGCATTAAAATGTGATCTAAGTGATGCCTTTCGTTTAAAGCTTAAAAGCATACTAGTTAAGTTTCGCAAAAGGTTTCTTTGCTTTACTCCACTCACCACATTGTACACTCTTTACATTGATACTGCCGGTGTTCTGTCCCATCAGCTTCAATGCCAATATTTGCTTCAGTTTGCTAAAATAAATTACTAGGTAAGCAAAAACAACTTTGAAAATTTTTCACATTACTTCATCATTATCTACAATGTCAGGTTCTATCTGAATCTCCGGTTCAACTTTGAAAGTCTGGCTTATTTGGCTATCGTCACATGGTTCCACTTTAAGAAAATCTCCGTTGAAACTTTCTAGTTTGTAAACATTACCCTTCAACTCTGCTTCTTCTATGAACCGAAAATCATCTTCCCATTCATCTAACGCGATGCTATTTTCATTAGATATGGTGGACTTGCAGTACTCGCACTTAGCAGTATTAGAATAATTTTCCATCTGCAAAATAATAGCTTGAAGCACAGATTTGTAGCTTTGATCACCAAAACTTACGCTACATGTATTGCAATAGATAGTTGTCATTGTATCATGCGAAAAATATGTAATAATTATCTGCACAGTAATGTTTATAAAATTAAAACAACACTAATGCCAGATCACATGTACCACGTTTACGTAGACAATTTCGGGTTCCTCATATGATTTGTCTATTTCTTATTAAATCTGCCAAAAAAAATCCTATAATTCTATTTAGAATAATAATTCAAAACTCACTGCAAAGAACGAATGGGAATTAATCTGAATTTAATTCGCCTGGATTTTGATTATTTATGATAACAAGGCGCCGCAGGTGAATGCAAGTACGAATTGACAGAATATATTCTGTTCTGTCATTTGTGAATGCAAGAAAAAAACTTCAAGAAGAACTGTTTGATTTATGAATTGGGAAACAATCAAGGAAGGTATTCATCGAAAAAATCAGAGAACGATTCTATTTCGCTTAGGAAATTTATTTTTGCAATTGTATTAAAACAAAAAATATTTGCAGCAGTAAGAATGTAGTAAGAACTAGCCATTTTGCCGATAAAAAAAATTAATGTTCATCGCAACAGCCTGTATGGGGCCTAGATTCTAGCCACCATTTATGGTCCAGCCAACCTAGTTTAATTTCCCATTCCAAAAAAACGATACGTTTAGCTTCCCGCGATATTTGAACTTAAGCTATCTTTGGGGCTGTTGATCCAGATTTTCTATTTCCATTCTTTTCGATTGTTGATTTGTCTCAGGAGTAGGTATAGTGATGAACTGATGAGCCCAGGTTCCATTTTTCGTCATAAATCTGGCACAAAAATCCTTAATCTGTTAGCTTCTCAGCTGGCAATACATAGTCATCCACATCGATGTATGTAAGTCTTCCAGTTTCCCTTGGCCGTCCGGATCGAAGCTACAGGTTAACTGTCCAGTCAATTATCGGTATCTCCGTGATATGCTGATATTGTTGAGGGGTATGTAACTAATGAAAAACGAAGAAATTAGCTTAACCAAACAAAACAGATATTCTTGGTAAATTTTAGCATTTTTAGTTTTTTAATAAATATGTGGTAATTATAATTTTTTAATAAGATGCCTATACATACCTATTCGCATACACACCTACTTACAAAAATCAGTTGCAGGAAAGTGTCATATGTACATATATGAATGTGGGAGATACAGACGTGATTTCATAACGCCCGTGCCCTGAAAAATCAGCATAAGGGTATTCATACCCCCTTTGGCGCGCGCGAATTATAAAAAAAAATTTCATTATCGAATTTCGTTAAAAGCGAAAACCTAACCAATACATTTCCTTTAATATTAATTCATTCACACGTCTTGTTCAATAGAAATTTAATCAAAAAATAACATTTATTTATAGATGTATGTATATATTGCTTGGTTCTAAAGCTAATAAAAAAACCTCGACTTTCTGGAGACTAACTGTTTCTACTTCTTTTTTCGATTGTTCCCACTTTAGCTGTCACATCTTTAGGCATCTCATCTTCACTAGCCCCGATTAAACGCCTCCGTCGCTGTCGTGTCTTGGCATCGCCTATATGACAATTTCGCTCATGACTCGCTCTTGTATAATTGAAGACAAATGTTTTTTCGCAATAACGGCACTTGAAAGGTCTCTCACCAGTGTGTAGGATTAAATGTTTCTTCAAACTCTTTTTATGACGATATGTCGCCTTACAAATATTACATTTAAAAGGTCTATCGTTCTCATGTAAACGCAAGTGATGCACCAGCGCATTGGCTGTGGAAATTCTAGTTCCACATTGCTCACACTTAAAAGGTTTCTCTTTGGTGTGAATCCTTAAATGTTCTTCGTGCCTGTATTTGTTTTTCGATGTTTTAGCGCATATTTTACACACGTAAATCGGTTTTTCTCCACCCCTATCAATTAATGTCATTTCTTCTATTTTCTTGATCACATCCATATGAGTTTTTCTATGATGTATCAGGAGGATTTGAGATGGAAATCTGTGAAAAGTCAATCAAAAATTAATAAAACAAAAACAGAAAACCATTACAACATTGGATTTACTTCTCATTACAGATGTTACAGTCGTAGTGCTTGCTCTCTTTTGTTGGTTTTATTTTGTGCATCCTTTTAGTGTGCTTTCTCAGAGAGGACTGAGTGACCAGGAGGGCTTCGCATATTCCACACTGAAAAACTTTCGCCGCTTTATGCATTTTCTCATGAGTTTTGTAGTCCCGCTCAGTCATAAAAACTTCTTCACACTGCTTACATTTTAGAAAGCCACTTGGAGCTTTCTTCAGTTTTTCTAGGGACGTTGTCTCTGTGAGACTATCCACTGGAGCCTCATGGATGACAATGTGCTTTATATGTTCTTCGTAGTTGTTGGTGATTTTCTCACACGCTGTACACTTGTACACCATATGACGTTTCAAATTAGGTTTGTTTTGCTTCAAGTCCAACAAAGTCTGAGAAGGGCTGGTTTTGGCTTTACACCTACTCACTAATTTTTTTCTTGAGTTATTGTTTTCAGAGTCAGATTCATCGGAAATTTGTTTGAGCATTCGCTTAGCTTTGAGTGATGATTTTAATTGTTTGCCACTGATGTCTTCCTTGTCTTCCTCTGGAGGTTCATAATCCGAGTCGCAAGATTCAGAATAGTTGGGCGATGACATGGGCATAGAATAAGATCCGAATTTTGTATCCTTTTCAGATACAATGCTATCAAAGCATTTACCAGTATCATCTGTGAGATGGATTCTGTTGGCATGTGATTTCAGACTAGCCTTTCTTTTGAAGCTATAAATAAAAAAAAAAACCAATAGAATTATTATCTGTTGAAGATTTATAAGATAATAGCTGAAATGCGATGGTATTTGATAAAGGTTGTCCCACTTATAAGTCCTAAATTTGCAAGTGCTGGTTTTGACTCGTAATGAAATTATTGAAAAGAATAAATTGTGAAATGATTTCTTTCGCCTTCAACAAGTGTGAATTATATCAGTTCTTCATGCGTGTAAGGCAATTCATTCAGAAAAAAGAATAATGCCCGCGTTAGGTGATTACACCTTTTTGCTACATCAGACAGATAAGCTTTGGTGAGTCACATTTTTAAATTCTTTGAAAACCACAAAGAGGGAATAATTCACTACTGAATAGTTGACAATTCCTTTTTTCCTTTTCCAATAAATAAAATTGAGTGTTAGCTCCTTTTCTGTTAGCGCAAGTCATTTTCTATTTTGCCTATTGGCAGTGGTTTAAAGGTCAACAGGTTCTTAATCTGAAGTCAGCATGTTTTTGTTACCCAACTCTTTAAATTTGTTTGGAAGCCAGAGGTTTACAATTATATGCAGTTTACTATTCGTTTATTTATTCATCTTTTTTATGAAGCATATTCCTATTTGTTTAGTTTTTTTTTAATGTCATTGAGTACAGAAGTTTTGAAATGTACTCGTGCATATGGCAACAGGTGTTTCGTCTTTACTTACCTTTTTGGACATTTGTCACATTGGTATAATGCAGCAGGAATTGCAATTTCATTAGGTTCGAAGGTAAGGGATTTCATCATCTTCTTAGGCTCATTTCGTGAGGCTTCGATGTTGTTTACCTTGGTTCCATTTGGAATCTAAAATGCGATTGAGTCAACTTTTCTCATTTCAGAGGCTTAAAGAAGAAACTTACACGCCCAATATTTTTGATGCTACTGTCTGCATTTGCCTCCTCCTCTATTTTAAAATTTTTTTCCATAGAGAAGTCTTCCAAGAGACGATTTTCATCTTCCACGATCTCTAACTTGTAGATTTCGCCCTTTAATTCAGCTTCTTCAATAAAGCGATAATCATGTTCACATTCGTCCACCTCAGAGGCATCAGAAAGGCTAGCTTTACAGCTTTCACATTTAACTGCGTTCCGATCATTTATTTCCTGCAATTAAGAATTATTTATCTTTGCCGACTTAATTTCGAACGTCTAGTGTACTCACGTTGCATACTTTGCAACGAATATCAGTCATTTTAAGAGTATTAAACTAAAATATGTATTATACATGTGTTTTCAAGTATGTTTTAAGTAATAATTTCAATATTTTCAATTGGAGTGCAATCAAACAAGAAAAATAAACTTTAGATTCCAATTCCCCAATAAAATTCATGTGTGCTTCCATCAATGCATTTACAAGACGTCAATTACGATACTTCAGTTGATGAGATCTGTTCGTTTTATTGTATATCACTATGTTTATTTTTTTAAAGGGCCGAATTGCTTAGTTAACTAATCTCCAGACTTTAGACGTGCTTTTGCAAAATGACATAATTTTTAGAAATGCCTTATGAGATACCGTCCTGAAAACTAATCAATAATTTCATGTCATATCCGCAACATAACATGATCTCTCCATCATGGGGTGGCAATGGTGTAGTGGTAGCGTCATCGTTCGTCGAGCTGATGGTTCACGGTTCAATCCCTGATGTCAGTAAGCATTATATGATAAGAGGCAGTCCGAGCAATTGAGAAAGTTTGTGACAACACTACTGCGAAGGCATAACACTGGCAGTAGGTTTGTCATATGGCTGGAGAAATTGATCGTTCTGTTGATAATTGATATGCTTATGACATCAGGTGGATCGGGAAAAAAATACTGTGAATCAGAAGCGAAGGCAAAAAAATACATGACAGCATTAAAATCTCCCCAGTTATTCTGGACACCACCCCTGGAGCTAATGTGAAACCTAACGCATCTGAGTTTCAAACCACTGCACCAATCTCTTTCTCTCTCTATCTACATTTCCGACGCCCGCACCATGTGAATAACATGTAAAAGGGTATTCATAACCCCTTGAGTGCGGGTAAATTATAAAAAAAAAAAAAAAATGATGAAGCTGATTGCAATATATATACATAAAAAATTAGTCCGTAGACAATGGTGAACCGTGCTGCCCTATTTTAATTATAAAACGTAACCAAAAATATCTCTTCTACTGGCATTTTCTTTTCTCGAAAAATTCGTACCTTCAGTTTTCTGCTCGTTGCTTAAAAACAATGTTTGTATGAAATTTATATTGTGTACTATTTTCAAAAAGTTTAGCTGAATAAAATGAAACCACTTCTCTCGGGCTGATATTCAGCCCTCCAGAAAGAAATTGATACCATTTTCTTCTTGTGATTAGTATCTCCTGGCAAAATAGGTTTTTCGTAAAGATATTACAAGCCACAACTTTTATATACGATTCTTCCCTGGAAAAATACGTTTATTAGCTTACGGTGCTTAGAGAAAAAATCTTCGATTGATTTTCAAGAACATTCATAAAGGATAAAAAACAGAATTCTGGTTGCTTTGAATGTATATAGATGAAATTAAAAAAATATATAAATGTTTGGCATATGAATTCATTTCCTCCGACTTATTTAAACAACGTACCTAACAGAAAAAAAAATATTTTTCGCCCTTATGATGGGGCTGCTATAATTACAAAAAATTCAAAAAACACAGCATTACCGACTATCATACTTTAAAAAGCGCTCGTAAAATTTTGCGGACTACTATAATGACAAACATTTCAAAACAAACACCATATTACCGACTGTCATGCTTCAAAACGCGCATGGTAAAGCTTGTGGGCTCACCCTAATTTCATATTGCATCGGCAAAAGTAAAAATTAGCCATCCACATTTTTTGTTTGGTTGGTTTTACAATTGTAGGTGGGCACGCGTAATAACTTTGTCGCGATTAAATATATTGAATATTAATATACCAGACTAGTTAGTTTGTATCTATTCGGCAAACATAAAAGTTGAATACATTCCGGATAGAAATATAATTTCAATTAAAAGCCAGAAATGGCAGAAGTTGTAGGTGTCACCCAGGAGCGAACAATCCCAGAGTATGAATTAATGCGTAAGCATCAAGTCTTCACTGACGAAAAAATAAGGTATGCAAACAATACCAGTTGCATTTTGTGCTTGTAAAAATAAACAAAATGATGTTCATTCTGTTTTCAGAGGAATTATAAAAACTCGAGAAAACTATCAATACAAACTTAGTAAAAATACCAAATCGCTGAAAGATTATGGCGAATATATTATTTATGAAAAGAAAATCCATGGCATGGTCACTGCCATTGAGAATTCGCGCAAGGAGAAATTTCCAGGTCTCAAAGCAGTCATGTCTAACAGAATTGTCCGCCTGTACAAGGAAGCTTTGCGCGGCTTTCCCGAAGAGACTCGACTTTGGGAAGCGTATTTAAAATTCTGCAAATATAACTTTCCATCCGAGGTGCCGAATGCATACGAAAAACTCATACAGGTAAATATACGTCTAGATTTTGTACTGATAAAGTAAAACACATAATTTTTAATTACATATGAGCCTCTTTCTGTTCGGTATACTATAATTTATATCCTTTCTATGCATTGGAAAGAAGATGGCTTCCTTGACCACCCACCCAATGTCTAAAAAAAATCGATTCGTACTCCCAATCACTGCGAAATATGCCATCTATCCATTAAATTTTCTCGTATAACAACATCCCCTTCATCATTCGTACGTACAGCCATTGCGTCGTAGGAATAAATTGCACTTGACAACAAAGAAATCGATTCTAAATAAAAGAATTAAAAAGTAATTTATAATGTTATTTCGCTAGTAGGTAAATAACTGCATATTTTTCCCATATAAATGTTTTAATAACGCCACGAGAGCAAAATGCAAAGTAACTTCAACCCTTGTGTTGTCATACAGGTATCCTGTAATATGGCTGAGTTTTGACTTGCTTTTGTATAGGTAAAAGTGGTACACCTATTTATATAAACACAATATGCATAAAAGACAAACGCAAACTATTCAATGAAAGCATACCAAAGCTTAAAATTGTATTATTTACAAAACATACATACCTATGAAATAATAAAAAAAAGAAAAATATGGTTTATAATTATTTTAATAAATGTTAGATATTTCATAGTTGCATTGGTGCATTATAAAACTCATTGTCATTGTCAACATTGTCACTGTAACTAGGTAATGGAAAATCATTTTTTCTGTATTTACCAGCAGCACTGGTAGATTCTAGAATTAAAACAAACACTTAACAGAATTATATCGAATCCTTATGTTTGTTTTAAGAACGCAATAATATTTATTTTATTTTTCTATATAAACAAGCCATAAGTACATAAAAACGCACAATAATTGGATCGGTGAGAGCATAAACTCACGAGTTTCACTTTTCATCTCAGAGACTTGTCAATGTAGTTGTATTGTAAATATTTATTGATTGTAATATTACTACATTTTCGTTAATGTTAAATTATTTAAAAATCTTTTTCTTTCTTTAATGGTCAAACTTAAACAAAGAGGCAAATAAATAAAACAAAGTAAATCTAATGATAAAAATTTACAAATGATATAATTAAGGATAAATTAAATCTATATTGTACATGTACATGTATGTAAATTTAATGATAAAGCAAAGTCAAATAATAAGTTCTAAGTACAATAAGGAAAACTTGCAAAATGTAAGTGTTATAATATTAATATACGAACTAAATTTATTATTTAAATGGAGAGTACTCCTACAAAGGAGGAAAATATATATACATATGTGTGTGTAATAAAAATTATTGTAAGTGGAAAACTTGTGCTTTTAATAACATAATTTTTAATTTTTTCATTTATTTATTTCGGATAATGCAGTTTTAAGTGAAATAGAAGTCGATGAGGGCAATAACAACGATCAACGATCACATAATGTTACCATAAGTTTTGAAAAGCCCGTCAGTATCCCTTTGAACTAGAAGTATTTTTGCTGCTGCTTGAAACAATTTCACTTACACCGATGAAATCGGCAAAAATCAAGATATTTCAATGCCTAATCTGTGCTCTATACTAGTACGAAACAAAAATGTAGGCTATACAAAATTGTTCGGATTGAAAATAGGATGTACATATGCAATGGAAATGGGAGTTAGATGATGTGGTCAAAAAATGTAATCAGAGAGGGTTGGGTTATGATTGTATTATACTCCAAATTTTAGAGAAAATGAACAAATACGCTCTCTTCTCTTCTCTAAAGATATGCATATGCACACTCATATGTATATAGATCAAATTTAGGAATCATTATTTAATAAATACATTGTTTTCACGGTCCCACCTCTCGCCAATGTTTGACAGGCGTCCGAGAATAATAACAGTCATTAGAGAGCTTCTCAAAAACAAAACAATAGCCTTTCGGATATGGCTTTAAACTGCAGATCGCTTCCATTTCTGTGAAGAATGTAACACGCACAACACGAATGGTCGCGAACTGAGGTCAATCAAATCCTGCTGTTTTTGCATTTGCGTGATCCAGGATTTGTTCGGCCTGCCCCTTTTTCGCGCTTGTGTAGGAATGTTGATTCACATTGCCTTTTTGAGAGGGTTCGTAGGATCCCTCCTTTGAACATGGCAATACCAACTGAGCCGGTCGTGCTCCAATTTTTTCGACATGGGTTCTTTGACGTGAAGGCTTCCTCGGATCTTCAAACTTCTAATTGGATCAAGCTTTGTTACTCCAGCTGTCATGCGAAGCATCTTCTCAGCTGCCGTTAATTTGACCTCATACTTTTTGTACATTGTGAACCGTATTTGAGCGCCGGACGAACAACTGCGTTGTAAAGCCTTTCTTTCAGCTTAAATGGCATTTTTCGGTCACGGTCACAGAAGATAGCAGAGATTTCCTGCCACTTCATCCACCCTACGCTTACGCGATGATTGATGTCTTCATCAATAGTTGCTTCGCTATTGACCAAAGATCCCAGATACTTAAACTTAGCAACTAGGCTTACGTGATTTGTTGTGATTCTGTTTCCCTAATAGCTCGATGAATGTTTTGCTTAAATGTGTCCGTTGTTTGTGGATCCTTGAAATAATAACGGTCTTCATTTGTTCTAACGTACATAGGCATGTCTTTTGAATGGTTTATAACACGGTTATCGAATTTAGTATGCAAAAGATCGAATTCTTAACAACTTAACATCCTCCTTGAATCAAAGGATCAAAAATTATTCAATTCGCTAAAAACTGTGCCATCCATGCTTAATCTACAATATTTACTATTTAGGACCCTTCTTAAAATTCCCTGAAGCTGGCTTATGAAAGAATTTTTTTCTCTGAAAATTTCCAGAAACCAAAACTTTCAATTTCAAAAAAATCAGAATCTGAATGCATAATACCCTGATTGGGTTTGTGCCTATCGGAAATAGCGAAATGGTATCATTACCAGGGCCTTCACAATCATTGTATGCCAATTCAATAGAAAATGTGTTGGCTCTAATGATTATTAAATCAAAAACTTAATGACGCTTGAACTTATAAGGGAGCTATAAAAATTTTGAGATCATTTATTGCACATTATCAGCAAATCGTCATTTTATTCTCGGTGTCTATCTCTGATCTGCACCTCAAGTTATAAGTACATATTGCAGAAAAAAGAAAATAATTCGTATACTAAATTGATGCTCCATGGATGAATGACAGTAAGAGACTTCGTGTATGATACTGGAAGCAGTCAAACACTCAAGTCTTTACTACGGCGAGTCCGTTTCAAACCAAGTTATGACGGATTACACAAATATTATGTACATTATTGTCAAACCTGCATAAGAATGTCAAGTTCATTGGCAGTCTTCTTCATATAAGCGTCCATCCAAAGTAGGGCTGTAAACTCTGCTTATTGTTGAACGGTCATCGAAAGAAACACATACCCAGTTCTGGACGTTCAATATTGCATTCAGTGTACTTATTAAGAATTCGCCGTGGCAAAGAATTCATTCTTGCAAGTGTCAGTTGATTTTGTAAAAACATTTCCTAACTTTAATTTTTTTTTGTCAGAAAAAGAGCACCATTTAGTTACTCCTTTTAGACCTTGAAATTGTTTATGCAAAACTATTAGTGTTTACTTGATGTTAAAGAAATTCCTTTTAACTTTTTATGAGCTATCTTGGTTCAGCTAGGTTTTCTTTCTATAAACACATTCATTCACATAATTAGTTTTTACTTTTCTGTTTTAGAAACAAGGAGATAAACCGAATGTCTGGTGCAATGCCGCCATGTGGTTCCATGAGCAGGGTAACAACATGGAAAAAGTTAAGAATATATTTTTCCGCGGACTACAGCGCCATCCAGACAGTGAAATGTTGTACACAGCTTTCTTTAATGTCCTTTTGTTGGAAACTGCTAATCAACCCAAGGTATACGCAGCTCCCAGCTTAGAACGTGTCACCGCCATATACAACAACGCCAAAAAGAAGATTTGCCATGTGCGTTTTTTAATAAATCTGGTTAAACAATGCGACACCGAGAAGTTCAGTAGTTTTAGTAAAAGTCTCCAGAAGCTTATTATCAGTGACATGATGGAGCTGTATCCCCGGGAAGAAGAAGTTTGGGATCTATTGGCACAACGAGAACTAGGTGGATGTAGCATGTCAAATTTCTTGGATGATCGCTTAGTTGTATCACCACCACCTGAAGACAGAGAAAATGAAGATGACAAAGAGGATAAATCTGCCTATAACAAGCGCACTCTAAAAAGACGCATCGAGATGTGCTTTAGCATATATCAAACTGCTGTACACACAGTAAGTGTAGACAAAACTTTTTCTGTGTTATTTTTTTCTTTAACGTTATTTTCTTTTTTTTTAGCTTAAGACTCCTAAAATGTGGTCAATGTTTATCAACGCAATGATGGAATTAAATACCGATTTGTCAACCCAGCAAGTTTTGAAACGGAAAAAGTTGGCTATTGCCTTTAGGGGTGCACACGAGAGCAATTGCCTGTCTGAAGACCATTACTACGCATACGTTAACCTCTTAACCGAGTCGAAATCGAACAGAGATTTCATTGTAAACATAATGACCGAAGCCACGGAACGCTTTGGCACTATTAAATTATGGGAGCAGCGGTTGACGTATCACATAATGGAAGATAATCAACACAAGGTCTATGAAGTCTTTCGAAAGGCCTCGCGTAAACTTCGTGGAGAGTCTTATCCTATATATAAGTTGGTCCTGCAGTACTACCAAACACGTTACGACGATCAATATGACAGGTTAAAAGAAATTTACAGAGAAGCATGTACACGTACGGATCCGCCATTTGTTGTTTTTCGGCCACAATTTTTGGAATGGTCGATTGTTAATCAATCATTTGCTGCTACAAGAAAAATGTACAACGAATTGATGAAACTGACACCCCCTTGTTTGGAATTACACCTCAAGATGGCGCAGTTGGAAGCTCAAGCGGTGAGTAACAAAACGTTAAATACAAATACAAATATTTGGGGTAACAGACCCTTTTTGGTCCAGGGCCTAGCAGCATTCCTGACCATTCATCTTGTGCGTGTTAAAATTTTCGCACAAATGGAAGGGATGTACAGTTTAGAGTCATATCCGAAAGGCTTTCTTTTTGAGAAGGTCCGTCGTGACAGTTATTACTCTCGGACATTTGTCAGACATTCGCGAGAGGTGGGACCGTGAAAAATTGTTTTGGTGTTCTCTGTGAATCGGACCTTCCGTTCAGTAGTCTAAAGCACTAACCACGGCTCCGATCGGCAAATAGATAACATAATTTTTTGCAAGTGTTTCGTCAGATGACTAGCTTACATACGAAATGAAACCTAATCAAATCGTCTCGACAGACAGAGCGTCCACCCACTGAAGGTTTTCCTTTATGCGTGCTCTGTAATTCGCTAGCTGAATTTCCATCCATAAATTAACACATTTTTTTTTTTACTTTAAATCGTCTTCTGGTTGGAATTCTTGGGCCAGTTTGATCTTGTACGATCTTGAAACGTCAAATTCTTGTGAACAAAGACGAATTCATATACCTGGGGTTTCAATAAGATTTTCTCTCACTACAACATGTTTTCTTTCGAGTGAACGTTCTTGACACATGTGTGAACTATTGTTCACAATCAACTCTGTTTCCTTCAATGCTTTCGTTAATCTTCCAATTGCTCATAGGTTTGAAGCATTATTTCGACCGAAAGTTACCACGAAGTTTGTTCATTTTTACCCAGAGTATTATTAATAATAACGGGTTGTTCGTCTTCATATTTACTTAATCGGAACGCTGACAAATGTCACACATAAATTTTTGTACCGTTGTTACCTTTATAGAAATGTAAACGCCAGATAAACAAGTCTGTTTTAAATGAGAAAAGTTTTGTGTTATTTGTTTGTATGCCGACAAACAAAGTACTGAATTTCCACATTGAAACAAAGTCTGGAAATAAATAAAATAATATAAAATAAAATACCGTGTTTATTTTCTTATTTTTTTTTTTTAAATCTAGTCCTTAGGTTAGGTTAGGTTAGTGGGTTGACGGGCGCAAAAGAATTCTGCATCCGTCACACTTAGATCAATGTAGATCCATTGTGATGCCCTAGGGGTTTAGAAACCACCCATACTCTAGAACCTATAAGCAAACTATGGATATTGAAGCCATCCCGAGGCGTTTATAAATTTGTGCAAGTCGTTTATAGACTTGCCAGAAAGTTCCTCAAGGTCACAGAAGAAGTGTCTTCCAAGTGTTTTAGATCTAATATGACAGAGTGATGGGCAGTGACATAGAAAGTGTGTGGAATCTTCATGTACATCTTCGTCACCACATCCTCTGCACAGGTCATTTGTACTAAGTTTCATTTTCGTTGTATGATATCTCAGCATATTGTGTCCAGTGATAATACCTATAAGAGATGACAAAGATTTTTTGTTCATTTGTAAAATTCTCTCGGTTTTTTGCTTGTCGTAGAGTGGCCACATTTTCTTGGTTATAGCACAAGAATCAAGCACTCTCCATCTTTCATTTGCAGCTACTAATGTTTTGTCCCCTATCATCTGTTTAATGTGACAAGGCGGGATTTTTACAGTAGTGTCTGCCTGATTTAGTCCAAGCGATGCTCCTTTTCTTGCCAGCTCATCAGCTTTCTCGTTACCCGGTACCCCCTTGTGTCCGGGAACCCAGCAGAGTCTTACGTTGTGCTGTGCACCAAGAACCCGTAGCTCTTCGCGACAACGACTTACAAGCTTCGATTTAATTTCAATGGCAGAAATCGCTTTTATTGCCGCTTGGCTGTCAATGAAAAAGGTAATATCAGTGTGTGATAGTGCCTTCATTGCGACCTGATTAGCAGCTGTTGTCACTGCCAGGACCTCAGCTTGGAAAACGCTACTGTGGTCAGGAAGTCTGATAGAACTGGATAGGTCCAAAACTTCGGAGTAGAATCCCGCGCCAACTCCAATGTCCATCTTGGAGCCATCTGTGAAGATGGGTATCGATGATTCGTAACCCGATAGTTGATTTTCGTGCCATTCTTCTCTACTGGGAAAGGAAGTAACGAATGGTCTTACAAAGTCAAGGTAGGGTGTTATGTAGTCTGTACATACAGAATTTTCTGTAAATTTACGTAGGATCTGCGCATGCCCCGTTATACTGGATTTCCAGCATCCAGTTTGGCTAAGTCGCAGGGCACTGTTTGCGGCAGACTCCTGTACGAAGATATCAAGGGGTTTAAGGTTGAGTATAGCTTCCAACCCCGCTGTGGGGGTGGTTCTCATTGCCCCGGTGGTGCCGATGCAGGCCATTCTTTGAATCTTTGTCATGGTTTTGAGGTTGGTAGCTTTACATAGCGCTTGCCACCAGACTAAATTACCATATGTCAGTATCGGTCTAATTACCGCGGTGTATAGCCACATGATGATCTTAGGACTAGGACCCCAGGTTTTACCGAATATCCTATTACAGGCATAAAAAGCTACCATTGCTTTCTTTGCTCTTTCTTTTATATTGAGATTCCAGTTCAATTTCCTGTCTAGGATGACTCCTAGGTATTTGGCGCTTTCAGAAATTTTAAGTGGAGTCCCTTCAATTGATGGCAGATCAAATACTGGTATAGTCCTTTTATTTGTAAAAAGGATTAGCTCAGTCTTTTGCGGGTTGACCGCAAGTCCGCAGTTCTTGGTCCATGTATTAACCATGGATAAGGCGCTTTCTATTTGGTTGCTTATGGTAGATAGGAATTTGCCTGTCGCTAGTAGTGCTAGATCGTCAGCATATGCTACTGCTTTAACACCACTAAATTTTAACTTAATTAAAATTTCATTTACCACAAGAATCCAGATAAGGGGTGAAAGTACCCCACCTTGAGGGGTGCCTCTAGATGCTGATACTTTGATATGAACACCTCCTATTTCCGAGTAGATCAGCCTGTTTTTGAGCATACCCATTATCCAGTTGATAATAGTGTTGTCCACTTTAAGGTTTACTAGAGCTCTTTTAACCGCATCGGTTTGGACATTGTTGAAAGCCCCTTCGATGTCTAGAAAGGCCGCAAGAGTGTATTCCTTATCAATTAGTGTCTTTTCCACGGTACTCACAACGCTGTGGAGCGCTGTCTCAACACTTTTGCCCTTTGTATATGCATGTTGGGCTGGAGATATGGTGGTCGGGTTCAATTTACTCCGAATGTAGATGTCAATTAGCCTCTCAAGGGTTTTTAAAACGAAAGAGGTTAGGCTAATAGGTCTAAAGTCTTTAGCGGTAGTGTGACTGGGTTTACCAGCCTTAGGTATAAAAACCACTTTGACTTCACGCCAAGATTTTGGTACATATCCCCTGGTTAGACTACTTAGGAATATGTTTTTCAGGTGGGGTGTGATGTGATTTGCACATTTTTGTAGCATCATAGGAAAGATGCCATCCATTCCCGGAGATTTGTACGGCGAGAAGGAGTTGATAGCCCATTTTATCCTTTCTTCTGTTATCAATTCCGCTGGTGTTGTATGCTCCGTGTTGTCGTGCTCATCCAGGTCATTACTCTTGTGGGAGGTGCAGCCTGGGAAGTGAGTGTTGAGTAGGAGTTCAAGCGTATCGTAACAGGATTCTGTCCAGTGGCCGTCGGAGTCTTTAAGAGAGCCCAGTGCAGTTGATTCTTTGGCAAGAACTTTTCTAAGCCTAGACGAATCGTTGGTGTTTTCTATCTCACTGCAAAAGGCCCTCCACGAACAGCGTTTAGCTCGCTGGGTTTCTATCTTGAATCTTCTTTGGCTGGATTTGTAGGTTTCCCAGTCACTGTCTGTTCTTGTGTGTTTTGCAACATTGAAAAGTTTCCGTGTTTCTTTCCTGATGTTGTACAGTTCTTTTGTCCACCATGGAGGAGATTTTGTTCTGCTTTTCCTCGTCTCCTTAAGGGGACATGCCTTCTCAAGGGCTGTACCGAGAACTTTAGTTAGGTCATCGGTTGTCTTGTCTATGCTCTCAGGCTCAAGCATAGAATGTGTCTGAAGAGTTCCTGTCTTTATCCCTACTTCCATAATAAAGATATCCCAGTTGGTTTTCCTGTGATTTCTATATGGTTTTAAGACATGATTTTTGTCCGGTATCAAAAATTCAATGATTTTGTGATCAGAGAATGCCTCATCTTTTAATACCTTCCATTGTTCTATCACTACTGTATTTGTGTTACTTACTAGAGTGATATCAATTACCTCTTGCCTATTTCTAATAACAAAAGTTGGTTCTGTGCCTCTATTTGCAACTAATATGTTATTTAGGATAAGGAATTCAAAAAGTGACTCACCTCTTATGTTGATGTTGGTGCTACCCCATTGAATGTGATGGGAGTTCGCGTCGCAACCTATGACTAGGTCCCATTTTTCTCGCGCGGCACGCTGAACAAGTAGGCGAGTTAATTCAGCTGGAGGTCCTTCTACTGCATCATATGGCATGTAGCACGATGTTATGATCAGCGGCGGGAGCCCGTCACGTTCATACTTGACTGTTGTGTGGTCTATATCACTGTAGGTAGATAGAAGAAAGAGATTAATCTGTTTCCTAGCCACTATACAGGTTCTGGTCTTACTATTTGTATTTACTTGAGCCGTTTTATACAGTACAAGTTCCTTTGAGTTTAGCCCCCTTATTTTGCCACCTGTAATCCAGGGTTCTTGAATTAGGGCCAAGTCTATCTGTCTAGCCTCCATGAGGTAGATCAGGTTGGCGCTGGCCGCCTTACTGTGATGTAGGTTTATTTGGACTATCTTCATCACAGTGCTTTGTCGCCTCCTCCTTTTTACTTTTATTTGCCGAGTTGGCAATAAGCCTGAGCTTACATCGGTTTATACCGACGCGGACTTTGAAGCCTATCTTGTTCAGTAACGGAATTGATTTGTGACTGAGCAACACTGTCACTTCCGTACCGGATTCGTTGTATTCCCCTACTTCTAGCACTTCCCAGGCATGGCTCAGTTGGTCTTTATTTAAAGATCTGAGGTACCTTTCGATCCGATCTCTAGGAATGTAAGGTCCCCGTACAAAGAGCTTGGCCCTCGGTCTAGTCAACTGCACGATTTCTTTTTTGTCGATCAGACGAAGGTCAGCATTCGGCCAAGGAGCTTTGGTCCTAGAGATGAAATCTCGGAGCCATGCGAGAGTGTGAGAGTCTTCACAGGTCACTAATTTGAATCCTTGGATGGTGTTAAGGGTGCCAAAGAGTGGGAGGGGTTCTTTCTCTTTGACAATGAGGTCGTTTACCTCATCAAGGATCCTGATCTCAATTAGTCGCCATTGGTCCTCAGTTAGCTTCCGTGTGGGATTACCGAAGTCAGCAACGGCGACCTGCTGTCCAGTAACGGCTAGCAGCGAAAATCTGGCTCTTTTCGTTTTGTTTGCCAGTGGGGAAAGGGTGTCGTTAAGCCTAGCTCTTTTGGACGTACTAGCAGTCGGCTCGGGGTTGGTATGGGGGTGCACATTCCCGGGCGTCTTGAGTTTGTCCGAAATCAAGGTTCGGCTGGGCGTACGTCGGGTCTTTTCTTTACGTTCGTCCGTGCTAGTCTCCGGAATCGTTCTGAGTCTTGTCTTGGCCTTGTCAAGAGCTTGTCTCTCCTTCTCCGTTAAGGTATCCGGAGTGCGTTTACTCAGTCGCCTGACGATTCTGACTGCATTACGTCGTTGTCTACGTAGGATCTCACGTTCGTTGAGTGCCTTACGTTTGCCGGTAGCTTTTGAGTCAGAGGCTATTTGCACTAGCCGCCGGGAATCGTTCGGCAAGACCTCTACGACTGTCGTACAGCTGTCATTAGTCGTGTCGTTTTTCGAGGGATCCTGACCTCCGTCACCTGATTTAGGGGGGGAAGTCGCAACCAGATTGCATGTGGAGCTAAGGCTCTGGATGTTTTCTGGGTACGCCTCCCCCTCTTTCACCTTACCAGGAGTTATCTTCTCTCCCTCCAGACCCGTACGAGCAAGAGGCTCGATGCAACGTCTGGTTGGTGAGTTCGGTAACCCGATGGTTGGTTTAGTTGGCCGTTCACTCTCTTTCTGTCTGCAGGTTTTGTTTGGATCTGAAAGCGTTGCCTGTGATCGCCTTGGTTGAGTTGTATCAATCGGGCTATCAGTCGACAACGCTTTCACTTCCCCAGGGACCATCTCCCTCTTCTCCAGACCCGTACGAGCAAGGGGCTCGCTGCAACGTCTGTTTGAAGAGTTTGATGATTCCTCGGAGGTATCCTTGAGTGCTTCAGTCGGTGCGGTCGGCCTGACTCCCAGATGGACTTTGCCGATCCGGGGGGCAGGTGGCCCCATCGACTTTATAGCGCTGGTGTCACCTGCAGGAGCATCTTCCTTTGGTGTACGA
Source organism: Blera fallax (assembly GCA_946965025.1). NCBI lineage: Eukaryota > Metazoa > Arthropoda > Insecta > Diptera > Syrphidae > Blera > Blera fallax. Next base: position 73,387,533 of record OX337248.1, read on the forward strand.
GCAGTAGGCTTGCTCTCCATTAGTCGCTGTTCCTGCAGATAGGCACGTGCGTTATGTAGCCGCTTACGTTCTGTCTCCGTCAGTTCGTCCCATCCCTTCGTACCTAGTCTTTTAATAGTCGTCCTGCAGTTGGAGATTTTACTCCGTCTGGATGACGTAGACAATCTGGAGAGGTTGGAGCTAGCGACAGAGCAGCTGTCGTCGACATCAAGAATCATCTTCTCCATGTCGGCATCAGCCGTTCTGACGCTTTCCCTGTCCCATACTCCAAGATTGGCGAAGGGGTTGAGGAGAAGATTTTCTTCTTCCTCTGTCATGCGTTCCGTCTGGGGATCGGTATTTATGGAGTCTGAAGTGCCCGATCCTTGCACTTTGGCCTCCTTGGTATCGTTTGTTTTGTTTGTTTTGTTGTTGTTATTTGATTTCATGATTTGGTCCCACGAGTAAGGGGGAAAGGAAGGTCCATCTGCACTCACCCCCTGTATGCAGATAAGGGGAATTAAAGTTAAAACTGGAGGTCCCCAGGTATCCAGAGTTTGCGCTAGCGACTGAGCACTCCCTCAGCCATGCAGGTCTCGGCGCGTCGTACCTTACCTTGGATGTTGATGCCTCTTGGTTTTCCATCTCTTCCTGTCGATTAACAACAGTTAGAGAAGTACTTAAGCCCCACCACCACGACAAGGTGGGCAATCGTCGGTGAGGAAATCTAGTCCTTACTCCTTAGGTCTTCGGACCACTCCCACCTAATTGGTTGCTAATTTTTATTTTTTTTTTATATTTCCATAGCTTAAGCCGGAGATTGATAAACAAAGAGAATGCTATGAGAACATTATAGAAGATTTTGGAAAAAGACGCACCGATGTATGGATTAATTACATTAAATTTGAACTGGATGAAGGCGAACCTAAGCGAGTGGCGAACTTATGTGAGAGGGCAAAGAAAACTCTTGAACCAAGATATGTGGACAATTTTATTACTGAACATTGCCTTCTTTCAATTGGCAGCAGTTAAATCGGTACTTTTGATTGAATATTGTATTAAGTTATACTGAGTTATACTTTTTTTCACATAACTTAACGTGAACAGTTTTTTGGTTGTTTTACAGACGTAAAATAGACAACCTTGTGGGAAATAGTTGTTTAAATCAGATGAGCATTTTTTATATATTACTTTTACGACAGATATGTATGTATTTATTCATAAACGTCTATCAAATTCATTAATTATAAAGATAAACAGAAAAATCTCGATAAAAAAAACTTCTGTGAGGGCACTGGATAATCGAGATTTTACTGTAGGATCAAAACTATACATTAAGTAACATAAATGGATAAAGTTTATATGCACTTTGTGTGTGTACTACATATAATCTTTGAATGTATAATTACCACTTCTAACATACATACATACATACATCTATCCACGAATGTACAAATTTGGAAAATATTGTTTTTTAATTCAATTGGCTTTGGAAATTTTAGATTTAATATCAGAGCCAAATGAATTAAAATCGTAAATTTTTTAATGTCCAAACTGTTCACATTCGTGGGTAATTATTATTCTTTTACATGCGTAACTTTACTCAAATATTTTTGTGAGAAATATGTAAATGTATTTAGGTTTAATAAATACTACCCATATATACATATGTATAACTATATTTATGTATTTATATATGTGTGCAAAGAGGCCCAAAAAATAAATTTGTTTTATTTATGGAATTTTCTGGTTGACCGTGTATAATCTGGAAACTAAATGGCTAGATTGAGTTAATAGAGATACATATTTATGTAACTACATATAACAAGTGTTGTCGTACCTCTTCTCCTTACCTTTGAAACATCAACATGCGTTCGGTTTTAGATGACTGGCCTCAAACTATGCTCTGAATTGGTTTTGGCAAATGGTATTTTCGAATAATTTTTCGTCAGAAAAAGTGCTACAATTTTCGACGTAAACAGCAATGAATTTTCATTATAAACATAAAATGGTTCTGTGACTACATAACTTTCTTCGCTTTTGTTGACGCTGCAAAACGGGTGGGCCTAGCTACCAACAAACCTCCTCAGTCAGTTTAATTTTTGGCTATTTTCATATAATTTCAAGCGTTAAGTTGATGGAGGTTCCTTTCCAATTGCGCGTTCAAGCCAAGGTGGATTGCAACTGGTATAACCTATTTCCCAGACGAACATACGCTGTATCAGTACTAACGATCATAGCCTCTGCATTTGCAACAAGTCGATGTTGAATCTTCTTCTCCACACTTCAACAATAAAAACTGGAACGAACATACCACAAGAATAATTTTTTTTTTCAAAACAACCAATTTGCATCCGCCATCAGTCAGCAGTATTACTGCTTCCATTTTTAACAGTCATTATTAACTTGCTTCGGATTTGTAGGATTAAAATAATAGAAAAAAATACTATAAAAGAGCACAAACGAAGAGCGACACCACCAAAGAAATGCAGTTAACCAAATTAGAAGGAGAATTAGTTCCCTTTGAATAAAAAGTGAAGTAGGATAAATCAAGTGAGAAACTTGAAAAGTATCCTTAGAAATCGACAAAGTACAGTAATACTAGAATATGAATTTATTAATCTTCAGTTTTTAACGCGCTCTCTGGTACAATTTTTGCTACTTTACGCGGCTCTTTAACGAGAGTGTCGGGACATTGCATTTCAGTCCAACTCACTGGAACCATAGGTACACCATAAGGGCCGCTTTCATTGGCCAAAGCGACAACTACTCCAAGTTCATTCTCGGCTGTGCTCAGTTGGTAGCAGGAAAGTTCTGTCTGGGGAAGCTGAAACGGATTGATATTACAATATGAAAGCACGTGTAGGTATAATTTTTCTCACCACTCTAGCTAGAATAATATCTCCTGGGCGGAATGATTTATACATTTCAACACGATCTTTTTCAGTTGCACGAACATCCTCCTTGCGCAGAAGTCCTCTGAAATTTTAAAATTTTATTATGCTATGTCAAGGATACGATACTATACTTGTGAAAACCTTACCTATAATTCCTTTCTAAAATATGATCCCCTATGCATATAATTGAACATTTAGCGAATCTTTGGTTGACCTGTTGAACGCGTGCCGTCACAATGTCCCCAGTAACTGGAACTATTGTTTGATTGCCAACGCATTTCACTTCAATGAATTTGAACTACAAAGCATTTTTTTAACGAAATTTAAATTTATTAACTTAAATAATATAAAATTTGTGATTGTACCTTATCCTGATCTTTGATATTCACTGTGCCGGCAAGAGTTGAGTAGATATATCCATGTCTTTCGTATGTTCCTTGTCCTGCTATTGTATTTTCGTCAGATAAACAAAGCCGTTGTCCAGGTAAGCAGATTAAATTCATATTTTAATTTTGATTTTCTTTAATTGTTACTATTAAACTAATTTATTGTATTTATGCAGTAAATGCGGTAAAAATTAAGTCCGCAAAGTAAATATGTCGAATGAAATGTCATTGTCAAGGTGACAATTGAATAGGTTTGTTCGTTAAATATGAAATGGGAATTGAAATCGACACGGTCGTGTACATTGCTGTAATTGGAGTTCAATGGGTACTTATGGAAAATCGAATCAAAATCCAGGCGGCCTGAGCACCTGAATATGAGGCCGAATGCCGGCTGATGTATGATTCGAAGAGGCATGAAAAGTGCGAGATCATTTTAACCCGCGAAGCGAGATGTCCAAGCAAAAACAATATATACTCTATGTATTTATTAAAAAATTAAAGCATATAGGAACACTAAAAAAAATAAATTTTTTGCTCTATATCCTCGCCAAAAAATAAATTATATTTGTCTTTTTGGGGTCATTTTAGGGCAACCAACATTTTTTTGCATACTTTGCTCTTTTTCAAGAAACATTTATCACTCGAACGCATTGGATTCAAACGGTTTAACAGAAAATTTGCAATTATGATTTGAGCAAACTTAGTTCAGTTCTCAATATTTGTATCTCATATGACAAAGAAAATTTCTATAAATTTATTGTCAATTGACGGTTGACGATCTAGTGCTCGTGAGCACGTAAATTCTTTCTCTATGCCTGAACGTATCATTTCCTCCAATGTCATTTAGACTTTTGAACAGCTGTCAAATCAGAAATCAAAAACGCGGGAGCGCTCCATTTGTTCAAAAGTAGATTTGTTTATAAACTAATTCTTGTTTTTATTTAATATTCGCTATGTCCCTGTGGGTGGATAAACATAGACCTCGAGAACTGTCCAAATTGGACTATCATAAGGTATGTTTCTCAAGCAAAAGCTTTTAAGGTCTAACCGACTATTGTCTAGGATCAAGCAGAGCACTTGCGGAATCTCAGTCAACAAGGAGATTTTCCACATCTTATGTTCTACGGACCATCCGGAGCTGGCAAGAAAACACGTATTATGTGCCTTTTGCGAGAGCTATACGGCGCTGGAGTAGAACGACTGAGAAACGAGACTATGACCTTCACAACTCCATCTAATCGGAAAATCGAAGTGATGACTGTTAGCAGCAACTACCATTTAGAAGTTAACCCCTCTGATGCCGGTATATATGACCGTGTGGTAGTCATAGATCTTATTAAACAAGTTGCACAGACCCACCAAATCGATCCGCATGGTCAACGAGAGTTCAAAGTAATTGTTCTCTCGGAAGTCGATGAACTGACGAAAGATGCCCAGCATGCGCTTCGTCGCACTATGGAGAAATACGTTGCAACTTGTCGAATTATTCTCTCAGTAAACTCAACATCGCGCGTTATTCCAGCCATTCGCAGTCGTTGCTTGGGAATTCGGGTGTCCGCACCCTCGCACGACACCATTGTCAGCATCCTGCAAACTACTTGTAAGAAAGAAGGCCTTAGTCTTCCACCAGAGCTTGCCACCCGCATATCTGAAAAATCCGAGAGGAACCTTCGCCGTGCGATTTTAATGCTGGAGGCGGCTAAAGTTCAACAATATCCATTCACATCAAATCAAGAAATTGTCGATCTCGATTGGCAAGTGTTCCTTAAGGAGACAGCGAATCAAATAATCTTGGAGCAGACTCCAGCAAAATTGGAAAAGATTCGTGATCGTCTGTATGAATTATTGGCACAGGGTGTGCCACCGGATATGATTTTCAAGGGTCTCGTCGAGAATCTCGTTAAGAACTGCGACATGTCGCTGAAGGCGAAAACTCTTGAATTCGCAACTCTCTACGAACATCGCATGCAGAATGGTTCGAAGCATATATTCCATTTAGAGGCCTTTGTCGCTCATTTCATGAATATTTACAAGCGTTTTATATCTGATTCACTAATGATGGACGAGTTTTAATTTTGCCTTTGTTGTTATTTTTGAAATAAAAAAAAATCTTTACTACAAAATATTAATTTATTTCAAAGCATTTAAAGCATTTGACGATCTCTTTCCATTTGATAGGCCATCTGAATCTTATTCTCTGATGTGCGCATAGCGGTATCAACGTAAGTCTGAACGAGTTCTTCCACTTCTACGTACGCTTGTTTGTACTCTACATCAACATTCGAGTTGAGCTTAAGTCCGTGCAGCAGGAGATCCAACGAATGCAATGGTAGACACATCTCCCGATTAGTTACTGCAATTGGTCGTTTAAAATCAAAGTATTCACTACCAGCACCAAGCATTGCCCAAAGGATTTCCTTAGCCAGATCAGTTGCTTCCAGCAAACGACTATGATTAACAAACAACCGAAGGAGCTCAGAAGAATTTGCAGCCTGGAAGGATGAAACAAAAATTATTAATTTGGAAAAAGTAGGTAGTCTAATAAAAAAGCAATCAGTGGATCAATCAGTTCAAGATATTCTCAAAAATAAGAAGAGGCCGAACTCATGCTAGAAATCACAAGGTCTGAACAGATGCAGCCTCAGTTTTACAAACCAAACAGAAGAATGCATTTTCGGCCGTTGACACCAGGAATAATTTGGAAGATGTATCGAACCACACAAGAATACGTCGTTCCACGGATAGCACAAATATTTACACAGGCATTTTTAAACCCAGTTACACTACCAAAAAGGCGACTTCTTACCAGCCTGCTTCTTGGAAAATTGAATCCCAAGGAAACCCCATAATGGCAGCGCACAGAAATTAATGGTAAATTCATGTTGAATTGATAACGGCAATAGGAAAATTACTGTACCAAATAGAACAAATTCTAGAGACTTTTTTGGCAATGAAAAACAATTTAGCATTGAAGGTACAATAGTGAGACAAGCTTCAAAAATACAAATACTTGGCGCAACAGACCGTATATGGGCCAGGGCCTAGCTTCTCGCAACCATTCGTGTTGTGCCTGTTATATTTTTTCACACAAATGGAAGGAAAGAATAGCTACCAGCACGAATGCGAAACAGTTGTTTGTGTAAACCACCTTTTATAAGATGTTTGGACTATCCAATTTCCAAAACAAAATCTGCGATCTCTGCCTGATCGCAACCAGCATCTATTTCTCTTTCTCACCTTATAGGCCGAGTACAACCATTGTGGAATGAACGCATTCAAACTGAGCAGTTTGTTGACAACGCTCTTCCGAATCAATGTGGAATTTTCCTCCTCGTTGTCCTCAACCAATTTTTCCAACAACGCCCACGCCATATCAGCTGCACTGCTTCTGTGTGGAAGATCTAAAAAAAAATGTACATCACTGAAGGGAATGTCTGAAGCAGAATTTCTGTAATAAAGAAACTGTATAGTACCAGCTAAATCGTTTTCCTGTAACCATGACCAAGGCTCATTAGGATTTTCGTCGGCTGTTCGTACACATGCGGCTGTAAGGCTATCAAATATTGGCAATACATTGTTGCCAAACCCTTTGGCCAATTTCAATGCAGGTGTGAAGAGTCCACTATTTGCAAGAATTACAATCAATTCTTGAGGACCCGCATGCAAGAAAGAGCCAATATCCTTTCGATGTTCAGACAGCACAATTAATGCCTCTGTTTGAAGCAGTTCCTTGCGAATGTCCTTGATTTCCAAAACAACAACTTGCTCTTTGCCAACAGCCTGAAAAATGAATTCCGTTTATAGTTTTTTTTTTTCAACTAACAAATCATAATTACCTCATCAACTTCCATAATTTCGTTGTTCAAAGAGTTGATGGCATAATCGTCGCCAATTACGGGCTTCGCAATCCATCTATATCGAGTGTCAATCAGGTACAGCGAATTAATGCAAACCAAAAGGCAAGAACAACGTTTTTTCATTGCCTCAACAGAATCGCTTTCCAGTTGCAAACGCATTGCCTGCTCATACATCACCGAAGATGCCTTCCGCATGTTGCCATTATTCACATGGAAGGCATACAAAAAGTCATAGATCTCGTTATCATCGATAGCAAGCGATCTGGCTCTTGATTCAACAATATTTTCAAACTCATCATGTAGCCCCACATAAGGGAAATGCATGAGCAGATCCAATCGCTTTTTATTAAAGAGAGTAACAACCAACTGTCTAAGGCAATCTTTTCGCCGCGACAGCTCTGCATTATAAATGAGCGAGTGGTATGCTTCCTCGTAGTGCTCCAACATAAGGTGATTGTTAAATACAATTGATTGAAACATAGGTAACTGTGGATCATTTTTTTCCAGAATACCAATAGCAACCTGCGCCATTGAAATAATGTGATCCAAAGCGTTGTGCTGTTCAAAAAGCTGAATTACTTTCAGATAGTATTGAGCTATAGCTTGGTTGTGCGTCAGTTCTTCTTCACTGTTTTTTAATATTTTCTCGCTCATAAATTGTTCGGTTAGCACGCCCTTAGCTGATTGTAAAAACAAATCGTAGGCTTTGTGAGTTTCTCCGTTATCCAAAAGTGATACAGCCAGAATGAATTGTCCTAAAAAGAACGATTTTTTTTTATTAAAAAGAGATGTGTGTACCTATGGCGAAAAAAAACTTACGTGAGCAAACGTTCCATTCACACCAACTGTTTAAAAGACGAACGTAGTCTTCGACAATGATGTGTTGACATGTACTGAATAGCCATTCGCCAAATGTAAAGTTGAACGAAACTGCCCATCTAAAAGAGGAAATGATAAAACAAATAATCTGCGTTCTAGTGATTCAACTCACATCAGTTGGCTGATGATTCTAGCCAGTGGTATTAAAGTCTGTTGCCACTGTGGGCTGTCTAATGATTTACACCCTTCTCCATACAGAGCTAGTGCGGTATAGAGACCTTTTGAGCTTAGAAAAATCCTTAACAAAGGTGCCGAGTGATTTTTACCACCGTTTATATAAATTTTAGGACCTCCGTTGGTGAATTGTAACATATTTAGACGCTGTATGCTACTTTCGCTAAAATAAGAATGCAAATGTAGTTGCTATCTTTGAAGTTGAATAGAAATTCTTACAGCATAGAACAAGCAGCTAAATTAACAGGAGTTTCACAAATCCACACCATGACGTAGTACGACTGCAAGAAAATGACTGTATCTGGCATAAATTGAGAACGGATGGTTTCCAGAATGTCACACGACAGCGAGTAGGTGTCGATTAAAATTTGTTGTAAAAGAAGAAGGTTCCGGCACAGAGCGAAACTGCAAGAATTGTTATATTAGGAAAAGATTTTCATAAAAGAATATGTCGTACCTTATTAAAGACGTTTGACGCACAGATTCCGAAAGCAGGGAGATTCCAATGTGACTACCAAAGAGTCCTCCGATTGCCATTAGGAAGCGAGATGACTGCGTAAGGCCTGTAGGTGACACAAAAATAAGTCATGCACTTATTGTTTCATTTCATGCAAAGCGAAGACACAAAGCTAAAAAAGAATTAATTGGTGTCGCAAAACAAAGAAAGCATTTACGAACAAAAATCATGAATTCATAGGGACCCTCGACGAAATGTCAGGTGGATATTTGAGCCAGCATAATTATATGCTTAGTGTTGAGCCACACGTATGGGTACAAGGGTGCTTTTCGTCAGTTGCAATGTGATGTGATTCACACTATAAAACCGCTCCCGTTACGCTCGCGGTACAGCCGAATGCACGGAACACTGATTAAGGTTTCGATGCACAATGGACCGAGAGTGGAACGTGTTCTAATCATGCGCTGCTCTATAGTTTGAATCAACCCTTAATTTCTCCAATATTTTCCATCACATAGTGATCGGAAGAAATAGATTCACTTTAATGACCAAACTTTGTGAGGTCTCGTTAATGCAAAAGAAACTAATTTAGCTCTATATATATACATAAAAAAAATATCATACTTGAATGAGTCTGCATACTCTCCGGACTGCCATTGTCCATGCGAAGGTTATCCAAAAGCAAGGCCATTGGAGTCCTTAGATCGCTTATAGCTTGAATTTTCTGACGGATGGTGACTATAAAATTGCTTGGCAATATCTAGAATATGTACAAGTGCTTTAAAAGATCAACGGATACCACCGACTTTTACCTTCTTATCCTGATCACCAGCCAAAATTTCATCCACTAACTTCGTTATTAATACATTTGGCATCTCTAACTGATACAATTTCTTATCCAAATCCATTTTCACATCTTCCGGAAGCCATTGCTCTAGCTGTGCCAATATTGCCACTAAATTTACCAAATCCTCCCCGACTTGCTCATTTCCTGCAAAGTGTACAGAAATGACATTCTCCATTTCTACGTTCTCCCCAGAAACCATTAGGTGTTCGAGTGTTTCACACGGACGCAACATAGAAAATGTGTTCTTCTTAACTATGCACAGAGCATCAATTGGGTCAAGAATTAAAAGTCCTACTGGCTGGCATGCCTTGATGTGATATTGTTCACAACAAGAATAGAAGCGCTCCCATAAACGTGTAGAGATTTCCAGGTACTCATCATCGCTAATATCAAAGTCTTTGACTTCACTTTGAATCTCATCCTCGACAGCTTGACACACTTGTTCTTTAAGAGCCACAATTGATAGTTTTGAATCAAAACGCACACTTGAACGGCGGAACATCTAATGAAAAAAAAAAAAAAAAATTTAACACGTAAAACAAAGTTTAATAGGAATTTCTTACGAAAAGGGCTTTGGAGATGACTGGTCTTTCGAATTTCCTGAAGATATACGAGCAGTATGCCTCACGAGGATCCATGCCTTGTTCAACGCCTACACAGTAGCGATCTGGTGGTGGTTCCATAGCGGCTGATACCCAATTGATGCCTGTTCCACGTTGGAGGCAAAAGTTTGATATACTAAACTCACCTGGAATAGAAAACATTAACATAGGCTTCAATAATTTCGAATTGACAACATACCTTCAGCGTTACACCAAAGCGCCCAGATTCTTGACTCAGATGCGTCGAAATCAGCCAAATCCGATTGTGGAGCGGAAATGATTTTCTTTCTGGTCAGATAGTGATTCGAGGCTCCATCGGAATTGATTTCGATGCAGACAAATTCGGATCCCATTGAGTGCGAGAGGAAGGCACATAGTGTTGTCTCATTAATCTTTCGAAGAGCATTTGTCTGGGCTAAAATTATGATAAAAAGAAACTGAGGAACAGTACATTATTCTTTTTACTCACGTCCTTGCATTCGTGACTCAGCTCCTTCGCGAACACAACTGATCGAACAGACATTCTGCAAAGTTGATGTTGACCATATTCGCAGCTGGTCATCTCGATAGAGGGCCGCGAGGAAAATGTGCCCATTGATGTGGTTAAAAACTAAAGAAGTGGCAAATTCAGCATCGGAAGTGTTTGATTTGCCTCTGGGAGAACACGAATTATTTAAAAAATAACTAACTATAATAAGTCATTTACTTACATCAGGGCTCCTTTCAAGTTCGAAAATAGTCTTGGCATTATGTGGTGCTCCTTAAGAACATGAACCACTGTCTGTCCTGAGTTGCAATTCATCAAATACAACGTCAGTTGACTCTGATAAGCCAGGGCAAAGTACGCCTCCTGACCATTAGGTGACAGATAGCTGGCAGCGGAATGCGGGACTGGGTTACCTACAAGTCTAGTTAAAATTCAACTTCAACAATTTCAAAATATCCTGCTCACTGGAAGAAGTATTCTGGCCAATCACATAAAATGTAGATGGGTCCCTAGCAGAATTAGTACTCGCATCACGAAATATCGAAAAGGACTGGGTGTCGGCAATTTCGTGTCTCCCAACAAGAATGTCGGGATGAGAAAACTTAATTCTATGTAAACTGCAAACTGTGGTGACAAGTATTATGATGGAATCTTCCTGCTCTGTTATAGTCAATGATAGCACAGGTGAATCGGTAAACTTGTAGCGAACATTACTTTGGTAAAGATTGAAATCAAGACTTATTTCCGACAACTCCAAAATGTCCTGATACGTTCTCCTAATGGGAGATTACTCATGTATAAAGCATTGAAAAAGTCGTTTCATTGATATCTTAACAAACCAGTAAATGAATCTGTTGCGAATGTGATTATGGGCAGCGTTTTTGTAACAATATCCCCCGGCTTTCTCTGCAACTTTAATGTCCTGTAAGGTACTTTGGGTACCACCTAGAATATGAACAGAATGTAGTGGAGACAATTTAGGAAGTCAGGCATTAGGGCGCAACCTGTATTTAGTGTGATTTCATTCCAATCCTCTTCAGTGGATAAATCAGGTATAACCTCACGATAGCTTAGTGCAAAGTTTTCCATTTTACTTAACACAAATTAGTAATGCAATACTTAAATAAATGAATTGATTTGCGCAAATAGCGTTCCGGCAGTTCCGCCAAAACAAAAATTAACCTCACAAAAGGTAAAACAAGAGATATCAACTAGTCAGGGTTGTTATCATTTCTGTGGTAATTCCTTCATTTATTCCCAGTGGAAAGGAATTATAGCGCTAATTGTAGAATTAGTTTATTACAGTTATTGTATAACTACGAGTGCGATGTTTTTGTTCACTGTGAATGTAAATTCACACTCAACATCGACTCTGTAAAAATGCAGTGAAGGGGGATATAGCAAGACGTTGTACATATTTAGTGTTCACTCAATATTGTTCTGCATGATTTGTTTTGTGCGGTCAGTCGGTAAGTTATATAACTTAACGTAAGTCGTAAATGATTAGTGTAATTAAATTCATGTGAAAGAAACTCATCGTTCTCGTTGCAATCAAGAATGCGATGAATAGAAGGAAAAAACTGCAAGAAAATGCCTACTTTCGCAACTTAACTCTATTTCTTGATTCATAGTGAAAACGAGTTAGATTAAGCTATCTGAGAGGAATAATTTGACTTTCTTCATCGCAACGTAAAAGTAGTTTGTTCAGAATTTCAACACAGAAATACTATAATTTTTTTTATCTGTTCCTGTGTTTTTATACTTGCAAGTTCTATTTAATTGCTTTTAATGGAAAGTGTGGAATCTGGAAAAACTAGCTTTGATGTTCACTATAATAAACAAATAAGGGCCATTTAACTTATTGCCTGTTGAATTTCCTCTGTTTTCGATGTCGTTGTAAATGTTTAATTAATTTTTAGAACGATTTACCATTTTGTAGACTTTTTGCTACTAAAAAATCTCTTTTGACTTTGTATTTCCTTTTCACCTTTCGCATTCTTCTCTTTTTCCTTCAGAACACTTCGTTTTGATTCATCCCCAGTGGCTTGTAGAATTAAAGATTCCTTCTTGGAGCCTCCGTTGTATGTGTTTCCATTTTTATTAGTTTTGATGACATCTCCTTTGTATCAAACCAAAAACAATTGGCAACGCTAGAGTACCGAATGGCACCCGTTAAATTTCCTAATAGAGCTCTATACGTTTTCAATGCAGATGTATGTAAAAGTTCTACTTAGAACTAGCAGGCCATTTTAAGCAGGCAGGGTAAAATCAAGACAAAATGTTCTGGATGTGACATTATTGGATACTTGTATACCTGACTTCGCCGCAGCCAGATAATATAAGTATGTCATAAACTTCGGGAATTCAGCACTTCCAGCATATTGGAAATTGATTGCAAAGTGTCATCACTTGTAGTACTTCAAAATGTCATATTGCCTTATAAATGTTCTAGTCGGACAGTGTGTTTTTTAGATAAAAAAAAGGAGTAGTGTAAGTGCTTTAGCGGACTTTTCGCTCAGTTTCGAGACTATCTAAAGCTGAAGCCCGCTTAAGCTCAATATAATTAGGGCTTAAGATATTAAATATTCATTTATTTCCCCAGCAAGGATATCTACCACTGAACTGATGCACCTATCACCTCAACAGTATAACACTTTCCTTTTTGCTTCTCAAACAACCCTGCAATCAGCCAAAACCTGTCACTCTTCAACTGTCAGAGTGACAAGGTACAAATATATCTTTAATCCGAAGTTCACTGTATCGTTGATTACTTTTCATTTAAAATTTGAAGTATTTCTCATTTATCTTTAATATTTTTACCGCCAGTGATAATATTTAATGCGATAGGTTTAGCAAAGGTCTCCCGTAAGAAAACACTAGTGATTGAATAGAGGAAATCTATTTTAAGTGGATTATTCTAAGAGGGAACCATGTCCGAAAGATCTAAAGGTGACACGTCGTCCTCTGTGGCAGCACCACCAGCGTCCGCGCGAGTTGTAAAGAATCCGCTTTTGAGTGCATCAGTTACTGGGTTGACTTTCGATGATTTCCAAAATAAACCTCTCCTGCTACCAGCAGCTCCACCGATAATTCATCCTGTGCCGGTTGTCAGTAGTCGAGGTAAGTTAGTTGAAAATAGTCCGCTTTATGGCGCCACTTGTTGCTATTGATATATAGAAGCCACACTCTGGTTGTACTACGGCCATTAGTTACCACATATTGTTATCATTACGATTGTTATCAACAGAAATGTGATATGTTTGACACAGAATAGAAACAGTATGAGACTTGTGCTTAAATACTAATATATTTGGCAAGACTTTGGTCCCCTTCACCATTCCTCTTATAAAACTTAATCTACATGTTTTGTGTACAAACGCCCCTTAATCTACCGAATTTCTGAATGCGATCTGTAGGAAGGTAGGTCATGCGATACTCGTTTGCGTCTGCAACACCAAACAGCGAGAATCACAATTAAGACAATCAGCAAAATTAATAACAAGACGCCCAAAACTATCGCTGCAATGGATGCTTCTGACAAAACAACGTCGCGTACGTCTATATTATGAGTTTTTTGATTTCCTGCGATATCATAAGCGACTAGCGTTACTTTTGGCTGGCAGCAACTGGCAGTATATGTAGCTCGAAGAGGTTGATTGGTTCCCACCGTGAAAGTGTTACGATTTATTAGACCAGCAGGTGTTGCTTGCAAACGTAGCAGTCCTGTCTCCCAATCCTGTGCAATTATCTCCATAGTCCAATATTTTTCTGAACATCCAGCGGTATCTGTGCGTACGTTTTCACATCTGCTTCCGTACTGCCAAGAGATACTTGGAGGTGTTGTGTCCTAAAAAAAAAAAAAAAACGATGAGAGCATCAATAAGTTTGCCTTGAATTTCTTTACCTCCGCATCAATGCTGGTGATAACTTTCAGTTCCACTGACTGGGTTGTCTCTCCCGTTCCTTGGCACATGAATTTTATCGTGTCTTTAGTGCCCTGCGGAGTTGTGTTGGGGACAAGCACTGTCACCGTAACAGTTGCAGTTTGACCAGATGGAAGGAAAATACTGGAAAAAAGAAGTTTGTAACTTATTCTAAAGATTAGATAAAATTACCTTTGTGGTGATAAACTCCTCAGAAATCGCTGCTCATCAGTAACTTGAATATTGTGGAAAATCGGCTCCGTTCGGAGGTTTGTCACTTCAAAGAGTAGACTGGCTAACATACCAGGCGCAACTAGTATCTGTGACTGAATTCCCATATCAATTTTGGTGATTCCCTGCTTGAGGACGTCGTTGGTAGGGATCGTTTGTTTTTCATGAAAAACTGTTGTTTTGTTTCTGTGGTTTATGGGGATGATAGGAAATATCTCTGAATCTGGATCAGTGGTTTCCTCTGGAAAATGAAGGTCCTCATGTGTTGATATAATATGCTCCTTACCACCTCTAGGATAATGCATTCCATTTACATAAACGTAATCCAAACGCCTTACCATGTCACCTTTAAATTCAAATTGAAATATTTTGGTTTTGATTAATGATACAATTTTGTTATAAGGAATAGAGTGGTCAAGGGGAAAGCAAGTAGCTTTGTACTCCAAAATTTTTCAAGCAAAGCTTGGAAGTTAGATTCTTTGCGTGAGAACTAATTAAATAGTCGAGAGGTGTAAACACCCTGACGATTTTAGGTATACTTTATTGGATATGTTGGCTCTTTTCAAACTCTTTGTAAAAGAACTGGCTCAGTGACTACCAAAGTTGAAGACCTAGTTTGATTAAACCCTTTCGCCTATTCTGATATTGCTGCATATACTAGTTCGATGTCAAAGTCGATAGTGCTATTTTTCCGGTGCGTGGACAGATGCTTCTTTATTTGTAGATAGTATTCATTAGGTTCGTCTAACTGAAGGTCCTACTTCCTTCAGTTCTTCTGGCTCGGAACTCCTCCACCGATGATATTGCTTTATGTTGTTTATATAGCTTAGTGTTAATGCTTTGTTGTTTACACTCTTTTATTATAGCCTAGACGTAATTTGGTGGTCTTAGCAATCGTTTTGAAGATGACGTTATTTGTGTGGTGGTAGCATCCACGATAATTTATCGCGCACATTTTTTGTGCATAGATATCATTTGGCCGCTCTGAAGGTCACAGTAGAATCCCCATCACATTGTAATCCTCAAGGCAGCAGTCAAGAGTAATAAAGTGGTACCGCTTGACGACATTCCTGTTATATCCAAAATAACATGGCAAGTGATATGGCATAACATAACACACACCTTCACTTGTAACTTATGAAATTATTTGCAACGTCACTGCGGCGTGCATCTGTGTGCATTAAGTTATGCTACTTTGATGTTTTATCAATTTCTCCGATGTGTCTACCGCTTTGGTGTGTCTGGTCTAAATATTTACTAGCTATGCTTTAGATGCACTTAGAGTTTGTACCCTTAACAACCGAAGGACCGAACAATGGAGGAGTTTTTCGTTTTGTTTTTTAATTGAATTGTCAATGGTGGTAGTTTTTCTTTTAAGAAATCTGCTTCAAGTAGTTTTCCTTTCATTTTCCTTTGAAACTAGTTCTGTCCTTGCTGGTTTATTACTTCGTGAATTGCTTCGTAGAACACCAGCCCTCTCTTGAAAAGAGGTCCAGCTAGATAAAGATATTTCTTCATATTTTGTTTTGTTTAAATAAGCCTTTCTTGAATCTCACTTTCCGTCATTACAAATGTGAAAGCGATTTACATTTTATATTATTTGAAAACAAACGGCTTTACAAGAATTCCTGATTCTAGTTCAAATTCCACATAGATTATTCGAATTATGCTAAAAACATCCCCCGGATGAATGGAATACCTCTGTACACTATGACGTGCAGTCAACTTACGCCAATAAATCGGGTGAAAATGTTATCATAATAATTTAACTCGTTATCAGTAAAACTAAAAATAAATCACTGTCGCTGTCAAAGCGCTGTCTAGAGCAACTATCTCATCTATTTCAAATTAGTCTCGCTATAGCTATCATTCCGCACAAACTCGTACCTACATACATTCAATTCAATTCTTTAAACTTACCAAGAAAAATATCAGCCTTGCGATCAGCTCTGACAAAAACATTGTATTCCTCATCTATGTGCTCCGGTATAAGTTTCAAAATGAATTTCGTACTTTTTACAACTCTTGTCAATGGAACGAAGGCATCCAGTTGACCTTCATTATTTGACAGCAACCTCGATTTAAATTTAACCAATTTTTTTAGATTAATTTCTGCAAAAAAAAGAGCAAGTGTAAACGAAACATTAGTTTCTCGTGAACGGTATAACACTTTTGATGATTACACGCGTATAACACAAACGTACATCTCCATCACAGCTGATTTGTGTTTAGCATGCGCCAAACAACAATAAAAACAACAACAACAAGAAAATAAACATTTGACCAAACGTCAAAAGTATGAGTGTTGGCTATAACTTTCTTCTCGTACTTGTAGATTACAGCACATCAGAAATTAGAAAACGCAAAAGAGAACAAACAACAACTAAAATTGTTTAAAAAATTCAGTAAAAACAAATTGCCAAAATACGTACGTACCTATCTACCGCTGAATACCGCAATTAAAGTGAAATTTGAAAGTGTTAGCGATTTAATGGTGCAATTGTTAATTTTGGGCAAAAAAGAAGTAGATGTAGAACGTTGGTGTATCTACACAGGAAAACTCTAATTTCACTTTCTTTCATCGAAGAGTGAAATTTCAGCTGACAAAAGGTTTGCATTTTAGTTTGAATTGATTTTAATTTCTTTATTTAATGCTAAATGAATGATTACACATACTAGGTACATATTTACATGTAGGTAGTGTAGAATAATTTGTTAAGAAAATCATTGCTAAAGAAAATGTATTCGATTTCGTCGGTGTTTCGTCTGTTGCGCATGGTGTGATCGTAGATTTGTAGGGGGAGACTCATAACAAAATTTTTTGTTTTCCCATTAACGACGCGCTCTGTAAAGTTATTACTCTGTCTACTGGTCTTTCTTTATCACTTTTAACAGGCAATCAGTGTATATGGTGCCTTCCATCGACAATGAAGACTTAAAATAATAATTATATTAATAAGTCGTTCAGTGTTGTGGTTGGCAATTGAATATGACGTGGTGCTATTGTATATTAGTCATTGAGATCGTGCGGAATCCAAGGTCGAGTACAAGGTTCACAATGAAGGCGGATGCTTATCTTCAAAATATTGACCGAATGGTGTGTTGTTTTGGCCAATTAGTTATGTTTTCTTTTATTTCGAGTTGAATATTTGATTTTTTGAATTATTGCTGACCAAATTTGAATGTTGAATATGGATTAATTGTGCAATTGTATTTTGTTTTAGCGATTACATAGATATGTACATACCTATGCATCACTTCTGCAAGTTGTTACAATTTTTTTGAATATGAGCGTCAGCGATGGTTAGTCTTGAACTTTTGTATGAAATGACAATTTAAATGGGATCATGGACCCTTTTTGCTCAGGAAATACATATTTAGCTAAAAAATATTATAATAAATCGACAGGGAACTGGCTTGTTATTATGTAGATACGTTGTATTGAACTCTTTTGCTTTATTAAAAGAAGAAACTGAAAGAAGACTATGTACAATGCTACATTTGAGAATATTTTGGCGCATAAGTAACGATGATTGTTTAGGGATATACATATGTATGTATGTATGTATATACTCGTAGATATGTACATACGTACGTATGTACTCTAAGAGTGGATCTATTTGTTGCTCTCAATGGACAAATGTATCAAGTTATCTAGTATGTCAACTAGATAAATGTGGTCCATACTACTGTTTGGATAGATCAATAAATTACATTATTGCTCCAATTTTCGATGATTTAAATCTAAATGAAGATATGAATCTTAGGAAGCCGTTCAGATTAATTTTACGCAGATCTTTCAGTTCTGTAAATAAGTCACTAACAAAAGGCAATAAAAATGAAAGTAAGCCGTTACGCAGGAATACAGGGGGATCTAGTGCGTATTATTTTTGGATATTGTGAAGAAGATAGAAGGAATGCTTTGCAGGCGAACTAAAAATATTCAAACCCAGACTGCGAAATTTACCTTTGCTCGGCAGAAGAAGAAGATAAATCATACATAGGTTGATAATTTTGTGTTATCTAGCTGGTAGCTGGCCCTGGAACACATATTTTTTTTATGCATACATACATATGTATGTAGATATGTATACATACATACATATATCTAAAATAGGAATGCTAAGAATGCTAACAAAGCAACTAGAGTTAAGACGGTGTCTGTCTGGCAATACAATGGTCTAATAGTTAAGTCTAAGTGCTCTAGCAAACTTCCGATAATGCATTCGAGGTGTATTCACCAAGTGCTAGACTTTTGAGTGAAAGTTTGGTGTTGCAAGTCTAAAGCATAACCATGACACAATTTCTAGTTACGAATTTTTACTCCACCGAAAAAAAGGAATTAAGTTTATAGATTGAAATACCTACAAAAATAATAAAATTAAATTGCGAAAATTCTCAACATATTAATGAGAGGAGTAGCTTAAAACGAATAAATACATCTACATCCGAAATTATTTTATCTCTCTAACCTAGGACCTAAAAATGGTAGTATATCGAAAGTTTAGATTTAGCACTACAACTTCCTTTGCAAACTCTTTTGTAAAACAATAACTTTCGTTCGACTCAATTTGCTGTTCACATTTAATCATCGGTGGAGCGACGGCACCTGACCATGTTTTACTTCCAACACTTTGAAAATGCTATGCTTTTCTTTTCTCGATTCCCCTTTATGTGCAGAGCTAGATACAAAGCCACGTATTTCCTTGCACTTACATATCTTACTTGTACGCTTTTGGGGCATTGCTCTAGAATAACATGGGTCGTGCCTTTAACTATAGTCATTATCTAAGTCACTAAACTGAAATTACAATGCCAATTTATTTTTTATTGTTTAATTCAGCAAAATCAGTTGGTATCTATAAATAGCTACTACTAGATTAATGCAACCAGTTGATCGCGCTGCTACCAATTTGATTTGCTACTCACATGGTAAAGGAAATAACTACGTGGGATTTCGACTTAAATACTTGAGATCCGTTAACCACAGCACTACTAACAACTTTGCCGCTCGCAAAGTTAGTAGAAAAACGTAAATGCACCATTAGATATGCATTAGAACCTGAAATAATTTTCATGTCTTAGAGTTAACCTCAAAGACCCCATTTGTTCAACTGATGAAGGCAAAGCTAATTTTTCTGCAGCAAATCAATTATTTTTTTCCTCTTGTTTTTCAAAACGTAGAGGGTATTAAGTACATGTGTATGAAGAATAATACAGTTTTTTAGGTAAACTTGGTAGTCGGCAATAGATAAGATTGTCTGACCTACTGCAATTCTATTTTAAACTGATGTGCTGTTGCTTTTTTATGTTAGTCTTCCGTACATTATAATTTAATTGTTAGTTAAAAATGTGTAAGTGTTGTTGGACGCTGAAGAAATGAAAACTTTTGGTTTTGAAAATGCATTAAAAGTAAGTTTCGGCGAATATGTAGAAAGTCCTTTTGGTGTTCTTTCTAAATGAACACTTTGATTGGAGCAATTTAGTGCATCGCCAAACCATGTATGTATTTATCTCATTGAAGTATTTATGTACAAAGTACATGCGCCCGTGTCTGTGACTATATTATCCTGACATTCTTTTATACAAAACAGGCCTGACTTATTTAAGAATGTCTTGCGATTTGATCATAGGTCCTTTAGTTGACCTATGATCTCTTATATTCAACGATCTATGCGCACCCGTTTCGTTGATCTTTTCTAAGAAGTTTAAGATGCCTTGATTACAATGGGTTATGATATTTACTGCTTTGTTTTGTGCTATTCTCGCTCATTTTTTGCCAGTTGACCTGCTAGCTCATTTCTATATATGTACATATGCATATACGACTTAACGTAAGCAATATGCGGCAGTATTTGACTAGTTTGGATCTGAGGAAAATTGATTCTGGCGCTCTAAGGCCTATCTATCGGTGAAAGTAGTGATATATAATTTTTTATAGAATATGTCCTCTGTTTAGTTCTAGTAGGTCCTTGTTTTAAGTAGAACCATTGTTTGGAATACATGCAGTGTGTCTTATAAACGCAGAGCCCGTTCTGTCTACAGGCAAACTAATAGGGATGTGGTAAAGTGGGAGGGTTATGATCCTATAAACCTGATCATAACCTCTCGGAACAAAAGGAAAAAAGAAGAAGAAAGATTTCCTATTATTACTTATTTACGAGCAGAGTTGCGGATCACACGTAGCCCCACCGTTTTCAGCCTGTAAATCCGGCAAAGATAAGTCATTGTGTGTTTGCGCATCTGCGGTTTACGCGATATAACTTTACTGCTGAATATTTATAAATAACAACTGCTACATCGAAATATATATATGTACGTTTGCATGTTTCAATTTTGTAATTCCCCAGATTGGGTAAAAAACGGCTGAGAAAGTCACCACAGACTATTGGAATAAAATTGATTAGTTCACTTTCCATCAAAGTAGGAAGAAGGGCAAAAGTCACCGAAAAGTAACCGGAAAATTTTGCAAATTGTAGTGAAACGATTTTGTGGTTTTCTATTAAATCACGGTTTTACCAAGATTTTTATGATCCACTCCAGTGGTGTTCTACTGTCAAATGTCATTTTGTATTTCTAAAATGACATAATTTAATTATTATCCTTTTTTGAAACCGTTTTTATTGTTATTATTTTGTTTTCCAATCTAAAAGAAGTGGAAGATTTTATTTTAATTCGTTTAACATTGCCATGCTAATATAGCAATAATATTATAAAATTAAGAGTATTATCAAGTTTGGGGTGGTATAATTATTTGTATTGTATATAATTGTTTGATAACATTGATAAATGTACATTTTGCAAGAGGCACGAAGCTTTCATCAGAACACCCCTTGTGCGTAACGATCTTCAAATTAATATCAATTGGATTTACAACTTAAACATAATTTTGGTCCAAAAGCTAAATATAAATTCTAGAAAACACTTGTTAATTGAAATTTCAAATCGACAAAATTGCGTCAAATTAACTTGGAGCTATTTTTTTGGTTAATCGAACTGGAAAAAATGGTGTCTATACTCGTTCATGTGATTAGTCCAGAGCACAAATATTGTAAGATTAAAAATGTTAAGACCACTATGGTGACCGTTGAAAATGATAAAATGTTAAACACTGAACGCAACTCAGCTATTACAAGACACACTTCTATCCAGAAGAAATTACGAAAACTTCTTACGTCATAGGACACGTGCTTTTGCAATTCTCAATAATCCATAATCATTAACTTTTCTTAAATTTGCATTCATATCAAGACCGCTTAGAAATAAATATAAAATAAATATTTGGTCAGAAGTTTGGCGTCTCTCATGCACCATATTAGTTTTCTCCAATAATCTTACCACATGCTTTGTAAATAATGCAATAACACCAACAGGTCAAAGAGATGTGCGTACTGAGCAGAATGTCGCTGCTTTAAACGAAACTGTGGCAAGATGATTCAAATTTGTCGCCGGTGGTCGCAGAAATTTGGGCCCTGTCCGCCCACCGCGCGAAAAAATTTTGCACAAATGTCTTGGGCTACACTCGTATCAGATTCTTTCGACGCGGAAATTCTTCGTTATTTCTCATTTCCTGATTAACATTTCAATAAAATTTAATGGTTTTTTTTGCATTAAAGTCGAGACGTGGGAAAATATGTGAAATACCACACCTTGGCACATATTTTTACTGAAAACTGAAACCAGGCACTTCTGTGCAAAAGAAGTATTTGGCCTAAGTATTCCATGCAGTGTTGAATGCTTAACTTCTGATATGTGTTGTGTGTGTGTTATATTTTGACAGTTAGTCGTATTTGTCTCGAACATTTGTTAGACAGCCGCGTCAAGTGGAAACATGAACAATGTTTTTATTTTCTGGTATTCGAACTGAGCTCAGTAGTCCAACGCATTAATTACTAAGCCACAGGCGCAATAAAACGCTTTGGTCTTGGACCTTGAAAAAAAAGTCAATGAAGTTAAACTGAGGCCAGTCAAAGCATTGTTCCACATTGTAACAGAGTTAATAGAAAACAGGGATTCTCTGTTATTACCAAGGAAGCAACCAAAGTGAATCGTAAGCAATGGGTGGCTAGATATTGGTTTCAATCTTTGGACATGATTCTACCGCTCTATTGAAAGATAGATTTACGGCCAAAGCTGGTATATTCCCGTTTGTTTGCCGAATTTTATTCAAAAATGTGTGTGGAGGCGAAATAAGATGGCGAACATAAAAACTTTTACTTTCCAAAACACTAAAAATGAATAAATTCTCATGATTGAAGTAACGCTTATCGTAGCTATCGTTGATAGAGATAAATGGCAAATTGGGGTAACACGTGAACTTCTTGTAAAAATCCAGGTTAAGAACTAAGTATTTCTACAAGATAGTTGTTATGCTACTAGGCGCCACATTACACTTGCCTTTCGGCATAAAATTTGTTAAACCTTTCAGTGGATTTAGTTCGAAAAGGACTTACCTTTTAAAGTACATAACATTCCCAGCCATCTGAAACACTTTTTCTACAAAATCAAAGTCGTGCGAGAACATGGATTATTTGGCTCATTTTCAATTGTGTTCCAATCTTAAAAATAAACCCTCACTAGATGTAAGGTTTCTGTTAGTATATCCCCAAGTGCGTTATTTTCAAAAGTGGACGCATTTGCACGGCACAGAAACAGAAAGGAAAAGACGAAAACAATATATACAATACGAGTTAATACAAAATACTTACATAAGCATCAAACGTTGGGACAAACGACAAAAGTAGTTGCAGTTGCTGTTGCTAATATATTAGGGTGGGTTAATTAAAATACGCACATAAATAAACTATTTATAATTTGTTGCTAAAACAATACTCTTTTTCAGCATACTTTATTAATAATTATTAATTAATTGGTTTGTACTACGGTTAATTATTAAATAACTTTTCTTTTTCTTTAATTTTTCACAAACAAAAAGTACATATACAAAAAAGGACAAAACTGGATATTTGTTTTTTCTACTCGTTCTCTGGATCGATTGGTGTTGGTTGCTTGCTATTGCTAAGTTTGTTTTTGTTTTGTTGTTGTTTATCTTACGGTTTTACATTTATACATACATAAGTGCATAATAGAAATAATAAATAATATTAATTAAAATTGCTCTTAATACTAAACATTCATTAAAAATAGTTTGTTTGTTAAAACGTAAAAAAAAATAATTAATTTACAGACTGTGTGTTTTTGTGTGGGATATATGTGTGTGTGGATACAAGCGGAAAACAGTGGGACTAGGCTTAGGAGTGAAAGAAGCCCGAGATGTTTTTTTGTTTTTGTTTTTAAGGAGATCAAAGATAGTTTTGTTTGCGCTTTGTTTATGGGTTTTGTTTTTTCTATTTCTTTTTTCGGAGAGAATTTTGTTTTATTTGTAACTAACCACCATTTGGAGTTTCCAATGTTGCTGCCCTCATCATTGAATCGATTTTTACATGCAAACTAGATAGTGTCGTATCCACTGGTATATCGATTTCTTGTGACCCATGATAGGTGTCGGCGATCAATGTGAGCTGTAATAAAAGAAAATTAAAAATGAAGCCAAAAACATTAGAACACTTGCATTCAAAAAATTACAAAATATTCATTCGTAGGAGTATCTCATGTTACATTGCGTTGTGCTATATATGTAACATGATCAAATTACGAGAAGAAAAATCCATTGCAATGTCCATAAGTGGTCGTTTTTACGGTTCGTAGTCGCGCAGATTGCGACAGCTTACAACATCAAGTGAAGGGTGCTCGGAAAAAAAGTAAAAGTGCCATGCTTTCGATTCTAAGTGCGCTCCGTGATATAAATAAATAGTTATCATCTCATCGTATGATCTCGAGAGTAGTTAAATGCAGTATTATGATGTAAGGTCGCTTATAATTGCCAGACGATTGATTTGTCATGCACTTTTTGTGACCTGCAACTGGTACTCTATTCGCTTAAACCCTGTAAAACGCTTGTAATTGCTTTGCCAATCAAGTAATTCCCACTTCGTTGAAGCTAGTTCCTGTTTATGCTTTCTGAGGGTAGATGGCGTCATTTAAATGACAGAAGAATTAAAAAGCGGACTACTGAGTTATTATTATTATTGAGGAGTCGTTGGTTAGCTCGAGCACTAATTTCGAGGCCTATTGTGCCAACCAATTTGAGAGTGCAAGCCTATGAAGACAGGTCTTATCACTCTCAAAGGAGATAGAAATTTTTCTTGTGGGAAAATTATTTTGGCGTAGATCTACCCTAGAGTATCAACGCAGTTAGTACTGTCAGGGACAGTTCGTTGACATGTTTCTTTGTTTTGAATGGTTAAGGACCAATGAATAAAACAAGAACATGCTGAATGAACTCTTTTTCAACAACGAATTGAGCTTTATCGTAGTAGGTAGGCAATATCGTTGAAGTGAAAGACTGTGAATAAGTTTTAGTCTGGACGTATGTACATACTTACCTTAAACAAGAGCCTACCAAGTGAGAACCAATGTCTCAGGGGTTAGTTAGTTGGACTACTGAATAGGAAGTTAATGGTTCGAGTCCCAGAGAATCGCAACAAGTTTTTCACGACTCCGTTAAGAAGGCTGAAGCAAACTCTTTGCGTTCTATCTAAACTGAGTGTATACTAAATTTACTTACTGTGTTGCCTTCCAATTCTTGTGAAGTTTCATTTCCGACTACGTGAAGTATCTCACCACCAGATCTGATGGCTACTTCGCCTAAGATACCTCCTACGGCTTCTTGTGTCTCATTTTCAGTTTCTGAACGTTCTCCATACCACACTAGGTAAAGCTGAAAATAATAATAATAAGAAAATTCGCATTTTCATATTTTCACTTCTACGCTGTCCTCATGGAAACAAACCCTTATTCGTTTCTTGAGTAGTGTTATCGCAGCATCCTGAACCAATTCAGTATGAGCTGGAATTGATGCTGTTGTTATAAATACAGCACTATCGTATGGCACAAGTTCTGACGCATGAACTACTCCAATGAATGCATTTCCCCCCGTGCTCTCCTTGATACTATTGAGTCCAGCCAAGAACTGACGTGTGTTATTGAAACTATACGCAGTGGGGGCTCCTGAAAAACAAAACACGCTTAAAACTTACCAAAAAACGAAATGAAAATAAATTATGCTTCATTGTACAATGTCAAATTTCGGTTAGCACTTATCTCTTACGCTATTCATGATTTTTTTTTGTCTTCAACAATTTTGAATGGAACCGATAAGGAATGATCTTTCATATAAATTTCATTTCGAAACTTTGTTTCAGTGTTCAAATGTTTTGTTCTTGAATTGGGTGTGCTCTGTACGCACTTAATTAAATTCGGCATTTCTATTTATAAGTGATGACGGATTTGTTTCAAATTGTGGTAACAAAAAAATGTTACAAATAAAATAAACTGTGTTAGAGAAACTAGCTAGAAAGAAAACATTTACATTTAGCGGTATTTTGTTGACGATTATATATTTCACTACGATTTAAATTCAAACGAATATTAATTTTTCAATTCAGTTGACATGTTTTTATTATTTTGTTTGATTCAAGAACAGGAATAAAAATTCGAGAAAAAATCAAGACCACATTGGGTGTCGCAATTTGCAAGTCAAATTCTTTTTCTTTTCCTTTTAAAGTTCTAAACAAAATCAAGAAGTGATCTGATAAAATTGCAACCTGTTCGGTGAGTTAAAAAAATGTAGAAAATATTTTTAATGTTATTTTAGCGGTCAATGAAATGACGAAACACTGTAAAAAAACGTATTCAAATCTATGGAATAATAAAATTTGTAGTTTCTTATCGGAAATCCACAAGACGACGGTTGAAATGAACTCTTTGTTTTTAAATCAATTAAGAAACGTTCTAAAAATCATGTCAGAATATTCAGGGCCAACCAAATATTTAGACAGTGTACAGAAACAGGTTAACGATGAGAATTTTGCGAGAATGCGTCCGTGAAGACGTTTAGAATGCTACAATAGTTCCTCATCCTACGATGCATGTTTGTGTGATTGTCGACATTATTTTAAATATGCTGAAAATGCTGTCTACTGGAAGGCGGTCAGACTCGAGGTAGAGCTTATGTTTATTCGTACCGGAGTAATGTACAAATTGGGCATAAACATAAAGTTAATGAATAGTAATTGAATGTGTGGGAGTGGCATGTAGTTTATATCATAAAATGAATCTGGGGTTCCTACTATTTCGTGCAACATCTATAATCTATTTACAAATTTCGGTAAAGATTCATTTTGGACTGAATCAGTTTCGATTTGTTAACGTACTAACTTACTAGTGTTCCCTGTTTCAACACTATGACTTAACACTGAACTCTTGACGTATTGAGCTCCAAAAACTTGCATTAAGTAAATATACATACATGTGATAATTGTGAGGCAATTAATTATGAACTATAAAGTTTTGCAACTTTTTTGAAGAGATGCAGTAACACCGTGCAGTACGTACTATGCATTCTGACGAATAATTTGAATATAACCGCAATAACTATTCAGCGTTTACCGTGTTGGATCTATAAGTTCGAAACGTATGTCTGATGTGCTCACTGCTCACTTGAGATTAAATTCTAATCCTGGGTTAAGCTCATCGATAACCCAAGATCTCAGATGGAAGTGTTTGTGCACTTAAGTTTCGGGTTACGTGTCTAAGCACCGGGTTAGCTTAATCAGACATATGTATTTTTTTAGTTAGAGTATGTTAGTTCTGAGTGTTGTGAAATCTTGTTTGTTGACAAAATATAAAAATTAGATTCGATTTTAAACAGCTTTTGAGCTCTTTGGTTGGCACACCAGTCTGAAAATCGAATTGAAATTTAGTTTAAGTGGATCTCAGAGCTAACCTTTCGAAAATACATATGTTGTTGGATTGAAGTATTTAAAACCAAAAGATTTCATTGCAACCAGTGTAACGAAAAATACATACGTTATTGCATACATTTTCCTCGCAGTTAATTGCAATGAGAATAAAATTACAAATGGTTATAAGAGCATCTTAGCACCATTAAAGGTATTCGATTATAACACTGTATTATCGACATGTTCTTCAATAGACTCGAAATCTCTGCTGCGACTTATTTCTAAGGTGTGTCCATGCTGAGGTGGAAGGAAACTTTTACACTTTCTTTGATCTTGCTGCGGCTCTGTCCACAAGAAGGCTTGCATACATATGTTCCTTTTTCCTTTACATCGCTAAATAAAGTTTCAAATAATGATCCAGAAAAGAAAGAAAGATATAGTCGTGCGAATATCTCTTCAACAAAATTGATTCATGTAACATCTGCGTTTCACATGAAACTTTTTTGATTTACTTCTGTCCACTGTGGGACTGTGTTTTTTCGCATCAATTGAAAAATGAAAATGAAAATGAAAATGAAAAGTTATGGCCCACAAGAGACGGGAACAACATATTACTGCAAGACTTTTCTCTGTAGCTTGCATTATGCATAAATTCTTTTTCGGAGTCTGTTAAAAAAAACCGAAGTAAAATAAATACTGCGTAGACATAAAGCAGTCCAAACCAGAAATTACTCTTTAAATGTTCTTAAATAACAGCTAAAGCAAGAGATGTCATATCTCTGGCATACGAATTCGTCAAGGCCGCCTTGCTATCAAGGTCAAACTCTAGATCAGTTTAATTTGTGCACACGCCCCAACCGACACTATCACAGGGAAATATTATGACCCCCTAGACGGAACCATAAATTACGTCAAAATCGTAATTATGAACTTCAATGTCAAAATTACGAAGGAACCTTCTTAAGTCATCATTTGTTTGGGTACATGAGCTAAACAACAGATAAGAAATTTTGTATAATCTATTTTGCGTCTGTAATTTAGAACGGGGTCCCGCATAATCTGATTGGTGAATTTTGACCTTTATAGAGCTACAATTACATGTCATAATATCCTATTTATCCCACATCACAGTTTGACTGGGAGATCTATAAATAGGAGAGTCGAATAATCATCACAATTCAATGACACACAAAAATACAAAAGGACATTGGTCTCTAATAGAAGAGAAAACCACGAACTATGTATGTGTAGTTGTAAATGCATATGTATGTATCTTCCGAACCAAAGTTGAAATAGCAGCCATCAAGTGTGTAAAGTTCAAGATGTCAAACGAGCCCGAATCTCCGGTTCAAAGACCTCATCATCACGGCTGCCAGTGAATTCGAAATGGAAATAAAACGCCTGAGACTCTTCAGCAAAGAGATTTAGTCTTTAGGTTAGTATCTAATGATGTGACTCTATATGTACATAATACATCTCCAAATGCATACCAAGATATACAGTCACGCGGTGTAGCCAATGCCAATGAAAAACAAATGCAATTCGTTTCCTAACAACATTCCATTATACGATTATACGATGAACATTCAAATCACAGAGCACCTGATGAAAGTATCCTTCACCCTTATCAATCATCAGATAAATCAAACCGAAAACCCAACTGCAATTTAATGGGAAAGCAGTTAAATCCATTTGAGTTTGAAAAATCTTTATTACCACTCTTTGACCACATAACTTAAGTTATTTACTTTAGTGCCAAGAAAGCGACAAAAAAAAAGCAAAACGAAGGGGACAAATCTTGAACATGGTCAAAGTCGTAATGTGCGCTGCAAAATTTATTACCAATTTGAATATAAAGTTGGAACATACATATACACAAGTAGTAGTGTACGAGTATATTAGCACGCTCTAAAACTCGCTGAGAATTTCGTTAAAAAAAAAAACTTGTAAAAGCTCATATTTCACAGAGAGTGAGAGAGCGAGAGAGCTGCAGAGAGCAGGGGGATCGTTGCACTTGATCCAAATGTTGGTGATGGGTTGATGCGGGTACATCTCTATCTTCGGACATATGTGCAAACATTTAAAAATTTTTTTTTAATTTACCTGTCCTTCGATCAAGAAGTATTCACAAACTAGTTTCTAATTGACCCCAATGACTTAATTGAAAATTCAGAATTTACGCATAAATCATAACCGAGTGTGGCTGTGTTAGTGGGAATAATAATATTCTTACCTGAAGCATTCAGCGCGACCAAAACAATCTTTATGGCAAAATTTGATCTAAGCGCATCTCGCCAAAGCGCCTTCGTCTTTTCGAGGGACTCTGGCGATGGATCGACAATCACCGCCAATGGCATTCTGATGTAAGCATCTTCTATGTAGTTGCGTAATTGTTCGTGTGGCAGAAGCTTTCTACGTGCTATGTGAATCTGTTTGCCCTGCTTGGCCCGGTTTGTCGTTGCTGTTGAACCTGCCGCAGTGGATTGTGTAGTCAGTGGCATTGTTGTCGTGGAAGAGATTCTTATTGGTGGTGATGTCGTTGTTTTGATTGCAGCGTTTATTATTGTGGTGCCAAGTAGGCTGGACGAATATAATTCTTCAATGCTTTCGGGCGCATCTTCGTAATAGTCTTCTTCTACGCTACTGTTGAAATTGTCCAACTGTTGGTGTTGAACGTCTCTCAAGTCGTTCTCGTCGGTATAGAGGACATTGGATTTCATTGCAAGTGGTGTTGATTCATTTCTTTGTATTGCTTCTATGTGGCCCATTTCTATGTAACCTGAGTCAGCTTCGGTTTCCTCCGCACTGGCAGACGTGTTGTCGTCTGCGGAATGTAGATGATAGGATTTTTGTCTTCGTATATACTCGGGCACCATTGTTGTGCGTGATATTTTAATAGTTGGGTCATCTTCTGCATCGGCCATCATTATATCGGTAGTTTCTTCCTGAGAGTCATAGTAGGCTGTATGAGAATTTTCTATACTTTTGTTGTGGATTTCCTCTTCGTCTTCGACTTCTTGTTGTAGTTGTGCGGGCTCATAGATTTCATGATCGTCGGGTGTTTCACCCATGTAAAGTTGACCATCTTCTGAGGAACCATAATCGGCAGTATTTCCTACTCTGCTTATTATCAATACAACTAGTGCAATCTTAACCGATAGAAAGGTACAACTTTTGAGAATCATCGTTCTTTTAAATAGTATTTTAGGTTTCTTATTATAAGTTGTTGCGATCGTTTTTTGTTTTTTAAATGTTTTTTGTGGAATGAGTAGGGCAGGAATTTACGTTGACATTGTGGTCAGGTTTGTCTGTAAGTATAGAAGAACAGAGATATTATTAATTTTTTTACGGTATGTTAGGTATAGTCTAAGCTAAGGTAAACGCATTCAAAAAATTTCTTTGTTAAGCATTTATGACTTGTGTTTTCGAATTATAGAGTTTAAATTCAGTGATATTGATTTTTTCTTGCGAGAGATGCAATCCCGGGAAGGCATTAAAATATCTAAACAGAAAGGCGATTGTTGGGATATTTCGAGGTCCCATATACCTTAAAGACGCGAGAATACGATTAAGCAGCGACTAGGAGAAAATAGTCTCCATTTTAAGAGTGCTGTAACGAAGCCTTTTTTTGGTGGAAAACACATTCGAAAATGATTTCACTGGGCTTAGAAGGCAAAGGTGCATGTTTATGTTGGTTTGAAATTTTTCAAGTCTGCAGAAAAACTTCACGCGAGAAGCAATTGGGAGCTCCAATAATGGATATCATCACAGTAGACTTTGTGCCCAGTGGAATGTCAATCCAATAAAATCTTATATGTACCAACATATGTAGATATGTAGGTATAGTGCATATGTACAATTATTTTAAAATAAAGCTTTTTCTTTGGCTTACAACTCATTTCTATTTGATATTATAAGAGAAATTGAAACGAAATCGCTTCGATTGGTGCCATTTTCAATTTCGAACAAAAGAGTTGATGGGCGAACTTTGTTAAATGTCAAGCGCAACATCTCATGGCGATTATATTTGCTTCGTGTTGATTAATGTGCTGTTAATAGAGGATAAGAATATATTTTTCTCGCCTTCTCCTACAAGCATTTGTTTCTTTCCTAAAGTAGCATTCCTAGTTTCCGCGAGGGCGGGACCATGTGTTGATGTACAAAATGATGTACAATTTCCTCTTTTTGCTTTTTTTCCAAAAGACCTTGCACAGGGTGTCCTGGCTTTAAGCTTGTTTATTTTGTTGTTCGCTGTTTTAATTCGTAGGTGTAGGCGAGCTACTACACAGTGAAATACATTGGCTCATAGAAGTTCTACTTACGTTTGCTATTTATAGCGGGTAACCCTTGTGTATTTGGCTAAGATATGCACAATTCTCAACAGTGAATCAAAGATCATACACCCAGTGGTGTGAAATATTTTTTTGACTTTCGCTTTACAAATTGTAATTCAGGCTAGGCGCTGCGCTATAATGTTTTTGAATGTTGGGAATGCCTACATTGCCAGAGAAAACTGTGGCACTAACCCTGCTGTTTGCTTTAGAAATATCTATGTATATACATACGTATCTACGTAATGGTTTATCACCTAACTTTTTGGTATTAAATGGTTCAGACACCTCGCTGAAGTCTAAGTCTATTAAGGAGCGGTCACAAGATCAATCATTTTCGCATGGGGCTTAGTTGGATTCTACCATTTGTTGCTCTGCCGATTGTTATGAATTTTTGTGTTTCGTTATCCAACGTCATCAAAATGTTGCCCCAGACCTCGTGAGGAAACTTTATATTTATGCGTTAAAAGGATAATCAAACCTAAAAACATGTTTTATTCATAAGTAGCGCAACATTTTGGCCAAGCCAAAGCTAGAACTGTATAAGATTGAAGTCATCTTACCTAATAGGTATAAAACTCAATCGAATCATCTTATAAGCATTAATCCAGTCACCTCTCCTAAGTTTAGAGTAAATTTAAGTCTTAAGATTTACTTCCCACGCCCCTCCTTAAGTTACAGTATCACCAGACCGGTGACAATAAACCTCAAAGTATTCATCATATCTGCAATCAGTTTGCTACAACATCACACTATTTTTCCCTCTGAGGCTAATTTAAATGTGAAAAGTAAACTGAATGCCCTGGGAGAGTCAAGAGACTTGTTGATTTTGTTCTTATGTAATCAGACCATAATGTGAAATTAATGACACTCAATTAAGATTTCCCATAGGTATGCAGTCTATGCCTATTGCATCACTCTATTTGGATACGTGTGTACATATGTATGTGGATGGAGTATGGTGTGCAGAATATTTACGATCATTTTGTAGGAGTTTGCAGCGGTGGCCTGTTAAAGAATTTATTTTATTCAACGCCATGGTCAACCATTGCATTTATAAATAATTTACTGACCTCCGCCTGTATCTTTGATTTTCATTTTGTTTTTAACCTATTGGCTTTGAATTTAAAGTAGTATTGGTTTGCATATGTCACTTTTAAATGAGATCCACAAAAAAGATGCTGCATTGATTTGAATATCCAAAAGAAAAAGCGGCAGAGAGAGAGATAGATGGTATTATGATTCATCTCTGTCAGTGTTACTGGCCTGTGGCTGATCTTATGCTGCTGCTGCAGGCTGATATATTTTCTTTCTATTTTTATCCAATGTGGAACTGATTGGTCAAGGTCAATACGCGATTATGTTAGGTGTTTCATGCTTTGCTATTTGATTAACCGCTTCATCGCATCTCGATTGTGTGAATGGAACGGAACACCACTTGGTCGATTAACTTTATTAAATGTCCCTCTCTCTTTTGTGCGCTCTCTCTCTCTCTTTCTCTTTGCGACTGGTAGCACTACTTTTCATTTAAGACAAACGAAACTAATGAATATTTAATATTTAATTGATTGAACTGGTAGTCAGGCAGGCAGGCAAACAAGTAGTAAGCAACGCATACAAACAGGCCAAGCAAACAACCCGGTGCGCGCATATCTTTACAACTTTTAATCTCACTATTTCTTAATTTTAGTTGGCTATTTTTTTTCTATCTCTTTTCCTTAAGCTACTGTCGATGGATAATAGCACTCGTAGTGGTCACATGTAACAGGAACACAGTGTCTGATCTGGCCTACAACTTGGCGTGACTCTAAAGCTTTACTGAATTTTGACCTCAATGAGAAATCACCCGTTTGGCCGGAGGTTGGGAGTTTTTTTTTCCTTATTTCTGTACACAAATTTTGTGGTTTAATTAATTGCAAAAGAAATAACAAGAGGCTTGTCACCTCAAATTGTCATTTGGGTATGTGATGTTTAATTGCTGCATTGGCAATGCTAACTGAAGTAAGATGTGACGGTTCTTCCTCTCTAGGTATGCTCCCCAGTTAAGTGAATTAATTAATCTTGGTTAATCTGCAAGCATTTAATACGAGTTGTTTGTTAATTATTTTTTTAAGCTTGTCATGCTTTAAGTGTCTGTTAGGGTTCATAAATTTCTTTTATTACTGAGTTTCTTATGTAAGAGACGGCTTGCGGTTAAAACTCGTTATCTATCGTAACTAGTTTAAATCTCTGTAGGGCAAATTGTATAACAATCCTAGGGGTGTATCAAATCAGGCAGTTTTGCTGTGCATAAATCGATTAATCGGGTAAATTCCATCATTAGTTACTCTAAATATCTAGAAAGGCTTTGTTAGGTTAGGATTGTCTATTGCTATACGATTAATGCTTTGCTCAAGTCTATGTAACCCAAACAACCGACGAATAGACTCAATTTATTCTTCGTTCCTGGAACTATGAAGAAGGTATTGTAAGTAAGAGGTAGGGTTATGATCCCTATAATTCTGATCATAACCTCTCCGAACAAATGGAAGAGAAAAAGAAGAAGAACCAGCTATTTCCTGATATCCTTCAGGTGTACGTCGGTGAGCTAATCTCGTCATAGAGTTTCCTGCTTTGATAACTTTACTGCTGAGTTTGTCCTTCGATGTTCCCAAAGTCCAGCACGAGTTTCTTTTGAAGATATTTGCTTAACAGATTTTCCTGCGGTAAAAATGAGTTAAGCAAATAGAGTTGATATTATCGGAAAAGGAAGTGCGCAGTCTAGCCTTCTTTTGTATAAAAGTCATCCTGGCCTCGCACAGCTTTTAATTACATGGTAGCTGCGCGGTAGATCACAGAATGCAAAACATTGTCATTACTTATTATTCCAAGGTTTTCTAAAGTTGTACCGATTTATAGAACATGTATCGGTTGAATTTTTAATTTTAATTGTACAGCGACAGATACTGCGTACTGCGCTTTTATACGTCAGAGGTTTGCCTAGAAAAACGAACTATGTATTATGGATCCATCCAATATTGCTTTTACCTTTTTATTAAAAGGCTTATTTTATTGAAAACGAATATTTAGAAGACCGTTTTACACGATGTACTTGTACATAATACCTTCCTTAATTATGTAGGTGGCACTATAGTTTGTCATGCATCTGGGCCTCAAACAACGAGTCAAGCAATTAGGTTGGTATTTAATTAACTGCCAATTCAAGTCGATTGAGATATTTCTCTACTTGTGCGCTCCACCTAAGGTGAGGCCTTCCTTTACTGCATTCTCCGTCTGGGTTAGATTAGAAGATTCTACGACGTATACATATACCCGGGTCTTGATGATTTAAAGAGTACCCTTAACCAAAAGTTGTAAATGTTGGTTCTTTACTAAAAGATACTTAAGGGTCAAGTTGTAGGCATTTAAGTATCTGAATGCAAACCCAATAGATCGGTTTTCACATATTCAAACAATTAATCCGATTTGACATTTGTTGGAATAAGACTTACTTTTCAAAAGTTGACTTTTATGAGTCAGTCTAAAAATACTTAACTCTTGAAATTAGCATGAATTTTTCAAACTCTCGGGGTGTATTGAAGCAATTAGACAAGTTCGTTGCCTATAATTTGATTTTTTGCGTATAAGAGCGGGGCTATCTGTCAAGAAATGAAGTGATGTTTCATCAGTCTTTCAGTCTACATGTGGGATACTGTGCTAAGACTGTGAAGGTGTCTCTTTCATAATGGCGACGATTAACGTTCTCCTTTGGTGATTCTTGCTACGATTCGATCCTTGCTTAGATATGATGTGTGACAACTTAACACACATCTGTACTGTACTCAAATTTCTTTTGAAGAGACCGAGGCTTGCGTGGGATATGCCTGACTGAAATGAAAGTCTGCAGCGCTTTTCATCAATCTTTTACTGGAAGATTGGAAATGAATTCTTGTAGGCATTTGAGCAAATCTGAGTGGGACTTATATCAAAGTGTAAAGATGCACAATGCCTTTAAAGAAGCAAGCGTTTCACGAAATGACTCCAGACAAAGTGGGGCTTCTACTTCGTACATTCAAAACACCTCTAGACTTTGACCGTCATTTCATTTTAATCGGCTCTCAGAACACGATTATCCCTCAAATAATTTATTTTTTTGAGATGAATTCCAAAGAAATTGCACTTCAATCGGATGTGTCTGTGTGTTAGTAATTGTTTCCATATTTCAATCGTTTTTAATAGGTTTTGCATTTTTTCGCAATCAGTTTTGTTTTTATGCAAATAAAATGGGTAGTCAGACAGAGATGAAAGGGGGAGGAGGAAAGAAAAAAAAAAAAAAAAAATAAGATAAACTTCCATTCAATGTAGAGATGATTATAAACAAAAAAAAAAAAGCAGAAAAAATATGAATGATGATTGTGTGTATATTTCGTAAAGTTCAACTAATCAGATCTAGTCGGTTGATCGCCGCGAAATTATTCAAATTAACAAATTCACCGATTTGAATATTTAAAGAAATTACTATTTCTCTTGCTTTCGTCACACAATCAACGGGCAGTTAGCAATTTAATGGCATTTATTTCACTTTCATGCGCACTTGAAGATTTATGTTCCTTGCGTTTATTGTTATTTTATGCCCCTGTTTACATTATCGAGACATAGGGGGCTTTGTAAGAGACTGGAAAACCGGATTAACTGGCTCTTTTGTTCTACTAAAAACAAGAATTAAATCGGAATCGTTCCAGCACTACAGCAACAACTTTACTTAACCTTTTGTTGAAGGCAAATTTGTTTAAGTAATCACGGAGACTATTCTCGTACCACCCTCTCTATCCTCTCTCTAGCCTGTCATTCATACTGACGACAATCATGTTAATATTCCCACTTTGCGCTGGATTCAATCAATAATTTATGTTAGAGGTTCGTATAAACAAATGAGACTATTTCTCCCACGATTTGCAAGTATGTATGTTAATTTTTTTATTTTTTGAAAAGTTCATTACAACAACTGATTGCAACAGCTGCCGGTTAGGAGGGTGGGTGGGTGAGAATGAGAAGGTAATCTCCATTAGAGGTCATATTTTCAAAGAGCACACCGAAGGATATCTGTTTGCAAAATTTGTATATCAAGACCTACTCGTATGCAAATCGTGCGAATCGTGTGAATCTTGTGTTTTTGGACAGCCCAAAGACGAACTGCTTTTCCACGCTCCACGCAAGCAGAAGCAGGAAATCAGTGTGATTTATTTGTTAACAACTTTGTGTGAATATGAATAACGAATGTGTTTATTGATATCATTACTATAATGCTAATCATTATCTACGTATTTTAGTTTTGTAGACTCATCGTACGTTATTCTGCTGGCGTTTGAGCAATGATTTTCGTTATTCTGTTGTTGTTTATTTAGAGAGAGAGCTGAATGACCTACGATTGTAGGTTCTAGGTTGAAAGTAAATATACTAGTATTGTAATTATGAATGTTTTTTTGTTTCGTTTAGTTTATAGTTTGACACGTACGCTGGCTTGGCGGTTGTTAGAGTTTCGACTTTTGGCAGTGAAGTGAAGAGTTTTGCTTGGTGTTTTTAATGTAGACTTTCTGATTATGATTAATTGAGTTTATTATCTTGTCAGTGCGGACTGCGGACTATTGTTTCTCCAATTAAACTGTCATAGAGGTACTTTATTTTGAAATATATTAGTTAGCCTAATGTTTCCGGAAGAAATATCTCAAAAGTTTGTTTCACCAATGTGATTAGGGGGGGGGGGGGGGGGCTTTAGGTAAGATTTTCAACTGCGGTAGGTAGAAAATAGAATAGTAGTCGTACGGGTTTTTTTTTACAATATTTTATGGTGGTATTAATTTTGTGTTCATTCTTTGCGGTTACATACTAATTGCCTTCTTAAATGTTAGTTGGTGTGTTGTACTACATAACATTGTTAGAACTGAATATTACTGTGTGCTGAAAAAGTTTCCGTTACTGATTTGGTAATAGTTGGAGAACGTTTTTGGAATGGTTTGCTGCTAATGGTTTGGTGTTAATATGCAAGAGTCCGGTAAAGCAAAAATCATGGCAGAAATAAAATATGCAATACCACGCATTTAAAATTTACGCAGTCAGCTTGTCGCATAATCTAAACTATTTTCACGATGTCGTTATGGAGAACTTACTCGTTACTTCCAAGAGAAATGTATGAATCTGGTCTACTAAATTTTATGATTTCTTTAAAATCAGGGCGCAAGTATAACTGTAAATACTTAATAAACGCCATTTTAATATTCATTCCAAATCCAAAAAAATCATCAAAATAAAATAAAGAGCCTTCATTTTAAATTTTGCGGTAATTTTTGACCTCTCAAACATGTAGCTGTCAAATAAATACTATACCGTTGATGAAAATGGAACGATCTACACGTCAGAAACACAAAAATGGTGAAAATTTTGTGGAGACATTTCGTAAAGTTCGTTCTTTTTTTTTGTCGTTTTGAGAAGATTCTTTACGAGCTTTTATGAACCTGATCAATAATTTTGAGTCCACCGGCCATGTTGGCGAGATGAATATGTTAAGTATAAAGTCCACGCCAATAATCCACAAATGATTCAAGCGCTTTAATATAATATCAAAGTTATTATTCGCGAAATCGAGCGGCAATTATGCGACTTTCGCAAGGTTTTAATCTGCAACAGTTATAGCACCAAATCAACAGGCATCTGTATGCATCTGCGGCACTGAAAATTGATTTATTGAAGGAAAAATTTGACGTTAAGATTATCGTCAGAAACGGACCTATGAAATGG
The DNA here is from genome assembly GCA_946965025.1 of Blera fallax. Taxonomy (NCBI): domain Eukaryota; kingdom Metazoa; phylum Arthropoda; class Insecta; order Diptera; family Syrphidae; genus Blera; species Blera fallax. Next base: position 73,426,160 of record OX337248.1, read on the forward strand.
CCGCCAAGATCGTGTGAACTTTTTTTTTTTGGTATGTTAAATCGTTTCTGTATACGGATAGAGATGCTTCGATTGAGGGGTTAGAAGCTAACATAAATCGTGTTATTGTTAAAATAAAGATGCTTCAAAAGTAGAAGGCAATTGAACTGACAAAATCCAAAATATCAGAGATAGTTCAGGCGCAGTATATATGAACTGATTTTTAAATACATATTAATGAACATAAGAATTAAGAACATTCTTTTCGTGTAGCAAGCAGCGATAAAAAGTGCTGCCAAACTAAAAACAAATGAAATGTCATTTGTCGTTTCTAAAATTCAAGTAAAAAATCAATTTAGGAAGCATTGCTAAATATCCTTCAGAAAAAAATGCTGAGTAATGAATACTGTAAATGGCTATTGTATTCTGTAGTGCTTCTCAAAATAATTTTAGGTAAATATGCGAAGAGCGTATATTCAAGTTTCTTTTATAATTTGTCCTTGAATCGGCTTATGAGGAAGTCAAAGCTATACTCACGTACATTGTGGAAAGCCCAATTCTAAATTTTACACACGAAAAGATGTTATTTGTTTATTCAAATAAATAATGATAGGAAGTTAAACAAATTTGTTGAAGTAAGACATGCTGGTGTCATGTAATATTAGGTGGGGGCGCAATAGACTATTAGGTCGCAGTGCGAGATGACCCTACACAAAAAATAATATTAGGTGGATTATACAGCTGAATTGTCATATCTACGCGCTGCTAAAAGGAATACTTAAACTTTAAGATGACACAAAAAGGGTGTCATCTCAAAAGAATGACACCTGTACTGAATTAATTGTTTACAGGGTTTCACGATCAGTTGCTCCGTGGTTTAAGTTCTGCATTTCTATTTATGTTTACCCAGCTTTTATACAAAGCGATTCTACTTTCTAATTGGTGGAATTTTGCGAAAGGGGACTTTTCTGATCACAGATTTAGATACATTTTTGACAGGCGCATAAATCCATCCATTGTTTCTCTACCAAATAGTGGTTCAATTCCAAATTTGGGCGGACATATAATAATTTCCAGTACATTTTTTTCGACTCATTAAAATACAGTTTGAATTGAGATATACAATTCAATTGGTCATTTTGAAATCATCTCCAATTTCAAAGCAACAATATTTTTTATGTATCAAATTTATTGTGTCATCATCAGATGAGACACAGTTTTATTCTAAAACTTGTCACTGAAACTGATTTAAAATTAGTTTCCCGAGTAATGACCTACGGAAAAAAAAACCAGAGCCTGGACCACATATGATCTTTTGCGTCGAATATTTATATTTAACACAAGTCTGGGCAGTTATTTAAAAAAAAAAAACAAACAAATAAACAGTTTGAGAAAGGAGCTCCACGGCACACAAAATGTAAATATTGTGATGCTATTGACAATCATGAGATCGACTTAGTTCTCATTCAACACTTGAGAGTTTATACACTTAAATTGCACAACGTTAAGTTAAGCTCACTCATAACAAAATATTTGTTTTAAAAATCAACTATTTATCATCTGTTGCACAATAAATTAGTCAAGTTCACTATTTCCTTAAAGGCAAACATTAAACAGACTTTTCTAAGTCAACATTGTCCATCAAACCCAATAAAATGCAAGAAACAGAAAAAGGACATTACATCTGCGCGGAACAATAATCGGGAAGAAAAATTCATCATTCAACGAAAGCCTTATGTAAAAAAATGTTTTTTTTTTCTCACTGAATTATAATAATCAAATCAATAATTGATTTACCAGAAAAAAAGACAACAATACGGCATAACTACTTATCCCAGCGTGGTAAATCAAATCAGTCGTGTGTCTAATTTTGCAAAAAAAACAGCAACAACAAAACAACAAAAATTAGATCAAAATTTGCAAGCAAGTCATAATTTAATTTATTAACCGAAAATAATAGGAGCGAGTATGGCTTATTATCGCCTATGACCGTTCCCAATTGTTGCTCTGTCAAAGTCAATCATGCTAATTGGGTGCACGTCAATAAATAAATTTATCCTTAGACCAAGCAACTACTCGTTTTGCCCTTTTTGGTTGATTTTTCTTGGGTTGTTCCAAATGCAAAATAAACTTGCCTTTTTCTTTAATTCGTTTTTTTATTTTGTTTTTATGTTTTTGATTACAACAGAAATTTATCAGTCAGTCAAGTGAATGTACTTAGTTGTGCACTTAAGTTACATCAACATTAATTTTTCACCACCTCTCACACACAATGCTCGAAAGGTATCTCAAGAGAAAATTATATTTCGTATCTTTTAATGGCACACACAGTAACAACACTCGAAGATGAACATTAATCGAGAGTTACACTCTTTGACACTCGAAAAGCGCAACACAACACACACCTGAAGGTTTACAATTCAATTCATAAAAGTTACAAACGAAAAAAAAAATGTTTAAAAAAAAATCCCCACTAACTGAATTAAAAAAAAAAAAGCAAAAAGAATGGAAAACAATCTCCGTCCGCTCGCGATTGAAAACGATTACCGCATGGCCAACGACGACGACTGAAATGAAACTGAAAGCGGTGTTTTTAATAAAACCCATATATCGTCTCTGTACCACACTTTAGTTTAATAATACTACAGAGCTTTAGCTTTTTGCTCTCCTCGCAAAACGTCGTCGCTAGCTACAGACTCTGGCTCAGCTGAGTGTGAGGCTAAGTGACACCAGTAGTAGCGCTAGCGCGCCGAAGAAAAAAAGAAGGTAGTACTACTAACAAGACCCACCAAAAAGTCTATAGTCTACAATAATGATAAAAAAAAAGACAGAAAAAAAAATGCTTCAACACAAAAATGATACAGTAAATGTGGGCATATTCGTCTTGTTGTTTTCTTGAAGATACTTGCCGCTCAAGAGGCTCAGAGAAGCGGAATTTAAAAAAAATAAAAAAAATAAATGATCAGCACAATAGTTGCACTCGGGGGGCGCTCAAGATGTTGCTGGTGCTACGGCTAAGCTTGAAGAAGCAATTTATTTATATAACTTTTTTTTTTTTTTTTGTTTTCTTCGAAAGCTCTTCAGATGTTGGAGGAGGAGGAGATTTACTGATTTGGCCATTCTGAGGCGACACAACAGTGATTCAAATGATCAATTGTGACATTTTGCAAGTCAATTTGAGATCTTTTTTGTTTTTTGCGATTTAAAAGTTACACACGGACCTGTTTTGTGGAACTTATTGATCACATGGTTGTTGGTTTACAAGTCTTGCTCTCTTTATAGGTTGTTGATTGTTGGTTGTTTGGTTGGTTGGTTGGCTGCCTTTAATGAAGTCATTTATGTAATTTGTATTTAGTTTTACTATAATGCTGACGCTGCATGAGATGTAATAAATTTCAAGAACTCGTGGCAAAGGTCAACCTTTCTGCAGAAGGTAGGCAATAAGCGTTAAACTTTTCTCTAAGAATCTGTGTACGAATACAATTTGACGAGTGGGTATGACCACAGAGTAACCACCAAATAGCTACGAGTATAAGGTAAAAGGAATTCCTTACAACTTGTACTAGGCATTGTGGATGTCTAATGCGAAATGTCATTGCACTAGTGGCAGTTCGAGTTGACCACAATTGCTTAATATTCCTATAGAGACAGTGACTAATGCATAGGAATGTGTACTGCATGTACAAATGTAGAAATATTCGTTGTTCCCTTTGCTTTTTTGAGAAGTCTGATTGTCAAGAACATTAGGTTAAATTAGGACTTTCATCATGGAGCTTATTTTAGCCCATACCGATGTAGAGAAATCGTTAGTGTCTCGTTGAATTCCATTTAAAAATCGGTTGCTTCCTCAGGAAAAATATAGGTTTATATAGTGGTTCCTTCATTAGTAGTGAATTCTCATAATATTTCGGTTTGACTTCGATAAAATTCTTTCGATTACTATAGCCGAATGGTTCGATCGTTTTTGACGAACCTGCCAAAATCGTGTGGCACGAAAGTACAAAACTAGTCAAGCATTTCTTGAAGCTTACTTGCCCAAGGATGACCTAGTAAAACTTAGTTTTGGTATAATTATCTCTGAGATTCAAATAATATGTCCCCATTGGCAGAGATACCGCCGACCAAAAAGATTTCGAAGCTACTAAGCTTAAGAATAAATCTGGCTTTCTAAATATGTAAATTAGGCCTTAGACATACTTAAGCATATACGCAGGGTGTGAAGAATATTTGTGGATATGTTTGTGTTGAGTCGTAGTCATCGAGTTGATAGTAGACGTTCAAGTTTTTCCCGGGTACAGTGTCAGATACCCAATACAAGAAATGAGAGATATGCCGTGATTCTTGCCAAATGTGCAGATAACAATGAAAAGCTCGGAACTTGTTCAACAAGTACAACTACGAATTCGCCAGGCCCCGCGATTACAAAAACCTTTAAATATCTTAAGCATTGTGGTATATGAAAGCACTTGATAAAAGTCTTATGCTTATGCTCATGTTTCCGAGAAAGGGGGGCTTCTTCAAGAGTTTGGTTTTTTTCTGATGAAAAAATGTCGAAAAGGCCCAGAAAGCCAATAGAAGCCTGTGTGCAAAACCTTCAGGTATCCTACGTGTGATTTACATAGCATTTTATGCCAGTGTGAAGGTACCTTCAGTAGTGAGCAGTAAATGTCATGTTTTGCCTCCTTAGTTTTTCCAACGAGTGAATGCTGCCCGATACATCGAGCTTCTAGAGGCAATTTTTAAGACTTAAATAGACAGTATGAAGAAGCAGAACTCAAAAAACACTAAACTTACATATGTCTACCTAATACACCAGACATTATCCCCTCACTACCATCCAAGCTCTAAAGGATGCCATTGTCCAACTGATAACCAACGTAGAACCATTTAACTCAGGCATGCTCCCGTTTCCGGTCTCGAATTGAGGCTGTTATCGATGCTGAAAGTGGTGTTGTTGAATTAATATGGTCTACAGGCGTGTATTTTAATAAACTTTTTTTTCGCTAAGTGCCCATAGTTTTCGTCTTTTATTTTTTTCATTTTTAAATTTGTCCTTAAATAGCTTCCGCGCGTTTTCTACACATAAAGCCTCCATCCTTTCGTCTTCTTGATTTTGTTCTATTTGATTTGCAAGTTAACATGAAGCTCACTTCCTACTCCTCTCCCTAATCACACCCAAGGTCATATTTATGTTATACAGCTCTACGCGATATTTGGTACCACTGGTACTTATCCTCGAAGAATGAGTACTTGGCTAGAAAAAATTTTGATATGTGGACTTGAATGCTTTTTGCATCTGATTGCATAAGGAGTAGAGCATGCTCTCATACCCAAACCATCATTGTTTAGTTAGAAGTAAGCTTTTGGCGAAAGCGCACGCATCGCGGACTGAAGACAAAAATTACGGTTTTAAACTGTATAACATGGATCACACCTCTGGAGGTATGTAACCATTTTTATTTGAGTGCATCAACTGAAGTAAAGATGATATCTATGGTGTCGTTACGAATGCGATGTAATTTTAGTGCGTAGTTTTATGAAAATATTCACTTTATGATCTCTTGAAATGCACACAAATGCCGCTAAGTGTGTTCTCAAATTGGATTAGAATTGTTTTGGGAGATGGAATATTAAAAAAACACTAAAATGCGATGCACACTAAGCAAGATTTTAGCATGAGGTTTGAAAAGCCTTTGAAAACTTCCCCAATCTGTTGCGATCAACTGCCATTTAGCTGCTAATAATTAATTCAGGCCTTGAATTTGCAATCAACAGCCTCGGAAACCTCTGTATGACAATTTTTGGTAGAATTTGTACAACTTTGAACAGCTTTTTGGGGTTTGATCCCACTGTGTAACGTCACATATTTACGTACTGTGGCAAGAAATAGCGAAAAAAAAAGTTATAAATCTGAATTTTGGCCCTTAGAGCCTTTCTCGCAGCGAATGCGTTGTTTGAACAAATTAAAGATCACTTTACACAGTTTAATGTATCAAAAAAGTGAGATTGGCTGATGACAGTTGTTACTGTCGGTCCTTTGTCCAACATTTGCGAAAGGTGGAACCGTGAACAATTTTTCTGGTACTTTATGGGAAGTATATTGGAATATTCCTGTTGGAAATAGGATCTATTACGCACCCACATATAAACTTTTTGGCTTAAGAAAAAGAAATAAAATATTAATTTTTGAGTTTCCTACAATTTTTTTTTGATTTTTATATTATCTTCAGAATTTTGGTTGCATTTATCTAAAATGTTTATTTTTAAGGGTGGTTTTGATATTTTCATCTACAATTTCAGAGTTTGCGTAGGAACATCTGTTTCTCGCATTCCAAACTAAGGTAGAATTCCCTTTTCGCATAGAAAATGTGCAGTGCTCTGTGATACTACACGATATGACCCGTCAATTTGAGCAGGGCTGATGGATCTTTACACCGTCATGTGAAAATTGTGGCATGGGCAAATATGTTTTTTATTGTGAAGTCAATTTTTTCACATCTCTTTACTGTAAGAGTGAAGCTTCACTTCGTCTCAGGTATCCAATGAAATATTTACCAACGTCAGCTGTATATAAAAACAAGAATGTACTCGTACTTGCTCTCACAATTGGTGAGTTTATAATGAAACGAATTCTCAATTCAAATTCCTTTACAAATGAAATCATCTATTTGGTTGTTCTTAACATGTTTTTGTCCTACCTTATGTCACCCTTGCCGAAAACAGATACACACGTCTATGGCCGGATTGCATTGAAATGTAGGAGCCAGGAAGAATTGAGTTTGCAACGATTTGTTTATTTAAAACAGCCTCCAGTCAGATGTGCTTACTTGACATGGTATCCACTGTGTAGTAAGTAGGCAGCGTGCTTGCCTGTTATATTTCTGGTACATTTCCGCTAAGAAATAGCAATCATAGCCTTTAAGTATAAGAGAAACGGATAGAGCCAATGTTTCTCTAACAGCTATACTAGAAAAAGGACTTATGTACATACTAGATTGCATTTGGTGGAGAAATTAATGATTGTCGAAAGCATGGTTTAGGGCAGTTTAACAACGGCCATGTCCGATGGGTAGTTTCCTACGTTCCGTTACGATAACCTTGAAGTGTCTATTGCAGGCAGCCACTGAATGGATATGGGAGCTTCAGTAACCTCAGTGGAGTGCGATGTAAAACAAAAACTTAAGACAGGCGGTAAGGAGCTTGAATGGTGCTTCTTGGATTTAGAATCCTAGAAAACACCAAAAAGTCTCATCTCTCGCGTATGTTTGCCAAACGACCGAGAGTAATAATTGTCCCAAGACAGCTTCTCAATTCGCCATTCGGATATGCAGGCTTTTCTATAACACGCTTAACACAAATCATGAGAAACTAGGCCTTGGACCCCATACGGCCTGTTACACCAAATATTTTTATTTGGTTCCTAAGAAGACGACTTGAAATACCCTTATCCTATTGAGTCTGATTTATAAATACTTCATGTAAAGTGATGCCAAATTTGTACAAAATTGAACACTTAATATGTCCTGCGATTGTCAAGGTACCATAATATACGATTATCGCAAATCGGTACAAACGTACATAATTTCGATTCTTGGTATTTAAAAATTTTAGTGGGAGCCTTTTTCGCAGAATTCTAATAAAATTTCCGCCATGCAAACACACACATTCAAGCATTAAACTCAGAATTAGATTAATCTCGTTCAAACCAGAATTTCAATTCTTGAATAACGTCAAATCAAAACAAAAACGTAATAAGGACTTGCGACCAAGTTGTGAACTTGTTTTTACAATCATCGCCGTTGGTGTTCTCTTGACTGGCATTGAGTGTACATCTTGACATTTGGCATTAACCAATTGGTGAATATCTGTCAAAATGTCTGGTCTATTTTTTTGAAAGTTCGTTCACATCGCAGTTCTATTTTAAAGTACGCAGAAATATGCGAATGTCGTCTTAACGATGAAAGTTACCGCTACAAATCAAGTTAAGAAACTACTAAACTACTTCCCTCGTTTGGAAAGACTAGATGTCGGTGGGTGGGGAGGAAGTTTCGGTTTCCGGTTAGACGGAAGTAAAAAGCTGATCTGCTAGTCTGATTCAAGGCTTTAATAATGATGGCAATCGTGACCCAAGACCCCCGCATAAGATTAATTAAAAACAAATTTAATTTCAAAATTAACTGCTTGCAACGAGTAGTTATTACCCTCATCATTTACCTGCTGATAATGAACTTATGCAAAGTTGTTGCTTCTTTGATTAACACATTCTAGTTACACTTTAGCAATTGGTTCCCACAATAATGAAATAAAAAATTAGCAACTATTTTTGTTTTTTTTTTAAGAAAAGCCCATTGTACGCGGTGCTCTTGTGGTGTAACACTTTCTATTTCTTTCGTCGTGACTTTGTTTTTTTTTTTTTTTGTAAACTTAACTCAGTAAACCAATTGCATAATTAAAATTTTTTTTTTTTTACATATGATGTAGAACTGGGAACTTGTTTCAGGTTTAAAACAATAACAAAACAAAACAAAAAATTTGACCGCGAAATTGTTTGGTATGTGAGACCCCGAAAGAAAAGGTTCAAGCACTTGCAAACGCTGCAATAATTTCAAAACCAAATGAGCTAACTGTTGACTAAGTGCGTCTTTGGCACCTTTTTGTCGCAAACTTTTCACTTTTCCTCTCGCACTTTTCAAAAATGGCAACGAAAAAAAAAATCTACGTCAGTGTAACTACACTTAAAATAAACTTGGTTTATTTTTGGGACTTGAACACGGAGGCGAATGGTCGCGTTACGCGATGGTCATGTGGTGCTGCTTTAGCAGAGATACTGGTGCTGTTGCTGCTGCTATTACTGCTGGTGTAAGAGAGACTTGTGGTCAATAACGCGCTTTAAACTCGACTGACTAAAATTAGGTCTTAAAGTGTTCCTTTTTGTTAAGAGCGAAAAATAACAAATCAATGGGAAAACAAAAACAAAAACCCATATGCATACTCTATACTCTTGTGTACACGTATACCTACTTTTGGGTAAGATATTCATGTTTACCTGCGGAGGCGTGCAGAGGGGAGGTCAGCCGCGGTATTTAAGAAATGTGTCTCTCTCCCTTGAGTCGCGTTGGGATTAGTCGTAGTATGATCGACGGGTAAGGCAATGCGGGTATCTCAGTATCGGTATCGGTATCTTCCCGTCTGTGACGATAGGTGATCGAGGTTACCTTTATTTGTATGATGTGTAGGGGGGTTAGAAGGGAATTTCGGGCCAAGTACTTTTTCTTCTTCGTGAAAAACCCTTTTTGCAGCATACTGAGTAATAATAAACAAAAAAAATGCTTCGTGATGTGTTTTTTTTTATTTTCACTGCAGTAAAGGAACATAAGAATAAAGACGTTGCAGGCTTAATATGATTTAATGCAAATTTTGATGTTCTTCGAAGTTGTTTTTAATGAATTCTTAATTTATATGATCGCCTTGTTATTCATTCGAATTCGTCAAATTCTATGACGAATTCAAATTAACGAAACTAACAATTTACGTCACTGACACCTCTTAAACTATCACGAGAATGTTCATATTAGCATAGCGCCTGCGTAAATTTATCTGTACCAGTGGTGGTCAACCTTTCTGGTATGTCCTTAAACTAAAAAACATTGCATGAGTTTATTGTGAGTATAGCGAAAGTAACACTTTCTTCTGAATTGTATTGTCTTCATCGATTTTGGTATCACTATTTCCTGATGAAATTTGCTAAAGTATTTCTTCTTTGACTTGCTGTCCGGTAACTTTCATTAGGGCTTTTATCCTAGGCGGTATTATCTTCCAGTTTCAGACTGTAGATCATTGCGCAAGACTACTGTTCTAAGCGTGGTATTACACTGTCTACTGCATTCTAGGGCTTTCTGTATCAGAACTCCTCGAACAGCTCTATATGCTCAGAATTTTATTGATAGTTCATCATTATGTCGCCTTTCTTGTTCGAGGTGCCTTATGGGTCGTAAGATGCTTTGCATGGTAAGTTCGATTTTTCGTCGGTCAACGCAGGTTCCTGGTTTCTCGTTTCGTATGTTTTTTGAACCACCTCTGCCAGTATGTCGATTGGGACTGCATCTTCTGATATTGTGCTTCGATCTAATCTAATGTCACTCTATCGTAAGAGTCATTGTATTCCTCCGCTTTCTGCTACTGATTAGTACCTCTTCTACCTTATGTTCGGTTAATTTTAAGACCGCAAATTCAAGCCAGCGTTGAACGATACAGATTGCTTCGTTCATTATTTGAAACACCTTTTCTAGTATCTTGGCGACCTCGAATTTCACAATATCGTCCACAAAACCTAACATCGTAGCTTCTTCTGTCAGATTGAATATCCTGTCATACGTAATATTAAACAGAAGTGGACCCAAAACTAAACCTTGTGGCATCCCTCCTGTGACGGTATACTCCTTGGAACCATTGTGTCATAAGGATCCTTGTCTGAATGGGAATCATTCAGTTATTCTATACATTTGCACAGTGAATTGTACTGTCCTGGCAATCAAGACAACTACATATGTGTAAAGTGCCTGCTGACTTTCAAAAGGCCGTTGCTTCTTTTTTTCCAAAAATAAACAAAAAAAATGTAAAATACTACACAAAGGTACGTAGTAGGATAAATTAAAAACCACCATTAACCGATTTTTAGTCATCAAGTTCCGGTTTAGTAAGTGTCAAATAAGTACAAGCCCTGAAGTTATTCAGAAACGTAACCACTAAGTACACACTATGCTGCCTTTTTACATGACGTTGTGACCAAAATCCCAAGCCTTATTGGCATTCTATTTCTATTCCTCAGCATAATGGGGAATATTTTATGGTGAGCCATTGGCTCCATTTTTTTTTTTTTTTTTTGTGAATACCTTTATTTTTATGATTACCGTCTGCTGTTCAAATGTTCTTCCGCGCCGTGTGCTCTCTGTCATTATTACTGTCTTAAAAAATGTGATGTGCTCTTCCACCCATGTCAAACTTGCTGGCTTGTGGTTTTTAGGATAATTAAACCCACTTGCTGTTCAACATACTCTGAATGTGCGCGCACGCTAATGCCTCCGTTGTGGATCTATGTATCTCGCCAAAGGAGCTAAATTAAAAAGAAAAAAAAAAACGCCACTCAAGAGGTTCAATTCAAATTCGAATTCCTTTCAATGATGATCCCATGATGATGCTTCAAAGTCTGGGGTATCCACGTCAATTATCTTGTTTTTTTTTTGTTTCTTAATTTTTTTTTTTATTATTTTTAGGGTCCCGCTGATTGTTGAAAAAAAAGCAAACGAAAAATAAAAACTAAAAACCTGCAATAAATCTGTGTCCGAGTGTACGACTCGATTGGATTTTTATCACATGACATCACTAGAGATATACAAGCTCTGATATTTGGCAGTATAACGCTATAGGGAGGGGGAGGTAGGGCAACGTAAGCAGGGAGGGAGAGACAGGGAGAGAGAAGGAGGAAAGGTTCGAAGAGGAGGATTTTATGGAACACCTTCTACGGTTCATGTATTGCGAGCCGAGCCAACTGTTTGTCCAATTTGTCAAAGTTGATTGACCTATTTCTTCTGCTCTATAAATTTACCTTTCCACCTGCGAGCATTTTTTGGGAAATACCAGTTTTGTGTTTTGTTTTTTTAATGAATAAGCTAGGTTTTTTGTGTACGAAAGTGATTGTTTGGAGACTATTTCGTAACTTCTAGGGTGCGTCTGTTTGACCTACGATAAAAGTCCCACTTATCTTTTGTTGGTAATGTACTATCAAGTGCACATTATGAGATCATTTTATGTGGGAAAGAAAAAAAAAGAAATCCTACCGGTGGTCTAAACTAATACTGGCCTTCATAAGCTTACCCTTTTTGTCTTAAACTTGACCTTCAAAGGCCGCACTCTGCCACTCTGAGACGAAGTAGGAATAACAGACTTTAACACAACACAATAAATTCCTATTTATACCTTTACGTGACAGAAAATACAATTTATCAACTGGGAGTGGGTTCAGGCCTCGAACGCAGTTCCGTATGTCTATTTATACTGGCAATAGTTCTGCGGCTTAAGTTGGCCTCAAACACTAGCACAAAAGTCTTCTTTGGCTGTCGCTTCTTTGTAGATTCGCCTCAAGTAATGGTTAATAATATCCATAACAGCAATATCGTGCCTCGCTTTGCATGCAGAACAACGCAGAACTTTAATAAACATTAAGAATTAGTGTCAGGTGCCGGATTACCGAAAACAAACGCCGACTTTTGTTAACGTCACTTATTTTGCTGTTAAGTGCTTAATGTCATAATACCCCGATTGATTATTTAACCAAAATGCAGCTTTGTCTACTTGTACGGCTAGCTTTGCGGTAGGATTCCAACTTTGTCGTGAACTACTGAGTTGACCCTAAAAAAATAATAAAAAATAAATAAAAAATAAAAAATAAAAAATCAGGCATCAACTGTTAAGAAGGACGTGAATGAGAGAAGGAAGTGTGGGGTCTTTGTAACGTTGCCTCGATCTTGATACGTGTTCGGCATTCAATTTACCTTTTATTCTTTGTGTGTTTCTTTGGTCTTGTCCTATCCAATCCGCACACTATCTATGTACATCATCTTCATTCGCGCTGGCATTCGCATTCAAAAGAGCCACTTGCACATTGTGATGAACTCTATGCAAATTGAGATTTTCCAAATGATGTGTGTAAAACATTTCAAATGACTACCGTGGTGGTATTTTGTAAACACTTGTTCCATCTTCTCATGTGTGGTGGTACTACTTTTTTTTTTTTTTTTTTTTTGAGATACTAAATAGGCAAGATCTCGCAAGGAGTTAACATAAGTATGCATAGATTTTGCTATTAGAGAAGTGTTTGCGGACCTTGTGAAGGTCTCTTTGTAGAGTTGCGCGCTTGTAGAAAATGGAAAATATTTTACATATTGGTCGGTTGAGAGGTGGATTTCATGTTTACTGCAGAGTCCTAGTGTTGGCAAAAGTAGTTTAAGCTGTATTTTAAGTGGAAGCTGGGAACATTAAGTTCTTAAATCCAGCGAATTACCCACGACGTTTAGCATATGAGAAAGATAGAGGTTAAAGAGAAGCGGTGTTGTCACTGATCCCTGTGGAAGTTCATTGGTCGTGATGTGTTTTCTATCCGCCATAATAAATTTCTTCTAATACACAATAGATGCCATTATCTTCACTAGATGTTACAGAAATTCATATTGCGGGAGTTTATATAGTAACCCGCTGATTACTGGATCGTGAAGCTAGAAATAACAGGGAATTTTGTCTTTTATTTTTTAATCCTTAATCTTACTCTGTTTGCTTTGGTTTCCAGGTTTTGGTTCACCTGATACGGTTGCAGTATTCTCTAAGCACACATCGTCAGTGTGTTCGACTTGAGATTGTCCAAATATTCCTTCTTTCATCTACCATAGCTGCTCGAATGACAGCATGGAACCTTGTCGAACTCTCTGGGCCTTTTCCGTTGCTTAAAAACTTGTACTGGCACTCGTGTATGCCATTTTATTACAAACGTTCGTTTATTTGAACGGCAGGTGGTAGCACCCTATCTTTGCTTTTCTTCAACTAGTCCACAGCGAGAAGCCAAGCCGTGATGTCCCTATACCGAAATCAACTATGCCAACATCCATTAGGGTACGAAAAACTAAGTAAAATTCAACACGTCAAAAACCAAAAATTTGGTCTCCGATACTATAACGTGGACAAACTTAGAATTTGTGGAGTTCTTAATGAATGTACTCGCAAAGGATTATTACTTCTGGACATGTATGCATGCTGCAAATGGGGCTGTTGACTTGTGTTCATTTGAATATGTAAACGGTTTCGTTTTCATACAGGTACTACTACTTCGGGCTGGAAGTCCTCCAATGTGGTAATGATTGATTGATATTCAGTTTATCTGACAGTCGAAATATAGGATGCTTAGCCAGGATCGAAATTTTTCAATTGAATTCCAATTATAATTAGTTATTAATGCATATTCCGTCCGCATCTCTGAAAACAGAGTCCATGATCTTGCTGCCGCTGTGTAAGCCCTCGAACTTGTTGGGGGCTTATTTTCCATGTCTCTGCCACTCCATGATTTGTTGTTTGGTCTTAGGGTCGTTGGTAGAGAATCAAGTCTCATTTCTTCTCACTTCTTGCAATGAAGCAAACACATTTTTTCTAGATCGACCTTGCACTCGTAGAGAAACTTTTTCGTAGCCACTAGTTGTTGGCGCTTGTTTTTGCCCGTCAACATTCTGGGTACTCAATGGTAACTGACCTTGTTCATGCCCAAGTTTGCGTGCAAGATGCGCAACACGCTTTCTGTTGAAATATTTAGTATTTCGGACAAATGTTTTTTAGTTTTTTAGTCAAGTAATTGTTCTGCATGATGACATATTCAACTTTTTTAGCGAATCATCACCAGTAACATTGACCAGGTGACCATAGCGAGGACGTCCAGTGACTCTGGCAAACTTGAATTGACTTGCCCATAAACTCACAATTGAATCCGGAGCATTGGCCCCATAAACCTGCTGCAAGCACCTATTGATGTTGATTGATGGCTTGTCCGGTTGATTTGCTTGTTTTAATAGATTGTTTCCATTTTGATGAAATTTCATGCAACCCCTATCCGATCAGAGCGCCATCTCTATATCAGGGTATATGCCTTGTCACCTCTCTAAGTAAATTCCTCGATACTGTCTAAGTTGAGACGGGTTTTTCTGTTTAAAAGAACAGATTTATCGATAATGAAAACTAGTCGAGAACTCAATAAATTTTTGAAGGCAGATCAGCCAAGATTACTTTATTTCAAGCCCATCCAAATACCAACTAACTCCAGTTTCATGTACTGTGCTAAAGTCGTCAGTTTAGAGGCCATCAGTGAAGTCTTGAAGGTGAGTCTTTGGATTTTCCCACTTGATTCACTCCGGGATGAATACTTCATATGCATGTTTATATATTACACCGAACATGACGAGAAGCTTATCATAAACACAATGCACGTCCAACAGACACGTTGTGAGATAATTTCGATGAATGCTTTCCGCCGCAGCTGTATGGATCAGAAGGAAGAGCAACCGTCGTTTAACGTGCAGCTGATTATAGGAGACTATTTCTAAAGGATTTAGATATTGCCGATTTTTTTTTTTTTTAGACGCGCTGGAGGGTGAAATCATTTATGGATATTCGGTAGCCCGTGCTACGAGTTAGGTATGCCAGACTCCATGATCCTGCATGTTTAAAACAGCCCCCAATCCTGTCCTGTGATTACCTCTACGGTACCACAGGTCAAGGCATTCCTTGGTAGGGGCAGGTTTTGAAGTTTCTTTCCTCTTGGGCTCACGCTGTTTGATTTTCCCACCGTAGTTCCTGCACGATGCTTGCAATGATACCGAGTAATTGGCAAAAACACCGAATTGTTGAATCAGGAAGAAGGTATGTTCGATTGCCTTTAAGGTATAAGCAACTGGCAGAGAATAAATGTTTGGGAATCCAGTTGATTCGGCAGCAAATTTTATTGAAGTCATGAATTTCATTTGTTGAAAACATGGTAAAAGTGTTAAAAAAACGAGTTCCTTTTTTTACTTCCTTATTTTTACCGACAACATATGGATTCATGTATTCCCTTCCGCTCTATGATATTTGCTTATAGTCAAGCTTAGATTTACTAACAACCTTCCAGCTGATATATGTATATTTTTGTAACCTATTATTAACCCATTGAATATTAATAAGCTTACACTTATGGCGGTACTCATTGACCTGAAACGTAAATGTGAGAAAAACACCTGTTACCCACCATGAGCTGCAATCCAGTTTTAGATAAGTACTAGGATGTTGTTTACACGTACATACATAGATATGTGCATTAAATGTTACAACGGGTTTGAGTAGACTAAAGCGCAGTATTGGCTTTAAACATCCAGATACAGATACAGAAAACAATAAAGGCAATATGACGTATACGTCCGAGTAGAATTGGAAGGGTTTAACCAGTTTTAGATTCCAGGAGTACTGCGATCATTAAACAAAATAGCCGTCGTCGCCGTGGTTATTTCTATATTCTGTGCACAAATGCTACTCGAGTAATTGGTTAATTAGTAAACCGATGTTGCGCCATTGCGGTTTGAGACGTAATTTTCGCTTTTATTATTTAAGCCAATGTCGCCGTTGTTTGGGTGCCTTTCGGTTTGAATATACATATTGCATATATTGTTGGCTTTTAACTGGAATAAGTAAAATTTATTAGAAATTAACGTATGGAGGCATTTGTTTGGTGGAATACAACGAGCAGGAAAACTATATTGAGAAAATAGTGCAGAGATCGACCAGCCATTACAAGTGCTTAACGTATATGTACATATGTACATATGTAACTATCACGATAGCGATGGGAAATGGTGTTGTGTCTCTTAGACCTCGATTTATAAATAACACTTCTATAAGGAATTAGTGCGCGAGTGTGACAAACGTAGACTTTTAAGCTTTAAGAACAGTAGTACGGGGCACTGGCATACTACTCTCTAGGACGATCTATGTAAATACAAATATTTGTATCCTACTTATACAAGATTTTCATATGCCGCATCACGCAAGGTATCCTGCAAAGCAATAACACAACAGAATGAATAAAATGGAATCTATGCGAATGGACTATGAAACACATGTTCCTAAGAGGTGTGCCCCGAAGAGATTGTAGAGGTATTTAAAGCCTTAGAATTACTTGAGGTGAAATTGGTATCCAACAAGGATATTGCCATCTAAATATATATTTTGATACTCAGGCCGCGGAATATGCCTCGGAAAATTTCATCGTCAAATAGTCAGGAAATTCCCCTGAATGCTCAAGGCAGAACCGATTGCGATTATATTGGGTACCTGAACACTGCCGTGTAGATGGAAAGTATCCTGCCGATTAGTTTATAATAAAGGGGGTTAAGTTAGCACAATACGACAAATTAGGAGATACGAATTTCTCTTTGTGTGTGTAGAGGAAAATTGTTTTAGAAGGTTGCATCACTTAAGGTGGAAAAAGCGATGTCAGTACTGCACTGATCACCTCAAAAATCAATTTTTCCATCCTAAATTGGTTCAGAAACTCAGGATTAGGTACATATGTCTACTAGCTCGTGCAATTCTCCGTAAGAGGTGCTGGTAAAGAGATTTTGGATGGGATGATCTTATGATGCAGCAGTGGCTGATCCTTGAGAAATGACTCCAAGAACCACCAACTCTATTGCATATATAGGTTGTGGCTGCACCATATGCTTTGAGAGATGATTTTAGATTTTTGTCTTTTTGAAATGTGTTAGTATAAGAGCTCCGAATTTAAATTCCAATTGATTTCTTCCCATAAGGTTGGTAGCTCTGAAAAATTAATTTATGACATCTGTCAATGTTTTTGAAGTCGCATGTGTATGCCAATAAACCACAAACCATTCCTGACTCAACGTGAGCCGTGGGGCGCAATTTGTCTGTCCTCTTGGTTCATACTTAATCGCACATTTGCAGCTTAAAATGAAGTAAAATCATTAACAGTTCTGTTCAATTCCAAAATTTAATCTTGCCCTTTTATTGGAATATCCTTTTTAAAGGTCCTCCACGGCACACAGTCTTTTATAAAAGTTTAGCTAAAAAAATCTTTGAATATATGTATGTAGATGCGTAATTAGGATATGATTAGAAATTCGAAACTCATCTAAGTTTAGTAAATCCCAGTATAGTCACACGGATAATAGAAAACGACGCACTTTACAAGTTCTTAGTACCAAAATTGACTCATATCCGATAGGCTTAGATCAGAGGAAGAAAAAAAAACACAATCAAACAATACTATCTTTTCCCGGTTATTATTCTCAAATACAATCAATTACCATAACCACCAAACTCGAACTCCCCAACTTGTCAACTTTTTCTCCGAAATTTATGTGAACATCATAGTAAACAACAAGTGTGTACACTTTTGTTTCCGAAATTAGCAATTAACCACGATGACTAATAGAACTCCTTAAGTGACTGACAGACGGCCTGCTGTGTAGCTCTGTCTGTCAGTCTGTCTATCTGTCAGTATTTCTCAACAGAATATCAATGAGCCGAAGTAGAGCCATAAATTAAGCGCAAAAACCCGACCAAAACCAAAACTGAAAACCACTTCCTTATTTACTTTGATTATCTAGACACATTTTGTCAAAATCCCAACAGCGTGCAATCATTTTAAGCGCATTCAATGTGATATTGACATTGGGAGGTGGTGAATGTGTACGCTATTTTGATTTTATCTACCTCTCTGGTGGAAAAGTCACTGGCGTTGTTTTCCTTTTGATAGCTTACAATGGCCCGCCGCGCGCCGGCCCAACATGGTTTACATAATCGATGCAAGCCTTTATTTACAGTTTTTAAAACGCGACGATTTGATTTGTTTTTGTTTGTTTTATGATTTTGATTTTGCAATCACAACAACGCGACAACAACAAGGCACCCAAAGAGAAATTACACACTATCATATTTAATGGTTAATGGCACTACCAGTAGAGAGGAACACTGCGCCCGACGACGACTCCTTTCAGAAAATTAAAATGCAAGGAACGCAAACGTCAGTCCATAAATTTATAATAATTTGCATCTCTCCTGTCGTAAAGGCTTCACCCACTTGTCATGTTGCTCTGTTTCGTTTCGTCAAAACTGATTTAAATAAAAAAAAAAAAAATCGACTCATGTTCTCTCCTCTACTCGCTAGAGAGTTAAACTAATTATTCTTCTATCAAGTGGCTAATGAAGATCATTCGAGAAATGTACGATAGCTTGACGTGATTCTCTTATATTAATCGACCACAATTATACGAGTATTAATTAAAAAAAAGAAAAAAAAAGCAAAACAATTTTGACCTTGCTAGTCCGCGATTTCTCAGAGTGGAACAAGACTAGATTAATACTCGTATACCTGGGTTAGTACGTTACTCACATTCGTATCTCGATATGACAATTTTAAGTATTCTCGAGGAGACATTAAGAAAACTTATTGCTTTGCATCGCCAATCACTTAGAGAAGGATGTGCGGCGGATTCATTTATTAGCAATCAATTCGATGTGGATTTTCAATAAAACAGCTTTATGAAGCGATGTAATAAAAAATTTGCAAATTGAATAATTTTCAATTTATATTCCTGAATTGAATTGAAACGTGGACAGCAAACTGAAATTATAATCAAGTGATTTCGATAGACAACGCGGCACCTGCCTTCCTCTACTACCACCCTACCTGAGGTGTAATTAAAAGCTGTCTTTTTTTTACTGTCGATCAATGTCTTGGACTTTTATTGACTTGCCATTTGTGTGATGATTTGTTAGTGTGTCTTATATATTTAGTGGTTTTGTAAGAAAAAAAGATTTACATACATACATAGTTGTAGTAAGAGTTGCTATAGAAGTGTACTTCTACTAAACGCTGTCGGTTGGATAACGATAATAATTAGTTCTTAGTTAATTTGCATACTTGTGTGATTTGATTGGACTTAAGTTCCGGTTCCGGGAAATTGTGCCTTTGGATGTACAAGCCACCTGGGTACGTATGCATATCCTTTGTTAGTAGTTCCCATGCCTAATTGACATGCAATGATGCATAATAAAATAAGTAATGCTACAAATTTAAAATCAATGCATTTTTATTTTGCTAATACTATGTTTTGTAACCACCTTTCATTCATCTTGAATTAAAATTTGAAACTTTGTGGTATACATATACGAGCATATAAAGACTAAAACTGTAGGTATAAATAAAGAAAAGAAAAACAAACCACATGTACCTACAAAGCAAGAAAAGCAAATATTGTCGTAATTTCTTTTAGTAAATATTTAACCACTGACGATCTAGAAAAAATGCAAGCTGCGCTTTTAAACTTGTGTCATCTCTTTAACGGCGTTACTTACTAATCTTATTTACTGAGTTCCCAACCCTTGGAGAAAAGTCGCCCCCTACATTTTAGTTTGGTTGCATCTTATCCTGTCAACCTCAACAGAGCCACCCTCTACTGGGTACTAGAATACAATCTTCTCCCTAACTACGAACTACAATAACTGGGTACTAGGTTACGTGTAGAGTAAGTGGAAATTAACAGCTGACAAAGAGAATAATCACTTGTCTCAGAAGACTGGAAAGTATAAGAACTTCGAGAGAAACTCCATAGACTAAGACAGTCTATAGAACTTTTCGGGAACTATAATCGGAAAGAAAGTAAGGTCTACATATATAGACATCAGCAAGAATCGGCTGCGAATCTTTACGAGCTTCCAAACGGATTACTGTAGACTTAAGAAGCACCTTAGCAAACTGGGTACTAAGCAGAGTGCAGACTGCAGATTCCGCGAAGATGTTGATAAAAACCCCAGGGCAACTTCTAAAGGATTATGGAGCACTGATCCACAAAAGAAGAAAACACCTGGATGCCTACCAACTATTAGAAGAAGATCTACCATTTTTAGATCCACTCTAGATACTCCGATTCATCAGGGAAATCGGACTGGGTGAGGCACTTGAGTTTGCGACCTTGTGGTCCTATTGTGCTTCCCCGACTTGGAGCTTTAGTCGATAAAATACTCGACTTAGAACACTTCTTCCAGTTGAATTTCCTTGATCTGCTGGAGTACATAGAGTGGATATCTTCTCCTGATAGTTTATACTAGGGATGTAACGATACATAGTTTGGCCGATACGATACCGATACCGATTACCTAATAAAAAATCGGCGATACCGATATAGATAGCTTAGCACGCGCGAATTTATGTTGTCAATCTAGCAACGGTTTCCTACTTACACTGACAAAACCGTCAGGTGACGTGAACCAGGCGAGAAAAAAAACAATGCTCAGCAAAAACTCTCGTGTTGCCGTCGCGACGGGTCGCTTCGTCCGCTTTTTAAACTGTCTGATATCGACTGGTAAATAATCGGCCGATATATCGGCAATGGGCGATATATCGGTATCGGAATCGGAATCGTTACATCCCTAGTTTATACGCATCCAGGTGTGTCCCTTTTTTTGATTAGTGGTATACGGTCCACCTGCTCTAGTTCCTGTGGATGTTTTGGATCCGTCTGTGTACCACATTTATTTTATATTTTGTTCGAGTTAGTCCATTCTTCTGACTTCCCTGCTCCAATTCTTTTTACTTTTCAGCTTCCAGTTGAATTTTGTGGGCCAGTTCAAAAGGGGACCGATTTGGGAAGTGTTTCTCACTGTCTTTGTGCTAGGCTCATTCCTTTTCTGACACTCTTTTTGATTACTCTTAGTATGTAGAATATCACTTCCAGTACTGCTGTGGAACAGGTTCTCATAATACTTGTTCGGCAAACGCAAACTAGCCTTTGTACGTATTTTCCTTATTTTCCTTTTGGTTCGGTTTTTCTGACCTAAGCTACTGGTCCGTACGTTATAATGGGCATGACCATCATGGTGTACTTCTATTTCAGGGTGTCTGGGTTGAATCTCCAGGTTTTGCCTGAAACGTTTCTGCACACCAGAAGTGCTTGTGTTGCATTGGCTACCACAGCTGATTGGCGATTGTTTATGGCTCTATTTCGTGTTTAGCTGATATATATTTTTCTGAGGTGCATCAAAATATTGTGGATCCTTAAAGCAAAAACGGCCCTTATCAGTTCGCCATATAAAAAGTCCAACGGCGTCAAATATCTGTGCCGCAGTTCGTTTCCGAAACGGTGATAACATGGTTAGGTTACCGAACTTAATGAGCAGATAAATTGTTTGACTTCTGGTGTGGTACGTTGGGCCATCAAACTGGAACCGAAGCCTTTTTAGGTCCAAATCGTAAAAAAATCAGTTATCACGTCTCTGTCGAGCTCTCTGTTCACAGTAACTTTGTTGCAAGCTTATTTTCAAAGAATCGGGGAACACTACTCCAAAACTTATACCGAACAGTCTGTATTTTGCTTGTTCTTGAGTTAGTTGGAATTTCTAAGCAATATTTCGGTTTATTTGCAGATTACTCAGATAAGTAACATAAACGTATTCCAGTCGACTGGATCGCATAGTTTCTTTTCTTGCCATAAATTACTCAATACATCGTTCTGATCCTGAATTCCTTGAAAGGAGATATTTTCGAGAGCTAAACACGTACTGTATAGATGATAAAAAATAATTAAAAGAAATACTACACAATGCAATATATGACAAGATATACTCGTTCGTCCATGGCAAAGAAAGCTTTTTACGAAGCACTGACAAGAATATCAAACACGCCAACTGAATTGATCTGCGCATCATTATTGCCAGCCGCAATCATTTAAAACTAATCAGCTACTTTCGACGTCGCTCGTGCTTTTAAGTACCAATAAAAAAAGAAATATTTACTAATATTGAAACCTGGGTTATTCCTAAATGTTTTTAAATGCTTTGTTTAGGATTTGGTAAGAAGTCGAAATTACATTTACTCGTATGTTAATCTAAAAATGCATTTTGCCGTGTGTGCAAGTGGGAGAAAACATTGATTTGATCGAAAAAAGCGTAGATCATCGCTGTTACTATGCCAAATGAGATCAACAAGCATCATGACTGTTATATGAATCCTGGTCGTATCTTGAATACGAATTTGGGCACATAGTAGATTTGGGTACAGAAACCAGCTCATGTATTACTATCCATTGTGGATCCGTCAGTGTGAATAGCTACATAGTTCGTCCTCGGTACAGACTCTTCTCTCATCCCACTCATCTCTGCTAGGAATTTTGACATTAAACTCCTATTGCATTGAAAGAGAGGTATGATGTAGTTGCTTTTCATCCAGAGAATAGATTGAGAATAGAGGCGTGTCCATAGGGCCTCAATGTCCAGAGACCAGCAGCCCTTAGTCTGATTGCAGTTTTAGCTGTCCAACCCAGCAGTATATGTCTAGTGGAAAATGATACAACATTGTTTCCAGAGCTGCTGTAGGTGTTGATCTCATCGGCCCCGTCACTCCAAAGCAGCCTGTCCCTTGGATCTTTGTGACGTTGTCAGAATACTCGAATTGTGGCAGTTCTCAGTTCGAATGACTTCATTTTTAAACATGAATACCGTGCCGACTTATAGAATAGCGATGTTTGCTTCATTTCAGTCTTCTGAAATATGCCCTACAGCCCTAAGCATACTTAAGTGTAGTTTGGTTTTTTATAAGTTACACAAAAAGAGTACACAAATCTCTCAGAAGACATAGAATCTGAACCAAGTTCACTTGACATCCAATTAACAGATTTTGATGGCTAGTCAACGGAGTACATCAAAGAACTTAATGATTCATGCTTAGACTCCGTAAAAACACATTTGGTCCGACCAGGTCAAGCCTTGTAAGCCTAAGAATTTGTTAAAAACCAATTAGGTTCCGTCGTAAAAAAAAAACAATAAAACATGAGGAGTATATATACATACCTCTGCCTAAAGGGCACAACTCATACTGGAATCTAGCAAATGAATAAACTCCTCATCTCCTCTTGGTAACATTTTCAATAAATTAATAAAAAAAAAATATTTGAAATATTGAAAATGCATTTAAAATGAAATAGACAGATGAGCCGAGCGCTGTGTTGCAAGTCAACCGCGTGATTATTATTCTCTTGAATCCCAGTTACAGACAAACTAACCAAACACATTGCGCCTAGCAGCCTTTAGGTAGTATAAATGTCAAAACAACGTTCATTAACTTAGCATTGCTAATCTATCGTTGTAATGTGATGAGTGCTATTGCACGACCTCCATACAGGTTTGCAGATGGAGGCTCTGCGAGTTATTATTTTATTATATGTAGTAGGTCGTTGCTGGCTTTAAGTCTTGTCCATATAGCCGCCTCGAAACGCGAGAGACAAAAAAATTTCTGGGCGAATTCAAAAATATGTCACGTATAATCGTGAGGCTTTAGTTTTTGGTAAACAAATCCAAAATATCCACAGATTGTTACTGGTTTTGCATATTCTTTGACATCATCAATCAATCTATCTTACAAAATTATTATTCTCTGCAGTTGTCATGTAAAAAATGTGGTCACCCGATGCGTAATTGTTTGAGAGGGAGTTAGGCATCTCTTTTGTCCAGCATTGTCATCGACTTGGACGGAGCAATGACGCTATAAATAAAATAAAATACATATTTAAACTTTTTTCGAGGTCGACCACCGGTGGAGTGGAATAGCTTGAACTTCAGTAATGTGGAACCAAGAAAAAAAAAATAAAAAGAAGCGGATTACTTGAGCATCCTAGAGGGGCATACACAGGCCACCCAGCTAAGTGGTTACATTTTAAGCTTTTTTCGACTCAAAACGAATGCCTAAGGCATTTTAATATAATCCACTTATGCTTAGAACAAGCTTAGAAAATGTGTTATTTTTAGATTATTGAGGAAGTGTGAGATATGATATAACGGATGGAACATTATTTTTTGAACAAGTACTGGTATAGAGAATGTGGAAAGTAGGGTGTTTGCATACTTCACCTTGCCGTGATATGGTTAGGAGTGGTTTTATGAAAGCTTAAACTAAAGAAATTTACTGTTTCCTATTGTGAGTCGTCTCAAATACCGACCGAATATTGTAGTCAAAGTGAGACTACAAACACCTGAGTTTCTGAGCTCGATGACCTTGAGATATTCGTCCAAAGAAGTGTTACTTGTAGTTAGTGCCTAGGTTAGGTTGCCTTGTGACAAAAGAATCACTGCTCACTTACACCAACAGTTCGGATCCATTGTGCTCAATTTGACCTGGAAAAGCAAAATAGTCCGCTGTTAGATAGAAGGTGATATGAATATCGGGAGGTCCGTCAGCTCTACATTACTTAAGTCCTCCAGCTCCGAGAAGAATTAACTATTAATCCCATGAGAAAGCTTACCAATTTGCCTTTCGAATATGGCCTTAAAGTGTAGGTCCTTTGCGTTTGTGCGAAAATCGTAACGCACAAAATGAATGGACGCAAAAAGCTGGGCCCTAGGAACTACACTACAAGTTGCGTCAAAAACTTGTATTTTGTATGAACAAGCAATAATTGGAAATGTAGCATCGTTCCTTAAATTGTTTGCATATTGCTTTTTTCATGCCCTATATTACAGTCTCATGATTGCTCCTCCTTCTTGGTTTCGCCAATTATGAGGCGTAAAGGTTTTAAATCGAGAAGTAAACAGTTTTAAAGGTTTTCTTTGAGTGCTTACTTAATCGTAGTCCTCACCATCACTGAGTACAGCTTGTGGTCCTTTATCCCAACCAATTGCATCCTTTATCCAGAGAAGCTTACTTTAAACCCGATGGTTCTATAGTTTGGATAATACCTTTTAGGGGGGAAATGGTTGACCTTGGTTGGCCTAAAGATTAAGCCTTTTTTAAGACATGCTTCCATGAGTTCTGTGTATAGGGTGTTTGCCCTAATGCATCTCTGATAAGCATAGCCTATGTCAATGGTTCATGTCGAAGATTGTTAGCTTTCCAAACACCTCTCTCAGTCGAAGACTAAGAGCTTTGGATGGTACTAATTTAGAGCAGCATTTATTGCATACTGAATGTAAGTAACTACGAATTTGTATAAGCTTACATTCTAGAACTTAACTACTAGCATTCCAATCTGAATTATCGATATCCTTCTCCATTGTGCTCATGATCCAATCAATGTAATTCGATACTTCAGTAAAAACACCAGGATATGGCGCTACAGTACATGGTTTCCTGCTCCATGAGACTATTCCAACGATTGTGTTATTTATAATTAGTGGGCCACCCGAATCTCCGCTGCATTGGCCTTTTCCTCCTTCTACGACGCCAGCACAAATATTAGTCGGATGAGTCGCCTGAAAATGGCGTTCACTACATTCGTTTTTGGAGAAAACGTTTAACTCTACTTTCTGTAAATGTTTCTGTATATCTCCTCCTGTCTATAAAATCAAATTTCTTGAACAATTTTCTATAGAATCCTTAATTTTCTTACCGCATTTAGTCCCCATCCAATTAGTGTGGCAGAAGTATTACCTGGTGTGACTTGAAGCATCTTTGGCAACTTAACCGTTTGTACAGATTCACTTAGCTGCATTGGTTCATGTACCCTTATGAGTGCAATGTCATGTATAAATGAATTTATAGCAAAATATCCAGCATGCACTATAATTTTAGATACATTCACCACATTCGGACCGGTAGGGTTTATTGTTGTCACTCCGTATTGAATGTTAATATTTTGTGGTGGTACTCTTGAAACACAATGTGCTGCGGTTAGGAGCCACATAGGATTTAAAATGGAAGCACCACAAGAATGTGAACCTTTCTTAGCGCGTCTAATTGATGCTATGAATGGAAATTCTCCTTCATCGGCATCTGTGCCATTTACAACGCGGCCGTTCGAAGCCAACGCACAAGCGACTGCTGACAAGATCAAAATTGTAAATATTCCAAACGGTGACATGTTGCTACTGCACCACCTACTGCGTTGATTGTTTTTATATTGAAATCGTGCAGCTATCATCAGATATAGTAAGTGCCGATTGGACGCTAAGTGACCTTAACTTGGAATGCATAGCAGTATAGCTTCCGCCCCCCTGATTAAATGGTGTAACATCAAAAAATGCTGGTTATCAGAGAATGTCGTTAACGCGGTTAACTTAAAATAGGGGTTAATTACCGATGCTACTACTAGTTCAAGGGCGTATTCAAATCCTTTAGTTAATATTGCAATTCACGCTTACCTATTAACGGTGGGTGAAGTACAGAGAATCAAGAGGAACTACACGGAATAAAATAAAAGTACATTTTAACCAAAAGTTTGGGAGAATGGTTTTGATTTAGGCGAAGGTTTGTTTGAATGAACTAAATTGTGTTTCGATCGGGAATGTGTGGTTAAGGTGACTTTAGCGATGTGGCCTTAGACTTTTCGGCACACTGGTGGGGGATTAAACACCAACTGCCATGAACTATACCTTTTTCCTCACAAGCTGAACAGAAAAATGGTTTAAACTCTGTACACACAGTTTTGCAATATTATCGTGTTTCACAAGGGGTTTGTATAGACTCAACTACAAACCCCTTGAAAGAAATCTGCACGAACCTCAACATCCCTCTGTTCGTTAATGGTGCAGCATTTGTCGAAAATTCTTTTCATGTTGGCCACTTCACCAGAAAAGGCTTTTTTCCATTGAGTATATCTTTTTAATTCTAACAAATGCAAATCATTTGGGAGTAAAAACGCCACCCAACCGTCTTTAACCAACTGCCAATAAATAAGTTTTAACTTAAATGTATCAAGTTGGTCAGAAGCTGCATTAGGAACGTTGAACAGAGAAGTTGAATTTTGGTCTTCTAAATCCTGTTATAGTCGACGATTTTGCTTAAAATTTGATTCACAAATAGAGATTTTCTTATCTTTTACCCATTTTCAATAACAACGATTTTTTTTTTTTATCATTTCAGAATCCACCCCACTAGTGACTGTAGGCAGGTCTTCAGATATCGATTCAGAGAATCTAAGTGAAGTTAATTTAAACGACATTTCGGGAGCGACTATATCAAGTGCTTCTGATATCTCGGACGAGAACAGTAATACACTTTTAGAACCTTTAGCTCAAGCGGACAATTCTATTCTTAGCCAAGCTGCATCATCATTCTCTCAGCTACCGTCTGTTGCGTCATCGGTATTTTCTTCGTTCTCGAAGAAATTCAATTCATCTTCAATTAGGGACGACTTCAATTCAAACCCCCAATTGGACATTCAACCGTTTACTACACAGTTCGTTAGTCAGCCGCCAGCACTAATACAACCACCACCCACTGCAGTTGGAAATCAAGAAGAAGAACAGGATCCAACACCACAGAGTGAGCCACAAGTGCCGGTAGTTCCGCCAATATTTTACAGTCCATCTGAGGTTCCCACTGTTCCAAGTGGTGTTCCATGTCCACCAGTAGCGTCTGGTCAGAATACATATCGTATATCTGCGAGGAAAAAGATATACGCTCCAATTCCTGGACTGTCTTCAGCACATCAAGGACAGAACCCTCCAGCAGCAACTGCTAGTTTCCTTCCTCCAATAGGTTTTGAGGCTTCACCTGTTCCTGTATATCCAGAACAATCTTTCAGTAAGCCAGAAGAACGCAAAGGAGGACTCTTCTCTTTATCAAATCTTGTGCCAGGTGTTCCGAATGTTTTGCAAAATCTGTCAGGATTAGTGCAATCAGCTGCGGGAAGTCTTACACAAAAATCACAGGAATCGCAGCCAATCGACAATTTTTCATCGTTTTCAGTTGAGACACTTGGTAACACTCCATCAGTCCAATATCCTATCGCAAGTCAAGTAAATTTCTTTGGAATAGATAAACCTCCACCAGAAAACCAAGGCTATCAACCTCCACCGCCAGTTAACTTCTTTACACCACCCGTAGTGGAAGCTAATCAGGCGACTTCAACAGAAGCTTCTGTTCCAAAAGAAGTACAACCTCTTGGATCTTTTTTCACGCCAATATCAACCAAAAGTGGTTCCGTACCTGTAGCTTCAGTTACGACAGGTTCACCCTTACCAGTTTCTGCTCAACCACCACAATTTGCTGAAATTCAATTTGCAGGATTACCACCAAAAAGTACAACTCCTGAAGTTAAGCCGGTCGTAGAAACGTTTACGCCACAACAATTGCCTGCTTTACCGCCATCAGTTAAGCCACCTTTTGGCGCCCCCCCTTCGTCATTCCGCTTACAAAAAGGAACTCGTTTATACAAGAGTCCATTTGCAGCTGCAACATCTGATTATCAACATCAGCCGATTGGTGGATATCCTCCAGCTCCACAGAGCATTATTCCTCTAAGTCAAGCAACCACTGATGTTTTTAGTCACTTCAATCCACTGCAGCAAGAGGTTCTATCACCTTTTCCACCTTTAGTACCTGGAAGAGAAACAACATCACCCACAATATTAGCACCGCCAGTTAGCATTGAAGGCATAACCAGAAATCCAGCTCAAGAAGAACTTACTTCTGTTCCAATCTCGAACGTGTTTCAACCAATTGAGGTTACTTTTCCGAATCCTTTATCTAACCAACTATTGTCAGTACAGTTTGATACAAATATTGAGCGACCATCCCAGCAAGCAACTCCATCTTTACAGGATCAACCGCCAAAGTCAGAAGATCCATCCACAATTAATCCTGTTAATGTACCCCAAACAGAACTACTTGAAAAACAGGAAATCCTGAACTCTGTTCAACGCCCGCTCGAGGAACAAGTGAATTTTAACCAATCCATTCTATTGCCTCCACCACCAGCCGTTGCATCTGGCATCGCAACTCCATCGAAAGAAACAGCGAACTTTCCTCCACCACCACCACAACATTCATTTCAGAACAAGCCGAGTTCGAATCCTTACCGGAAAGGACTACAATCTCATCATTCACAAGTCCTTGCTCCAGCATCTTTGTCAACAATTTTTACTCCAAACGAAGAGAATATCGGTCTATTCAAACCAATTATAGCGGAAGGTGTACAACCAATTCCTGAAGGCGCCAATTTATTCAAACCAATCGCAACAGAGCCTGTGAATCCACTTTCAGAAGGCCCACCATCTATTGCAACATTTTTTGCAAAAGCTCCTACACCAGAGGTTGTTGATAATCAAGCTAAAATTATACGTCCAGCTGTTGCAGCAGAAGTTTCTGAGGTTGCTAAGGAATTATCTACATTAACACTGTCCTCCTCAACTGATTCAGCTATTAAACAGCTGTCCAACGTAACGCAACATATAAACAAATCTTTAGACGAAACTTCCCAACCAGTTGATACTAAACCACCAACATTATTTTCCGGTTCCGATAGTTTCACACCATTTCTAGCTGAACCGAAATTCTCACCTAATTCTTCTCCACTAATTAAATCGACAACAATTGTACAACCCGAATCGACTTCTTTGCCAACGCAGTCTGATCCTGTTTCATCGTTTTTCACAACAACAAGTGATTCTACAACACGTGTTGAAACTGAGAATTCTGACGCAAAGCGTCCAATTGCTCCTCCTGCATCAAGCCTTGTAAGCTTTTTCAAGGGTGAATCGCCCCCATTAGATCCTTTTTCAGCAGCTTACACTAACGAACTGGTTGTCTCAAAAGATTCACAGGATAGTTCTAAGCCAGATCAATTGGCGGCGTCCGTGCCAGCAGCAAGTGCCAAAATTGCTTCGCCACCTAAGTCGCAAGAAAATTCCGAATCCCAACAATCGGTGCCAAATTTATTCACAAGTTTTTTCGAGCCAGGAGTTCCAACAGTTGTGACACCGGTTGTCAATCAACCATCGCTTCCTGACCCGACATCATTTTTCGATTCATTCGGCCAAGTGCCAAGTGTGGGAGTTGACGCACCACCCCCCGAGGACCCTAACAGCCAACGCATACAGAATTTCTTTAATAATCCTCCACCGAAGGATTTCGATCCTGTTGGTGACCTTAACTATAATTTAGTGGGGAGTGGACTCTCTGTAAAGAATTTACAGACACGGTCCCTGACACCAGCATCGAATTTGGCCGAACCACCATCGTCTTCGTGTTCGGAGTTTTCTGAATTGAATAGTTCACTATCAGCTGCCAATAGACAGCCCCGAGTGACAGCTGAAGATTCGAATAAGGTATCACCCGAAGAAGAGGCAGTTTTAGGAACACCAGACTATCAGGACTTGCCCGAGGATATTATAAATGAAATAAAAATGGCCAATAGTGCAGTAGATAGCGGTACTTCCGCTCATCCAACAAATATGGTATGTGGGCGAGATCAAACTTTAAGGAGCAGATTCTATAAAAATTCTTATTTCAGACATACAAACCGGCCGTAAAACATTGGTTCTTCAAGAGGAAACTTGATGCCAAGAACGTATGGGTTCCATTCTCTTTCTATGATTCTGGATTACTCGAGGAAGCTTTCCTCCGAGGAGGTGATGAAGGTGATAATTGTTTAAATTTTCTTGTTTTTTTAATTAAAAAAAATTGTTTTTAGATGATGGATCAAATTTAGTAGCTGTTGAAGGCGGCCGGTATGATGTGAACATTTCAGAACGAATCAAAGTTCCAGTTTATTGGGAAGGAGATCCAATTGAAGTAAAGCGCTGCTCCTGGTTCTATAAAGCCAGCGATTCGAAATATGTCCCCTATGAAGAGGAAATCGCCGATCTTCTGGAAGAAGAGTATAGAAAAGCTTCAGAAAGCTCTGAATGGCATAAGAAAATTCCAATTTCTGCCGGTGACATGGTTGTGTTTCATGGTCCGACAGTAATTGTACATTTTCAACAACAGCAGCAAGTAGATTCATGGGGTGGATCAACGGTTAGTAAATTATTTCATACGAACTTGCACAGTGGTGATTGTCATTTAGCTTGTAAAAGCTTAGCATACAACACCAAAACAATCTTCTCTTCTTAAGCTAAGTTTTAAGTTTTTTATTTATTGCTTGTTCATATGGGAGAGTTTCATCAATGGTAGTACTAATCTCAGTTTAGCTGGGCTGCAACTTTCAGCTAAGAAAATCGATTGATCTGGTAGCATTGTCGATATTTATGAAACTAGTGCAATTTGCCCAGTTTCTCCGCGCTTCTCTTCTCCTCTTACGAAGTTCATAAATTGTTTTTCCCGGCTTAGGAGTGAAAGTTAATTTATTCTTCCTCCAAACACGAAAGATACTCATATAACCTAGTCGCACCTTTATAGATCGTATTGAGTAGAATTATCTGTGCGAATTTTGAAAGATCCATTTGGGATATTTCTGAAGGGATTCCCCTTTAGCTATTCATTGTCTTTGCAATTAGGAAGTTTAGTTATTTTTTATCAGTCGCCGTGTTTCCTCTTTTAACATTGCCGTTCCACAGAGACGTTGGCAAGGAGCTACTTGGCTTAAAATACCTTGATTGTGTGCGTTTACTATTCGGCAGCTGACCTTGATGTGATGGATCTGTTAAGTAGATTTCTCACTATATTGTTATTAAAGAAAGCCAATCTACGATAATTCATAATTCACATTTGTTTTGCAACGTTGTTATGATCTTTCTTACTTTTCACAGTTGACGATCATCACCTTTGGCTTTCTTTAAAAGGCATTTATTTAATTACATATACGTATTCCCAATTAAAGCAACGTCACTAATTTTTTTTGCACTTTACTAACTCATTTACATCTATGAACGTTCTAACCCAATTCCTCCTATTCCTGGTGTTCGAACATCAGCTTGATACGGAAAGTTTTCTCTCCTATATACAACAGCAAACTACATCACGACCGCGTGTGGTGAAACGAGACCTGGACGACTTTGCTATCGAGGAGGGAGAGTCACATAAGGTGGATCATTTACTTTACATGGTTCATGGTATTGGATCAGCATGTGATCTTAAAATGCGAAGCGTAGAAGAAGTCGGTATGTAGAGTAAATATTTTAAGAAAAAAATCGTTAAATATCTACATTGTTTCCTTTTTATTCAGTGGATGAGTTCCGTTCAATTGCCCTACAACTAGTTCAATCACACTATAAAAATTCTGTTGAGAATGGGTATGTGGGAAGAGTCGAAGTACTACCTGTCTCATGGCATAGTGAATTGCATTCCGATGAGTTAGGCATCGACGAAAAACTAAAGTCTATAACACTTGAATCCATTCCAAAGCTTCGTAACTTCACCAATGACACACTGCTTGATATTCTGTTTTATACGAGTCCTATGTTCTGTCAAAGGATTATGAACACGGTCACAGTGTCCATGAATAGTATTTATCTAAAGTATAAACAAAGAAATCCGGATTTTAATGGTGGAATATCGTTGGCCGGTCACAGTTTGGGTTCGCTGATTCTCTTCGATTTACTTTGTCATCAAAGGCCACTCAAAGAATGCGAGGACCAAAATATGGTAACATGTTTTTTGATTATAAATAAATAAATAATTTTTCATTATAAAATATCTTTTTTTTATAGGAAAATCCCGATGAAATTACTCCTGGATATCCAGTAGACTCAAATCAATTAAATGAAGATGCAGCGAAACATATTAGTTATAAAATGGGGCCGGCTGGTACTGGTCAGCCGTTTATTAGCTATCCACAGTTGCTGTTTCAGCCTAAGAAATTTTTTGCACTTGGATCGCCAATTGGTAAGTGCGGGTGAATGAGTTTCGCCACACTGGTGCGCACCATTTACGGTGAGGTCCTTCTCTACTGCGCTATTCCTCTTGGGTAGAATAGCTTAAAAAGCCACTCCAATAATCTTATCATCTCATTAGGTTAACTTTTTATCCATGGAATCCTCTGATATCATCTTTTTCTTCAATGGCTCTAACTCAGTCTTGGAACTTGGAATTTCTTCAGAAATGGCCACAGTGTAGAAATAGTGCCAGTTAAGGTTCGAAACTCGCCACGAAACAGTAACAATAACCACCGAGTATAAAAATGAAACATACCAATTTCAAGTTTATCCCACATAATTTACTGATAACCAGGAATTATCACACAATTCCGACAGAATCATCACGTTTGAATTTTGTAGTAGTTTTTAAGAGTTTTGTCCTTAACTTTCGGAACCTATATTCTTACAGTTTATATATAGTTGCATAGCCCCTGACATTAAAATGAACTTCATTTACGATCGAAATCGGCGTTATTTTTTAAATTCACTCAAAGCTCTCACAGAGAAGCGATTGGAGCTCGTCTTCAAAACAATATTTTCCTCAGAGAAGTGCGAATGTGACGAGTCGATGTTTTTAGGTTGTCATAAGCACTTTGAGCAAGCAGTAATCCTTTCTTCTTCGAGCGGACAAACCTTATGAGCATACCATTTTCCTGACGGTATTTTTTTATTATTAATTTCAACAAAAATTATTTTCAAATTTCGCAGTTTCTACAACACACTGCTCACTTTGAAAATAATTTATCAAATATTTCTGAGCATTGTTCAAACGTAAAACGATTCATCGCGAGAACTTCACATACATACATATCTGTCAATATTCCAAGCGCGGTAGTGTTACCAGTGCGAAATAATACGAACTTCAAAAGCAAACTAAAAGATGGCTCACCTTTTACTTGCTTTTTACCAATGCCCTTTTATAATTATATAAACCTGAAATATCTTTGACACACTTAAATTTTTAATGCAATTCACAATAACAATTAAATAAATCTATTTTACTCAGGTATGTTTGTCACAATCCGTGGAATAGACAAACTTGGTTTGGAATTTCGTTTACCAACTTGCCCAGGTTTCTACAATATTTTTCATCCCTACGATCCTGTCGCGTATCGACTTGAAGCTCTAGTGAATCCCGACATGAATGGTATTCCACCAGTCCTCATTCCTCATCATAAGGGCAGAAAAAGAATGCACTTGGAACTGAAGGAGACAATGACAAGAGTAGGAGCCGACTTAAAACAGCGATTCTTTGAGACTTTTAAAACTACAATCGATAGTGTTAGCTTTTTAGCACCCAAACTGAAATCTGATACCAAGGAACTGGAAAAGGAAGTTGATAAGGTAAATTATTATGAAGAACAATATTATCTCTCAATCTAATCAAATTTACTACAGGTTCTAAACTCGCAAGTCCAACAAGAACAAGCAAACCAAGGAGCTTCTACATCAAGGTCGCGAGCTGATTCCAATTCCACTAATCAATCTGACAACGATATTATCGAAATTGATTTCCCACTTGGTAAACTGAATGACTCGAAACGTGTTGATTATGTTCTACAAGAAGCTCCGTTAGAATTCTTTAATGAATATTTGTTCGCTTTAAGCAGCCACGTCTGCTATTGGTACTATATTGAGTTTAACCATCGATCCCTGTTTTGACTTATTTTTCGATTTTATAGGGAATCTGAGGACACAATTCTTTTTGTGATGAAGGAAATCTACAGTGGGATTGGATTTAGTCCGGACAGTCAAGTACCGCAGCAAACAATGACAATTGAACGCCCCAGCACGAGTGGTAATGCAATGCAATCGCTTAACAGTTAAAGGCAAAGAGACAAATATTTCAGTTAAGAAATAAATTTATCTAACCTAATATAAATATGTCCAACCATTGATCACAAGAGATAGTATGAAAAATCGATATTTATTATTAAATGAAAATATCATTGTTGTTGTCTTTATTCGTTTTTTTTATCTATTAAATAAATATATATTCACTTTTTTTGCAAACTCAATAGCTTTATTTTTTTCTATGTTTTCTTCCTTTCTTTGTTCATGGCCTAAATGTTTTGGGCGTTAATTGTAACTGAGTTGTTGAGAGTTTTGAGAAGTGATTGTGAATAAAATTTCTAGCCTGATACCCTGAGGATACTGTGAGGATTATTGGTTATTAACGCTTTCAGTTACGATTTCTAAAGTCAAAAGTCTACCATTAAAAGGATTTACCTACCTCTTGCTCGGATTCCAGTTAGATACCTAAAAAAAGTTTTTAAAGTTTTAGATCGCAGCTGTGGAATGAAAGGAAGCATGTACTTATGTATTTATCCATCAAGAAAGCTTTGTATATCATATTCCAGTTGACCTCAATTTCGAATTAAAGGTTAAACGTGCATTAGGACTCCAACTATTCAAATGTTTATGCGACGACGAACAGGTAAATTAGGCCATTAATGTTGAAAGAAAATTTATTTACTTCATGAAGACCTTATTTGATATACGTTCAGTTTCTCTAGTAAATGAAACATGTTCAACCACCCCTAACGTAACGATTTAAAAATTCAATTAAAACTCCAATCAACCTTTCAATTTTAAAAGTCAAAGTAAATTTTCTGATTTACAAAAGCACTTGACGACTACAATCCTACATCATTGTCCTTTCGTTCAACATGGGTGGAGGAATTTTAGTAATCGTTGCATTTTATATGCAGTTATTCACTTCAGCATTCGATTGTAACCAGATACGCTCGGATACTGAAATAAAATTTTTAAATTGGGAAAAGTTAGAAGGCTGCGTTATTGAGATTGGTAGGAATCGAGTCGACAAGAATTCAAGTGCAAATATTTGGCGATTAATCAAAAACGTTAACTCACTATACATGAAATAATCGAAAATGTTTTAATAAGTATTTCTATCAATTCAAGGCTAACGATGGATTGGATAACATTGCACCAGCGGTATACAAAAATATGGGAAATATCCTAACTGGTATACCATTGGAAGACCTACGCAACATAACGATTGATGTTGTAGAAATAGTAAAGGCTTTTGGATCCGTTAGGGAAGGTTTCTCTGAGGAACAATTAAATCTCATTGCAAACAAAGTTCATAATGAATGGTTAAACAAAAAACCCAATACCT
This sequence comes from Blera fallax, assembly GCA_946965025.1. NCBI lineage: Eukaryota > Metazoa > Arthropoda > Insecta > Diptera > Syrphidae > Blera > Blera fallax. The sequence continues at coordinate 73,462,434 of OX337248.1, forward strand.
ATTCTGAATACGATTTAATATCCATGGGTCAAATTGTATGTTATCTAAATACCTCAGATATAAGAGCAATTAATGCAGATGCTTTTAGGTAGTAAATATTCCAATATTGTTTCGATTCATAGCTAATTTGGTACCTACGTTTAAGATTCGCTGCCGAATGGATTGGAAATTTGGAAAATTGTCCTACGGATAGGATTCGAGCATTTGCACAGTTGGCCGTTCGAAACGATGCCTTTGGTCCTCCCTCCAATTGGTCAAAACTAGATGTAGGTTCTTAAGATATTAAATATTTTCATTAGTTTGGTTTTTTCAGGTGAGTATAATGGGGCATATTATAAAAGGACTAAGTCCTTCCGAAATTGAAACAATAAGTCAGGAAAAACTACGATTGAATAAACATTTTAAAATGGTCTCGAATGCATTCAACTCCACAAATAAAAATGTTTTGAGTAAACAGATAATAACTGATGCAGCGAAAGAAGGTGCAGAATCGGATCAGATGATGGGAATCGAAAATATGATTCTTTAATCATTTATTGTGGTCACATATTTATCAATAAAATGGCAGTTATGTCTTTCAGTAGAATTTTTTTTTTAAATTTTAAAGTGTAAATTTGAATTTCAGGAGAAACCTCTTGGATTGTTTCTACCAACAAGAGAACCAACTGCTACTGGCAGTTGTCAAAAAGATAAATTGAACTTGAAGCCTTATTTGGAAGACAGGATGTAAGAAAAAGCCACGAGCCACTCTATAAACGACCTGCAGTAAAACTGGAAAGTATCACTAAATATTTATAATAACTTATGCATGCAGAAACTGCACGACCACGCGGGTAACCAAAAAACAAACAGCAGCCTATGTGAACATAATGGGTGAGCTTAAGTCAACACCTACTGCAGACCTGGATGCTATGCTTTAACTGATAATACTAGATTTATTTATACAAGAGACTGCCGCATTAAGTGTGAAACGTCTAAAAGAGGCGCGCGACCTAATATCGACACAGCTCAATCAGTCGTACATATACATATGTACATGTACCAGTGAACATATGTACCTACTACTAAACCATATGCGAGGTTTGTTCTTCCAAGATTCACTTGGACATTGTTCGAAGTAGCAATACGAAAAAGAAAGTAGTTAAACATTGTCATAAGACTTAGGACCTCAAGTAGGTACAAACAAATTTGATCGGGAAATGAAAAAAATTAATGATTGATTCAAAAGCCAAAGAGCTTTATTAGCAGATACAAGGGTTCGCGTATCAGTATCATACTCGAACAAATAACGAGAATAGTCCTGAATTTCCAACGAACCGAAGGGAAAACATTAAAACATTATAATCAAAGGCTTTATGGCCAATAATTAGCAACTATAGGAATCGAACTGACTGGTTAGGAACTTTGGCTGAATCGCAGATCCAACGCGGACTGCCCCACCATAGGGCATAGTAAGTAAGTAACTGTATCACTCAAGAGATGAAATTTGTCTTTCACGTTTGCAAATAAAGTTGGAGATGGGTTTTTTAAAAAACTGACCCTAATATTGAAAATTTAGTTCCATGAAGCTCTGTGCCTTTACACAGCAGATGTTTTCAGAAAATGCTTTAATATTGGTTTCTTTAATTCTTAATTTTCCAATTTTCTAAAGTATTTATTACAAATTTAATCTATATCATACATACATGATTATGTTTGTTTTACTATTTAAAATAAATTCAATTGATTATTCCCAATTAATCAAAATACGGCTACGAATGATATTTAGAGTACATGGTTTTGTATTCACAACCTTTAAGCCTCTTCTATTTTGGTTGTCGTTTTTCTTTAATTTTTTTTCTTTCTAACTTTCCAAGCTCTCGTATTCTTTTGGGTATTACTCTTAATTCGTTTTTCTCTTTTTTAATTTGACTACTTTTGCTACGATTTTACTATTTAAATTACAACAGACCTATTCTAGTGCGTTAAAAATAAGAATTTACAATATTTGTGTTATAGATTGCATACGTGTCCGCTCCGTTTGTTATAAAAAAAATTCAAAATTTATCATCAACAAGATCTGATATTCCATCCACACTTATGTTGAGCATTGGCTTGTCCATAATCATCATTGGTGATGATTTGTTATTGGAAGGTATTCCAAACGATTGCATGTCCAGGCTTAAGGAGTCATGAGACTGTTGCTGCGGCTGTTGATTTAGATGAGAGTGATGCGCGGATGGATGATGAAGATGCATATGCATTTGTTTGTCGTCCATTATGGCTTGATCTAGATTAAGAATACATTCTGCCTTAAAATTATCTATTGTGAATTGATCCACGTTGAGGAACTTCATTTCATCGTATGTGGACGTTGGGGTATCGAGATCTAAAGAATGACTAATTGTCGTAACGCTGTTTGAGGAGATATCGTGTTGAGGGGGTGTAGCTCGAGTTACAGGCGGCATTGTATTTAACGCGGGCGTCGGGGGATATGTTGACCATTCCATTGATAGACCTCCACCTCGTTCCAAGCCCATGTGGTCAATATTTAGATTTAGGAAGATATTGGGTGACATTCGTGATGGTGACATTGAACCGAAATTTACTTTAGGTTCGTTGTCTAAGGAGTTTGATGATTGAGGTGGTGTATCTGGCAGAAGAGTGTTACCTGAAACGATCGATATTTTTAATTGGGTAGGCAGTTTTTGTATTTAGTGGACGACAAAATAAGTTTTTCAACCATTCTACCCTGAATTAAGCGTGCGATTATTTTGACGCACTGGGTTATTATAAAATCGTTGTTTTTAAGGATATTCATTGATCATACCTAAAGTACTGTCTAGTTGGGTCATAACATTGTCATCGTATGGCGTGCTGTTCAAATCACCGTCTCCGTTGTCCTTTAATGTGCCTTTTTCCTGTTTTCTCCATTTTGCGCGTCGATTTTGAAACCATACTTGTACACGTGCCTCTGTCAAATCGATTCGAACGGCCAACTCCTCACGAAAAAATACATCTGGGTAGTGAGTCCTTTGGAAAGCCCGTTCCAATTCTTGTAGTTGTAGTGAGTTAAACGTTGTCCTGGCAAGAAAGAAATTGTAAATTAGTATGAAATATGAAAGTTGAATGATTGTTTTTCTAACTGTAACTGTTTTTTTTTATTAGATTATGATAGGGGATAACGAATACATTTCATGTAGTGAACTTACGATCATACTTAAAGTATATGACCTTCTAGCTAAGATTACCTTCCCACTGTATTTAAAGACTTTTCAAAGAAGCGCTTTTATGTTTTGATGCAACTTGTGACTGACAACGCGACGCCAACGGATAAAAGGACAACAAAAAGGTGAATGATTTTCGGATCTGCCCGTCGAAGTGTTGCACTAGGAACAGACATCAAAACATATAGTGGAGATCATGAAAACCAGATACTTAGTCTTGTTTGTTCACTCGATACTTAGGATTGGGACTGAAAAGCCTTCTTCTTAACTGGAACGTTGTTGACTATTTTAAATGTTACCTAGCTAAAGTAGCTAGTATTTGTATTATAAAAAGATGTGCTCTTTATCTACTATCTCTTCAAACGAATAACGATAAACGGCTAACGATAAAACGAATAATTTTTCTTTTTCAAGCCAACGTAATATCTGCTTGGCCTTCCTCCTTATGGATAGAATAGGTCTCTGCCCCATAGAATAAACGTGGGAGGATTATGGATTTGAATAAACTTAGAACGCAGATGCCTAGTAAAACGAAGTGTTCCCTGGATTCACATCTGTCGCATTTTCTTAGTCATTCAGGTACATAGATGAACTCCTTAACTACTTCAAAATTACTGACATTGTCATAGAACAAGGCCTGCCTGTCAATAGCAGGCAGCTGAAATCGACGAAAAAGATTTACAACATATTGCCAGTCATCAGCAAAGGTAGTGTTCATTTTTAAGGCAGTGTTTTACAAAGATATCCCTAAAGTTTTTGTTATTCTTTGGATCGCATTTTTTAAAGACAGGCTTCATAAAAATTATGTGACGGGATTCCGAATTTAAGAATTACATTTAGTGCGATTGTAGACTTTGCTTGAAAGGCAAAGGGTCTCCAATTAAGAGTTTTCATTTTAGATTAGTAAACATTTCTTTTTTTTCAAACATGCTGTGTGTTTTTGTTGTATTTTAAAGTACAGCCCCTACCATTAAATGTGGAACACAATATCTGTTATATGCCCCACCTTGGTTTCTCTTGCAAATGGTCATCATTTTGAAGAAATTTTCCATAACTTTTACACAATTTGGACTCTTAGATCGTTTCTGAATACGAACTTATCTTTAACGTATTATCTTGCTAAAAATTAAGATCATTGAAGTCTAGTTCTTCAATTTCAGGCATGGTGATATTTTGGCGTCCAGATTTACATCTCGCTGATAAGGCCTTGTAAAATTCTAAACTACATGGTTCGTAGTAGAGTTTAACTTCGAGGTAGTAAGGGGCTTTGTCTACCTTGGCTCTGCTACAAATCTTACAATAGTACCTCAGCAAGTAAGATATTTTGTCTCGTTTGCGTTGACGAGCTTTGAAGGAGAAGATTCAACGATGAAATTTACGAGCTGTACAGCGACATTGACCTAGTCAAAAATCTGTGAATCAATCGCTTGAAATGGATAGGACATGTAGAGCGAATGGACAACAATGCTCCGGCCCCCAAATTCTTCGAGTATAACCCGGAGGGACGACGAAGTAGGGGACAACCAACAACTTGGGCTAATTGTAGAGGCTTGTTCGTTGGGGTCCAGGTTCACCCCGAACTGTAGCTCCATCTTGTTAAATAAGTATGTAAGTAAGTAGAATGCAACAATGTCGCCAACAAGTAATCTAAGTTAATACCTAATACTTGTTCTCCCATTTCCACATATTTTCCCTGTCAGCTCCCACAACTCTATTTAATTCCTAAATTGACTCAGACTCAGACTCAGACACTTAGAAAATATTCGTAGTTTTCAGCAGAAAAGAATTATTTTTATTCGATGTAAGCTAAGGAAAGTGGGTGCGGATCTCGTATCCTTTAATGCTTCATTAAATGAATTTGTTTCACCAAAGATATTTTCCTTTTCATATGTAATCAATAGTTTGACACTAAGAAGCCAAGGCCGGAAAGATGTGGTGGCTGCAGATGTAAAAGTTTAATTCAATCTAAGTTTGTTCCAATTACAATACCGTAGAATTCGTCAAACTATGGAAAATTCCAGGATGGTTCAAGTCAAATGTGCAGAGAACCATCCACAAATCATCACCTTTGCACCTGTCTGTCAGAAGCACCTTTTGCTATGGTCTGGCTTCCACCTTTGTCAGCACATAGAATTCAGTTCAATGCACTTCATACTCGTGGATACCCATCGTGGGACTTTAGTGTGAAAATAACAAAAAATAAATGAATATCGATTGAGAAAGATTATTGGAAAAAATAGGTGTTACGATGATAAAAACAAATCAAAAGTATGAGGGTGAGAAGCTTAAGAAAACAATGGAAGTAGATATAGACATTCATATGAATACATACATATGTACGTATATGCTCATACTCGCGCATACATATTTACTAACATATTGTTGTTTTGACTGCAAGACATTGCGTTACAATCGACACGAATGGTTTCATACACAAAGAATAATTGATTTCGTATTTAAGATGTTATTTTTAAAAAGGAATACTTTTTCAAGGGTGTCCTTATTTCTGATTTCATTGGAATATATAGTGGGTGTACAAGCTACTCCATGAATTAGCCTACGCATTCGGTTGCGTAGAAACCGGAGGTGTTTATCCATTCAAGTAAATAAACTCGTACATAAATATACATACAAAGAGAACAGCAACTCACGCATTATTATGTAAGGAATTTAGAAAGTGGCTTAATCCCTAAATACGAGGTATATATAGGCTATTGATTGACAGCATTTAAATATCTAAAACCTTTTGTTTTGACCACTAGGAGAGTGACTTAATAGTAAAAGTTGACAAAATGGGGATGAGTGGAGTTAGAATTTAGCTTTTTTTCGTAATTTTTTTTTTCAAATTTGTGGTTGAGATTTTATAACACGTTTATGTGTAATATCAGTTGGTGGCCGGTTATGACAGTGCCCATGTTGCTTCAGGAAGTGCACTCCAATTCACTTGTGAACTTTTTTTTTTTTATTTTTGCTTACATAGTAAAAATTTGGTCATTACCAGTAAAAGTAAGCCCCCTATCTAAAGATTAAGATTTTTTTTCTTATGTCATCGCGACTTTGACATTTTTGAAGTATTCAAAAGCAGAAAACACGTGGACAACCCATAGACTGCTATACTCTTCACGGAATAACTGTGTTAATATTTTTGATAAATATTGGCGAATGCGAATTTCGACGTCGATTCCTTGGCACTAACTGGGGATACACTGCGACGTATAGCTGCTCGCCTCGAGGGCATTGGTACATAACAATCGTCCGGTCAAAAATATCACTGGAGTGGTTGCAGATGTCCAAGAGGATCCTCAAGCATCAAGCGGACGTCTGGCAATTCTATTAGGCATCAAAGATCATCTTTACAGCGAATTCTGGTGACAGACTTGAAAGTACAAACAGTTCATCAACTATTTCCTGCAGATCGCCAATCGCATGTAAATTACAGCCAAGCCCTCGTAAGCCTCGACCGTGACGAGGATGATTTTTCATTGCCCTACGCAGATACGTGAATAACCAAAATTTTAGTTTCAGGGGCACTGAAGATCCGCGTGTAATGCACGAAGAGCCATTTCATTCCCTCAAAGATATTGTGAGACTTGTTTCTTTGCGATTTTTGAGATCATGAATTTATACGAACAAACAGTCCTTTGCAGTCCTAAACTTTCGAAAAGGAGTGGAGAATTTATCGCCAGAAGTTTTAAGAAATGTCATGGTGCTGTGGAATGCTCCCGGATGTACATCAGCTCTAGACCGGTATCGCGACTTAATGAGGAAGAAATTAAATTGCTTAATAAACATAGTCAACAAGCAGAATGCACATACTTAGGCCCACTGAAATCTGCGAAAACTTGGTTTTTAAAGGGAAACTTCAGTCTTCCTAGTCGTGAAAAGGGGTATGGATTTAAAGATCTCTTCACTGGAGCGTTGATGTCTATGCTTCCAATGTAATCGTGCCATCGACATATCTTGGCCTTGTGGAGTACATCCACATCTTGCTGCAGCTCGTATAGTTCGCAACTGTATCTTCTTCTCTATTCGCCAACTTCGCATTCAGGACCAAAAATTCAACGGAGAATTTTTCGTTCGAATGCACCTAATATCGTTATCGTCCCGCACACGCGCAGTACAGCAGAATTGACAGAAATACCGTTCTATAGAGCATACATTTTGCCTTCCGAGTAGCGTGGGTTTTCAACGTTCAAAAGTGCCATTTATGGATTTAATATGCACAGTAACGTTCTATCCTAGGCGGTGGTTTTCAGGCCTAGGTCACTTCAAGACCAACTTGTTTTGTTCATTAGTTGATACGAAAAAGTTGGAAGCGACCAACGATGTCGATATCGTATGTCGAAGATAGCGCCTTCTGTGTACACAGCACAAAAATAAAAAAAGACTCCAGCACCTTGCCGAAATCCGCTTTACGTTTTGGAAGAGCTTCTTCCAAATTGCACATTGCATCGTGTATTTTCCAGTGTTATCCGACACAGTGGGACTAATTTTGCGAGATTCCGAATTTGACGATTGCCCTGCAGAGCTCTAGACGATAAATGCTATCGTAGTATTATGTGACTTCAAAGACGATGCGTCTCGTCTTGAAATTCGTTGGTCTTTTCCAGGATTTTCTTTATTCTGAAGATTTGGTCTATCGTCTTTCGACCAGGCCAGAAGACACACTAGTATTTCCCAACTGGTGCAATTCAGAAACACTTTAGACGTTCACACAGTATGTTGGGACAATAACCAATTGTTGGTGCAAGACATAATATCTCTTGGAGCTGTTATTCCAGTCATCATATATAGTCATGTATGCATGACTTATACTTAATAGATGATTTGGTGCATTCATTCTACCAAAATACCTTTTCCATATTTGAATACCTCTGTTGGTAAGCCATCAGAGCCGGTGGCCTTGTTATCCTTTAGCTTATAAATAGCTGTGCCTACCTCACCCATTCACTTTTTTTATATTCTTTAAAGGACAAGGCGTTAAGAACGAAAAAAACTATTAAGTTTTGGCCATTTCTAAAAATTATTAATACTCTTAGATTTATTTTATGGGCTCCATGCAAAAGCTAATCGTGAGTCGTCAGCTTGACTTGCTTTATGCTTCAGCCCTGATTTGGTTCGACAGAGTTTACATACCTTACCGTTCCAATAAGTTTTAACTGTGCCACATAATACAGAGTATCACTTAACTATCGTTAAGGCTCTGGACTTATATCGAGGTCTGTGAAGATCTGCAAACCGCTTCATAACCATGGACCATCGCAGGAAAAGAAATGGCTGATGAGCTTGCAGGAAAGAACGCTGGGTTCAATTCGAGACATGTGCCAGCCTTTAGCAAGAAGAAATCTATTTCTCTAGTGACACCCAGTCGTCACAGGTCATCTCCAACATAATTACTGCGCATTGTGCATTGGTATTTATGAGGAACGCCAAATCCCAACGACTATTGCAGAAACTGAAGGGACGGGGAATAAAATCTGTTCACCAGCAGCTACGTCCAATCCGTCAGAGAATCATGACCTTGATAATTTCAAACTGGTCTACTAAAATAATGTTTCATTGATGGATCTCTTGAAATTCTTATCACTGTCTGAATGGTTCTAACACAGAAGATATATGTATGTGTCTTTTACAGTGCTCTCGGGTTAAATAAATGAGTATCTGATAGTGTAAGCGAGCAGTGACTGCATTAGTCACAAGGCACCCAATTACCTAACCCAACTTTAGGAGGCCAAATACCGCAAGCAGGTAATTATTATGCATTGAGAAGCGAAATTTCCTAACCGGCCAGACTTGCAACTATGCAATCTTTATAACTTTCTGGCACTAAAAGATTCCTTGTTTCTTAGGTAAGTAAATTATTTTTTTTTCGTTGAATTACTTAGCCAAAGATGTGTAACAATTTCGCCACACACTCTTTAGTCACTTAAACAATTCACTACATGGAAATATCATACAATCTCACACCTGTATCGTCGTTGCTTCCGCTTCATTGAAACCTTTTCCATGAATATTAACACGAGTGGATTCACCTTAAACCCACAACTCCTGGTTTTTAGTTACTTCTCTATTTCTATTTCTATTTTTCTAACGGCGATGCCTTAAGCCTGGACTATATAAGAACACTGGCAAACACTTATACGGCTTCGAATGCGTGGCACATTTTTAATCTCTCGAAAAAATTAAACGATTTTCATTTTTCTAAAAACAATTATTTTCACTATAACTATCACCAATGAAAATATATACTTTTTTCAATTTTGAAATAAATTTTATTAATGAATTGAATTGTTTTATAGAACTGCTATTTGAAGATCAGTGATTTTGTGATACTTGTCCAAGTATATATCTAATATTGCACTCGCGAAGGCGATAGATAGACTGAATTAGGGGGTTGCTTTTCTACGATTTGAACTTTGGAAGTTCGAAAGGAAACCATAGAAATTTTGTTTTAGTGCTTTCTCCTAAGTATTTCTATGCGAACATACTGAATATAGTCCAGCTATTGGACAATGTATGTTCTTTGGAAAAAAATAAACATATCTATGTAAAAAAAAAAAAAGACATGCATGTAAACTAGAAATGCAAATAGAACAGAAAGAAATACAAGCCAGAGGCTTAGTCATTCGAAAAGTTATTATGTTATTCGAATGGAATAACTATGCAGCTTGTTATACTCTTAACATTTGTTAAAAGTTTGTAAATTTGATGCAATTTTTATAGATTTCGCTACCGTGCGAGTGGTCCTCATAGGTTTGCTTACTATTTTATTAGTTACTAGGACGAGCTCACCATCTGTAGAGTACTCGTAAACCTTCGTAATTGTGAATCATTTGCTATTCATAAAGACTAGTCCTATGATACTCCCTACTATTGTGCTAATAAGCGGCCTTTAAAGTCTGGCTTAAGTATGTCCCACTTACTCCCTATTTCTCTCCAACAACAGGATTGGGCTATCATGCTGGTGCGATATAATTCCGGGGATACATTCAATTTTTAGAGTTAACTTTAAGACTGCAGTCTTCAGGCCATTTGGAGAGTTAAGAGAGTATATAGAAGTATTCACGTCAAAGCATCGCATAACGAAAGCATCATAACATCGCGTCACGACGGCAGTGATGCATTCACGATGCGCAATATTTTGACGTTTTGGAACTCAGCCAAACACTCCATAATACATCAAGGACACCGTATAAGGAATCAAATTCTGGTGCACTCAAACTATTCACACATTTCAAAATAAAGTCCTACGTGGAATATTAAATGCCTCATGGTATATGCGAAACAACGACTAACATCGTGACCAACAAATCGGGATGTTAACCGAAAAGCACGCTATATTACACAATCAGAGATGGCAAACAGGCCGTTTTTTAAATGTACGTAACAACATTCGATGATTAAAAAGAACCTAGCCTCATGAGCTCATGAGAGATTCAGCACTAGTGGTGATCCAGGGGCAATCATTTCTTTTAAAAAGGCGAAGAATCCTTGGGCTGGTGGCTAGTACTTTTCCAGATCTCGAAGCCTCAGAGATCTCTTCGATTTTCGCAAAAGATTCATTCTTAAACAGGGATCGATACATTGAATGGGTAACCCAAATTCAGAAAAGGCTCATTGAGTATCTCCGCTACGGCGATATGATTACCAAAAGCTGGCTTATGTAAGAAAATCAGATCTCATCTGTTGGTTACTCCTCTGTTAGCGACTAGATTTACAGAAAGGATTACGTACAAAGCCTTATGCCGAGCTAAACTTTGATATGCTTCATGAGTATGCGATTATCTAACAACTTCCGGTATCAAAAATGAGAATAGTCACGTTTTCTAAATCCTGCTTACGGGCATGGTAAGTGATGAGGAAAACTTCGAACTTTAAACAAATGTTGGATGTGACAATCCTTAAATGCAGCAAGAAGACAAAATTTAACGAATCGGGATAAATCGAACATCAATCACTCATCAAATTCAAAGCGCTAGACTTGGAGACCAGGAGAAGCTAAAACTCTGAATAAGGATGTCACGAAACTACGTTCAGGTTGGTTGACAGTTCTTGGACCTTGGAAAAACTATTCACACTTGGTCCAGGTGTATTGTCATCGACCAAATTAAATCATTCCTTGTTGCTAACAGTATTACCTCCTAAAATTTAAATATATGTACATACCTCCGGAACAAACTCCTCCATTTATTTCTGAATTAATGACTTAAATATTGCTAGTACTCATATGTAATTGCTAACACCCTTACAGGGTATAAAAATAAATATTTACAAAAGAGCCTGGTTTTAAACAAAAGACAACTATGTGTTGATACATCCTTTGTGTGTTTCGTCCCTTCTGCCACATCACATCCTGTCCGCGTCATTTCTTCCTATTGTCTCGAAGAGAGAAAATAAAATAAAAAAAAACACACACGCACAAAAAGGATATTATAAGGTTGCTCAAAGATTGGATTGATGTTTAAGGTAACTTGATCTTTGTCATCGATGGCTCATTGTTCTAGAGCTGCATGTAGGAATGTGGGACGTATTATTTGAGAGATAATGTGAGGCAATCTTAGAGCGGTAACCAATGGCTGTCTGAGTGAAGCCCATTAACGTCAATCGGAGCTAACGATGGAGGTATAAAAGCATTAGAGAAGCAGATCTCATGCTTATTTGAACATAGTACAAGATGGTGCTATGGGTAAGTTCAGAGCTCCGATAAGATTGTTAATTTTCGTTAATTGTTTTTATTTTATTTTATTTTTTTTACCGTGAATCAGACGCTATTTGCTGTGATACTATTCCTGTGCGGTACAACTTGTGCTAAAACGGATAATGATTACCGAAGGATAACTTCATCATCAATAAGTCGTATGGGAAAAGGATTTCAACGATTCGGTGATAATGCCTATCGGTATAGTAAACTACTGTCCGCTCTGAAGGAGAATTTCAACTTGGACGACGAAGCTACAAGCTTTGACAATGTAAAAGTTAAAAAGTGATTTAAATTGAGTTTTCTTAATAGATGGGGCGCGAGTGTTTAAATAAATAATTTCTGTGTTTTGTGTGTAGCAATTATGGAGCAGAACGAACGGATACCCTTGTTGGAAATGATAGTTTAGAAGAGGATATAGTACAGGATGACACTACTCAGTTTGAAGATGACGAGAGGAGCAGCAATTTTTTAAAGCCGTATGATGACTTCAGTTTTTTGAAAAACGAGGAAACAAAAAGAGGTACCAACTCACAGCTTACAGGATGCGATTGTAAAATAAAGGTATGTTTCAGAAGTTTCCGCAAATTTTAGTTTGCAATGGAGAGATGAAGAAATGTTAATTTTAGTGTTGGATTGGAAACAATTTTATTTATCACCTACACAAGTGGCGTCTAGTGAAAAGGTCTGACTAAATAGTGCTTAAGGTTTAAATATTGTTAGATATATAGGGACTATTCACTTAATTGGTAACTAACTGGTATAATAAGTTCTAAAGCTTCTTCATATTTTACTTCGAAAAGGCATCTAACCAAATCCAGTTCTCTTGTGTCACACAATGCCTACCATATTTGTAACTCTTCCGACTTAAAAAGTAGATTCATAACCCAAAAATTTAAGAAAATTCCTATCAATAGATCATTTGCGAATGCGAAATGTAACGAAAAACAACGAAGTCCTGACGGTGCACCAAATCTGTGTTAATTTTATCCATCTAAAATATATGTGTACATACGTACATACATATATCGACATGTTACAATTCAAAATTAGTTCAAATTCAAAATGTTAGACCTTCGGAAAAAAGAAACCTCTTCGACTTCTAGTAAAGAACCTGAGCTTGATAAAAGATGGTCATTCCAAGAACAGCTGCCCGGCAAATGTACAACAACAAATTTAAGTACAGGAAAATGGTGGGAATAAGACAAATTTAGAGTATTTCTTCTTCTGGATTAAGTCGTAAAAGCGTTTGATTAACCCACTATGGTAGATCCCATAAGACTTGCAGTTGTTGACATCCATTTTAGCTAGCTTAGTTCTGAAATTTTTTTTAGTGGAAAAAAATTAAAATAAAATTGGAAGCAGACAAATGCTTACAGAAGTCAACTCCTGCTAATTCTATTGCTTCAACAGTACGCATATTTTCAGATTATTTCAAGCCTAACTAAGTATCCAAAGAGTCAAGTATTACCGAAAGGTTTTGTTCAAAAATACAAACTATCTAATGTAGGCGATTTATATTTGCAAGTCGGTTGCTTTCGAATCGATGCACGTTATGTGTGTTTTCATAAAATATCCCAACTTCTCTGTAAAATATATAATCAAAGTATATTCTTTCAAATGTGTATATTTGTTATGTGTTTTGCTAACACATTTGATTGGAGAATTTGTTTTTTCATGTATGATATTGTAGGGTGAATTCGAAAAAAATCTTTACAAACTCCACACTCCACTCCACAGATTGGGTAGGCTAGTTTCAAATCCATAGATGTTATATATGTTACTTTGAATTGAATTAGAAATATATTTAATTAAATATTATCTCAGACTCAGTTATTATTTCAAATGTTTAACTTCATACCATCTATCCACTCCGATCAATGACACCATGACACAGTGTTACAGCTAAGGATCCAAATCCCTTCGCCCTAATTGGCTTGGTATCATCTTTTTACTTACATGTTTATTTGTCTGGTTTACCTAAGACAATGCAGTTTTCTTTGTTTATTGCTCCGATGTGACCGAAATAGATGAGTTCTTTAACTGTTAAGTTACCTTTTGAAATAGGCAGATATATACTTCTGAAATTGCATGGGCCAATAATACATAAAAAGACATTTGGTTATGATGCATTCAGATGTTATTTTTCTAAGCAATTCTCCATGTTGTGCAAAATTTTTCACAGTATTTTGTAACTATTTTCGTTTCATTTAAAAACTTTCAGTTGATTTTCTTTAATTTCACGTTCTATTGCTTTGAGGAAATTTAATTTGGTTCATTTCATTTTGCAAAAAACTTGAATTGTCACTTTAGAGAACCATGCTGCTAAATATTTTGCATTTAACTTAAGTCATCATTTTGCATCATATCCAAAGTTTCGACAGTAAATATCATAAATTTATCATATTCGTACGTTGGTCCTTTTTGACTTCCCTTGAGTACTTTTCAAGTGAATGTTAGATAATATTTTATTTATTTAAATAGGTTTCCCGTACATCGAATATCCTCAGCCTCGTCTCTTTTCGATTTGTCTAAATTGGAAATCTGCACTATATGCGAATGCATTGCATATATGTACATATAAGTTAGAGCGGTGTAGTTTAAAACTCAATACATATGACGTCGGCTACTTCTTCAAAGATAGTGATATACCAGATCCATTCGTCGTTGATGATTTTGCTTTATGGCGGAATACTGATTATTTTCTTCAGGCTCTCAACGTAATCGTTCCAGGCTCTAAAAGGGAAACAGAATAGACGATAAGCCACAGCCTACCTTGCATAATTCTACCAGACAATCCAGTGCATGCGTGGGTCTGACAATGAATGCAGTAAAAGGTCGCGCACTACCATATTTCATTTAACAACCCCGACTCAGTTTTACAGTTTTCAAAATAACATGATGAAAAATTTTCCCTCTTTATTCTGTTGTATCCAACGACGATGATCCGATTACAGGCAGATATCTACATTCAGACAGAGCAACAATCCCAAATCTTCTAACAAAATATACCTCCAAAACTCCATTTCTACATACTTAATAAAACTAACCGCTAATATTTAAATATTCAAAAATAAGTCTTATACTGCGGTAATACCATTCAATTCAAATTTTTTTTCCTTCCCAGAACGACTTATTAGACCTAGGACACCTGCACTATCCACGTTACTTACTCAACGCAGTTTGCCATAAGGATGATGAGACATTTGAATACTCTCCCAAATGCTGGCGTGGAGCTCAGTGCAAGCCACTGGAGTATAAAGTGCGTGTGCTGACCTACCGTTCCCATAACGATCACTTACAAAAGGATCCC
Organism: Blera fallax; assembly: GCA_946965025.1. NCBI lineage: Eukaryota > Metazoa > Arthropoda > Insecta > Diptera > Syrphidae > Blera > Blera fallax. Next base: position 73,477,651 of record OX337248.1, read on the forward strand.
GCCATGTCGCTGCTGCCGGATGTCCTACGATCATTTTGGAAATTCAAAACAGTAACAGTCGCCGCAGGATGTTTCTGCTCTTGACTGATGAGACAAAATCTAAATTTAATCAAATTATAAATATACACAAATAGAGTATCAATCGCTGTCAATATATGTATATTCTTGGGACACTCTCCCAATAAAAATGAACTGAGTAAAAAAGTCTATAAAATCGTTTCTCATTTAAAAATTGTGCTCACTATTTACAGTACCAGTTTATTAACTATAATATTTTGTTGAAAAAATAAAGTCTAAGTCATACATTTGTTCCATCGATCGCGTTTAACTAAACAACAACTACTAACTATTTGAAATCTATCTGTTTGTCATCTTATCGTTGTCGGAAAGAAGGTTCTCAGTTGTATCCACTGTTTCTAGTGGTTGCACATCGATAATATTTCGTATGGAAATATCACCTCTATCGGAGGATGGTGTTGTCATTGGATCTGAAATCGGCGTTTGAGTTGAGCTACGAGATTTCTCTTGTTTTAACGCAATAGCTATGTCAACTTCGAGGTCAGAGTCCATTTCGTTTTCCGACAACGACAGTGAGCCTCCAGTGCGCTTGATTCTCATTGAAGATCCAGCATTCTGCAAAAAAAAAAAAGAAGAATTCTCATAAATGAAGAGCTGTACCCAGTTTGTACGTGTACTCACCCTATGGAACGTCGAAGGTTCCGAAATGTATCCATCGAACTCCTCATCCTCACTGTAAAGGAAATTGCCATCCGGACTGGTTTCAGGTAATTTGCAAACTATTTGTGCGAGATCGATAAATGTGTACTCGTTCAGTGAGTGGGTCTGTTTCTTTAGTGGCTCCTTGTTGCATTGATTATAACGACCCAGTCGTCCGGCTTTGGCCATATTCTCAAAGTAGTTCTTTCCATGAACATAGCCAACGTCACGAATCTCATCAAAACTGCCAAATGCTAGTGTTTTGTATTTATCAATTGGTGGTCGTATATACTCGCAATAGTCTGAGTTTTTCACTTCCTAAAAGTTAAAGATTTTTATTGTTTTCTAGCCTACATCAATTGCTTTATGACCTACCTCAAGCTGTCTCACACAAGAGACATACGCCAACCGAGATTGGATGTCTGGTAAATCTGGAACTCTCACAGGCGAAGTGAATGGATTCCACTTTTTATACAACAACCACCAGCCGGACAAATCGTCTCCGTAATTCGTCAAATCAGTGTCATCCTGAGATCCTACATCAATGGCAATAATATGTGCCGCTCCCAGATTTCGCATCACGTCCGCTGTGGGTTTATCAGTTAACAAGTACAAGTACTTTAGTCTCATTAGGTATTAACAATTAGTTTTATAAGTGTGAAAAAGAGAACTATTATTGGCTTAATTACTCATTTTGAAGCAAATTTGTAGAGCTGTGTCTTATTTATCGGAAATGGAAGGAGAAAATTTTAACCGGGGGACACCTCTGTCTATCGCTTAAGAGGTAAACAATAATACATCTAAGGAAACTAAACATTTGTCGAACAAATGTTCAACACTAGTGGCTATTTAACAATGACATCTACCAATTCTGTGTGCGAAATTCATGCTTAATAGGTAAAAAAAGACATGAATAAAAGAATAAGTGTACAAATTTATGCTTAGAAAAAAAGGTGTGTGAAATAAGGAAGATAGAAAATTTTCATTTACCTGGAACATTATTCGTGTAGCAACCGTCTAGGAGCAAATGGCCATCTTTGTAGTCACAGAATGGAGGAAATACTCCAGCTATGCTCATACTGGCACGACAATAGCGCCATAAACACCCTAATGGTTATTTGGAATATATTATTATGTCTGTTGTTTATTTTTCAATTGAGTGTGTATTTGTGTAGAGTTGTCGTTGGTAAAGTTATCGCCCGCCGAGATGTAACAAATGGTAATACAAGTCTGTGCCACAGCAGCAACTACTTAGGCCGAGCTACATTCTGAGCTTTTTACATTTGAGGAAAGCTTTGAGAAGACATAGTCATGCATGGGGTGGCATGCTTTTCATTACTAATAATTTTATGTCTACCACATAATTTAATGCAACACCTACATACATACACATTAAGAAAGCATACTTACTTCGAGTTATTTGTGTTTCTACATGAATTACGTTATTCAAAAAGCTATCAACTCTAAGAGGTTTTTCTATAAACTTATAAATTGTTTTAATTTTTATTTGTTTTATTTTTAGCACATCCTCTGCTTTAGACCATTTAAAATTAAGATATTTGATTTAAGTCCGAAGCAATGCGATACGTACGACTAAGAATCAAGATTATCCGGTAATAGTGGTACTAGTTTATGCCTTTGATGTGCAGTTTCTACACATGTTTTTAAAAAGGAACACGTCCATTTTTTATGTGTCCGCTGGGTGTATGACCACCTCAATAAGCGGTAAAACGCAAGACCGTTTCTTGGTCTTCTGCAAAAATCTCTTATCTTGTATAGTTTCACTTGAATAGCAAATCTTCAACAAAAATATCAAAAATTCAGTCAAAATAGCACTGGGGCTCAGTAATGCCATCCATAATACATATGTATGTCGTAAGTGACTTGGTCATGGATAAAAAATGAAACGGACAAAAAACAAGTGAGAATCAAATAAAAAAAAGCAACAACACGCACAAACATACATACATACATATGTACACATGTCCTTAGCTACTAGTAAAATCAGTTGTAGCTTCTGATGAAGGATAGGAGGGTTCTAAAATTTAATTAGATCGCTTCGTTCGCTTAGTAAGAAACCTTCTTCTTTGGGAGAGAGCTGGGAAGGTGGAAAGGTGAAATTTTTTTCTTTTCTTCTTCGTCCATACATTTTAATGTATGCCATGCCTTGTTGTATGCTTGCCTATTAGACCGTAAACAGTGAAGACACCTATTTATGTAATAGATTAAATTTCAGATACGGCTGTGGCCAAATCTGTTTTGCCGCTAGACACATTTGTTCTTTTTTTAGCTTTCAGCTTTTATTTGAGTTTACATGTAGCGATCGGTATACCCAGGGTATAGGACTCTATTACCAATATAAATACTTGCCGCAACGGACCATGGTCCAGGGTCTAGTTTCTCGCGATCATTCGTGTTGTGCGTGTTAAATTTTCTCACACAAATGGAAGGGATCTTGGAAGGGACTTTGCTGTTTTCGGGGATTCGAACGTCGAATCTTCTGCTCAGCAGTCGTAAAATTTTTTTCAATTTGCCTTTCGGACATGGTTTCAAAGTGATGGTCCGGTCTATTTGACCGAAAAAATACACCACGCACAACATTTGCGCCATTTTTTTTTTATTTACGAAAGGTAAAAACGTTAAAAAAAAAACTTAGTGTGGTCAGGAATTAGAATCTAGTCGTCTTATGCGATAACTACAAAGACCAGGTTGCATCTACCTAACAACGCATCCGTTTTCCCTTTTGGGCATTGTTTTGCTATTGTTGCAGGCGATACCTTAATTTACTTTGACAGAAGACATTAAATCAAAGGAGGCGATAATTGCTAAATTAAATAATTCGACTTTATTGAGTTTTTGACAACGTACTAAAAGGAGATATTCTCCTGTGATATCCTCAATACTCATTCATTGGGGGATTTCCAAACTGAAACGGAGGCACTGATTTTCTTCGAAAGGCCGACGAACCCGTTCTTATTTTTGTCTTCACAGTGCGTGACCATACCAACTAGCCGCGACGATTAAGGTAAAATTCCCTTATCTGGTTTGAAAATAAATACAGACCCTATACGGAAGTATTCACAGAAAGTAGTCATTCCATTCTTGACAGATGTATCGCATTGTTGTTAAGAATGGACTAAGTTACTTTCTGCTCAAGGAACGTACATATATCTAAAAAATAATTAATTAAATTAAGTTAATCACAACATAAAATGTAACAATAAAAAAAGCTCTACAGAGAGTCGTGAAAATACATATAATTCCAGCTAAGAACAAGCACGTAATCGCTGCGTCTTAAAAAGAAAAGAATAAAAACTGCATTTATTTGGTTCTTGTGCTTCGACGCTGAACACTTTTTGATGTTCCCCTAGGTAATAACTACAATTCCACACGCATTTATGTATGTGCATCTGGCAGAAATTTAAAAAAAATTAGTCGGTACACATAAATTCATTTCCAAGGCAATTAAACTATTTTATGAACTGTCTCATTAAAAGTAACCCCAATTTTATTTCAAGTCAAGTGGATTTTTTTTTTTGGAAAAAAGGGAATCAAGCTTAAATTGTTGTGTTTAAACATGCAAGCTTTGTATTTGAACAGATCGCTAACTAGTTGCTTGGTACATTCGACTTGTAAATGATCTGAAGATAGCCGCAATTTTTTGACATGCTGATTATATACAAAAAAATACAACAGACCGTATGTGGTCTTGGGCCTGGCTTCTCGCGACCATTCATGTTGTGCGTGTTATATTTTTTCACACAAATGGGAGGGACCTACAATTTAGAGCTATATCCGAAAGGGAAAGTAAGAAGCTTTCTCTTGCCAGTTTTTACTCTCGGACGTTTATCAGACATTCGCGAGAGGTGCGACCGTGAAAAAACTTTTTCGTGTTTCTGGGATTCGAAGATCGGACCTCGGATTTAAAAGATTGTGCCTCTGAGTAGACAAAGGTATAGTCTGCCTTTGGTGCGGTAATAAAGACTCCATCGGTTCTATCGGATATCTAGGAGGATGCAATCAACCATTATGTAATGTACATTGAACTTTGGAACGATGTTGTCATTCACGATACTCTCGGTGAAAAATAGACATTTCATCAGAATAACGGTAGACAAAATCATGGTTTGAGCTCATAAACTAGATCTAGCTTCATACAAACTGGAGGCGATTACAAAACATTGAAGAGCTAAAAACAGTCATTAATCATTCTTGGGCACAGAATCCTCAAAACTATTCAGGACACCACGTAGTAGCTACGTTCGCGGACGATACGGCTATTTTGGCAACGGAGAGTCAGCAACCGAAAAACTCCAAAGAGCTTTGGATAAAATCTGTGATTGGACAAAACTTTGGCGCATTGTTCTTAACGAGACCAAATCAACTCATGCTAACTTCACGTACAAGAAAATAAACACTATACCCGTTTTCATTAACCCGGTACAAATACCGTATGCAAATGAAGCTAAATATCTGGGGATGACTTAAGATGCGAAACTTAAGTGGAAGCCGCACGTTAAAACGTATGGTATACAGCTCTGTGGTTGTACCAAAGCAAGCAATAGAGACTTAATACAATCATTTCAAAACAAAGTGATAAGAGCAATCGTTAATGCTCCCTGGTATATTAGAAATAATGATATACACAGAGACTTAGGGATCGCAACCGTGGACGACGAAATAATAAACTTCGCTCGTAAGCTCCGTACTCACCTTCATGGTCATTGCAACCACGCCATACTCCAAACATTAGACGTGAGAAACCTCGTGCGTCGACCTCCGATTTGGCGCAATAAGAAGTAACCGCATTTAATGACGGCATCAGCAGGTGCGTTTGCCGAAAATCTACCTGCCTCACGCGAATATTGAAAAACAAATCCAAGCTTAAACTACTTGTTAAGGAAAACTTAGTTGTAGTAAAAAATTCAGGATAATAGAGGTAAAACGATGGTTGGAGATGCTTGTTCGTTAAGGCCCAGGTCCTCGCCGGACTCTAGCGCCACCTTAAGTATGTTAGTACGACGGACAACGCGCTTTCAAATAAAGCAGAAGAAAATAAAGCAATGCAGGGATTAGGTATAGCTGTTTTCATGCTCACAATTTCTTTTTAAGATCATTCAATTATTTTGAAGTGTTTTTTTTTTCTGTTAAGAATAAACAATTTTAATTTAGAAGTACTGATTGGAATTACATCTATTTTCACAACTGTATTAAGAAAGCAGTTAATAGTTTGTGTCTTCAATTGTGCATAGGTGCAACAGTTAATAACAAAACAAATGAGGTGCTCTGTTTTGATTTATACGATCAAACTTAGGAACGCAGAATCACACATACAACATGTTCACAGGTTTGTCAATAATTTATATAAAATTGTTCGTTGGATTTCAATAAATATTCTTAAAAACTAAATATGTTTTCGATTACGGTACTAATACAACAAACACACGTTCAGTTACCACATTCAAGGACACCCTTCAAACTTCCCGTCGTTTTATATGACTAAAATTTAACTTCACGTAGGTTTATAAGAAGAACAAATGTAAACATTTTTAATACGATACTAAACCCATCGAATAACAAAAAAAAAAAAAAAAATCAAATAGAAATGTTTCAAGTACTCCCTCAAGAAGAAAATAAAAATACAGCATAGACTGCACATGAATCAATTCGATGGGACAAGCATTCATTTAAAGCGCTCCTTTCACTTTTTCACTCTTAACAAATTTGCCTCAACATGCCGAAGTACAATTAAACTAATTTAAAATTATACCAATAAATAAATTACCTGGCAAATTATTGAAATATCCTCCATCCAGTAATAGATGCCCGTCTTTGGGATCGCAGAGTGGTGGCATGTAGCCGCTGAGAGACATTGATGCTCGCACGAAGCGCCACAGAGATCCTTTTTACATTTATTTTAGTTTTTCATTAGATTTAGAAATAAGTTTTTAACTATCTTTTTTTTGTTTTATTATTATTGGTATTGGTAAATGAGAAGTTTGCAAAATTGCTTGTTTGGATTATCTACGATCATAACTAAAATCAAATTTTACAGAGAATATTTTACACTTTGAATACTATACCCGAAAGCGACTGTGAAATATGATCTCTGGATGATGGAGAACATCATGATTGATGCGAACTAAATACAATAAATTATTTTCTACTTCAAAAGGAAACAATAAACTAAAAAAAGGGAACAACCCACGTCATATTCCACAGGACATACTACTGCGCACCGCCAATTATATGTGCAACAGAAACGATTTGAGAAAAATCACAAATGGGCTAAATAATTATGAAAACAAAAAGCAATTAGTAACTCAAACAATTTTGCTTAAATGTAAAAACCTCAGAATGCTTTGACAATGGACATTGTACGACAAATCAGGCGATTACCATTTTTCTTTTCTTTTTTATTGCAAAAAGCTGAATTTATACGAATTGATGTGGCTTTGTGACGTGTGAGGTGCTATGAAGCAGCTAACTTACCATTTGTATGTATTCGATGGCAACTTGCGGTAATGTCGGTGGTCAGAGTGAAAAATGGAATCCACAAGTCTTCAATGCAAACTTCTCCAAAGGTACCGCGAATAGTCTTGTTGAATTCTCGACCGGAGAACATCGATGTAATAGGATAAGTGAGATCCAACAGTTGCAGAAACCATTTTGTCATTTGCTAGGGGAGAAAAACCGAATTACTTCTTACTGATAAAGTTGATAAATTATGAGCTTACCTTAGACCATTGGCGTGCCTTTTGCGTGACACTCGTAATGTTCCTGTCATTACACCAAAGAGCGCCCATTAATGCGCCAATGCTGACTCCGCCAACCATATCAATTGGAATGCCAGCTTCCTGTATTGCTTTCAACATGCCGATATGAGCAGCTCCGCGTGCTCCACCACCGCCAAGGACCAGACCGACAGAATTCCCCGTCAGCCAACGAGCGAGGCGTGAAAAATCGGAATGCATATTTGGTTCTGACATAAGGACTCTATTATAGAGATCATTCTACACATGAAATGAGAAAACTTATAAGAAATAGTTTGATTTACTAAATTGCTAATAATAAACTTACAATCCTGTACTGGCTGGTTCGGGTAAACATTCTTTTGGGGCACTGAATATGATGATGGTTCGTCACCCATGGACGAGCGTTTAGCCACTGCAGAGTGTTAAATGGCTTTGCGTTTGTTGCTTCAGGATGAAGCAACACAAGCTCTTTCTGTGTTCGCAGCGCCAAACGATCTATTTCCCGTTCAAATTTACACACAACCGGTGACCTGTCGCCTAGGCCAACGATTAATATAACATCAGCCTGACGCATACACCTCTGTGTCCATTGACTCAACGATGAGTCGCATTGATACAAAGTTATTATATTCCTATCCTCTTGCTGTGCAAGCCAAGATGTCATGCGATATTCATTGCTTGCCTCTAAAATGTGCGAACCCAATTGCTTTGCCACAACTTCCGATGTGAGGCGCAACGTGGGACCTATTTTGCAGAAAAATTTTGAGTTTCATTTAACTACACAAACAATTACAAGCTCTTACCAATTGCACATAGTGAATGATAGATTTCATAGGTGAACGCAGTTAGAGGCACATCATCACTGACGGGAACCAAGGCGACGGTGGAATATTTGTGAGTGACTGGGTTAGCATCCAATGGGGCAGAGCCTTTAGTACGAGACTGCATACTGCCTAGAATTCTGTGGCTAAGTAGGCTTATAAGTTTGGATACAACAATCGGGTAACGAAGCTTAATAGCATTAAAAAGTCCTTCGGGAAGTTTTGCCAACTCCGAGTCACGTACAGCCATTACGGTTGTTGTGCGTGAGGTTTCTGTTATCATCTCGATGATACCAACCAAATCACCTTTACCGTACTCACCGACTATTTCTTTCTTCCCACTTGATTGTGTTATAACGGAACGCATACGTCCACTTAGGACAATGTAAGTACTGTCGCTTATTTCATCTTGTCGATATACTGCTCTACCCGACTCTAGGAAAATCCAATCTAACGCGTAATCACACTGGCGAACCAGAGGTGACAGACGACGAACTACTCCATTTGCTAAGTCGAGTACAATATTTGGACGTTCTCGCATTATTCTGCAACACAAACAGAATGTTTTTTTTTTTAGAAAAAAGAATTAGAATCTACACTGCTTTGACAAAAAGAACAAAGGATGAAGAAGAAAATTTGGTAATACTGTCGACTGATTGTATATTCAAAACGAAGACGTGAATTAAGTGACAAGAGAAAATGAAAAGTAATATTAAAATACAACCGAAAACGTTTTAATAGGGGCACTTACTGATAGACTGCAGGTCGCGGAATTAGCGCAATTCGACTAACATTCTTGCAACGAATTGTGTAGTCACTTCCTTCTCCAGTTAATACAGCTAAGCCGCCAACAATCTCTCCAGGATGTACTGCGTGAATAAATACCTAAGCAAATTAACTGGTTTATATTGTTTGGATACATAAATTCATTAAACTCACCTCACTTTTATCCTTTTTCTTAGAGATTCGAGGGTTATCAGCTGTGTTTTGAAAGACACAAAGACAGCCCGTCATTACGAAGGTAAGACAAACATCCTTAAAAACAAATTCATTTAAAATCTTAAGTTCAAAAAGAATTCGGTCCTGCTTACCTCAATACTTCCTTCGGTTACAACTGTTTCTCCTGCTTCCAAATCTCGGACTTCCACAACACTTTCCAGCATACCACGGTCGTCTTCAGCCAGGCCCAGTTCCTTTAGAAAGCTAGCAACGGCCGATGCAAGCACCAATTTTACGTCAATTGATTCTGTGGTTGAAACTGAACCTCGACGATTATTAGCGATGCACATAGTATTTGAATGCTGCGGATCTCCAATATCGACCAACATATCTGGAGGAATAGAAAAATCTGACGATAGCGTATGCTGAAAACTGTCTGACCGCCTATGAACTGGCGATGTCTTCACATTGAGATGTGCCTTCTTTGCTCTCATATTGTTCTGTACAAGCTCTGATGTAAGACCCAAATAGTTACGCAAAGCAGTAAATATAACACGTTGCAGCCGAATCATTATCACCTGAATGACTCGAATCATAATATCGGGATTCTCGTTAAATACTTCCTTAAATGCTCGCATTGGAAGCCGAATAACCTGACTTTTTTCAACGGCTTTCGCTGATACAGTTTTATAGAAACTCGGATTACCCGACAACACATCTACAAAGCTGAGCAGGGATGTAACTGATTCTCCCTTTTTCACCGTCTTTAAGGATAGCGTGCTGCCATCGGAATTACTAATAAATACATGCACACAACCCGATTGTACAATGAAAACGCTGTCGTCAGCGTCGGTAATGGAAAAGAGATAATCATTTGGTTCCAAGCTAAGGATTTCTGTGTGTTTGCATAATTTTAGGAAAATTGGCTTCTCAAAGTGTCCAAAAATACGTATGCTCTGAAGCATGTAAAGAGCATCGGGTGGTACTCGATCACTTCCTTCCATAGTCTCTTCCAGATATTCTGCTGGAGGCTCAACAGTCTTAAGTTGCATTGGCATGTTTTCACCTCGCAATTGGAGGATTCTTTTGGCGAATTTCATCACAGCCTTTCTTTTACGACCCTGTCCACCGTACACTTGACCTGAGACATTTTTCACTTTACGTAACATTCGACGACCGTAGAAAAGCATTTTATCTCGTTTTCTAAAACGTAAACGGCCTACGTCCGCATTTTGTGCTAGTAACATTGCATCACGTTCCTTTCCGCGAGCCCATCTTCTATAGAAAACATACCAAACGATGAGGATAAATGTGAGGAGACCGATCGAAATACAAAGAAATGCCTGAAATAGAAAATTACACAAATGGAATACCGTCAAATTGATTGATTTTAATTCATTTAAAAAATCTGCATCTGGATCTGCAAGCTGGTTATGTGTTCACGGAGAAAAGACCGTTCCATGTGTTTTACAACACATTACATTATTAAAATATATTTGGTATAATCATAACGCGTGCAGTGAAAAAGTCAAGAAATACATTTATCATGAAAAAAAAAGATTTAGGTCCCTCAGTTGGCATATTATAAGAAAAATGTATATTTTAAAAAGCATCATCTTCTTTAGGGTACCGAAGCATGTCTTTTACGAACTGCACAGCGACATTTATACAGCCAGACGGATTAAAATATGTATACTGACGAAGATGGCTTGGACACGTAAATTTAATGGACACCACGCTCACACTCGCAGGTGCTTCGACACTATTCCAGGGGAAAGCGCGGTAAAAGGATAGAGACTCAAATCAATCTGCCATACGAAACTGAAGGCAACTAAGCACTTCTCCGCAATCGAAAAGATTACGATATTGTTTTGGGAGGAGGCAGCTACTTATGTAACTTTGGCGGTCATGAATTGATTATCATCTCAATATTTTATCCTAATTTATTTGTATTTGGAACACCATTCTTTCCCACTGTAAAACAACTTCACTCACTGACAAGCCGGCGAGCTAGAAGTTAGCTTAACTTCATGGACGCCTCCTTTCCTTGTGCTCGAAAATTTGGTTATCCATTTTAAACTGCGGCGCAGTAGACGAATACTTTTGGAAAAGGTAATGAATTGAAGTTTATTTACATCAATTACAACTATAAGTATGCTGTCATAGACCAGCAAAATAAGTCAGACCTTAGGTAGATAGAAAAAAACATCATTTATCGTCAACAACTTGAATCGAACCACTAACAACAAAAAGCGTATAAATAATAAAAATTTACATTTTTATTGGAAAACCCTGTATGTACATGTCTGTCACAAATGTGCACGCATTTCTCATCAAACTGTAACAGTATTATCTATTCTAGAAGACAATTGATCATTCAAACGATTCAACCGCAGTAGGTACTACTATGTCCTTTAAAACCACACAAAGACAACAGGAACAGCTGTAAAGCAACAGATACTCTCCGAGCACACCTTTTAAGGATAACATTTTAGAGAAAATTGTAAATCCAAACTAAATTGACGAAACGTAATAAAAAAGCTGGCATCAACAGTCTCTGGGACATTTGCCAAACATTTGCGAGAGTTGGGATCGTAAAAAAAACTTCTTCGTGTTCTCTGGGATTCGAAAGTCAAAATTCTCGCTCAGTAGAATCACCTACTAACGCACTAACCACTAAAGCATAAAAAAAAGACTGATAAGTGTATTAGTTAAGCACAGAACTATTGCCTCCTACAGGGTCAATGAATCAACATTTTTCTCAAGACAATTACTTAAGATTGTGATTTGAAAATAGCCTGATTACTACTTTTTATTTCCGACAATGACGATAAAGGACGTCGTGCAGTTGTTTCCGAGGTCAAAAGAAACGTATGTAAGGGCAATAGTATTTCTGAGGAACTGGTGGCATACGTATTTTCCCAAAGTTCTGGTTGTTCCCATGTAAGAAAAATTGTTTTCCCCCATTATCATTCAAATTCATTGTGCCTTTAAAGAAATCATTTGTGACATGTGCAACTCATCCTAGTCTAATAGCCAATCGATTCCAATTGAAGGTAGATTATCACTATTTGCATTTGAAATTCGCTAATTCAATCAAAATCACACACCGACCCCGCAGGGCAAATCAATTCAGACCCAGCTTGTCTTTAATTAGATTCTCTACTCTACTTGTGTTCCTCGTAGCGTGTCAGCAAAAACACATTTTGTAAATATTATTAATCTGTACACTGAGAGATGAAATTATGCGAAAAAAAACACTTCCTCCGATTGCGCCAAGATTAAAGTGCAATAAAACGATATAAACAAACGAATAACGTTTGCATTCCCTCAATAGCAATGTCAGTGGCATTGGCAGCTTCTTACATTGTCCTCAAAACAGCTTACATAACACAATTGTAAATCAATTTTTATTTTGTTTACAGAGAATGTATATTTGTGCTGTGAGTGGGGGTGGACTGAGGCAACCAGCCAACAGGCACCAGCGCAGTCCTAAATACAAGATGAAAAATGTAAAAACTCACCGTTGTTCGAATTTCTAACGAAATGTAGTGTATCCACGTATCGGAGAATATGGTGCCGTAATCCCTGTATGAAGATCTTATTAAGCCAACAATATCCATTGTGAAAATTCTTTGTTTTAACGTGGAATGTGAAGAAACGACGAAGAAAATGTTTTGCTACAAGGAGTGAGGACTGAGCGACTATCAACTATTTCACATTTTATATCCGAGTGGTGAACTTAGTTATAGCCATGAGCTTCCCTTTTTTTTATCTTTCTCTTTATATGAAATTGACTTCTGATCACTATTTCACAGTTTAATTGGAAAATCCGATTGAAAATTCACGGAAAAAAAATTATAAGGCAACCCTTCGAGTGCACTGGCAGCTGACAAGTATTTTGACGGAACGAATTTCACGAATTGAGTGAACATCTCTGTCGTTCGATACTCGAATGCGACGCATTGAATTCCGGATAACAAATTAGGGGTTGGTTTTTGTTCGTTGGGTATAATTTTACATTTGAATGCATTTATGAAATTTATGAATAATTAATAAGCAATGGAGTTTATATTGAATTGCAATGTCGTCAGCTTACAAGCAAAACTGACACTGCCAAAAGTTGTATTTTGTATTATTGATGGCAAGTATAATAAAAAATCAAGTAGAAAGTTGTGTGCCTATCTGACATTTTGCCTAGAAATATGAAATAAATCCAAGAGAATCGCAATCACATCCTAAAATTACAATCAAAGAAAACAAAAAACTTGTTTTACGTTTTCCCAGGATCTACATTTTTAGTCAGATTTGCTTGTAAGCCGAAGATGTATCCGGTATCCAAATCAGGTGAAAAATTATTGGTTTTGTATAGATTTTCTAATGCTTCTTGAGAATTTTTGAAATTAGATTCACTATCGGTACTTAAAGTCAATTGCATTGCTCTCCACTACTTATTAGTCAGTCATGTCATGTTTACACACTGTAGTGCGCAGTCCTGCATTACTTTACTGAAGTTTAGGGGTGGAGTGAATGAATTGGAGTAGTTGTGTATTGGCGAGCGTGTGAGTAGTTTCGCGTTGCGATTCTTTCCGAAAGAAAATGATGCGATAGAAAAATAAAATACACGTTATAGAAGAATTAGCATGCGTAGCAATTGTATGCTATATTATAATTATAACCCTCGTATATTATAATGAGGAACATTTCAGGTGTGGAATGTGACTACTGCCCCCGATTTTTATAATTTCTTCATGACTGCCGCTCTCTCTTTAACTCTCAATCTTCTCACCCACAAACCACCGACATAGCACACTCATGAGTAACCATCTAAACAGGATCTAATACACTGTTAATTGTGATGAAGGCCGAGTTAAGATCGTCGTAGGCAAGGATTACCCAAAGGAACATTCTAAGACTTTGAGAAGAGGTAGTGCTTACAAACTACATATTTCAGATGCTGGTTGATTTATCTGGACGTGTCAGAAAAAAATATGAAGAATAACTCTTGCTTTTTGCTGTTTCTTTGAGCTGAGAAGGCAATTGAGTAGTAAAGCCCTATCTGAAGAAATAAGGAGATTCTATACAAGACCCTTATAATCCCAGTCCTGCTTTATGGCGCTGAAGCATAGACTCTGTCGAAACTATATGTATATAAAGAATATGACTTCTGAGTTGAAAAAAAAAAAAAAAAATATGCGCTGAACAGACAGAAAAATATGAGATACGATACACTAAATCAGGTGAAAAGACGTTGAGTTAACTAATCGAACTCTCAGTGAATTTGTTGCTACCATATTTTTGTTTAACAAGTTAGTAACGAGCGTATCTAAATAAAAATTATTTCTTTATATTCAGCATTCAATTCATTCACTAAATACAATACTTTACTAAATATCAGCCAATAATTCCGTAAAGCCAGCTTGACACTTTTGCTCAGCAGTTGTTTGGTGTAGAACACTCACAAATCGAAAGAAGATTGCTGGAGTATTTTAGTAAACAAAATAAAAACCGTTTGATCAGACGATAAGAAGTCGTTCTCTTCGGCCTCTGTCCCATATTAATTCGATATCCGCTTTCGAGACGACACATTGTGGAACGAGAAAAAGTATGTACTTCTACCTTCATTATAAAAGCTAAAATTACGGCTGCGGAGGAGTCCCTTAAATCTATTGGAGACATGATCTCCTTAAGGAAGAATCTTTTTCTAACTCTGCAGAGAGCTACACATTCACATAGTATGTGTTCTGCGGTTTCGTCCTCTTCTAAGAGGCGGCAGGTGATATCATCCGTAATTCGTAATCCGTAAGGAAGCTCACAAACCTTCTTACGTCGTTTCTGCCATATTTTAGGATATCAACTACCTTTTTGGAGGGGTTGGACAGCTCTTTTAGCTTGTCTGAGACCTTGGGAGTTATTCCAGTGGAAGATGCGCATGTTGTGTTCCCAACTGTTTAGGCTACATTTAAAGACAGGATCAGATAGTCCGCAAAAAGTTTCAGGTCCAGTGAATAACTCAAAGGAGCCTTTCCTAGCTAGTAGGTCTGCAGTTTCGTTGCCGTCAACCCCTACGTGACCCGGGACAAACCACAATTTTGTTTTATTGCATCGGGCCATGTTTTGTAAACTGTCGAAGCAGCTTAGAACAGATTTGGAACTAATCGAGTGGGAGATCAGTGCTTTAAGAGCCGCTTGGCTGTCGGTGATTATGTTGATAGAGGCACCCTTGATATGATATCGAAATTTTGTAATTAGATCCATACATACCGGCGCCATCTCCTGAATCCATTTTTGATCCGTCGGTATACCATACGATTCCTTTTGGATTAAGCAATGGTCCGCCATTATTCCATGTATCATGGCTTGGGATCTCGATCTCAAACTTTCTACAAAAGTAGAGTGATTTGGGCGTAAAGTCAGAAACCGTGCGGTGCTGAACATATCTAGTTCGGGGCAGTCGGTTAGTAGATCCATATGATCCCTTGCACTATTAACACACGAATTTCGAAGAATAACTGGACTGCGAATTGCCGCTTTTTGATGAATATACACATATAGCGAAGTGAGACCGATTATGGCCTCTATGGCTGTTGTGGGACAGGTATGCATAGTACCTGTGATTCCGAGCAAGCAAACAGAGTTACTCAGCCCAATTATGAATATTCCCGGGAAAATTTTTCTGTCGGATTTTCTTTTTCTCGAGAATTAATTCCTCCTATTCTAAATCAACCGGGAAATAATTTTCACTCTCTTAGGTAATCGAGTAGAGACTTTTGCGTCACCTTGCACTTTCTTGTCCTTCATCCGATCTCTTTGTGTTATGGAGTTTCTGCAATACTTTGTGCGCCTCTTGAAAAAAAGACTCACAGATTTAAAATGCCTGCGTTGTTACTCGGTTCAAAAAGAAGGAACCAAATAAAATCCTGCCAACATCCGGTCACTAAATGATATCCCAGATATACAGTATTGAATGCTTAAATATCTCAAATCAAAATAACAGGCCCCCTCTTCTCGTTATCCAGTTTTTGTCTCTCAATATGTATTGTATTCTCGCCGAAGTTGAAGTTATTTCGCTTTTGGAGAACGTTCGATAGTAGTCTAGCTGAGCTACAAGATACTTAATACGATTATGTGTTTTTATCGACATTCTCCATATTTATCTGGGGTTGCTAGGCAAATTTGATCTTTTGATCTCAAAACAATGTATCAGTATATATGTATGTACCGTCTATTATACGGACTAGTTATTTGCTTACTTGCTCCGTTAGCGGAACTCACCGGTTTCAGATATTAATGAAGCACTGAGCTAAAACTATTTCCGTTTAAGCTGAAAGAGGTCTTGTGAATAAGCACATGCTTCCAATCACGATGGTTATGTTATAATCTACAAGTATAATCTAGAGTTTTACGGAATAGATACAATCATATGCATCATTAAACAAAATTAATGAAGAGATTATACGCCGCTTGTCTTATAGATTATCACTGAGAGAAGAAACACATTTCTGTTGCTTAAGGATCAGTTTTCCTCCATTACACATTTCTATGAAGCACGCTTATAATGACTCACAAGACAAGACCATGTTAACCTAAGTTCTCATCTGTTCCTTGTTTGAAGATAAAACCCGCAAACAATTATGTTTCTCTAATTACATCTGAAAAGCTACCACCTTACCTCCGACCGGCACGCAATAGTCCATGTAGCGACTGTGCACCTGCGCTTATGCACCTACGCCTTACGGCTATCTCACTGCCAATTGGCATCTAAATGCGAGATATTTAGGATAATACACTCTTTTAATTGCACTTGAACTGCATTCGTTTCACACTCTCATTCGCTGCATAGTCAATTCGTGCAAATCGCACAGAATGCATTTAGCGCTGCTGGATAACAACAACTTCCGTGGATGTGATGAGCTCGATGAGCAGGTGCGCGGTCAGATGAACATCTTCGAAATTTATTAGACCGTGGATTTGAGTATTGGGTGCTCAGACATTCTCAATGATGGCTGTTATCTCGCGGATACAGTAAAAGAAATATTTTTATTATCGTCTGCTTAGCAGAAGAACAGTTTATGAGTGAGTTTTACAAGAACAAAATTGTATTTATTTAGTGAAATGCAACTCTCATGGTTATGGTTATGGTCATGGTTACTAGCTGCGTAGGCTGGCAGCAAGCGGAGGTGGTTGTAAATGAGTGTGATTTATCATGTTAATAATTTGATGGCATCTGGAAGTCACATTCATCTTGTTAGAATGCAGTTCAGATTAATTAGTGTGAAGAATTAAGGAGGGAAGAGTTTTGCCATTTATCGAAAGTCTATCTAGGTATGCAATAAGGCAATGTAATTATAAAAACAACTAAAACTATGTATTCCTACCAAATAGCCTACGAAAAATTAAGAGCTCGATATAATCACATCTCCGCTCATCTTCGAAAAAGTGTGATCTATTTTTTTAAATCATTTATACCCAATTGTCTTAGATACTTTATATCTTTATCTTTATATCTTTTACCTATGGTACACAAGGTATACAGGGCTACTGGTAGGGTACCACAGCGCTCTGTGCTGGGACCAGTGCTTTTAAATATTATTTATCCCTGAAGAGACAAAGATTGTAGGGTTTGTTGATGATTGTCATCGTTGTAACTGCTAAACTTCTGGAAGAATGGCTTGCTTTGGCTGGCCTGATACTGGAGAACACAAAACCGAGGCAGTACTCATACGCAGTAGAAAGAAGATATAACAGGCGCACATACCACAATATCTAAGTTATAAATAAAATACATAGGCATCATGATAAGTATCTGTGTGAATGTTGGTTGGTATTCCCACTATTCAAAACGATATACAGTGCGGGGTGGTAAGAATGCCTCCAATAGACATCCTAGCAAACGAACAGCATCACATGTACAGGAACAACACTGAACAAGATGGAACCAATATGGGTGGCGATAATCGACAAATAGTAGAAAAAATGAGAAGTAGGAGGGAGTGACAAGAGCTCTGGAATACCTGTAAAAAACGCACCACACACTTATACCGTAAATACAGCCATGGTTGGAAAGGCGTCATGATGAAGTGGAGTATCAACTTACTCAGATCCTGGCAGGATATGACTGCTTCCGCCTGTACTTTTTCAAGTTCAAAGATAAAAATAGCCCCTACTGCCCACACTGCCAAAGGAAGTACTGACGAGAAAACTCGACGAGCCACCAACATCTGAAAACATGGGATGCAGTTCTACGAACCACCGCACCGGTGATAAAAAGTCTGTGTCTGATGAAAACTTTCGCTCTAACGTGGGGTTGTATAAAACAAGAGCCACAAGAGAAAAATACCAAGGCAAAAGAAGACAGGAGAAATAAATACTTCGCAAGAAGATGCCTCCCACAATCGAAGAGTGGCGCCATCAAAATACCATTTGTATATTCTACAAAAATATAGAGAGACTGATGATTTAAAAACTACCAGTGCTCAGCCTTGTAAGCTAGACTATGAGTCTTATTTAAATTATTACAATGATACTCTGAGAACCATGCACACGAGACTAGACCATCAAATATAGTACACTCTTCTAGTGAAACAATATATGTAAATACATATATTTGCTGGTCTTTAAATTACAAATATTTGGCGCAACAGATTGTGCGATTCTTGATGTTTTTTTCAATTCGAATCTCGAACTTCCTGTTCGGTCTTAAAATTATCCAACACAAATACAAATACAAATTCTTGGCGCAACAGACCGTATGTGGTCCAGGGCCTAGCTTCTCGCGACCATTCGTGTTGTGCGTGTTATATTTTTTCACACAAATGGAAGGGACCTACAGTTTAGAGCCATATCCGAAAGGCAAATTGAGAAGCTTTCTCTTGACAGTTATTACTCTCGGACGTTTGTCAGACATTCGCGAGAGGTGGGACCGTGAAAAATTTGTTGGTGTTCTCTGGGATTCGAACCTCGAACCTCACGCTCAGCGATCCAACGCACTTACCACTTGAGCCACGGCGCCCACTATCCCATTATCCAACACAGTTTTAGGTAAAATCATTTCGTAGCTCATTTCGGAGACCTCGAAGAAGGACACTCTCTAAACTGCCGTAACTATAGACGCATCAGTCTTCTTATTTAGGTTTGACTCCCCTGCCAAATTCGTCCGTTTGCGCACAATGACGATAGAGAATGCACCCTTTTGCAGCAAGGCCAAGGTGAGGGTAAGGCTAATTATATACTATCAACAATAAACTACAACCAACAACCGAATTTTCGAATCCACCCCCGAGGGACGGCGCAGTAGAGGAAAACTATCGAGCTAAGTATAATAGCTATACACGCTTGTTGGTAGAGGCCTAGGTCCACCCCGGACTGTAGCGACACCTTAATATTTACTTCTCCCATTTCTAACAATCGATTTCTTTTATCAAAATGATAATAAATGTCAAAGAAATTGATTCAATTCAGTATGCGGGTACTTTTTGTGAGAAAATATTAGTTGAGACCAAAAGTTTGTTTCGATTTAGCTCGACTTGCCAGTGAACCTTGCAGGCAAGACAAAACTGTTGCTTGGACTTAACCAAGTCAGCGCACTAGGCCTTGCGTAAGACAGCAATTTATAAAATTTTTAGGTTTTCAATTATCTCTCACATTTCGGAATAAAAAAAAAATATTTCTTAATCCTGAATTTTTTTGTCAAAAAAAAATTGTTTTAAAGTGAACAAAATTTAAAGAAAATTGCAAAAAATCATGAATTAGCAAAAAAAAAAACTGTAAGTCGAATGTTTTTTTAATGTTTCTATTTTATTCTACGATTTCAAGCATTTCGGATCGTTTTGCAATCAAAAGATTTCATTTGGTATTCATATGTCTATTCGCTGTATAGTTCTCAAGAACCCATTTAGAAAAAATGTTCGATAGTTAATTGATTTATTCAATACAATTTATGTAGTTGAAAATACAATTGAAGACTTACATAAATAGATAAAGGTGCCATGCCAAAAATTCAAACTACAGAGGAAATCTAAATAAACCAGCTTGATTGAAACTTTTTTTGCTTCGAACTAGTGACCCCTTATGTATGTCGAATAAAAAAAAATTGTTGTGTGGAAGAACAACAAATGAGCTAGAACAATAAAATTTTTTTTGTGTGTGAATCTTAAGATCTGACCGTGATCATTTTTAATGTGAGCCAACCTTTGTTTTGCCATACGTTAGCAAGTGCAATAAGCTTTGGTTTATTCATATTTAGGATTTAGCATTTGTAGGTCGACAAATATCGATAACTTTAGTTTACAGCCACGCCTGCCTTACTACGAAACAAAAAGTTAAAACAACATATTTTCAGTACATTTATTTGATATCGTAAAAAAGCATCCTAAGCGAATTCATATACAATTTATACAATCTATGCACAACCATTTGGGGTCGTTTTCTTATTTTTCTTTATTTTAAAAATCTTTAAAAATTTTTGAAGTAGTAGTAAGAAATGTGTTTTCGACTGAGTTAATTAGATCTTTTTCAATGCACGAAAGGTCTCCCATGTTCGGAAATTGTCACGACTTTCAAATTCTTTTGTTTTAAATGTTAATTTTTCGAAAACTTGATCTGAATCTGAATCTGAAGTCAAAACCTTTTTTTCTGGAAACAAAGGGTATTACAAAACCAGTTAAATACTAATAGCAACATCTCCTTACATTCTTTTTACGGGTTTTATTTGATAAATAAATATCAAAATTTTCGAGAGGTGACTTACGCCCCAAAACTGGTCTTGAAAATAGTGTAGAGTCGCCTAAGTCCACCCGTCTTCACTTATCAGGCCTGTCAGAGAAGAAGTACTGGGAACAGAGTATATCTACTCTATAAAAATTTATTTTAACATCTCCAAATAAATGGCAAATTATGAGCTGATTTGTAGTGTGTTCTCAACGCCACAGCTTCAAAAAAGGAAACAAGTACTGAAAAGCCACAACGTCGAATTTGTTGGTAACTTCACTTTTTATGATTTTTTATTTTATGTATTCTGTAAAAATATTGCTTTAAGCGAATAAACATGTTAATATTATAAATATTTTTAAAAAATTTATAATTGGATTCTGAAATAATCAATGGCAACTATACACAGCCGCTGAATACAGGAAGCTAGCATCTTCCATCTTTCCGTTTTGGTACGGAACACTAAAAATCTTGTTAACTGTTTTTTAATTCATTCTACCTACCTCCCCTAGATTATTGTGCAAGTAGCTGCCTATTCCTTGTCATTCACATAATATGTAATTAATGCTTTCGGAAACGAAGATTTCCTCATAGTATATGCAGGTATCTGAATTTTTAATTTCTAACCTTCTATTATGCTTTAGCAGGAGACAATGTTCTGTCAGAGTTCCCATTATTATATTCATCTGTTTTATTTCCTGTTTAGTTTTAAAATGGTTTTAAAATTGTAGGACTGTAGTTCTTCATTTACTAAGTGCTTTATACATACCTAAGTACATACAGTGAACGCTTGATATAGTGAACATATCTATAGAAAATAATTCAGTATATTGAACACACAATTTATTATTTCAAGTGTAATATACACGGAATGTGCTGTTTTTGTTTAGCTTTAAAACGGTTCAGGTATTTCGTTTTTTATAAATTATTCCTTTTAATCAATATAGGCTCATTTTTTTTAGTAATCGGGCAGAAAAATCTGCTTTCGATGGAATACATATACATATGTACGTATGTATAAACATTCACATTTCGATGGAATTTGCTCGTACATGTTCGCTACAATAAACAATCTCGCGGAGAACATTTTTCTAATTTGAAAGTACATATATATTATATTGCCAATAGATTTCATGCTCTCTTCAAATTAAAATCGCCCTTTTTCCAGAAATTCTGACAGAAGCAAGGGTTGCTCCTCTTCGCTTATGTACATATGTAAATCACTTCAGAATGTCTTAATCAAATACATACTTACAGAATCAAATACAAATGCAAATACACTTGAATCAATAAATACGCAGCGCAAACAAAAATCCAGCTCAAAAATTTTATATGGCAACATTGAATCGAATCTGCCATTTAATTCTGGCTTGTGGCTCCATGGTAGCCAGCGGCAGCGAGTTGTTCTCCCACCGTCCGACCAGCGGCGAAAGTTGCACTCAACTCGCTGTCAACCGTCGCCAACGCAACCAGCCGCGTCGACGGTCGGCCAACCTCAGCCTTCCTGCAATGAGAATCGAGTCAAAAATCTCATTCGTGTTTGAGACGGAGTCGTGTGCAGGTTGTTAGCGCGAGTGTTCATCTCTTCCCCTTTTGCAATACTATATTGAGTGTGAGTTTATCTGACCAAAAAAGGGTGTAACACAAAATAAAAAGAAAAGAAAAACTATTCTCCTTGTGCTTCGCATTTAAAATTCCTCCTCACTAATAAGTTCACGGTAATTAAATGAAAATTGGATTTACCAGTGCGGACAACTACGAGCAACATTTTCCAAATGTAAGTGCAGACATTGATTCCTTCTCACCAACAGAAGAACAGAGTGCGAACCAGAAAAACCAAACGAATTGGTGTACACTTTTGTTAACCGGCTTTTGCGCTTCCTTGTTGTCTATAAAGTAGAACTTCGCTGGGTAAAAGCTAGAGCGAAGCTTAGAATAATTAAAAATTTTACTGAAACATTTGTTCACAAAAGAGGACCATAGTTTTGCTTTATTTTTGTTGGTTTCTTAACTGAAAGAGAGCTAATTCAAGCGCAGCTAAAGAATAAAAAAAAGAAAAAATAAACGAACATGAAGAATAAAGAGGGCATGGACCCTTCCTGTGTGCTGTACCTCGACCTGCGTGTGCGGTGTTCATTTCTTTGCACTCGCACTGGAGGTTCTCTTGAGATTTTCATTTTCAACAAGCGATTAGGTTCTAAAATTAGTTGGAAGAGGGGTGCCTATCCTTAGAAAATAAAAACCGCAAACCCATCCCTAAAAATATCCTGGATTTTAATTTCCCCTTTCGAAAATAACCTCATGCGTGTATGTGTTTTCAATATGTATGTACATACTTGTTTCCAACACGTTGCGTACATATTATTTGGTTGGCGCTGAACAAAAGACGGACAAAAAAAAGGAACTCAACTCAACTCAAGGGTTGCAAAGTCATCCACTCCTCTACCCATTGGAAGCACTATGGCAATAGCACTCGCGGAATCCTTGTTATCAGCGGAGATCCACCCAATTCCGCAATTGCCGGCGTATGCTGTCGCTGTGCTGGCTGGCTTCAGTTGTTTGAGAGAGAACACATTGCTGATAGAGAAAAGGACGAAAGTACTAATTGTAAATCGATATGAGTTCTGTACTTGTGTGCTAAAGTGTTCAGTGCAGGCGATTGAGTGATTTTCGGGGGTGGATTGGACGCGAAATGGTACCGACTGTCTACTGGGCGTAGGGCTGAGGTATTAGTAGCTTCTTCTAAAGCGTATTACTCTTAATGAGTGTGTACGCTCATTTTCAAAATTTCTTGTACTATAAAGGTTTTTAATCAGAAATCAGAATTTAATTGTCTTTCTTTGGGTGTCATTGTGTTTTTTTTTTTTGTCACAGGCTGTTGATGGTATGGATTTTCTTCAGAACTATCGAGTAGATAATAATTTTTGGGCAAAAGAAACAAGAATACTTCATTTCCATGTAGACAATTGCTTCATACATAATCGGTTCTGACGAAGGGTAACAGAATTAAAAAAAAAAATGAACTCTACAAGGAATAAAAAAAGAAATACTATTCCAATATTCCAACTCCAAGTATGTAATTACATACATACATAAGTATTTTTATTAAACACTTTATATTCCAATAACGATACAACTTGCATCTAACGGCAAGAAGTGTTACTAGGTCGTTGTTCTGCAAAAAACATTGATTTTTAAAATCAGATCTGCGTCTTGCCAAAAATGACCAAATTTTGCAGTCTTTCAGTTTTGTCGTTGGGTCTAAAACGGCAATACATATGTATGTACATACATATGCACTTCCAGAAGCCTATCTGGTATGTGTCCTAAGTTTATTGACTCTTATCGCATTCTATTCTAAATGCTCTGTTTTCCTTTGTGGAAGAAAGGCTCTTGAATGTATTCTTTGCTTTATTAGGTGTAAATCCAAGATGTTTTATAGATTCCAATTCTAATAGGGGTCCTAAACTATGTACGTACATATGTATGTGCACTTCGATTTACTTGATTGATATTGACTGAAAAGAGAATGGACAATTTTCTTCCAAATGAAAGTTATGCCAGATGAAAACTTCCATTAACTGCTGGAACTAATATATAACGGTAACACAGTCGTAAACTGCTGTTCTGCAGATTTTCAAACTTTGTGTTTATAACGTGACTAATTTACATATACATATCTCAAGATTTGGTTGTAATTTGTAATTTATTCACAACATTGACGGTATGTACATATTTTTCCATGGATCAATTTCTGAAAATGGGTAAAAGGAAAGGAAATTGAACTGTATGCATAAAGTATATACATATGAAGTATAGAATATGATGGCATACTCCGTGTTTGACTGGTAATGAATGTAACAGACTTGAAGTTTTTTTTTTATTTTTTGTGGACTCCCAGAATAAGATAGAATTTCAAGCAGAATTCTGCATGTCTGAAGACATAGAGCTCAAGTTTTGAATTAATGTGCAAGCAACTTAGTTTTACCTAAGTTTTTTGTGGGCGCCATGGCTCAAGTGGTTAGTCCGTTGGATTACTGAACAGGAGGTTCGGCGTTCGAATCCCAGAAAACACCAAGAAGTTTTTTCAGTGTCCCACATCTCGCGAATGTCTGACAAACATCCGAGAGTAATAACTGTCAAGAGAAAGCTTCTCAAATTTCCTTTCGGATATGGCTCTAAACTGTAGGTCCCTTCCATTTGTATGAAAAAATATAACACGTACAACATGAATGGACGCGAGAAGCTAGGCCCTGAATCACATTCGGTCTGTTGCGCCAAGTATTTGTTTTTTTTTTTTTGTAAATAAGTTTTACCAAATCGCATGTTTAGAAGTTGGGTATTACAATTAAAATGAAGCCATAGATTGTAGTTGGCTTTTAGTTCATCAAAGTTTTGGCTTAAATAGCTCAGGGTGTGTCATAGGAGATAGGCGGAAGAAGTTATGGCTGCACATTAATGCAATATGCGAACATGTAAATCAATTGAAAATTATTCTTTTTTTGTTTTTCGTTAATATAACATATGAACGTTTGGCACAGTATAGGCAATTTATATACTTTTCAAAAGAATGTATTTTATTTTCTCCTCGAAAGCGCGAGTAAACGGAAAATTTCGCTTAGTGTAGAGTACATATTTGGCATTAAATATATTTTAATTATGTAAATATGAATTTTTTTCTTACTTTTCTTTTTACAAACAATGCGTCCCAGTGGATATCGTATTGATCGGAGGTAAAAGTGTTGTATACTTCATTTACAGACAATTCTAAGTTCGTTATTAATTAATTGAAAAAGTACAATATTGTAGTTAACAGATTGCAAGGAATTCTTGACTTCGAATCAAAAATCCGTTTTTTTTTTTTTTTTAATTTGTGTCTTAAAATTTTGATTTATGTATGTATGTATATGTTTTTAATAGCAATTGAATTATTTTTCCAGTGTCTTAGGATAATATAATGTGAAATGAGGCAAAACTATAAGTTTTTTTCAAAACGTAATGAAGTAACTAAAGAGCAAATATTGGTTTTGTGAAATTACGAACTTGAGATTTTAATCAATTCTTGGTATCACTTTTATAGAGAAATTCGAGGAAAAGGGGTCTGCATACAGTACTCGTACCTATATTCGGTTGCAGTCTAAATGGTTGGACGGATTTTTATCTGGTCTTAGTTGGGTCATAATTTAAAGCCAAATAGTGATCCTTCGGGGAATCAAAACTGCAGCCGCCAAAAATAAAAGGCAAATAAAATCTAGCTTCCTTTCATCAAATACAAAACAAATGCAAATATTTGGCGCAACAGACCGCATGTGGTCCAAGTCCTAATTTCTCGCGACGATTCTTGTAGGCGCTTTTATATTCTTGTTTATATTTAGACAGCTGTTATACACTTTCAAAAGTACACAAATTAAAGTGGATACGTGAAGCACTAAAAAGTGAAGTCACGAGACATACATTATGTAGTCAAAGTAATTATGTATGTACCATACATAACGCATGGGGTAGGTCTAATTTAATGTCCGACACTTAAAGTTTGTCGCATCGTTTAAGGACGAATAAACCTATTTTACTATCCTGCTCAGAGTTCTGTAAATATACTCGGTCGAGCCTCCGTCTGTCATTCAACACCCTTTAGCTCTTAAACTATAAATGTTTACACAAGATATGTAAGAAAATGACCCAAAGATAACGTCAGTGTAATTTTCCAAGAAAACATTGTTTTTAGGGGTGGCTCGTAGGAGCAAATGGCGTAGTAGTACACAAAATGATTTTTCTGTATATTTCCGTGGGCATGTGACACATCATTAAAAGGAGCTCTTTAAGTATTTTTTTTCTGAATTTATGATTTAAATGCGAACAGTCCGCACTAAGTGGCTTTCTTCTCAATCTTTAAATTTTTTTACTTAAAAGAAATAAAAATCGCAGTAGTATACGGATTTATACCTGTAAATACAAGGGCCGTTTGGTAAATCAGGGACCAGAGAAGTGTCGCTGAAAGTTTTAAGTTAATCTGGCAAAAAGGATATTTTTCATAGCGTTTGGAGTGAGTAAATGTGTGATTATTATTTTTTAAAATAGTGAATTTTTTGTGCTGCTTAAGCAGTCCATTGCGCCTAGAGAGCGTGCTTTAAAGAAGGCCAAAACGAATCCATTTATTGGGGAAATCATTTTCAGGAATTCGCGTTGCATAATATTCATTAATTGCCTGAAAAAGCGCGATACTGGGAAGTATTGTTCGTCTTTTTTTGATGAATTAATTAAAGAACGACTGCACTTGATAAATGTAGTTTTCTTTTACCGCGTTGCTACAAGATATACAGCATAAATAGCCCATATAAGGCCTAGGGCGTAGCTTCTCTCAACCATTCGTGTTGTGCGTGTTATATTTTTCGCACGAATGAGGAGACCCACGTCCATTGCCATATCGAGAAGGTGTAGTTGAAAGGCTTCTCATTACACTTATTACTCTGGGATGTCTGTCATTTGCGGAAGGTGGGACCGTGAAAAAAAAACTTGTTGGTGTTTTCTGCGTTTCGACCGTTGAAATTTCCGCGATGTGGTCCAACTCACTAAACACTGCGCAACGGCGCCCACAAGTCTCCAATGTCATTGCCAAACTTGTCGAATTACGCTACGAACTGCTTCTCCATCCATTGATGGATTGCTTTTGATATCCCGTTAAGATTTTTCTAGGGAAACATTTTTATTTATTTGTTTGTATATACGAAATAGTAGATTCAGATCTGCTCATAACTCAGTATCGGTACAGGTAATAAAAATGAATGAAAAGATCAGGTTGTCGAATTCAGGATCCTATAAAGTGGTGGTTCAGTTGAACGTATTCTAATAATCCTTGCGACATTAAGCAATCTTTTGCGGAAAATGAGGTCAAAAATTTCGCTTGTCGGAGCTTTGTAACCCCGCGCTATATTTTTCATAATTAATTTTTTGCACCGAATCTGTTTGTTGTGTCAACTTGTTTATGTATGTCGCACGCTTACAAATTTTGAACCCAATGTAATGAAGGAAAAATATAAAAAAAAATTCTGAAAAATGTTTTCCATGGTTCTCGCAGATACTTATGTATATATATGTACATACATACATACATATGTATGTATATCCAGAAACATATTTATAAACTATTGCCATTAACATTCTTGTCCTCATTTTTCTAGACATCTGTAGCCAGGATGAAAATTCAATTTGCAATACACTTTCATCTTGCCACTAAAGCAAGTTCGATATCAAGTAGGTACGCATGTACAACTGCAATTACCTTGCTTCCACGCATTGCGGATAAAAGCAGGTTGTAAATAACAGTTTACGATTGAAGTGGTTAAACATCGATTAACTAAATCGTATTAAGAGTCTTGTTCAGTTGGGACTTTTTTTTATTTTATTTTTCTCTCCTACACACCAACACCTGATGTGGCA
Organism: Blera fallax; assembly: GCA_946965025.1. Taxonomy (NCBI): domain Eukaryota; kingdom Metazoa; phylum Arthropoda; class Insecta; order Diptera; family Syrphidae; genus Blera; species Blera fallax. Next base: position 73,506,029 of record OX337248.1, read on the forward strand.
ATTTTAAGACACAACACTAAATCATTTTAGGTCCCTTTGTTATTTGATTGCCTGTCATCATCTCTTTTCAGTTCTTAATTAGAAAATTATTCACTGTGCGGTGAAGTTAACCAAGTTCTATAAAGTTTGTTGTCTGTGGGACATATGTACATACATACACATTCGAGTATGTCCTCGTTTTATGATCCATTATTTTATTTTTGTTAGCTTCCATGAATGTCCTAAATTCAAAATATCGGTTGTAGACAGTCGTAAGGTTCTGTTATGTTCTGGATGACAGGCAAACTTCTAAAAAAAGTTTGACCATTGACATCGTCGACAAAGTGATTTTGGACGACTTTTTGAACCTACAAGGCGCACCGCCAAATTCTCTAACAACTGATGTGCTATCACCTTATTTAGAGGAAACTTCTTACGGAAACATTCGGGTTTGTTCCACAGCATTTTTGATAACTTTTTTCAAAACTTCTGACGATAAATTCTCCATTTCTTCTCAGATCAGTCTGCTTTAGGGCCGCCAAAGTCTCTTCGTATAGACTCGTAACTTCAAAATACTTCGAAGAAAGAAATTTGAAGCGGTCAAATCGGTCAATTCGGGGACCGGTGCAAATCGTCAAAGGAGTTGATTAAGAGGCCGGGAAACGCTTGCTGCAGAGTTGATACTGTCGGTCGTGCTATGTATGCGGTTTCATCAACTTGCTGAACCACATGCTCTAAGCACATGAGAAAATGTTTTGGCTCTTAGTGCATTACACGTGGATTTTTAGTGTCCCAGAAGCGATAATTTTGCTTTTTCATAGTACTTTTATGGAAATCAACCTCAACGCAGCAGGTCTCCTCAAGGCGAGCGCAGTATTTCCCAATTGGGTAACACACGACCAGGGAATCGACGACGAAATTCACGTTGAGCTAAAATTTCAGTACAAAAAGTTAACAATTATTCCGCGTTCTTGAACAGTTCAGCAATGTTTTTTCGCCACCTTCTATGTATTTGTATGCACACTCCTCGAAAAGGAGTGGTATCTAAAAAGATTCCAATTTGTTTTAATGCTTTGGCTATTAGAATACTACATATTTAACCGGCACCCGACCCGTGCAGGTTTTCCGCCCGGCACCCATCAACTCTTCGGTCCCGCGCAAATTGCTTCCATTACAGTACTTGACCAGTGTTTTTTCTTACATTTATGTACATAAGGAATATCGTCGGATCATAACTCCTCTTTTACATACATTACATATGTACATACATACATATGTATTATATGTAAGTATAAGAATTATTGTTTTAAATTCACAGCAGGGCATAATATTTAGCTTAACTCCACAAACAGACAATAGACAATTTATTGCTTTTGCTAGTCCATGTAACCACATGATGTCATTTCAAGGTTAGTTTATAAACTCTGCGCAAAGCACCACTCTTGTTGAAATATACCCTGCTCTCAAAGTAATCGAGTAGAAAAGTGTAAAACAAAGGTTAGATTGCTAAGTCTACAAGTAACAGACAAATCATTAATATTTCCTAAGAAGTTGTTAATTTCTTGTGTACTGTGATAAGCAATTTTGGTCCTCTATAGAAGCACTGCATTCGATAGAAAAACTACGCACGACAAGAACATACATAATTGATTAGATAAAAATGAAGTGGTTATAAATGGCAATGCGCCACCGATATTTATACAGAGTGATACTCTGAGATATTTATGTATGTTCCGACTAATTAGCTAATTTCCTTCTAAAGCAAGAGAAAAAGTTTTGTTTTGCGCGATATTAAAGAAATCTCTGCCAAATAAGAAGAAAATCGCAGCGCAAAGAACAACAAACTCAACATTTTATCGTCAAAGCCAGAAACATGTTTCGCCTGCTTATCTCCTCCACCCGCTGTTTTTCGAAGAAGCAGCAGCACCCATTACTTCATTTCTTTGACTGCTACCAACGCAAGTACTTGATTCCCTTGATTTTTTTTTTATTATTTTTTTTCTTTCCCTTTTTATTCTTCTCTGTGTGCTCTGTTGTGTTTTTGAAATTCCCAGCGCATATTCCTGGCCTCAGGGAAAAAAAAGAGTACATAGGCACCATGACTTGAATGATTCATGCTCTCGTGTGCATGTGTTCCATTCCTTTTCGCCTTGATATCGTGGCTTAAAAATTTGAGGGGTTGTGCCCGCATAAATTCAAAAAAACAGAAAAAACGACGTTCATAAATGCAATGACCCTTCGAAGCGATATAGGTTTCCATTTCCAGCTCTTCCTTGGACCCTGCGTGACTCATCCATCTCAGCCACACTTATCGCCATCGGATGTGTATAGTACATATCTGGAAATACACTCGATTGTGCGCTGAGAAATTAACATGTTTATACGTTAATGGTCCACCATACGATGGGTATCTCTGTGTCTCAGCAGTCAGTTACAGTTTTTTGACTTCGACTTAACATATATTTGCATATAGAAATGTATACTTTTGATACTAGTATGCAAATCGACTAGAATAAGAAAGTAGCATACAACGGTTTCCGAAAATGAATGCACATCTAGCTTAACCTATTTAATTCTTCTATCTGTCCCTCTCGCTCCGTTGAACTTTGCGCGCACGCGCATTTAAGTACTTATTCAACAAGAATATTAAATATTTCTTAATGATGATGGCCACCATGGAATTGCTTTCAAAGAAAATTATCAATTTGGCGAGGTGAACAGCAAATTTCTTCGCCTCCACGTCGCGCTCAATTATCGAATTATGAATTTGAGTCACAGTTGCGTTTGGAGAAAGAAAAGAGCTGGCTGCTGTGAGCCACAAATCAAAAAGAAAAGAAATTGCTGCTTGCCTGCCTGTGCCAATGGATGGTACATATTTTTATGCTGCTGCAGTAAAAACCACTAGAAAATGCACAGAAAAGTCTGTTTTTGTGCACTGGTTTCAAGCATTTTATATAAATATCTTTTCGTTTGCCAACCAATTCATCTAGTTATTCAACTTTCAACGGCACATCTTGATCTTGAACTGGAAGATCGGTTTATTTTATTTCTTTTTGTCTTATTAAATAGATATCCCCAAAGTGGCAGCCATCTCGAGCGTGCTCAGATACCGGCGATTGGTTTATGTTAGATGCATTTGAATATCTCACATTACGGAGCGTACAAAATTCGGTCTATTGCTGGACCGGGTGCGGGGGACAAAGAGCACAAACGATTTATAACGACGTGTAGATTGTCAGTGAAATTTCGCTTAGCTCGCCTCTATGTTCATAGAGAGAATACAAAAAATTCCGTTTTATCTAACTGGTTTATTTTTATTTTATTTTTTACTTTATTTAGCCAGCAATTTACCTGTGGCCGGTCACTGCTATCATCATTAGCTAAGGCAACACCAAGAGCTATTACTCCAGCATGCATCGCGGTAAAAGCGAAAGAGGAAAAGATGTAGAAGAAGAACTAAGCGAATAAGAAAAAGGCCGCTTTAAGCAATTTAGTCGCATGTTAGACTCAAATGTCTGAATGGAGAACTACTCTTGTGATGTTCCGTTGTTCTTTTGCCGTTGGTGCTGGTTTATGTAGAAGCATTTAGAGCAGTAAGAATGCGCTGTGTATCTATCTAACAGACTTTCTAGCTGTTCACGTCATTCCACAATCCACACAATAGACGAATATTTTTTACACGTATGCGCATCAAGACTCGTTTAATTAGTGTGCTAATTAATTTAGATTTAAATGCGATTTCGATAATTGTATGAAAGTACAGTGCACTCAGGAATATCACATAGACATGCGCTTCAAAAAATACACAGCATGTACACAGTGCTGGGCATGCACTTAATAAATCCATTGACACATCCATTTCCGATCATGATCTACACATCTGACGTCCCGTCGCACAGCAATATCTTTCTGGATTGCGGAGTGGTTACCCTTACCATCTTTGTATGCGCACAATGACACGCACATGGGCTTTGTTATTTCTTTTTTTTTTCGGGAAGAAACAAAGCAGTAAAACAAATCAACTTCCTCTCAGTCACTTGTATTTAGAATAAGAAAAAAACGCGCCTTCGATGCTGAGTGAATACTAAAGAAAGAACGTTTAACAAAATGCGTCTAAATTTAGACAGCAAATATTATCTTGCGACTCATTCGAGACGCTTGTCGACGACGTCTTCAACGACGACGACGACATTGAAGTACTTGAAAGGAAAAAAGCATTACAATCAGCTTTTCGATTGCATAGGAGAGCTGGTGTCCTTTGTTGCGATAAAACGCGCGAGGTATGCATATGCTAATGAGTCCAGCTAGCAAGTTGATGTTCAGTTTACTTTTTGCGCCGGTTGAAGAAGATTCTTCGTAAAATATTGTGCGTGGCTTTTTCTATAAACGATTATGTGTTTATTGAAGTACCTACGGAAAAGATCGAATCGAATCAATTCCAAACGACATAACTTACATATATTTTCTCCTTTCCATTGGGGAGATATACTTATTTTCTAATTAATAATTGTAATTGTAGCTTCGGTGCATTAAGCACGGCTATTAGCATTACTCTTGTGGTTAATACACAAATCGAGTCAGTTATGTTTTACGACGGCAACGATATGGAGTATAATGGAAGTGATTAAATTATTTATTGTCGATGTAAATAAAATAAAGGTGCTGTATGCAATAAATTGACCGTCACATATGGCTTCCTATACCACGGGCACAGAGAGCCAATAAAATAATTTGTCACATTACCGATAACGAATGTGATTAAGAGTCATGAAAAAGTAAATTGATTTTTTGAATAGAAAGTATGAGATTTAAGAAAACGGCAACGCTGGACTGAACGAAAAATATGTGTGTATCTACCATAAGCAAAACATGCACTCAACATGCAAAACATTCCTAAAACAGTATTTCTTCTGTGATAAGAATTTAAAAACAGTTTCAGCATTAGTGCCTGTTTTTCCCCAGTCATATGGTATTTATTGCGATTAGGGAATTTCCGTAAACTGTTAGATTCTTAGTCATTGATTCTGGTCTTCCGACGTGCAAATGCATTTCTCTTTTGAACTTTTACATCTCTCCTTTTACAACCAAACGTCAAAACATAGAATAGGAGTTGCGGGAGGAAAATGGGCGTGTAAATCTTGTCTTAGAATACTTTGGAGAATTTGTTGCAAATATTTGTTCCCAACAGTAAAAGTTTCTTTTTTACGAATATTTTACTGCTTTGCCATCTATAAGCCGTTTTTTACTGTTCTTCGTATGGAAGCGAAACTATCATTTAGACTAGAAATCCATATTCTGCATGACAACAAAGAAGTTAATGTAATAACCTCTATTCTCCAAATCACACGTCTACACAGCCTGTCATATTGTCTAAGTCGCTCGGGGCAACAGTAGCAACAATCGCGACAGAGCAAGACCGTAAAAAAATGTCAATCGCTGACATACGCTGACAACTACATAAATTGTGTCTTCTGTTTTTATGATTAACGGAAAATTAGTGTCGACATGACTTAGAGTGGAGTCATACTTTCTCACAATTTCTAACGTCTCTATTTGTAAATATTTCACTGCTCTGTATTATCTACATGCTTGGGCTTTGTTATTTGCATAAGCTTCTATGTATGTATATAAGTGAATTTTCTGCGCTGTAAGGTCTGGCGGGCTACTGTGGCTTTCTCTGTCGTATTACAATCTGTAGGATGTGTACACATTTGTTAATGCAAAACTGCACCCGTTGACTAAATGTGGAAGTCATCTGCACCCATACCGCCTTATTGAACACGTTAAAGCGCGACATTTGCAGTTTAATTCTATTGTTGAAACCATCGTTAAATTGCTTAATATATTGACTTACTAGCAACTTACACCTATTTGAACTGAGGTCTTTCTAGTGGGGGTATTCTTCTTGGACTTACACATTAGTTTTTAGCTTTTCCCTTTCGGTGTCGAATCATGTTATCCGTGGCTTGCGCTCTGCTCGCTGCTGTCCATCAGAAAGAACTTACTTGCTCTTGATCTGTGAAAACCATATACATTCGAAAGGAAAGTTGCATTGATATTCGAGTAATTGATAGTAATCTCTCTCAGTTGGTATAATTCACAATGCACAACTAATGATAAGCGGTCGGATGTACTCATCCCCTTATTTTACATTACAGCATGTGGTTCTTTACTCTAGCTTAATGAACGGCCCATCGTTAAGGTACCTACGAGTATGTTGTTAAGTAAAACATTTTCAATTTAATTTTACAAACTTGGAGTGCCAAGATTTTTAATTGCTGGGTCTTCGAAAATACCATATTTTTATGATTTAGACTGTTGATGGCTACGGATAAAGACACGTGCTTGCCAACATTTATCTGCATTAGGCTAAGCGTAGTTTTTTTCTGATAATTGTCTTGTTGGCTTAGAAAAAAACTTTTATTGTCATTCTAAAAACTTCCAAAACGATCGCATCAGCTGTCTTCATAACGAGCATAGAAGCTCGCTGGAGAGCCCAACGAAAAAACAATAACCCTGACTTTGGAGTCAGGCAGAAGTTCTAAAAAACAAGAAAACTATTCGTCCTCAACAATTAGTCGTTCCAAGAAGTGGTTCGCAAGCTCATTTAGCTCCTTACGGCGCCTCGAAGATTCAGACTTACACTAGTGAAAATAAAATAATAATTATGGTAGACACGTCGTCTACGGCAGTGCTAAACGTCATACCTGTCAGTTCTACAGACATTCAGTACTAAAAGTCTATAAGTATATTGCATACTTGAACTCGCTATAAAATTCGAAGACTTAACAAAGTTCTTTTGAATATGAACTACATATATAAGTTCGATGTTATCGGCTCGACGCAGTCCGGTTCGTGTCAAATATTGTTTGCTTCTATGTTAAATACGTAATGCTTATGTCACGAGGTAGTTGTTAGGCGTTTATTTCCAATTTGGTTGCATGTATGTAAATATGTATGTACATGCCTATATATGTATGAAATGGAATCAAATGATTTCATTGCATCAAGTTGGTTAAAAATGTCTAGATTAATAGTTTGTCAAAGTGGGTTTTTATGCAATCATTGCACGAAATTCTATGTTACGAACATGGTACAAGAATTGCTTTAGATATCAAAAAGTATACAATTCTCGTAAGAAAAAAGTGTAGAATCATGTTCATGTTTTATTTTTCTTTGATCTTTTAAGCGGTACTATTCAACCCCTTCTCTTGCACGATTTTTTAATATAATACCGAAGAAACAGGCACATTTAAACAACTATACCATGGATTCCCTTCTGTTTTGCTTGTCCTTCTTGTTTTTTCCGTGTAAACAAAGAAGATGAGTATAAAACCGACAAATCCAATGCACCATCCAATATTAAAAGATTGATCATTTCAACTTGTCTGTGCTCATCATTCCAATGACAACAAAAAAAAATGTCAAAGAACGCAACGTTGTTGCGAGAAAAGAAATATTGAATGACAGCCTCTGGGTAACCTTTTTTCACGTATCCAAACATCCATAAGCAATTAGCTTCTCTTTATATAAACATTTGATGGAATTTATCCATATCCACACATCTCAGTGCCGTACCGATGAACGATGAGCGTACTTAAACAGCCGGTACTTGTATGTCTTTAGCAAAGCGCTTAAAAAAAAGAAAATTCATTTAAGGGCATATGAACCTAACCGCCTAGTTGAATCGAACTAATTGATGCCCAAAAACAAAACAAAAAACACGTTGAAGTCATTGTTTACTTTGATACTTATGGTTTCTAAGTCATAGACGGCAGATATTAGCATGCTAGTTTAGGGTTTTATTGCTTAACTACTATTAGCAAATTAATTTGTGGATACTGGTTTTGGAACCGTTTAGCGTCTGTAACCCAGTGGATTCTTGAAGCATAAAATCACCGTTCTCTAAATTTTCAAGTTACCCCATTAAATTTAAGTATCCAATCTACTCCAAAGTGGATCAGACATCTCCGATTCAATATAATAAACTTAAAAAAAGTAACAGTGAAGAAGAAAGTTTAGCTGCGCTGCGGGGACAGATATTAATTATGAATATTAAAACACTTTCTTTCCTAACTAACTAACTGTGCTCTGATGAATGCGATACAGAGATTCAAACTTCATTTTGTTGATTTAATTTATTTTAATGAAATTCATTTTCCCTAAAATTGTGCAACAACGAGCCCTACAACGAAAGCTTTTCATATAACATTTGTAACAAGTCATTAACCGCAAGCTGGCGATCAAGTTCAAATCTGTGGTTTAAGCAGAATACCTAAAACAAAACGAAAAGAAAAAAAAAGTGCAAAGACATTCCTAAATTTCATTTTACAGTCGTAACAATATTCTGACGTTGTCTATCTTTTGTCTTTACAGAGTGTGACCGGCTATCAGCGCGCGAACAGAGTGAAATATTTTTTATTGAGAAGTAATTAATCAAAAGCCACAGAGAGTGATATACACAGATAGAATGAACGGTCAAGGGTACGAGCTGAACGGATCCAATGGTGATATCATTGCACAGAACCAACAGAAGGGTTGGTGGACTATTGGTCTGATCAACGGTCAGCACAAGTACATGACTGCTGAGACGTTCGGCTTCAAATTAAATGCAAATGGCTCCAGTCTAAAGAAGAAGCAGTTGTGGACATTAGAGCCCTCCAATACCGGAGAAAGTGAGTATAATTCATGACAATAACTGTAATAACTGAAAGTTGTTTAATTCGATTGAGTTGCGCGCGGTCTCAATGGATAATAGAAACTTCATCACGATTCTATTGAAATTGCAAAATTTCAGTTAGATAGATAATTGTCCCCCATTGAGCAAGAGTGCGCCCCTCCGGCACACTATAGTGATGCATCTTGCCTTCCGCTTGCGCTTTTGATGATGAAAATGATGGAAAGTAAATTGCCCAATCTGTAGACGATTGCTGTTGCGGATGATGGAACCAAGACTAATGACAAAACAAAAGCGAGTGGGTCAGCAAATAGTAATCGATTTGGCGATTCCACGAATCATAAAGGTTTTTTTTTTCTTCTTCTTTTCGGTGTTTCGGCTTGTGGTGGTCTTCCATTTGTGTATGGTACTTTGCTCTCAAAGGCGAATGACCCAAGAACTGAGGAAGCTAGTAGACATGCGACTAGCAGCACGGTTGCCAGATTGTTTTGATTTACAAAACAGATTCATCCAAGACCATTGATAAATTGCGACATTTATCAAAAATTATATTAACAATGGATATTTGTTTATTTATCTTCAGTTCGTCATTTCTCCGTTGAAGTACATACTTTACAGTCTAGGGGGGGATTTTTTCGTAGGGCTTGCCTTAGAGTTTTGATGTACTAATTTCCATTTGAAAGTAAACTTTTATTTAAAACTTAGTTTTTTTTTTTTAATTTATTTTCTGAAGCTTGCTAGAACATCTGTGAGAGTACTTGTTCCGTAAGCGTTTTTCTACGGAAATCAATCAACTTTTATGACCTCAATGGCATTGATTCACTGTTCTTGTTGTTTACATTCGAATGGTGCAATAAATGATATACTTTTGAATATATTTAAATTTATGGATTTTGCAATACTCTTGCTTAGCTGTAAATTAATTTCAACAGCCTCCAGCCCTTATTTTTTATAGTATAAATGTGTATATCTCTTACATTGTAAAAGGCTATGATCGACCATACCGCAGTAGTAATTGCGGATATTTGGCCTTTATAGCGTTAATGGATATAAACCAATGGCAACATTTACCTGCGGATAACCACATCCACCACCTTTATGATCTCCGCCCGAGAGTAGTTTCTGCTCCGGATATTTATGGCTATTTCTTTTATAGCATTCTTGTGCTCATCCATCGTCTTTGTTCCTAATGCAAGTTAGTCTCCTGTTTATTCTGTTTTTGTTATAACTGGTCCCTGGAAATTTTGTGGTTTTGGTGCTTCAGACGATCGTAACACACAGCCATCATAGACTAGTGATATTACCCATTCCGATGTCTGCATCTCGTCTGCTTCCGATATCCAGGATGCAGTTTAAAGATATGGAGTATGGTATGTTATAAAAGTACATAAAGATAAGAAGACCAAGAAAGAATATGTTGGGTATGGATTTGGGCTTCTTGAGTTTTCTCCAGGATTTGCCAAAGTGGGAAGGTTTGATCGATTATAGACTTTCCTACCCTGAAACCACAGTGTTAGGGTCCAATCAAATTGTTGACGAAGAGTTTGAATCATTCACACGGTATGGCAAATAAGATTTTGTACATGATGTTGAAGAGGCTGATACCTCTGCTGGCGGAATTGAGGGGGTCTGCTTTCTTGTGGATCAGGCAAACTATGCTGAGATTTCATTCATCATGACTACACTTGTCTGGTGTATGCTCTCTACCAATTCATTTTCAACTGTTTTAAATAGCTCGGCTGATAAGCCGTCAGGTTTGGAAGCCTTGGCTATAACTATCCTCACTTCGTTTCGGACAGGTGGACGGAAGTTTTGGCTACCTTCTCTGCCTGATAGGGCGATGTTGGTCTACGTGTGCTTGCTATAGTAACGTCTTGTTGCGTTGACACGTTCTTTTTACATTTGGGGAAAACTTCCAAGTCAGGAGTCCACCAAGTCACTTTGTTGAGATGAGAAAAGAAAAGCGTTGTGATTGCTATAGTGATGCTTCGCCACGCCGCAGTCAATAATCCTGAGTTCGTTGCTAGATGTGAAAGCGTCCTACCAAAGATGTCCTCCTTTTCTACTTTGGCGTTGGATGTCGTGTACCATAAGAAACTACCTTGTTTTGTTGTAAGACTACCTAATTAAATAAGACATTGTGAATTTCCTGCCCGAATTTCTGGACCTATAATGTTGCAGTGAAAGAAATGCTTCTCCTTAAGACAAAAGACCTTTTCTTTACATTATCAAAGCCAATGCGTAACTATGATATTTCTATTGGCTTTGATCTCTACAATGCAAGTACCAAGATCGGGTAATCTTGGGTAGTAATTGGATTACTGAGCGGAAGGTTCGAGGTTCGAATCCAAAAAAACACGAAAAAGTTTGTTCACAGTCCCACCTCTCGCGAATGTCTGACAAACGTCCGAGAGTAATAACTGACAGAGAAATATTCTAAAAAAGCCTTTCGGATGTGAATTTTAACTGTAGGTCCCTTCCATTTGTGTGAAAAAAATATAATACGCACAACACGACTGGTCGTGGGCTTGTGCCACATACGGTCTGTTGTATTTTGTAATTAATGAAAGTGAAAAAGGTTAAGAACTTGCTAACATAAGCCCATCGAATGGATGTTAATGTTTAAGCTACGGCCTAGAATGTGGCCTCACCTAGAAATCGCAACAAAACTGGTCTACGTAAAACATTTTACAGCTGACTAGTATTAGGACAAATTTAGGTAATATTTAGTCTCTGAAATTCCAATGGAACGGTGATAACTGAAGTTAAAAATAATCAAAATTCTTTGCCAGAATCAAGATGAATCCTCACGACTGATTGAAATTAGTTCCAGTGTAGGCATTGCACTAAGAGTCAGAGTATGTCACTTATTTTGTCACAATATTTATAAAAAAAATATTGGTAAAGTGTTGTAACAGCAACAAATATTTAGTATTTTAATCGGTCGTTCAAGCAAGCAATTTCAAATAAGCGTTGCACTTGCACTAATAGAACATCGGCGCACACTACTCGTACATGCTCCAAATGTTTTCTTTCTAAATCTAAACAGTTGTAGTAAAATTAATTGTTTCTTTCAACTCATTCACGAGCTTAATTGCATTGATTTGTTAAAGAGCGACTGTTTTTCAAACTAGATTTAAATAATTGATGATATTCCCTACCAATTATTTTCAAGAAAAATGAAGTCTTCCTTTCGAATCATTAATATTATGTTTTATCGATATGTTTTGCGTAATCTTAATTGCCGTGACATGCTTGAAAACTACTAGCAAGAAATCTTATTTTTAGTGACAGAATCTCTACAGGCTTCCTTGAAGAGAATAAGATGTTTCACTTCGATTAATAGAACATGTAATTGAGTTGCTCGTCATTTAACTCATTAATATTGTCTAATTTGCGTAGTTAATTTGCGAACTAAATATAAATAATTGATGGCTTTGGCTACAAAGTATTAATAAAGGAGTAGAAAAATGAACTCTCCCATTCGAATCATTAATCCTATCTTTTATCGAGATGTTTTGCGTAATCTTAATTGCCGTGATATGCTTGAAAACGACTACTGTTCGAAATAATAATCGTAATTGATGATATTCCCTTCAATGAGACGAGAGCGACCTAATAGTCTTGGATTCTCACTTCTTGCACAACTATTTGTCATGATGTTCTAGTATATTTACTATTCCTTTGGCTGAATTCTGTTTTTACCTAACCCATTAGTTTGAATTCGATCCGCGCCTTTAAATGAGATTCAATGTATTAACCTCAAACGCTCTTCATCACAACATGTGGTCTGGACATGTTATTCCTTAAAATACTTGGGTTCAACAGGATAGCAAGTGACGTCTACTTAATCATCTAGCTAATTGCAGGCGATTCGATCTTTACAGGAAGTAGACATAGAAAAATTGACTTTGAAACAGAAAGGAGTGGCAACCGATTTAGGGAATATTTCTCGAATTAATATCTGCACTCTAGTTGTGGAGTGCCAACCAATTGCTGTATACGTTGTTTTGTGTTCCACACAAGAGTTGTGTCATTTCTTTTTAAGTATCGTGTTACCTTGTATCTTATTACGATCGACATATTCATGGTTTTCTTTCTCTGTTCGCAGGTATTATCTACCTTCGATCTCATCTCAACAAATATCTCTCCGTCGACTCATTTGGTAACGTGCTGTGTGAGACTGATGATCGCGATGCTGGAAGTCGATTTCAGATTAGTATAAGCGAGGATAATACTGGCCGATGGGCTCTGAAAAATGAGTCGCGTGGCTACTTCTTAGGTGGCACACCAGACAAGCTTGTTTGCACAGCAAAAGCCCCATCGAACGGCGAATTCTGGACGGTGCATTTGGCCGCTAGACCTCAAGTGAATTTGCGCTCGATTGGAAGGAAACGGTTCGCACACTTGTCGGAGACACAAGATGAGATTCATGTGGATGCAAACATTCCATGGGGTGAGGACACTCTATTCACCTTGGAGTTTCGTGCCGATGAAGGGGGTCGCTATGCGCTGCATACATGCAACAATAAGTGCGGTTAAATTTCTTTAAAGAAATGCTCTTTAAATATAATTGGTTATTCTTTGTTGCTTTTTTTTCTGAAGGTATTTGAATGCCAATGGAAAACTGCAGGTGCAGTGCAATGATGATTGCTTATTCAGTGCTGAATATCATGGTGGACACTTGGCTCTTCGGGATAAGTAAATAAATAGTTTCGAATCGACAATTGAAATGGTATATCATTATCTCCATTTACAGACAAAGTCAATACCTTTCGCCAATCGGCTCTAAGGCTGTACTCAAGTCTCGCTCGTCAACTGTAACCCGCGATGAACTGTTCTCGTTGGAGGACTCTCTACCACAGGCATCATTTATTGCTGGATTGAATTCTCGTTATGTTTCCGTGAAACAGGGTGTTGATGTCACGGCTAATCAGGATGAGGTTGGCGAGAATGAGACATTCCAATTGGAGTATGATTGGTCGGCACACCGCTGGGCACTACGCACTACACAGGATCGATATTGGTGTTTGTCCACAGGCGGTGGTATTCAAGCCACCGGCAATCGACGTTGTGCTGATGCGCTATTTGAATTGATTTGGCACGGCGATGGGTCTTTATCATTCCGAGCAAATAATGGAAAGTTCTTAGCCACAAAACGATCCGGCCATCTGTTTGCAACCTCGGAGTCCATCGAGGAAATTACAAAATTCTACTTTTATCTTATCAACAGGTGGGCGGACATTAAAGAACTAATCTCATCTCAACTAATCCCTTTCCATTTTGCAGGCCAATTTTAGTGCTTAAATGCGAACAAGGTTTTGTGGGCTACAGAACACCTGGCAATCTGAAACTCGAGTGCAACAAGGCAACTTATGAGACAATTCTCGTTGAACGTGCTCAGAAAGGCCTTGTGCATCTAAAAGCACACAGCGGCAAATACTGGAGAATCGAAGGTGATGGCATTTCTGTTGACTCAGACGTTCCTATTGATGGTTTCTACCTCGAACTCAGGGAGCCAACAAGAATTTGCATTCGGTAAGAACGGAATACATTTGCTGCTAGAATATACTTTATTTAATTACTTTATAGAACCCTTGATGGAAAGTATCTAGGTGCAACCAAAAATGGTGCATTCAAACTGGTCGAAGATGGCACCGATACGGCAACACAGTGGGAATTCTAAACTCAACTCAGCCAATGCCCTTGTCCGAACGAAGTAGAACAGAAAATATTTCGCATATTCGAATTAGAATATCTTTATATATTTAACTAAAGGAATCTTATAATTATAATCATAAATATCATAATAATTACACAAGCATTAGGAAGGATACCCATGCAATAATGAGAACAAAATGATTTCGAAAAAAAAAAAACAAAATACTATTTATATCTCTATTTTATATATTTTTATACAAGAAAAAAAAACATCCGCACAACAGATATATTAAGAGAATAACGAAAAAAATAATAAAAAAAATAGTATTTTATACATTTATACAATTAAATTATATAAAGCACTAGGACACTCAAACACTACTACTCCATTGCCAAAAACTGAGAGTAGACTGATGGACACTCATCCAATAACCTTTTTCTTTTAAATGTTTGTTCTTTTCTAAAATCAAAAATATCTGTCTAGCGTTTTATTTGAAAGTTCTATTAAAAAAAAACTCAAGATTCTTAAAATGCATGCAAAATATTTAAACTACAGTTTTGTGGAAATAATTCTTTTTATTATAAACAAAATGTATTTATAAATATCCATTGAAGTGGGAAAAATTTTAAATTAAAATTTAAGAAAAAATCAATTACGTAAGGCGATAAATTGTTTTAATTGCATAGACGGTCTTTTATACCGCCGTTTTTTTTTTCTCTTAAATGCGTCGAAATATTTTTTAACTACTCACACACATTATATTCCTATAAAATTAAAGACGAAAAAATAAATTAAATAAACTTTAAGGTAGAAAAAAAAAAAAACTTTTAATCGCTTTATATCATCTTTTTTTTTTATTTGTTTGTGTATATTTTAACTTTAAATGAACATTTTTATTTTCTTATGTTATTTATATATGACGTGCAAACTCTCTTCTCACTGGAAATTATTTAAAAAAAAGTTATTATCAGAATTTTATTAATTATGTCGATTTTTCTGCAAAAAGACAAAAAGAAATTAATTTATATAAACATTAAGATAATTGATATCAATAAAATAAAAATACTTATTGTATAATTATCCCAAAGGATGTTTTTACTTATTTAATTCGTAGGAGTCCAGGCGCAGGTGACTAAAGCTTTAAAAAATTGTCTAAACTGATTTTCCAGGTCATAAATTCAACGGCAAGATAGTTTCAAAAAAGATAGTTGCATTTATCTTCTAATATTAACCGTTTTTCTCATTTCTCATATTTATTGCATTGCTGCTGCTGAGCTTATATTGTCACGTAAGGGGGTGAGGGGATACACTTCGGATATTTTATTTGGCAGACATAATATTTCATTCTGTCGGAATAGGTTTTTTTTAGTTTATTTTACCTACATATGTATGTATGTATATGCGATCGAATCTTCACATTGATTTTCAACGTTCTAAATTCCGTCATTGTTCCTGCGTTCAGTGACAGCTCATCAAATAATTTAGATCCTTGTGCTCTCCGCCTTTGACGTGTTTTTAAATGTAGGTCTAAAATGCATTTTATTCCTTAGACCTTAGGGCTGATTTTCATTCACGAAGAATACACAATTTTGTAGACATTCTAGTAGACATCCCGACCAGGAAAACGTAGAAATGTACTACGTGCTCTCACCGTTAAAAGAGTGGCAGATTATCTACACAACGGTATTAAGGGATTACAAGATACTCAGACAACGTAGTACAGCGTTACAGGTAAGTTTTAACAATCGTGTATATTCATTCGTTTTTGGTTAAAATATTATTGCCTGTTTAGACCACCATAAAGTAGTCTAAATCATTGAAAATCAGTACACGATTCGTTAGTATCGTGTTTGGCCGAGCGCCAAGGTTCTTACGATCATTCCTGTTGTGCGTGCAACATTTTTTCGCGCAAATGGAATCGACCTACAGTTTAAAGCCATGTTTTCTGGGATCCGAAAGAGTTTTTCTATCAAGGAATGCTCTGTTAAGGTCCCAAATGCCGCGACAAAAGATAAGTGCTGCTATAAAAGTCCATCCATAGCTGATTCTATAAATTTTCTTATTTTAAGAAGGAAACCCCCTGTTTTTGTCAGCTTCTTATTTTTTTCTTTTTCGTTTTATTTAACATGCTTTTACAATTTTTTATTTTCCGGATTATTAAAAAATGGTGCTTGGTTTATTGCATAGGACTCAGGGCGTGAGTATAAACATTCTTATCTTCAGAAAGACCACGTTTGATGACATGAGGAATCTTTTTGGGAACCATACTGTTAAATAAAAACAAAAAAAAAAAAAACATTTCATTTAGGAGCACTGTGAGGGTAACTTAAAAATCTTACGTAATGCACTCAATTATGGGACAGACCGAAACGCAAAGTGTACAACCAGTACAATCATCGTTTACATGAGGAATATGAGTCTCTGCATCAAATTCAATTGCTTGGTAACCTGAATCAGCACATGTCATGTAACATTTGCCACAGTTGATGCATAAATCCTGCAAAGTTTCCATTAATATATGTCCTTACGTCCAACAAAAACCCTACTTACATCATCAATCAAGGCAACGACTTGTGACTTGTTATCCAAACTCTTATACGAACCGATATGCTTCAAAGAAAGACCTATGATATCTTCAACTCTTGGTGCAGGATTAATACCCTTGTTGGTAATGATGTCTGTGTCCGTGTCACCTAACTTCCACATTGGACCATTTTCACTACGTAACTTTTGCATAACTTCCTCTCGCTTTTTTTTGTACGGTCCTAGGAAACCAATGGTCTACAAAATTAGATTAGATGAAGAATATACCATCTTTAAAATGCGAGACAAAGTCTTACCTTATTACCCTCACCCGTCAGGTGGAGTACAGGTTTTCCTTTTTGATGTTTTGTAACCGGGGGTGATTGACCATCCCAAAATTGAGAATTTTTCGGTGGTGGATTTGACTTTAAGTAAAGCAAAGCCTTTAGTCCAGTACAGTAGTCCTCAATCAGAGTAAAGTCTTGATTTTGAATAGATGAACACACTTGTAAGACACTAGCGCCACAATGTAAGAACTGCAAGGCAACTTCAGCAGAGTCAATACCACCAATTCCTAGAATACCGAAGCCAGGAATTTTTTCGGCAATTGCAGAAATTGCTCTCAATGCCATAGGCCGTGTTGCATTTCCAGAAACTCCACCATATGTTGTCCTTTTATCAGCACCCACAGCTGGCCATGGAGTAGCATCAGCCTTAAGACTCATAAGTCCTTGAACGGTATTGATGGCAGCAACACCATCGGCATTTCCTCTATTAGCTGCCATTGCAATCGATACTATATCCGTAATGTTTGGAGTGAGCTTAACAAAGAATGGAATTTTAGCAGCCTTCCTAACCCATTTGGAAATGTTCTCCACAAGAATCGGATCCTGTCCACAGGCTAGTCCCATACCAGATTCACCCATACCATGGGGACATGATAAATTTAACTCGAGAGCATCCGATCCACAAGCCTCCGCCTTTTGAGCCATTTCAGTCCAGTCAGCTTCGTTATAAGAGCACATAATACTGGCAATCACAATCTTCTCGGGAAAATCTTTTTTTAACTCAGTGATAACCCTGAACCAGTATTCTGCACGCTTTTCCGAAATCAATTCAATATTTAGGAATGAGCCTTGTTGTGGTCCATAGTTATAGCCAGAGGTTACACCCCGAACAATTCTAGGTGAAACGTTAGTCACCAAGTCCTTGTCCAAACCAAATGTCTTTGTGACAACAAATCCCCAACCCTGTTCGAAGGCCCTGCGAATCATAGCAGCGCTTGTGGTTGGTGGAGCTGATGCTAAGCCGAATGGATTCTGAAATTTAAGACCACACATCTCCACAGAGATGTCGACCAGATCAATGTCGGTGTAGAAGAGTGGTAACTCCGGAGGAGTTGTCAGTGGGAGACCCTAGTTAAAATATTTATAAAGTGAAAGATAGTTCTGGGTTGGTTATTATAAAATACGTACCTGTAAGTGGCAGTGCATATGCCAAGCGGCAGTCTTACCATCGTTAACGGACTCAACGGTGGTGTTGGCGACGCCAGCCAAATCCCCACCACAGAAGACGTTTTCAAGAGAGCTCTGCATAGTGGAGGGATTAAGTATGGGAAGGTTCCATCTATCCAATTCCAAGGGACTCAATGCATTGATTACTAGAAGTTGTAATGAAGTATAAGTTGATGAACAAGCATATGAATGTGACTTATTATACCATCTGACTCATAAAGACCAGATCCGAAGGCTGAGATGATGAAATTAGCCTTCAGTCTTGTAGTCTGCTCTTTGTCTTCAATCCACACATCGTTCTCATCTTGTTCAGTGCGACAGAACTCCATTCCAGCTATCTAAAGACGTGATTAAATATTTTATTGATTCGTTGTAGATTAGCCCAAAATTAGATTAGCTGCCACTCACCTTATTATCCTTAATAATAACTCCTGTAGGAGAAAGATATGGTATAAACTCGCATTTTTCCTCTCTTGCCAGATCCACCTCTTCCGGCACGGCTCGAATACCTGATGTACCCTTGCGAAAAACCACAAAAACTCGTTTAGCACCGCAACGCAATGCCGATGTTGCACAATCGAAAGCTGTATCACCAGCGCCTAAGACTATAACATTGCCGCTAATTTTAGGCAAAGCTTGGCTGGCTTTGCATCCACACAGTCCGGGTTTACTACCGCAAGCTACAAGTGGAAGGAAACTCTTTGAAGTGTAAAATCCTTTTGATTCATCAAGATCCTTAAACATGGGATCGAGCTTGGGTTCTGGCAATCCTATGCCTAGAAAAACTGCATCAACACCTGATTTTAAAAGACCCTAAAAATAAAAATGGAAAATTCTAGGATTCTTCTATCAATTCTAGTTTATTACGAGTGACTTACATTAACTGTGATATCAATGATAGATAGAGACCGCCCAGTCTCGAATTTAACACCTAAATCCTTGACTAGTTGAATTTCAAAATTCACGACCTCAACCGGAAGGCGATATTGAGGTATTTCAGATGAGCTGTAATTAAAAATAAATAAATATAAAACGGTTTAATTAACTACGAAACTAGAACCAACCTTAAGCCGCCAAGATAAGTACGCTTTTCATAGATTGTTATATCCTTATATCCTAGTCGTCCTAAGAATGTAGCACAGGACAACGAAGCTGGGCCTCCCCCTAATAAAACAATTTTTTTGTTCGGGTTCGTCAATGGCTTCTGGCCTGGAGGAACAATCTGTTTTACGCCCATTTGCTTGAACACATCTGTAGCATAATGCTGCAAGCCACCGATGTTGATAGGTCCCTCTTCGGATGCCTGCAAATTGCAACCACCCACACAGAGATCGCTGGTAGGGCAAACCATGCCACACGTCAGTCCAAGCGGATTGTCAGAAAAGATTGCTTTGGCAGCACCATAGTAGTTCTATAAAAGATAGGGAATTCAATTATGCTCATTGTAAAAATACATTTACATTACCTTGTTGGCAATACTTGTAATGAAACTTTTGATGTCCAATTGCGTGGGGCAAGATTTTTGACAAGGAGCATCTGCACATTTAAGGCATCTCGCAGCTTCTTTTAGAGCCGCGCGTTCTGATAGGGTGGTATGCTTTATATCTTCGAAGTTGTTCTCTAGTTTAAGGGGTGCCTAAAAGTAGATTGAACAGATTGTTCCATTTGCTACATGCTATTCCACAAATTGAATGTTATTTTAAACTTACCGTACAAGTATGATCCACATTTCTTTTCCAGTTTTTCTTAATAACCTTGGTTTTACTGGTTGGAACGAGAGAGCATTTGCTTTTAACACGTGGATTCAGACTCAACAAATTCTAAAAATGTGAAGCAAGTCTTAAAATTGATTTAAACTTGGTCTGCAGAAGTGAAACCTACCTCTATGTCGGGAAGATCCTTGCTCAGCAATGCTGGTTGACTCATGTTAAATACAATTGATTTCTATCTGTAATGAATCAATAAATAAAGTTTCTTGCCTAGATTGGTGAAAAATATTTTCATGATAAAGTATATAGTAGCTAGTCAGTTTTTAAACAAAGGAAATCTAATTTTTAAAAAGCCATAAGAAACATGGTTGCAAATGCATTCGTCGTCATCAAACAACTGCAATAACAATGCATTCCCCCCACAGCATTAGCATGCGTGCGAGTACTACAATTATACGTTCTCGAGGCACCTTATCGACGGTTTGGAATATTAGACAGCGATGAATTACTCATCCAAACTCAATCCAAACCTAACAACACAAAATACATACGTATGTATGTATAGACAAGCCTGAGTCAGAACAAGTCATATGTAATTCTACTGTAGTTCTTTTGGCTGTGGCAGCGGTAAAAGGCTGCAGTGTTGTCTTGCACTTATCGTGCAACTCCTTATCGTTGATAACCTTCGAATGGAGGTCTAAAACCATTTAGAAAATAGATTTCCATTTTAGATTAGTTCAAAACATCGACTGATAAGCGATAACGACTTTTTAATCGCAGCGACAAAAAATTGCATGTATACCTCTTATACATCGCTCACATATGTACATATATACATACATATATGTATCTCTCTAGTGTAGGTACGAGTTTAAGTCCTTTTCATTTTCCAATTGATAATCCTTGCATATGGACAACCTTTCCAGACAAGAATTGTCGTTTGCAAAAAACGCATTTTGCATCATTTCCTTCTACGTTTGGCCTTATTTCCATTACGGCCAAAAATGTCAAATTTTGTTTCTGGCTTTGTTTCGTAGAGGGTTATTCCACGTCACACTTTCTTTCTATATTCAAATACATATGTACATACATATTTACTTATGAGGAATTGAATCGGTGAAACAAAATTCGCATTAAACGAGGCCGTTATAACCAACGCTATAACAAGACTATTTATTTTGAAAAATATAATTAACTGCGTAAACAAAATCTTTCATTGAAAAATTATTTCATTTCTTTTAGTAATCCGAATACTATCGATTCGGGGAATCCCCTAATGTCTTAAAAAAATCCGCTAATAATGCAACCGAAACTTGCACGCGATTGTTATTGAATGTGTTATTTTGCCATAAATATCGTGTACATACATACGACTATGTACATATGTATGTATATTTTTATTACTTCATTGTTTTTATGCCCGAAAATAAGATGACAGTAATCCGAAAATTTTGTAGTCCGAACATGTCTGGAGACAATGTCCCCTGTTTCGTCAAGGTTACAATTTCACACCACCGTTAACTAGTGCAGAATTCTAAGCTTTAATAAAATCGGAATAAAGTACCATAGACTCTTAAAGAGATAAAATATTCTAATTTTATGAGTATAGACCGCATATCAAGGATAAGGGGTTGAATAACGAGATCGACCGAATTAATTTGCCGATTAGAGATGAAGATATCCCTGCATTGATTAAACTATAAACAAATCGAAGGGGATTGCAGCCTACTTGTTAAGGTGATCAGTTCCACTTGAATCTACTTTCATTCAAAATGATGTTCTTTAACTTTATCTAATTCCGCACCATTGAAATATCAGTAATTCCGTGTCTAATTATAATGTAGGTACCTACAACAAGTGGCAACACGCGGCACACGTTCTATCTCTTAACTCGATTGGACTCTTATCAGATAAGTGATAATTCTATTAAAAAAAAATTATGTGAAACGATAGCAGCTTAATTTTCCTTCGGTCGTTATGTAACAAAAACTATTATGACTCGTAGCAAACCTTAAAGAACAGTATCTGTTCGAATTCTACGGAATACTAATAGGGGCACCAGTAAAGAGTTAGGAACCAACCACTTTCCCAGATTATTTCACAAACACTGCCTCTGTAAATTAATAGTTACCTCCCAAGATAACATAGCATAAACATTTAATATAGCGGCTACTATGTATCCATGTATGTTAAATACGTTATCGCCACTAAGTACTTCCTTGTCGCATAAGACACTGTTACCACCTTCTCTTATCGGCATACATAGTTAGAATACAATTATAAACTAAAAGACACATTTTGTGACCCCACTGTTAGTGTACCGCTGACACTGCCTTTGTAATCTGGTTAAGTGAACAGCATATACTCGTACTTGTTTACATGGAAGTGTGTTAAAAGACGCAATTAACAATTTCTGATTAAGCACTTGAATTTCCGCAAAATTGCCACCAAAATAGACATAGTATCTGGCTCGTAGTGATCGTTGTAGCAGGCCCCCAATGAACACGAGCTTTTAAATTGTGTACCACTTATCAGTCAAGGCTAGGAATTTTAAATGCTCCAAGACAGATTGTCTATCAACTTATGGAAACAAGTTCATCAACTTTTTCATAATCTTTTCTGCTGGGGCAGGCTACGGGCATAGTTTACAAATTTGGGTCATATACTTGTGTATATGTGTTGTTAATTAATAGAGAGTGTAGTCTTTATCAATTCCATTAATACTTTGTTAGGCGATACGTGCAAAATACAAATTTTATTTTAGAACGATGCAAACAAAGGGACTTAAGTATGCGCCGTAACTTGTTTTTTTATTTCACGTTTGAATAATATCTTGACAATGCACAAACTTTTATGCAAACTAAAACACAAAAAAAAAATAAATAAATAGCTTAACTCGTTTTTTTTTTTTTTGCTCTCTCTGACCTTATGTAGTAAGTTGATGACAAGTTGATTAAGGCAGGAATACTGTCCGACCTTACACTTTATAACAGAATAAACAAAGTATGGTCTTCGCACTGGAAGAGCCGAACCTAAACTGAAATAATTAACAAAACGTCTGAACAAGTTGAAAACATGCACTCAGCTCTTTAGTATCTTATCTCTTCTCTGGATGACGTAGTTAATTAATTATTGAGTTGAATTATGGTAATAGAAAGAGAGCACAATGCAGTGATTGTTCAGAATTTGATTGGTAAGTCGTTCAGTGAATTTTATTTATCTAGCTTCGAGTTAGTAATGTGCAATTTGAATTATTGAGGACACTAAGATTGATAGCCAATAATCACAGTCTTTGAACTGGTTAGTTTTTTTCCTCGCTGAAGTTTTTCGGTTTTATAACGGGAATGAGTATTTATTGCACAATTATACATCTATTTTTGGAGAACAAAATATGGATACAGTTGTGGTCAATGAAATAGAGCCACTATCAACTACTGCAAAAATTGCTTTAGAAAAATTATTTAAATTGAAGAAACAACAAAAGCAAAATAACTTTCATGTATTTTGATAAATTCAAAAATCTCGTTTAAATACGGATCTGAAAATAAAAAAAAAAAAAATCTAAGTTAAGACGACGATTTGAGTGGTCAATAAAATAGAGCCCGTTTACTTTTTATGAGAAAAAAAAAAGAAATTAAAGAAAATCTATTGAATTTTTCTATGTTTCAGAATATGACGTTGCCGAAATATTGACGTTGCCGCAATATTGCATATGACCATTCTTCTTGAATAACTTCTCTAAAGCCCGTATGACACTACATTTTTTTCTCATTTTTAATGCATTAAATCATGTTTGAGTGTCAGCCTTGCATAAAAGAGACAACACGATTTTTTAAGAAAAGGAAAGCAATTATTTTGCAGAAAAATAATAAACTGTCAGCTTTTGTTTTTGTATTGAGCCGAACAGAATCACAAACGGCAAAAATTAATTGGGAATTTAGGTTTTTGTTTTTCTTTGAACATTTCCAAAACGGTTGCAATTAATAAATTTATATTTAAAACACACAAAATAAGTACATCTGGATCCATTTCGCAAATTCAAAACAATTTAGTTTTGCAATGAACCAATTTAATGCAGAAATGTCAAAAAACAAGCTGCCAGCGGCTGAAAAATTTAGTTTGGGTTACATTTTTAATGCATTTTTTCTGACATTTTCACATTTATTAGGTTAGTGTGTACGCACTCACACTTAATGGAAATTTCAGTAGTGAATTTTTCGTACTGCTCTAATTTCATTTTCAGAGCATTAAAAATGAGAAAAAAATGTAGTGTCATACGGGCTTAAGCTAGGCCAAATTTTCTACTTTATGCACAGCCAATCTCTTCTTAAGGTCTTCCCACAAATTGTCTATCAGATTTATGTCCGGAGATTGAGCAGGCTACAGCAAAGCACTTAAATTTCTAACTTCTAGCCTTTCTGGAGGTATGCTTATGATCATTGTCCTGTTAAAAAATCCATCATAAGGGCATGTTTTCTTCGGCATATGGCAGCAAAACGTTTTCGAGAATGTGAACATACTCATGTTGCAACATATTTTGCTTTATTCAGTATATCGGACCACTTCCATGCCATGAAAAACATGACCACAAGTTAATGTTTGCGTGTGCATATTTTAAGGTTTTTGTTTGACATACTTTGGAGAGAGTTTAGTATTTGGTGGTCCAGGTATCAAACTTTTACCATGATTACCAAATAAATTTATTTTTTCTTTCATAACTCCAAAGTATATTTCTCCATTTTGTCCGAGTTTTCTCCATTTTCCGCGCCTGTCCAGTCTTAATGCCTCGTAGCGAAATTCAAGCGGTTCTCTGTATTTCGTTTACGTGGAGGTGAACCCTGACTTTCAGATTACAGTCTTATAATCGTCGTCGAAGATTTTGTGTAGTTATTCCTAACTTTAAATCCATTTTAATATCTTAAGAAGACATAAATGGATCTGATTTAGCAGTACGAACAATCGTTCGGTCTTTCTGCAAGGTTCAATGACCAAACTTTTTAGCGAAGTAAATGCTAATATTACTCGTCATATTATTCTGAAACAATAAATTAATTCAAACCTCTTTTGTGTGTTCAAATCAGCTTCAATAGGCAGTGGCTCTATTTCATTGACCAGCTTAAAATGACACTTTAACTCACAAATGGTATTGTTTGCAAGAAATACAACAAATTTAACGGTTCTTTTCTGTCCTTGCAACAACAGCAATTTAAAAGTTAGATGACAGCATTACGAAACAGAAATATATTTAAGAACAAGCTCCTTTTCGCTTTAAGATGGCACTGGCTCTATTTCATTGGCCACCACTGTATTTACATATTTCTTTAAAGTCAGCAAATGGAAATATTTCTTAGTGCTGTTCACCGGTATTTTCTAATTCTTATTTTTATTTGTTTTTTATTTTGTGAAAAACCAAACTATGAAACCGTATTTTTGGACTGAAATAAATGAGTTGTTGTAAATTTAAGGATTCAGTTTGCAAACAAAATTAATTCAATTAAATCATCAATTTATTGATTACAACAACTAAAAAAGGAATTGAGGGAACGAGTTATAATTCCAATATCTGTATCTTCATATTGGACTTATGTACAAACAGTGTAGGAAAACTAATTAGAAACACAAACTTTCTATACGGAAAGTTGCTTACCTTAATTTTAAAAAAATAAGTAATAGAAAAATTGATACTGCACATCACAGTAATATACTTCTATTTACATTTAAAAATAAAGAATTATACCATAAATAGAAACATATTCGAAAAAAAAGTAAAGTATAGTCTATTTTTGTGTGGAATTATAATTAGAAACGCCAAATTTAAAAATAATAACATTTCAAAATAAAGAAAAAAAAAATTCAATTTTACACTGCAGTTCCCATTTTTCAATAAGTAAAACCTAATAGTTTCTCGGATTTCCCCTATTAGCAATAACAGCTTAATAGCGTCTTGGTATACTAGCTACCAAATCTTGACATCGTTTAAAAGCTTAAAAGCTCCTCCAAGCTTGTTCTATGTTTTTGAACAATTTATTTGAATATTTTGAGGTTTTTGAACCCAAACTTGTCTCAACATCAGCCCACAAGTTCTCAATGGGATCAAGGTCGGGACTTTGTGCTGGCCAGCTAAGGACGCTTATTTTTCCTCCTCAAACCAACACTTTCCAATGTACGAAACTGGCAATTGGTCAAAAGCGTATGGCTCCATGACATTTGCCAATATGTCTTTATACATATGTTGATCCATTCGGCCATCGATGCGCACAATAGGACCATCACCGTACCGGGAAAAGGCTAACCAAACGATAGCGTTTCCACCACCATGCTTGATCGCTTTGATGGTGGATTTGGGATCGAGTTCATTATTTACTGGTTGCCTTACATATCCAAACATGTTGAATTTTGATTCATAGCTCCAGAAAACTTTTTCCAAAATGTAAAGGATTTTCTGCATGCTCCCTGGCAAATTCCAACCGATGTTTCAAATTTTTTTTTGGAAACATGCGGCGCTTTGCGTGGAATGCACCCCCGCAGACCTGCTTCTAACAATCTGTTCCCGATGGTCCTACGTGCAATTTGTGCATTTAGTTGACACGACACGACACAGCTGAGTGAATGTCCTTGCTGGTGAAAAAAGTATCCACCTTACTTAGTCAAAAAAAAAGCCTGTCCTCTTTGGTCGTTTTTCTTTCTCACCCCTTCGCTTTCTTTTGGGGTTTACTGTACCTCCTGGGTCGTTTAAAAGGACAATATAACCGCACCATACACCATTTTTTTTGGAGCATAGCAAATCGTTGGCGACGGTATCCA
Organism: Blera fallax; assembly: GCA_946965025.1. Taxonomy (NCBI): domain Eukaryota; kingdom Metazoa; phylum Arthropoda; class Insecta; order Diptera; family Syrphidae; genus Blera; species Blera fallax. The sequence goes on from OX337248.1 coordinate 73,532,897, forward strand.
TAGAAGCTGGCAGTACTTGTGAATGATTAGCTGTCTTAACTCTGGTGTGCAACTCTTTTTTCCCATTTTGTTAAACTAGATAATTCAAGCTCTCAACTACACCAGTTTGTTTTGTAAAATATTCTCTCGTGAACACATTTCAGTGAGCGAAAAAATTCCATAAAAACTAGAAAAATGTATTTCGATGAGATGAAACCAATCCACATATATTGACATCTGCCGAAAAAGTTATATGTACATATGAGATGGCCCCAAGGTAATCAATTTCACCCAAAGTACAATATATAACACAAACTTGGTTTAACGAACACCAAGCACTCAGGGTTTTGTTAATGATAGCAATTTATATAACTTTTATCGTATAATATTGACATTCTCTATTAAGAGTGTCAATGACAGCTGGATTGACTCCCACGATTTTTACGATATTATCAGTAAAATAAATCGATGAGCGCAACACATCATGAATAATAAAATCATTTCCTCCATCAGAGACTCCAGACATGAACAGCACAAATTTTATTCAAGTGATGTCTTAAGTACTAAACATCTTTCAATTCATCCTAAAATTTTTGGCAGAAACGAATGAATAAATGGCATTTCAAACTGGAAAATTAAAGATGAACCAGACGTTCTTTTTGTGAAACTCGAAAAATCAACTATCAAACCAAGAGACCGAAATCACTGTAAAAACCAATAAACCTCATAAGACGACGTGGTCGAAAAAAGTTTTTCATTACAATATACGTAAGCAGAGTTAGAGGCAGTTAAGATCCTGAACTAGTTAAACTGCCCAAATGAGATATAAAATATATAGTAACTAGATTTTCTATCCTGAAATGCATTCTCCACATGCTCTCCTTTCTACGAATCGTTTCCTTCAGCTAAGGAGAAATATTGACAACAAAGTCATACTTCAGACCGCAATCATATAGATCCGTGTACAAACGTAAAATCTGTCTTCTTCTTGTCTAAGAAGGGTTCCTTGTCTCTGTATTCACTTAGTCATAAGGACGTGCTTACAGTCGCTCGTACTGAATGGACATGTGCATTATTCTATACTTATACTACCTGAGACAATGTAGCCTTCCATCCTCTGCTGCTTCCTTAGTGTTTGAAACGAAGGTTTCGTCTTCCTTGTCGTATCGAACCTCGGGGCTGGAGATTCTTTTGACTAAGCTTTGTTGTCCATGCATATTGGCCTGTTGGACTGTATTCATTTCTCAATACAGTTTGCAGATTTCGCGGTTCTATCTTCTATACGCATTCAGGAAGAAGAAACCCTCAATATCTGCTCTGCTAATCTGCTTATCATTCAGCACTCGGGGTAACACAGCAGAACTAAGAACTAAGTAGTCATTTGTGAAATTGATACTGACTCCTAGATAGAAGAACTATTTTACTGCTTCTGAGTTGTTACCAGCAGCGATATTGATGATGATGCATTGTTTGTTGATAACTGGAAAGTAGATTGAAGGAAAATAATCGCTTGTGATACAAGCATAAACGAAGTCGCGTTACTTATGTAAGTGCAGGGCTTCTTATACTGCCTTTAGACGTTTTGACTGCTTAAACAAAGTCCGCCATCTTTTGGAGAACAGGAGGGGATCTATTGCAAGCACACATGAAGCTTTTGGTGCAGAAAAACTAGAAATTAAAGAACACGACTGAGTTGCACGTGCACTTGTTCTTCTATATTTTCTGTTAATCACTGAGACTTGAAATTTGAACAAAGCTTTGTAAAATATCACCAAAAGCCGCTGAAAATTAAACTTTTTCTTCTTGATACAGCAACAACAGTAGGGCATATATATATAGATATATATAAATATACTTGGCGCACGGTCCATATATGGTCCAGGGCTCAGCTTTTCACACCCATTCGTGTTGTGCGTGTTGAATTTGTTCGCACAAATGAAAGGAGCTTACAGCTTAGATTCATATCCTAAAGACTTTTTAATGACAGTAATTGTTGTCTATTTGTTAGACATTCGCGAAAGGATCATGAAAAAACTTTTTGGAGTTTTCTGGGTTTCGAATCTCGAACCTCCTGCTCAGTAATCCAACGAACTAACCACTGAGGCACGCTGCCCACCGAGGAGAATAAGTATGAGTTTTGCTAGTGAAAGCGTGTTTATGTATTAAAATTTGCCAATTCTACGTCGACCACATCAAGTTAGGCTTTGTTCGCGAAATTACGTGAAAAGTTTTTGAGTTATATCCTTACAAAATTCAACTAGTTCGCTAATCGAAGCCGTAAAACTATGGTTTGAGTCGACAACGATTGTCTCAATCGAGTTATTGAAGGAAAAATTTGGTGATTAGATTTTTTTGAGGATTGGTTCTTTAGATTATTTTCTCTGTTGATATCAGATAACACTGGTTAATGCTGATAGCCATGGAACAATGGCAGCATAAGAAGGCAGCAATTGCTGGAAAAGTGACCCGAAATCGAACTGACAGGATGTGATTTGTTAAATTTTTCTGATACATTGAAGGCGTTGCAGTAGACCTTCATAATTAATATAATAGAAATTTTAAATAAATATTCTTATGCTATAAGTAATTAAATTTGCTGATTGCTTTCGCACGAGATTTCTCACATTTAAAGCAACTGTAAGTATAGTTATGGGCGGATTTTAAAAGTCAAACTCTGTGATAATACTAAGAACTAAGGAGTACGTACACCAAGTTCGCTTTTTCGAGTTCCAAATACTGTTAGACACAAATGGATGGTTCAATACAGCTGTGGAACTGACCATATATATTTATGCTTCTAAGCGCGTACGTTTGTAGTACGTAGTGGGTTTATATGGATAGCGTAAGCTGGAGACCTCCGTCAATAAATCTATTCATGGCATCTCGAGGATCTTCTGGCTGAACCAGTACTCAAATGAACAACTTCACTTAAAAAAGGGGCCAGAACGCATGAACATTACTTTACGACGAAGAAATTAGCAAACGATAGGTCACACCTTATAGCGAAATGGCGCCTGCATTTCTACATACGCCATGCAATGGAATCCATTTAAGCAATCTGGCAGGAGAGTGGATCGCCATTACCAAACGTCGCACACAATAGTCGAGGGAGAATCCAGATTCTTGGGATTGAGAGTTAAAACACGTTGCAGACACGATTGCACGCATGCGATGTTGACTCCATGTGCCCCACGAGGGGTGACAGAAACAAAGGAGTACGCAGTTTACAGCCTTTTAATATGGTTATTCTGTGGACAGACTACAATTATGCATTTTTTTTATTTTGTACCAAAAAAATAACTATTTTCGATTGTCTTCTTTAATCGTAATGGAAGCGGTTGGAGCTGTCTTTGTGAAACGGATTATATTTCCCCATAAGAATATCATACTTATGAATAAAAAATTCCTTATTGCTAAATCCTGGCATACACATTGCCTAATAACACCATCGAATTTTACTTAAATATCATATTTATATTATAATGCTTTCAAACGTGTCTCCTAGTCTGAGTTATATTTGCATAACTTATTTTTGACATTTAAAAGCATCAAACCGAATATTAATCCATCAATTCCAGTTTCTTTTTGTTTTCTGTATAAATTAATTACAACTGAAGGCTGATGACATTGCAATAATTTAAACCTGCGTCATTACAACAGGAAATCATGAATGCAATTAAAGCCACGCTCGGATAAATAGAACACGTTTCCTAATCTTTAGTTGTATATCGCGATCTGCAATGATCTCAAGAAAAACGAATAAAATTAATGTTTCCAGAAGTTTTTTCTTTTTTTTTTTATATGTACATAAAAAAATATATTATTAACAAAAGAATTAAAAATCTTTAAGGCTTAATTACTAGATATAATTAATTTCGTGGTTTCAAACTTAAGCGTCCTGGACGTCTACCAATTGGAGATGGTGCAGGTGCAGGTGCAGGTGCCGCTTCTTCAGCTTGTTCTACTTCTTCTTCAGCCGCTGGCTGGGGTTTGGATGGCTTTCTTCTGCTTACTATAAACAAGGAAAGTTGTGTTTAGTTTTACGTTATAAATCTAAATCAGTCTATTTTAACATACAAGCTGAATTGCTCTTGAATTTCGATTGAGTCACTGGAGCTGGTGCTGGTTCGCTTTCTTCATCATCTTCGCCTTGGGGCTCTTCAACTCTTGTCGGTCTTGGAGTTGGTTTTTCTAAAAAAAAAAAAAAAAAAAACAATTTTAAACAATGCATAAGAGAATTTAAAGCCGTTTAGTATACCTTTTAAAGCTTTCTTGGCGTTTTGTTGACGGCGCTTGAGTGAATTTAAGAAATCGTCATTTGTACGGAATGGTCTAATAATTGGTCCAATCTTTTTGGGCGGTTCCGTTGATGTTGTCGTTGTGCTAGAAGTTCCATCTGGATTTTCTTGTTCACCTTCGTTTTCATAATCTGGATTGTTATATTCCTCGTCACCAATTTCATCATCCGCTTCACTAGGCGGTGGAGTTGTTGTCGTTGTCTTTGGGCCGCCTCGTGCTGCTGGTCGCCTTAGGATGGAATTTCTCTTTGAACCCTCCTCTTCCGCGAATACTGCCGTGCACGCAATTACGAGAATCACCAAAAAGAAGAAGACTCTGTAAACGGAAATCATCAAAATATTGTAATACTTCCACAAAATGTCTTTATTTTTGCATCAGCTAATGTTTTTCTATTCAATCTGATTATGTAATCTAATAACCGGTACCAAAAAAAAAAAAAAAAGAAAACAAATTCCAATTTACTTCAGCAGGTTTAATGTTTTCCTTCCCATTATTATCTCTTTGAATTCTTTTATTCTTGTTTAGCTCTTTTTTGACTATTTAGGTGGGTGAGGTTCAATTAGCCATGCACACAAGTAGATTGATTGATCGTCGCCAGATAAAACAGATTCATGTCTTATTGTTCAACTGGAGTATCTATTGTGTCAGAGCTTATTATTAGAAGAAGGAAAAACTTGAAATTTTAAAGACCCTGCGCACGTTACGATTACCATAACAGCAGTCTACTTATGTATCCAATTGGTACTCTAGCTTGAATTGAAATCGACAAGACAGAAAAAAAAATACCCAACAATTACATAAGGAACTTTTATGGTCTTTTTGCCTGACGATCATTTCAATTGTTACAAACGCGCGAAGATGGAATGCCACCGGGATATACATAGATAGGCTTGGAAAGGTCACTTGAACAGCTTACTAATGAAAAAGAAGAAAAAAAAAAAAAAAACACTCACTATTCGGGGTCCAAAAGTAGGAAAGAAAGACGTGTTGTGCGCCAGTGTGTGTGTTTTGGTTGATTATAAGTCAAAATGCATGCGCCAAACCAAAAAAAAGAGGTATCATACAACGTGCCTTTATTCACCAATATTCATTCGCACATAATAGTTCATTAAATCGAAAAGAAAACAGGTTTATCTCACCTATAAGCCCGACTTAGTGGCGTATATTTTTGCGTTTTTCTGTGGTCGCCCTCTTTGCTTCTTGTTTCTGGCTGAATAACAAAGTAGTATGAGGTTGTGGAGACGTCCTTCAAGAAGAACTTTCACTTTGAAAGAGCCCCTAAAGCCGGTAGTAAAACTCTCTGCATTAGACGAAGATTGATCGACTCTGTAAGAGTAATTGATCCTGCCATGCAACATCGTTACACAAAGGAAAACCAGTAATAAAAACAAGAAGAGGAGGAGCAAAAGGAGAGAAAAATAAATGTCAAAGAGACATTTATACGAGTACTCGTACATATTACCTACTACCGAACCGATTACACCGATTACACCGGCTAAAGGAAATTTCAAATGCACCTATGACATTAGTTGTCACGATTTTCAGACGTGACTGGTTGGTTGGGTATCTGCTGGATACTTTTCATGGTATGCCATACCTAGTTGTATGTGCTATTTTCTAAATAACGGTAAGCTAATGGTCACTTAATTGTATGGTTGAATGCCGTTGGCATAGAAGAAAAAAAAATCAAGTTACATCCACACACGTTCACTGGAGCTAGGTACTGTAGATGGTGGCAAAAAAAGGTCATCGTCACCGCCACCGAACCGCCGACATTTATACTCTGTGGTTGTAATTAATAATTTTTTTTTTTTTTTTGGTTTTGCCACAGATAAACCATTAATCGAATATCTGCAGAAACAAGTATTTCTGCATGATTATCTCACCCAAAAAAAAAAAAAAATTAAAATTAAAATATATATGATAACTGACCGGTTTTTCGAATTGAATGTTGCATAATATTATTTTGAATAAAATTTATGTCATTTTGGCCATCTACCATCGAATTTCCATGCAGAACTAATTTGCATATCTGGTATCAATCTCGATAGAGAATGCTGCAAACTCTGAACGACCTTGAAAGATTGTTCCACAACAGCAGCTACTTAGCCCCTATTAACTTTGACATTAAACATCAGCAAGTAAAAGTGTTAAAACAGAAACACCTGAGAGACCATATTAATTGGCATTGTCCTAATTTCTTTTATGCCACGATCTCGATCACCGCCGATCGTGAGTAGTTAATCTGCTTCAGATACATTTATTCAATGAGTATACGCCTTGAAAAATTTTAGCACTCTTTACGGTACCACCACACACTTAATTAGCAAATTTGCAAATTTTGAGAAAAGCAAAAAAAAAAAAAACTTTTACTCACTTGTTGAGGAATTTCATATTTATTTATTTTTATTTTTTTATTTAAGATTTTTTTTCAAAAAAAAAGTATTCAAGCGAAAATAAAAGTTCGGTTCGTCTGCTCGCGGATAGATCTTATTTGGCAGTGTCAGACCACGTTCACTTCTTATTATCGACTGCTGATACGAGACTAACGAAACAATTTTACATTCGTCAAACTTGTATAGTTGGTTCCAAGAAATTACCATATTGGCTGGTTGGTTGGCTGACTGGTGGTTGGTTGGCTTAGTGCCTAGCGGCGGCGGCAGCGGCAGCGGCAGTACCTGGGAAGCAAGAAATAAAACTTCTTTGGTGGGGGCGATCGTCGGTGGTAATTCCTCAAGAGAAGCTAACACAGTTGCAATAATGCAAACTCCCCGTATATACAGGTGTGTGTAATAAGCGTACAGTGAACATAAGGTGTAGATGGATCGAGAAATCCTCGTTTTATCAATCAGCTTAGTGGATGAAACAATAGGAATGTCATGTATCGGTGGCACCCACGTATCGGATGTTATGAAATTGAATAAGATACACTTCGTTATTAATTTTTTTTTCTTTTTCTTTTAATTGGCATTTTATAGGCGATGTTATTAATTGACAAATTTATTTTGCGCTTTAGGCAATCTACTTGTTCTTTTTTGTTCATTTTAAATTGCAAAAGTGGATATGTTTGCAAACCAATAGGAGGTACCTACAGGTGTATACACTACCTGTTCAAGAGTATGTTCAGATAATTTGATGCAAGCAAGAATGCTATTAAAGTCCATACTAGATGTGGAATTTAAAGCAAGGAATTTTCTTCGCTTAGTGGATACACTTAGTCATAAAAGTTTACGTACGTTTTTAGGCAAAGGAAAAAATATTTTAGCAATTAGAGGTTGCATCCTTGCATTCTTTCTCTATTGTTCTTTTGTACTTGCTTATTTGTTGGCTCCTTTTGTTAGTTACAATGTGCAAGGTTTTCGCGATCTGTGGTGACATGACCCATGGAAGGGAATTTGTTGCCGTCACAACTTTTACTGACGTCTATTTAAAAAATGTCGACGAAGTCAAGGTTGCAATTCGTTTTGAATCTTTAACAAGATATTTACCATTTCTATTTCTGTCTCACCAGTAGACAAAAATGAAGCTAACAATTGATTGTGTGATTACTACAAACAAATGTTCGCATCCAGAATCGCAAATAGTATCCGATTCTCAATTATGTATTTGCTTAACATTTAGAAGCGGTTGTTAATAAACAATTACTTTTGTGGTTATAGTGTACGTGAACAGTTTCTAAAAAGAAGTAACCCCTCAGGAGAAACGAAGATATGTGTGTATGTATTATGCTGGGACAACCCCCGGTATATTTGCAGATGCTCGTTAATTTTGCATTTGAATAGATGTTGATTGAAAGCTTCTGGAGTGAGCACAGGAGTGAATTCCAAGGTCGGCCTGCTCTATAAGTAAATAAATTTTGCAGGTAAAGGTGATGAGTTCTAACGTGGCGTCTAAATTAAGTATTTTAAAGGATCATTCCATTGAGTTCCTCGAAATACCTCTCACGGAAGTATGGCGTACTAGAAGTACACTGCCAACCTTCGATGAGCAAATGAATGGGTATTGAAAATTAGTGGGCGAACAATCCGTCTCTGAATGTTGTCGAAAAGTAAAAAAAAAATATTGGGAAGGACGCTTAACAAGAGAACAATACTAAAGCTTGACGTTGATTTCGGATTTATACCAGAGTTGACTGTTGCACCAAATACCTGCATATGTTTATGTTAAGTTTTATTGGGATTAATAATTTCATTGTCTTTTTTTTAAGATGTAGTAGTACACATATTTTTCCAAAGCTTGGAGTAATCCATTGTAAGAATATTTACAATTCGATTTACAATACAATTACAAAAATTAACAAATTTGAACTTGATCTGGGCCTTAATTCTTATTTTGTTCCAGGACTTGTAGTATTCTAAGGAATTGTATAGCAAATCTACAGTACAAAGGTTCTTATAAACTCGTGACAACAGGTAGCCATGCAGAACTTACTGGAGAGGGATCGAATCACGCGATCTTGAAGGCCAATTGAAAGGTTTCAAGAACACTATTTACAATTTAGTCGGCATAGACGCTATCCTGTAGGAGAGTCTGAACTAGTGTCATTTAACATGTGAAGTGTTCACTACATAGCGAAAGAATGTTCTGTGGTTTCTTGATCTTCCGGGCATAGACAGCATAGATCCGAGGCAACGTTGTGTTAGTAACTACCTGTTTTAAGGTGTTTAGGTAGTTCCAGGCAAGCTTAGACGTAAATTAGAAAGAATAAGGGCTTTTATAGCCGCCTGAATGTCGGTGTACCATGTTTGAGTGAGGCTAGCTCACTTATATAAATTATATAAGTGTTAGGAAATGCAAGGCTGCCAAAAATATAAATACTAGAGGCATTGACATTATCAAATGCAATAATATAGCCTAGGATCTAAACTTAAATTTGTACAAAGGGACATTTTGTAAATTTTTAAAATTCAGAAGGATCATATGCACTGAACCAACGACGCCCAATCGCAATCTAAGCAATATGTCCACCGTTCCATCACTTTGGTGCACCTAGACAAAATAGAAATATCAATAGAATGTTTGAGGCACTTATTTAGTGCGAAAACAAAGGAAAATTCCATTATTAACATAATAATCTGGCTTTTTATATTTTTCTCACTTGTTTGCTTACTTGGCCTCTATTATTCCCAAAAATAAGGAAAAGAAATATGTTTGCAAACTTTTGTGACTAAGTGTAATAGCTTTCAAGCTAAAAATAAATATCCAGATGCAATCTGTTGTGATAATTAGTTTTAATGGTAACTGGTTTTGATTGCGGTCAAATATGGTGATTTTTTCAATTTCAATCCGGCTTAGCAGGTAAATTCGTTTATTTGTAATTCCCAAAAATCTTATTGTTTTACCATTTAGTCAAGACGATACAAAAAAAAAACCAAAGCCTTTTATTATATTGATTGGCTTGGTATTTAATTTATAGACACTCATGTCAATTTTCGACGTTGTTGACAACAATTTTGCATATCTTTATTATTTTGTTGTTTTCAATTAAGTAGAGTCTTAAGGATGTCTTTTTTGTAAACACATCCATCCCCTTCAGCAATAAAGATTCTATTAGTGTAATTATTCTTTTTTTTACTAAAATATAAATATTTGGCTTTAAGTGGAAGGATTCTAAGGCATTATCAAAATATTTATGTTTTGGAATGTAAACCTGAAACTCCTGTCCAGAAAACTAATATACTAAACCTCGATGCGCGCAGTCTTTACCTACTGCATGACATAATCAGCATGTAATAGATAAGATAATTATTTTGTTTGCCTAGGATTGAAATTAATTTAAAAAAATAGAATTAGGTACTTCGCATTTAAGTCATTATCTTGAAATTGCTTGCCATCGTAATATAAACTGTACAGTACGATATGACTTTTATGTGAAGTCTGAACGCAAATTCGCACTGAATGCAATCATTATACGAAGAATCTAAAGTGACAGCTGCTGACTACAGTGGCTGTGAAGAAACTTCATCGAAAATTCACTCAAGTCTTATTCAATGGCTCTTTCACGAAGTAAATTCGATGAAATTCCCGAAGATGCGGTTGTCTTATCGCCTGATGAAGCATTTGCTTACCAGTGGAAGTTAATAGAGAATTGGGAAAGACCATCCGAAGTGTATGTCATTTATTTTAACTCAGCCTTTTAATCAATTTTTAACACGTCTTTCTAACCTCAAGGTGGTCATTTAAGTATTCTCCGGTAATTCTCGGGGCTTCTGGTGCGGCAACTGGTATATACGTAAACAACTACTACAGGAAAAAACTGAAACTAGGAAACTATGGAAAACTTTCTACATATCTGCCTATAGTTGTTTTGCCTGCTATAGTTACAGTGGTATATCATAAATTTTTCGTACAAAAGGACATTGTGCTGGAACCATTCTATTGCCCGGTTTGCATCCAGCTGAGAGCAGCGGCCTTTCAATCCACCCTCGGCGTGCTCTATCCTACTCTCCTTGCTCCGATCGCATCTTTCATGTTCGCAACCCGACACTTCACCTTCCGCCTTCCATCTATTGTCGAGAAACCCATGGAGGTGGTTGCACTTTGGCGAAAAATGACTAAACCCATCGTCCCAATCATCGGCTTGGCAATATCTTTGCACGCTATACTTGCCATGTACATCACCTTTAAGGAATCACAACAATATGTAAAGATGCAACTAAAAATGCAGGAGCTAGAAGCCAAACCCTTACGCAAAGAGGAAAACACACTGTAAAAGCTTCCTACTAGCATCATAACTGATTTATATTTTTAAATTGAGTAAGGTTTCTGCATTTGAATTCATTAAAATCGCGTACATATACATAAATACGTTTTTTTTTTTTGCACACCTTCAAACAATTTTACATTTATTTTTACGGATTAATTGTTAATTCAAGAATTCATCTGCGAAACGCGGAGTGATGATTTCGTTTCTAAATAACTTAGAAATCGTGTTAAAACGAAACTAAAATATAAATATATCAGCATTTAATTGAAAATGAGAAAATTTGGCAACGGTATGATGCTATTCAGGCCGATATACATATTAATAGATAAGACGAAATAAAAATGAAAAATAAAACACGAGTTGACGCGCGTTACATGACCAACAATGTAAACAATATTATAGTTAAGTGAAATCGGTAAATATTGCATTAGAACTTCAGCACGTTGTCGTCGTCATTGTTATGTTCTCCTAATGAAATTAATGCTGTCCTTTTTCGTTGGGGGTGCTTGGAAAGCTCGATCGGTTGTTAGCATTGCACTTTGCCGTACTGCGCCTTTCGTTCCAACACCTCGCGGTATTCCTTATAATTCATTTGGATCTCTTGCGAACGATAACGTGTTAGTTTGATTGATTTACGTGTATCAGGGGTGATTGCTGCACGATAGCCACCCTTCCTGAGTAATGAGTCGATGGTCTGGGTTTGGTCCCAGCCTATAGATGTATAAATAAATTAATTAACTGAAAATTTATATAAAAAAATAAGGAAATTACCTTGTTCGGTCGCCACTTGCGGCAAGTAAGTAGCTGTCCGTTTGCACCCCCGTTCATTGAGGAACTCAATCCTAATGCCATGTATGCCTAGTGTCCAATCTAAGTACCCACGTGCCTCTTCAAAGTTCTATTTAAATAAAAGTTAGGTTACCAAATCTATTACTTGAGTGCTTCAGTTAATATTATAGAAAAAAATGGAGAAAGTTCTTATCGATACTTCCGCAAATGAATCTCGATTCGATGTAGGTATTGACTGTACTACTCCCGCTAATTCTACTGCCACATTTCCTTCCCACCTATGATGAACCGAACATGAACACCAGATGAGAATGCATGTGGTAAAAATCTATCTAACATCATTACGTACAGGTTATTCTAGTTGGCCTGAATTTTTGGACGTGTTAGAAAAGGTTTTCATTTTTGTTGCTCTGTGTGGAACTCGCGGTATTCTTTAAAAAAGGGAAACCAAATCCCCAAGCACCGATCCTCATCACAGTTCATTGTACATGCTATCACGCAGTTACCTCTTTTACTGGTGTATTGGTTAGGGAAACGAAAATTTAGTTGTTTTTCTCTTTGAACTGATCGCTATCAATGATCACTACACAGTGGTCATATGGAACTGACTTACTCCACTTGCTTTAAAGCTGTTTCTATGTTATAACTATGAATAGTTAGTTTCTTAGTCTTAACTTTATGCAAACTCTCTCAACGCAAGCGCTTAGTTGTCTTTGAATCCTTTATTCAAACCACCGACTCTAATACCATGAATTAGTGTAGCATAGAGTAGGCAGTGCAATATATCTAGATGTTTTTTTTTCTAAATAAGTTTTTTATTCAAAACTCGTTCGTTTTCAATCACGCTAACATAATCACAAAAACTCAGGAAGGAATACTAGACAACTGTAACAAAAAACAGAAATGTGAATCGCCTTTTGTTATCAACAAGTTGTGGGGCTGGATTTAAGTTGTCTTGAGTTGGAGTTTACTCAAATACTGTCAGTTTTGGTAAACAAGGTAGGATCAGTTGGTGAATACAAATTTTACAATTTGCCAGTAACCCTATCGCTGACGCTCCATACGAATAAATTATAAAAAGAATGCAACAATTACGAAGCGTTCGGACACGTTAATGGAATACAATAGCAAAAATAAAAGATCTGTACATTTCTGCACGATAATTGAGCGCGGCTTGTCAGCGAAGTTCCAAACAAATTAATCATATACCAGTTAATTGAATTATTTTAAATTTCATTAAGAATATCTGCAACAGACAAAAAGCAAGCATCGAAACGGATACATGACTCCATAATCGTTTGAAACAGTTAAACGCAGAACTTTATGGACCAGGTATAATAGCAGGCAGACTCAGTGATCTACATACACATACATATGTATGTTGCCAATACCAACATTGTCATGTTGAAAGGAGGGATCCTATGAACCCTGTCAAAACGTCAATGTCAATCGATCTCTACTCTTCAAGTGCATCGCAGATTTCATTTCCTTGGGTACTGTTTTGGCCTGGTATCCATTTAAGACCATTCCATTTGCAATGTAGCAAATTTTCACACGAAGACAAGTCGTGAAAACAGATTTAGACAAGAAATGCCCTCTCAAGTAATTTCTTCAATCTCGTGCTGGAACACAGAGCCGAGGGCTGGCATTGACGTGGAAGATATTACCTTACCCAATTTTGCTTAGTTACTGGGATAGACGCACGACTCCGTAGGACGTAACTTATTGGTCTCCTTTCTGCTTTCAAGGCAACTGAAGAGAAGGTGAAAAATATTGGTTTTGTAATAACCGAGGAAAAAGTTGTCTTTACTCGAAGAAAGTTGATATTCTATAGGAATTTGATCTCTACCGACAATAAGCAGGAAAGGTTCATATGCTCCGTTAGATATTTGGTTGTTTGTGTGACTTGAAGATAAAACTACGAACTTTTCCAGCTTTAGCGTATATGTTGATGTGGTAAAGAAAAAACGTCCAAATGCTATATAAAAGCTGACGATCTTGAAGATTGATCTTCTGTTTTGAAAGCCAAGCAATCGCGAGTGCCAAACAACTTGGTATAGAGAATTGGAACAAATAGAACAGAAGACTGTTACGTGACAAACAAAGACTTGGCGTATAAAGTAACAAAAAAAGAAAACCTTGTAGTAGTCACAATCTGCAACAATGCCTGAAATAATCACTTCTTCAGACAGTTAAAAGAATATAAAAAAAGTCAACACACTTTCTGACTGTTGCCCAACAAGGCTGTCGCCCAAGTTGACGAATATTATAACGTAGAGGGCGATTATTTCAGAAATAGAAACTTCAGTGTGGTTTTAGAGCAATAATAATCGATCTTCACTCAGCAACAGATTTCGGTGGGCGCCATGGCCCATTTGTAATTACAGAAGGTTTAACGTTCCAAGAAGACATCAACGAATTTTTCACCTCTCGCCAACGTTCGAATAATTGGGAAACGCTAGGGTCTAGGCCCTATATATGTATGTACATATGTATGTTAATGGCCCCGAATATTTTTTTTATAAAACTTATCAATTTATAATCGAAATCTGCGCATCTACTTTTCGTTGCCTTCATCATTATCTTGAATGATTAAACCAAACTTACTACAAGCACCTCGAGGACAATGACACAGCGGAATATTTTCTGTTATTGCCCAGCCTTTGCTCGCACCAGGTGCCAGGTTCTCATAGCCGGTGTGGTGAGTGCTTACTATCGAAGCTCTTCGTAACTGAAGGCTCTACTTATCTTTTCCGAAATTCGGAAACAAATCGTCAAAGTGAAATGTATACATTATTAGTACAATGGAACAGTAGTTGAGTCTGAGTGCATCAGTACATAGTACCAAATTCCAGCAAAAACAAAAAAGAGCGTATGAGTGTTGAATTTGAAACAAAGAAAATAGTTTAAGCTCCTCAGTAACTCCGATTCGACGAATTTGCCAATCTTTGTTGCATAAAAAGTTGGTATTCTGTAAGAATGTGTCCCATAAGAAATAGAAATATGTACCGATAACACTCTCTTCCCTTTATTGCTCTAAGGCGCAGAAGCTGTTAAAAACTTGAGAGCCATCTACGACGTCAGATTGCACTTTTCTACCTAATCGTATACACGATTTTCTAAATCTACTTATTAGCTGTCAATAACAAAAAAAAGGCAACTACAATCTCATTTCTGAAAGTATTAAAATCTAAAATTCTGTAAACCTAGTTTAGTACTTGCCTGTAAAATGGACACTGACACCGTCAGTCTTGGAAATTCATCACGGGTAATGGGAGCGAATCGGGAATCTTTAAGGGCACTAGTCAGCGCGTACTCACGCAATCCCGAGTGCAAGTGCATTGCACTAAATGTCCCAATGCATCCGCGAAGACGTTTATCCCTTCCTATCTTCCAGGTCACAAATAATGGGCTACAAGCAAACAAGACCAAAGCTAACGTTGAAATTAAACACCAAATACAAATGCATTCTTACAAAGGATCGTTCGTAAATTGCGGCTGCCCGGGTCCCTCGATA
This sequence comes from Blera fallax, assembly GCA_946965025.1. Classification (NCBI taxonomy): domain Eukaryota; kingdom Metazoa; phylum Arthropoda; class Insecta; order Diptera; family Syrphidae; genus Blera; species Blera fallax. Next base: position 73,548,187 of record OX337248.1, read on the forward strand.
TTATTCAGCTCACAGTACAGTACTTCAAAACAGAAGAAACACATATCCGGGACTGCTACTTGGTCCATGGGCTTGATACCGTTGCTCACGTGACCATTCATATGGCCATTAGTAAGGCCAACCTGACCATTCATATGGCAATGAGTTCCACTGCCACCATTCATGTGGGAATGAGAACTCCCGCCACTCGAACCGAACGAGTCCTCATTTTCCCCGGTATTGTTGTGGCGATGGTGATTGGACATTCGGTAGTTATAGTGGTTCTGGTAGCCCGAGTTAGACATTCTCTTAATGCTGCGGTACGATCTTCCGGATGACTTCGATGAGTCAGACGACGACAACGACGACTGTGGCGTCGATAGCTTATGGCGGTTACCCAATCTGTTGTGTTGACTCTTTAGGCCCCGAAATCTTGCTGCCATCCAATAACCACTGAATCACGACACGTTATTCCTATTTTTCTCACTCGAATTGGCAGTGCGTTCGCTTCGCGCTTCCCTATACTGTCGCTATGCTCTCTATGCCAATACAACTCAGGTTTCTCTTTTCAGTCCACTAGTCAATCTCCCCAAATGTGGATTTTTTTTTTTTTTTTTTTTTAGAAAACCAAGCTCGTCGTCACCGCTCGGAAAATTTGTTTTCTTTACCACAACGTTTGTGTGTATGTGTTTGTGTCAGCGTGTAGCTCTATATCTGTGATGGCTGTGTGTTGGACTTTCTCTCCTCCTCTTCTGCTTTGTTTCACAGCATGAACTTGTATTGGCAGATAGCAGCAGTGGATCTGGATGTTTAGCGTTCCCTCCTCGTCTTCGGCTCAAACTCAAACAAAAAAGTAAAATTCAACTAAATATTCCTAATCATTAGGAATTGGCTTTCGTTTGTTTGATATTTGAACTAGCTAACATATTTTTGTTTTTATGCATTTGTTTTAAATTACTTTCGTTCGGCGCTGCTGTGCATCGACGGAAGATCGAAATGAAAGAGGAAAACAAATACAAAAGCCAACTTAAACACTCTATAACGGCAGATAAATTGAGGGAAAGGAAAAAAAATTAACAGAAAAAGAAAAAAAGAATTATATTATGACTCTTGTCAAAAATATATGCTATATATATGTATGTACTTATATTTATAGAACTATGTATGTACGTATGGATTAGAATTCGATGTTCACTTGCATTGTTCACTATAAACTAAATTTGCTAGATTTCTTTTGGTGTTCAGCGGCAGCAATCGATAGCGTGTTTCGTCTGCACATTATCTAATTGATTTGCACTGCTATGAGAAATTAAATTGGACTTTCTGCATTAAAATTTAGTTAATTTAATCGAAAAAGAAAAATAAGACGATGAACACTTCGACTGCAGGTTGTGTATACACGACGTACAGTGCAACTGTTAAGAACTACTTTAGATGGGCCGTCACTTGTCTAATGTATGAATGTAGAATTCCGCGCCGGTTGGGTGTGTTCAGGGTAAAAAATATTTTGTGAATTGGCGCATATAAAAACATATGTAAATGGTGTTACAACTTTCGAAAGCAATTGCTATCACGGCAGCTCACGATTTGCTTACTTTATTTGACATTTGGATTCAGTACACTTTAGCAAATTATCGTGGAGCATTTTACGCTTGAACAATACCTGCAAATCGTATAAATTTATTCTAAAAATCAATTTACTGTTCGCCAAACTTATGCAGATCATCATTAATTTTATGAGTAATGATGCCCATTTGGTGCTAAAATTACACTCTATGGACTGAGATGATTCAGCACAATCTATAGGATCAAGAAAGCACCGCATAGTGCAGATTGTACACCGAAAAAATTTCTTTAGAAAACAAAGCGGAGAAGGTGTTACCGTCAAATGCGCACGTTAAGGAACCATGATTATTAATTAAAGGCTATCCCGGTATAGTAAATAGTATGTTTGCTTGTGATTCGTTCAGTGGAAGTGGAATAATAGGACCCGCCAGGAGAATAGCAAGAAAACTGAAAAAAATGTGTTTCTCCAACCATTACATAAGAGAGAGAGGGCGACCGCAAAAATTGAGTGATTTTAACCAAAAACTTTGTGATAATGCATAGAGATTTCAAGAAATGAACCAGTGACATTTACTCCAAGATCGTGGACTTGGACATATTTAGGAACAGGTGAAATCACAGTCATTAATCGCTGTTACTAGAAAAAGTGTCCCGAAATCGGGCTGTCAGCACGGGGTTTGTCAAAGACAACTGTGATACCTGTGTGTCCAATGATATTTTTTAATTTTTTATTTGCCATTAATATGGCATAAAATGATTTTCCACATTAAACATTTTAATTCGATAAATAGATTTCGTTTAATTTAAATTTAAGTTTTTATCACTCTTATAAACACCATTTACATTTATATATTGAGTATCATTCTATGTTACTTTTATAGCTCGAAATATCTACATATATATGTATGTATGTCTAATGGATCGTTTTGAATCATGTCGTATGTCAGATGTCCCGTCTGCACCATCATTTTATTGTTTCTCTAACTTTGTAACCATTTGGTTCTTGGTTCTTCGATACAGACTTTATCTTTTGGGTCAAAACCATATGCCATAGAAAGATAATAATCTGGACGATACTATCGATGTTCTATTGTTACTGAGGAAGTTCACATAGATAAATTGCGTTCATAAACAATATGTTTATAAGGACTTGGGCATTGACATAGTGGGTCGTATGCAAAAAGATTAATTCAAGCTGTTTACCCATTTTTCTGGGAAGTTTCTTAACGCAACATGCAAACAATTGACAGAGTACGTTCACGTGTTCTGAGTATGATCTCATTTGAATAAGTCATTGTTTGGACTCATATGAAAAGAGGTGTAAAAGTTTTTGCTTACATCAGATCTTGCTCAGAATTCTTCAGCATGCTATTTATTTAGCTTTTTTACAGCAGTCGAGATGGCCGAATTTCAGAAAAATTTGGTAAGTCATTGGGTTTATAAATAGAAAAGGTGTCCAATTAAAAATATTTTGGTCGATTACATACATAGATTCAGTAAAGAAAATTTAATTTAATAAATTAAAATCGTTTGGGCGGAAGCAAGAAAGGTGTTATCTAAAAAAAACTGCACTTTAAAATAGGAGTACGGAAAGACATTGGCATCATAAAGTGTACCAAGAGCAACCCAGCTAGTTTCAGAAGAAATCAAAAGCCTTATAAATGTTTGAATGGTATTCCCACATTCTCTGACTGATATAGAAGTAGTATAAGATTTTCTTGGGTGAGACTATGAGCTCCTTTTCCCTTGCTTTATTGATTTGGCAACTCCAACTTATCCAGGTTTATTATATTTTATTTTAATTTATTGACAAAAAATTGCTGGTTTCATCTAGTTCACTTTTCAACACAATACTTTTGTTATCATGTTTACTTTCGGATGATATTTTGAAATGCACAGGGAAATGCAATCGGAGACAAATTATACAGACAACCTTGAAATCAGTCTCATCATCCATCGGTTAGAAGCTATTTAGAGATATCATATCAGTTAATATCGCTATGTGAGTTAAAGCTCAGTTAAAGCCCTTGTCCACAACCGGACTTTGGCTCCGTTCGTGGCAAGAAGTAGAAAATCCCTCCCTCGTTGTTATCACAGAGTTTCTTTAGTGCTAACCCTAGAAGTACATACGATTATATACTAACTTGTATGCAAAAATTGGGACCATGAAGACGCAATTAGCTCACTGCTGACAAACTTCTTTTTTAATAATGGCTGCCTAAAAACCTGAACGGGACAAGGATTCGTTAATTTTACTCGATCATTATGATAATTACTAGAACTGCAACAATATCGAAAAAAAAGTTCTGATTAAATTATGCAATTCGATTGATAAGTGATTATGTAGTAAAGATAATTTCTTTCTTACTCATGCGAAAAAGTACTTCAAAAACCAAGTACGATAAGGTGCAAGCCTTCTTTTATAACATTTTACATTTTCTATTAAAAACGTTCAACCCTTCTCCGTTTATCTTTTATTATTTTTATAACACCGGCAGTAAGCCGAATAACACCTTACCATTGCCATTCAGTAATAAACCTATCAAAGAACTCAAATCTTTACTAAGGTCAAACGAAAATCCAGCTGCTACCAGGACAACAGGGTATTCAAAATAGCTCACACCTTTTGATGCCTGGCGCAATGGTCATTCTTCAATTCCCGCCGGGATTTTTCGTAACTTTTACAGCTTAAAACAAAAGTATGCGTTCAGGATATAATGCTCACACATAAAAGAATGCACTTGAAACTTAACAATGCAATCTGCTTAATAACCACTTGAGAATGAACACTTGAGCCTACATTGAGCGAAGGCGTAAATATTCAATCCCAAGAACAATGAACAATAAACAACACTCGAAAACGCAGCAGGACACAAGTGTAATTATTCCTTTGCCATAAGACCTACTCTATGTTCACAAGGTGCTAACCATTACTTCCAAGAACTATGTGCTGAATATTATACCTGAAGCGGTACAATACCTAAGCAATGTCATAAAAATAGAACCAGAAATCGCGGGCTGGATTTTCTTGACTGTCTATGGAATTTGCAATAAAGGAATTCCCTTAGCTCCTAATCCGAAGCTCATGGTGTTGTCTTTTCAAAACAATTGTAGTCCACAACCGAGCCAAACGGCTGCATACAATACTGGCAGACTGAGAAGCGCCATAAGAGATCGTCAATAAGAAAGATCACCCTGAGTTGGCATGGAAACAACAAAAATAGAAAAAAGGACTCATAGTGTCATAAAAATCAGATGTAATTTAGAACCTGAAAGGATCACTAGGTGCCAGGTACAATGGATTTTCGAGAGGGTGTAAAATCGAGAAACAATTGTTTCCAATTATATCGAAAAACAGTAATTTATGGCCACAAAACACCTTGCCGGTAAAGGTAGGTGCCGGTAAGACAAAGGATGCAGGGTCCATTCGCCAATCCAAAGAGAGCTGTGCAAACCTACTTCTTGTTTTCAATGCAACTGAATAGATTCTTATAGCGATTAAATTTTGAGAACACACAAATCAGATACAAATTCCGATTTTCAGATTCTGAATAAAAAATAGATAAAGTTGGAAAAAATAAAAGTGACGATCGTCCGGAATACGATTCAAAAGTGTGCGCACTTATCTAATGTGCACAGAAAAGGCATACAAATTACAATATAACTGTCGTCGGCGTCCACCTTGATGGAGAATTATTTTCTTTTTCGTTTGACTTGAAAACTTTTGACAAATAGAGACACAGAAAATAGAAAACAAAAACTCAAATGAACGCTTGGGTACTAAACCGAGCTCCACACCAAATCAATAATTCATAACACAGCGTGCCGTACGGCAGCAAAGTTGTTACGGATTCAAATCAAGTACTCTCAAGTATTTCTGTCTTGCAAATATCTCCTTTTGCATAAGTTCTGTTCTCGGCAACAAAATAAAGCTTTTTTCATGCACACAACAACAGGCAATAAGCTGATTCTTAACGTTACCCACAACTTATGTTTCCTATAAAGGTTTTAATGGGATGTTAAAATGGCAACTCGATTATGCAACTTCCATAAAAAAAAGGAAATAAATCCCCGTACGTAGAAAGTTTTTAATATTACTGAATATCACCTTAGGTAACTTGGTTGAGCTCTCTATGAACATACCAAACCTAGCTACTAGGTTCATGAATAACGCCAAAGAACTTCTTAGATCACAGCATTGTGTGAGCATAGAGTATATGGACCTTAAATGTCCATTTTCAGAAACGATCACACTTTATGCGACGTAAAATCTCTTTCGAGGGAAATGACTGTGAGGAACCTTAATATTGATGATCTTATCGAAACAATAAAGGACATAGAATTGGAATCTTTGTGTCATCTTCTTCGGTAAAAAATATATTATGTACTGCTATCCAGGAAGCTCATTGGAACTATAAAAACCAAGAGCATCTAGCACCATTCAGACTGCTACCGCGGGTTGGGTGTGAGTTTATTGCCAGAGCCATGCTAAAGCCAAAGTATTGAGCTAACGTCATGTGAGCGAAGAAATGACGATAGTCTCCATCAATGTCAGTATTTAACATAACAGCCCCGTTTGCGTACACACCCCTACATTAAGCACAGTAGACGACAGCACCAAAATGGTTTCTACGAGAAATGAATGCATAATATCTGCAATATACGCCATTAAAATTGAGTACTCAATCAAACACAGTATTGCCAAAATCAGTCCGAACGAGCTGTTATTTGGCTTTGAACAGACCGTCGACTATTGATACATTGGAAATACTCGTACAACTTAGCGACGCATTACATGCATGAAATGAAATATTTACAAATTGAAAACTGACCGCCAAATTGCAGAATATCAATTAATGAAAGCTTAAATATTGAATGTATTATTTTACAACAGAATTCTGAAAGAAAGGCTTTGAAATTTCGATAATTTTTGGGCTGAATGGTGGCCAGATCCATTTAAGCAAAGCCATATAACAATTTTACTGAATGAGCCATTGCAGTTGATCGAAGTAAAGACTGATCTGAGGATGGATATGTAGATATTCTGACCTTAAATGAGAAGTGAGTATTTAACATATTTAAGCTCATGATAGTGTAGTAGTATCTCAATCATACACGGACCTAAACCAAAGTGATCACATTTCAATGCTGTTTTGGCTCTAATTTTGATTCTGCCAAACATATCTTACAAATAAGTCGATTTAAATTTTATTTGATCATCACCAGCTTGAAACCAAATGAGTCCATTACTGCTTAGTCTGTTTTAAGGTGATCTAGCGTAATACCTATGTGTGGAAATCGAATCTGAATATGATCCCATGAAAGTCCTTTTCCAATCTCGCCACACATCTGAAGACGAAGGTTAGAAGTCGAAAAGAGCCATAAATAGCTCGTAGAAAACAGTTTTTAACAGAAATGATGCATCTTTGAAGTCGTAACAAGGGTTGTAATGTGTTATGCAAGTCAAGTGTGGGCTATGAGGACTATAAGGAACAGAAAGCACTAAGGAACAGAAAGCACTGGGTGTGGTTTTACTACGTTTCCTTTTTATCAATTTCTGCGTACAGTTCGGGCCTCTCCAGTTAGCCCGGTAGATATCTTATTTTCTCCAGCTGCGTACTCCAAATTGGTTAAGATCCCCTCTACCTGCACTATAAAAGGTCAGGTCTTTCTCTACGGTGTAGCGCTCTTTCTTGTGGTCGGAGCGTTGGTGTCCATTCTCTCTACATTTCCAAGTCATCTTAGACACCCAATACTCAGTTCTTGACTATGTCAGTGCCACAGTACAGTTCGTATATGTAATTCGTTATTGAATCTTCTTCTCTAAGTCCCATCATCGTATACGGGATGGAATATGTAGCACAGAATTTTTCTTTCCAAACGACCAACAAATCTTTATCCACCTTCGTGCTTCAGCGCCTTCCAATATACTCGACCGCGCTTCTCATCCTCTGATCCTTTGTCGACATCTTTTGTAAAAGCCGATCTTACTCGTACAGCACGCAAGCCGCTCTCGTCCTTTGCAGAGCCGAGTATGTTGCAACATCAGTTGCAGCGTTTCTAATATCATGTTAACACCATTGCTACTGGTTTTTGGTACTTGATGCGATCAGCTAGGAGTCGTTAAGAAATTTCACGACACGCGTTTGGCGATGATACTGGCGGTGGATCAGGATTACAGTCATTTGACGTTTTACCTTCTCTCAATGATTATTCCTCGATGTGGCGACAAGGTAGTGATCTGAAACGATGTTGGCCATCCGGTTCGGTTCGGACTTCAAAAATTTTGGAGACGTGACTTTTTTCGATCGCAATGCGATCAATTTGGTTGAGCGCACCGTGATCAAAGGACTGTCACGTCCCCTTGTGATTATGAATACGAAGAAACCGTATGCCTCGGGATAGTGACGTTTCGCCCCGCGGCAAAGTCAAAGTTACGTTGCCGCACGTGATGTCCTGCAAGCTTTGTTTACCAAATATCCTAATAAGAAGAACTCGTAGAAACAATCTTTGGAGGCATTACATCTCGTCCGTTGAGGCATGAGTGCATATTAGACTGCTGTTGGAGAATTCAGCGTTGATGCGGGTTGTCATCAGATATTGGCTCACGACGCTTATGGCAAATCCGCAGCCCAATAAGCACTGTTTTCATCGTCCTTTTGACGGCCCATTACACTGCAATTCTAAGATAGCGAGTATGCACTTTTCAGTAATCTAGGACTTGTGATAGTTGTTCGCCCACACGCGACCTGTTAAGGATCCGAAGATTTCACGTACAGATCTAAAAATTATTGCTTGCTAACAACCTCCAACTTGCAGGCGAAATCGTTCTTGGACAAAGGGGGCACTAAACTGAGTCACCCACTTCGGGAATGCGAAGCCATAACACCTTGACTTAGTGCTGAGAAACCCTATAGATCTTGTTTTGCCGGCTTTTGATATTATCAAACTAAATATTAGGCAGGAAATAAGTTAAAGAAATTTTCTATTTTGTAAACCCTTTTACAAGACCCACGTACTTGCATATACTAACACACATTCTTTTTTTATCTTGTTTTCTTCACGTCTTGTAGACAAAAGCGGCATTAATTTTGGTTTCCACCAATAAAACTTTTTTGTTTATTTGGATCATTAACACATTCTTGTAGCCTCTGCCCCTATATATGCAAAATGTTGTTATATTCATTTTTTGGTCTTCAAGTCTTACATACAGTTGCATTATGAATTTATGAATTTAGTTAATAAAGTTAATAAAAAAACTCACCTTCATGCCCACATGAATTTACGAAATAACAAAATTGTGTCCAAAAATTATAATAAAACCAAAATGTAAAAGCCTACGAGTTTTTAAGGTCGTACTAAAATGAATATTAAATTATGCATTTGTATTTAATGACAACCCAACTATTCTATTGGATGTTGTTTCACATAAACAAGTCGTTTAAAAAAACTAGCCATGCCCCCACTCAGAGAAAGGTATTCTACTCGTAAATTAAAGACGAGAACACGATCACTCGAACTCATATCTTTATTGAGTTATGCAACTTTAATTATTGTCCGGCTTTATTGGTTCATCAATGACTACATAACATTACTAACTAATTCAATTCATAAGAATTGCAAAAAAAATTAAAAACACGAAGAGAGAAAGAAGAATTAAACCTTAAGTGATTATAGTTGACTTGTATTTAGAAACATAAGCACAGCCAAAGCAGTACAAGGAAGCTGCAATTTGTTTCCAATAGATCCTGTGGTACACTACATTTACGAGAATTATGTGTCCATCGTGAAAGATTAGTATGAATCCATGAGTGATTCTTTACGAAGAGCCTTTAAATTTAATTCAAAAAATAAAAGAAAATGGTAAGCTTGGCTTTGACCCTGGCCGAAATAAAGTTGGAAATGAGCCGGTTGAGAAAATGATTTCTTTGACTACCTCGGGTGCTACATTGACAGCAAAGTATCACATAGGTGACTTCAGTGCGGTTGCGGTGCTTTATGTGATAAAAAATTTCGGTTTCGCTATAATCTGAAAATATATAAATCTCTAGTCAAAGCACTTATGTACTCTCTTGCTAGTGCTAGCCAGCTCATACCGCTAAGTGCGCATGCTAAGTTGGTCATCCGGAATCAATAGACTCGATAAAGTGCAAATTTTTCAGGAGGCTGTTTACTCTGATGACCGAAAAACTTCCAGAAAACCGTTTACGATGGTATGGGCATCGTCCTGAAAACCATGCTGAAAAGAAATGCCAGCAATTAGCAGAGAACGAGTCCGCCCGCCAAAAACATGGAGCAAAGCAATCGAAAAGGACACGCAACCAAGAAACGTCGACAATCAGATAACACAGGATATAAATGGGGTAAACAGAGATATTGAAAGGCCCACCATCAACCACAACTTAAATTGATCTTTCGTTAAGAACATTTGCATTCAACTACGGAGCTTAGGGTAATAGCTTACTTAACGAAGCTCTATATACGGCTGAGTTGAATTCCAGTGAGATATGAGTGAGATAGTGACATCAATAGATCGATGACTGACATCTATGTAGAATTGGGTTTAATGAATGAATGTCATCAAGTCTCCATACTCCATACTGGCAGTTGCTTATTAGTCTGTGTCCATCTAAGTAGATATTTAATGGAACCTCTTACATACTACATACAGATCAACACTTTTTATTGGAAGCATTCGTACATTCATAAGCATTTTTTTCAATTTTGTTCGCAGGACTAATAAACATTTTCAATTTAGCATAATTTGTTGGGTTGAAAATTTATCCAAGAGTACTCAGAGGTGTTTCCTGGTTCCTTCTTTATCTCAAATAGTTTGGTCTGCTTGAGTTTGCGTACTGCGTTTAGGTTGTACTACCTCTACCTTTTGTTCGCCGAGGTTATGATCAGTATTATAAGATTATAGCCTTCCCACTCCGCCTGTAGGGTTCGCCGGGTTTGAAAATTGTATATGGAGTAAGAGCTTGTTACATGTTGATAGGGGTGAATGATCTTTTCTTCCCCCAAAATGACGAAGAAATCGAAGGGAGGATATTCGTAAATAAAGGGGAATGTCCTCTTTAAGCTCATAATGAGCTCCTTTTTGTTCTAGTAGACTAAAAATAAGTTTTCTTTCTCAAAATAAAATAATTATTAACATGCAAGTATGTATGTATGTATGTATGCACGCATGAATATACCAAATTACCTGTTGGAGCTATTACCCGCCCAATCATACATAATCAGCCCTACAAAGTGAATTACATACATATACCTATGTACGCTAAGCTAAATGATAAAAAAAAGAACAAATACCTACATACATAAGTACACACATTTATACGAGAAAGACTGAACAAGGAAAGAACTGTGTGTGCAATTTGACGACTTGTGAAGAATGCGTTATTGTTAATAAAGAAAACAAGCAGCGATAATAATTCTCTACGTTCCTTTTAATAGTTCGTTTTCTCTTTCATTGCCTCTCTTTGAATGTGATATGTGGAGTTTTGTTCGGATATGGATATTGGATAGAGCCTTGCCTGCGGTTGTTGGTTGTTGGTGGTTGCTAGTTTGTAAGCTGGTTTCTTACGTTCCTTACCCGCTGTACTCCTGATCTCCTTCTTCTTATTCCTCTTCTCCTACTCCTTCTCCTACACAAATCTGTTGATCGACTCGTCGTCGTCGCCGTTTGATCAACGCTTAGCAATGGCGTGCTAGCGTAAATTGTCCGCAATCGCTTCGACATCGTCCATATTCGACAAACTTTAACTCTTCATCTTACTCCTCCTTCCATCGTGCCTACGTTACGCGTGCGTTTGTAAACATAAATATGTGGTATAAAAAAAAATAAATAAAATAAATCAGGAAAATAAACCTGACTGTTTCATTTCGGAAGCCGACTGGGTTGTTTTTTTTTTCGCTCTTTCGCTCGATGTTTAATTTGGTTACGGCATTAAAAAAAACGAAAACGAAAATCAAATACTTCACAGACAAAAGAGCAAATCGAAAACAAAAACAAGATAGAGGTTCTTACACTTGTCTGTTTTACAATGTTTCTGTGGTAAACTATGAGGTAGATGAGTAACAAGTGTGGACGAAAATTGGTTCTGCAGGACGTCTTCTTTGTCTTGAAAACAGAACGGGACCGCCTAAAGCCGACTTTGAATGATTGGTCTACCCAAGAATACTGAATCTATTGTTCCACAAAACAAGCTTCCTGATGCCGTCTATAGCTGTATTTGGGGATATCTATTTGGAAAGGAATTCTTCTAGGGTATACCTATGGGTCCTTTGAAGTTATTGTATTAGAATTGGCATTTAAGTACTGGTCTTCCAATATAATTTTGAAGACGTCGTGTAAGATCCCACAGAAACGTTCGCGTCCAGTTAATGATTCCTAACTGGCTGGACAGAGATATTGAACTTAGTTCCTTTGTTCCTTTTGTGATATATTGATGGCAGTACCTTACTGGTTCACCTGCGTGTTTTAACAACATTTCTATTGTTACGTTGCTTGGTGGATGATAACAGGAGGTAGCCTCCGACGAGCTCTTTGGTCAGGAGATTGCATTATATTAGCGTCAGAAGACGTGAAGGGCAGATTGTCTCACTTAACGTTTGTTAACCTTCCTATACCCGCGCATTGGTCTGTGAGACCGACAAATTACGCTTTTGGAAAAATTTTAGTAACTGTGCAATTTAGCGCAGTGTACCTTATTTGTTAAATACTATAACTAATATAAACTTGTTTTATTTCGTTAACAATATATCACTCTACTGATTAAAACAAATTTCGTAAAAATATTCGAAGTAGAAGAGAAACTACGGGCTCTTGAATTTCGGTCCCAGAGACCGTGCGCGGGTATACGTGTTATTTTTTTTCACGCTGGTATAGGAAGGTTAAGTAGAAAGTGTTGAAGTTGTTAACTTTAACACCGCCCAACAATCTGGGGTATGCTCCGAAGTTGCCTCCATGATTTTACTCTTCTGCGTAACATTCCATATACTAAGACTTATACAGCATAAAATATTCGTTTGAAGCACCAAGCATACTTTTAGCCCGAACGATGAGTGAAATTATGAAATGTTGACATTTCAGACCAACCTCATGTATTTGTGGTGAGCATAGTAAAACCAGCTAAGCTCAATGCTAGCTATCCTCGATACAAAGAGAACTTCTAGCAGTGCTGCTTCTGAAGCACTAACAATAATATTCTCTACCTAGATTTAATTAGTGTTTAAATGCATCAGAATCAGTGCAGAATTCGGCAAAGTTAGATAGGAATTTCACCAAGAAACGCATTATTAAGCTGAATGCTGTCATATTTCACTTTTTATTGCAAGTGAAAAATATTTATCTAAAGCTGGTTAATAGTCTGTCATTGGAAACAGCAGCTTTGAAAGACGGAGAGATGGAGAAAAGAAACTCCGAATTTTAAAGCATAAAGTGTATTTCTTTGAAGTTTTCAGGAGCTAATTGAATAGTAAATCTAGGCGACGAAGCAGAAGACTTTGAAAGTAAAGTTTGCTTGAAAAAAAAACGATTTTTATTATTGCAGCTTTCAAATAATTACAATTGTGTCTTTTGAAAAGGAATAAGAATTGCGTGTGGAGTATATGCACTTATATACCGGCATATGTCAGCGAAGAAGATAGTTACTACTTATTTGTTTTTAACGAACACTCTTTTTACAAGAAGATGTTGCGTAGGATAAGGACAGATATGTACGTTGTGAGCAACTTTTATTGCAAAGAAAAAGACCATATCTACTGTTTTCTTCTTACTTTATCTTTTCTGGATTTGGTTCCCAAAAATGTTATAGGACCATTATTCTGCAGATGAAGATGTTACAAAACTGAATCCACAAAATGAAACTAAACCTAAGCTTTCAGTAAGCTAACTTCAAAACTTCTGTTGTGTAAACCTGTGTACCCGCTACAGATACCATACGATATACGTTAAAGCATGATGTCTCGTGGAAAACCTTCTTGGAAGGTCATCTGTTTCTAAGAACTACAAAAGAACCGCATTCTCAAAGCCTAGGCTTACGAATATACTGCTTTTCCAACTTTTTTAGTATTTGCAAAACTTGTCCGCTGTCTTGATATAGGATATGTGTGCTTTAAGGTTTCTCAAACTCAGTTTTATCCTCCCGGGGTGTTCTTAAGAAGTGACCTCGTTTTGCATGAAAAAGGCTAGCAAAGGCGAAAAATGCCTTCAATTGAGGTTGCTTGATGAAAATGGGTGTTCATGTATGTGAAGTTCAGTGCTTTTCACGAATAAGGTGTCCAAACTATGGACTTCAAAGAAATTTCAGTATGTTCCTTACCGTTTCTCACTCCTCAAATTTAGAGACCGAGTTGACAGCTTCTTAGTCTCCATAATTCTTAACGTTTCACTGTTTAAAGGAAACTATCTCCATCTAGTGACAAAGTTTCCTATCTTACAAATATTCATGGATACAGACGTCATCGTGTGGCCATTAAATTCCGGAGTATTCACATCACATAAAAACGTGAGTAGTTTCGGTTTTTCAGTGGACGTATTCAGTACATCAGTTGTGTTAATTTGTTTGGATCTTTGAACCACAATAATTTCTTCTATGCCTTTTGTGCACAATCGGCAGGGATAATACAAAATATTTGAAGAATTATAATTACCCGCATAATTCTGTAATATGTACATATACTTATAATATTTTTTTAAATTATGACAAGATGGTGGTGGTTGCTTTCAAAGGGTACATACCAAAATATTATCAAGTCTGTCCCTACTATATCGTCAGTATTTTAAAAACCCAAGCATAGCTGAGCAGTGTAAAAGTAGGAGCTTTTAAGTGTGTATGCCCCGTATGTCTGGTCTGAGGAATATCTATGTATTTTATTTAAGTGTCGTTATGTGTACGATGTTGGTTTTTTTTCTGTCACGATCATATCGCCATCAGATCAGATCGGTTGTTGACTGTAGTATGCGGTCGTAGTATAGTAGAGTTGTAAAACGGCGAGAGCGAAAGGCTAAAGAAGAAGACGACGACGACGACGACGACGAAGAAGCAGGAGAAGGAGAAGCAGAAGGAAAATTAAGATGAACTGAAACCGATTGGATTGAATAGAATTTGTTTTTTTTTTATTCTATTTTTTTACTTTTTTTTATACTCATATGGGATCGGGTTGGTTGGTGTTGCCTGGCCTCCTCTCTGCTACGGACAGGCTCCTACAAACAGCACACAGACTGGTCTACAGAGAATCTCTCGACCGTCTTGTTCTTGTTGCTGTGTGTTGTGTTGGGTCGCCGCCACCGCCGCCGCTGTTGATTTGCCGCTTATAATAGTGTTGTTGTGTGTGCTTCGCGACTCGGAGTTTTGGGGTTCGGTTCCAATGTGTGGTGGTGGTACTGTGCCGCGCCGTCTCTGAGTAGTATTGCGTTCGTTTTTAGGACTAGTTCTCTGGCCGATTGTTTGCGCTTAGTATGCTTCATAGTTCTGAAAAGATATCACGATCGTTCGACAGTTTACATGCGGATTTTTTCAGTTTTTTTTTTCTTTTTTTATAATTTTTTTTTCATATGTTTTCTTTGACGGGTGATCTCAAATTAATTTATTTTTGTGAATTTCAAAATTTTAATATGAATTCGTTTATGTGTTTTACTTGAGTTTAAATGGCGAGGCATGATAGTGCTATTAGTGCTACATAAAAGGAGGGAAACAAAATATCACTTTAATTTAAAGTGTCACAGTGGCATTGTTCTCCCCGTCTGGCATCCATCGAGAAAAGTTATATTATGCAAAAGGCCAGAAAAAAAAACGATAGAAAAATAAAAATCATGTGTGCTTTTGTTTGTGAGATGATAATATAGTAACACAACATTACACAATTATTGATAACAATACTAAGCGGTGAAAAGTGTACAAAAAAAGGAAATAAAATAATTCCACAACACACTGATCGACCGGCATAATTATCTGAAAGGAGTCTTGGGAAATACATACATAGAAGTGAGCGCAGGCTCTGAATCACGTACAATTCTATTGAGTAAGTTTAAATTTATTATTCACATGAAAATGTGTTAGGTCCCTCTTTAGTTGGATCTTAATTAGTTTGAAATTAAAATAAATGAATTCTTTGTTTGCACTGATGACCAGCAGTTACATAAGAGATGTGTGCTTTGCCTCATACGCAAAGTTCTGTGAGACAGACATTTGTGGTCGATGTTCTCTTGTGCAAAATAGTGTTTTTTAGTGGGGGCGGAGCCTTACCGGTTCATTATTTTTTCAGCAAAAAAATGTTGTCAGTGTCTAAATGTTTCAAAATAGTCCGATCTAAAAATGTTTAGCAGGAAGATTGACACTAGGAGAAATTAGTGAAATGTTTGTTATTTCACAACACCGTTACGGTTATAGCGTAAGGACGGTTATGGTATTGAACGTATTCAGCCAAACAATAATCCCAACCTTATAATAATGAAATTGGCAGCGCAGTGTTGCCATGGTCGAGCACCTCGAAAATGGCGAATATTGCATTTTTGCCCTCTCACTGTACTCGAAGGATATTTCTCATCAAAGCCTAAAAACAAATGGAAAAAGCTGACGATAAGAAGTTATCGAATCGTGGTTATTTTCATTTTACTGCTAAACAAAGCGAAGATGTGATAAAATGTTCAGAGAAACTGCTGCGGAGGTTGCTGCAATTTAAATTGAAGCAAAATGTCGTGATTTTAAACATACTTGCATATACATACGTCTTTCTGAACCCTTCTCTTTCGAGCATGTTTTTACTAAAACCAAAAGGTGTTATCTAGATTCATTTAACTAATAAACGGGAGCGCGTATGAATGGCACTGGCACTTCTTTCTTTTAGAAAATCTTAACATATGTAGGTATATTGAGCCACCTCATACAGTAGTTGAGGTTAAAGATCTTCTCTTAATCGACTATGTATTTTGCTGTGGAAAGCTGGGAATTCCATAAGAAAGTGAAGGAATGTTTTATCAATTTGGAGCCAGATTGAGGGAGATGAGAAAGTCTTGGAAAGCCAGACTCCTTCCACAACCCTGAGAAAAGAAAAGACGAATCGGATTAGATCGATATGTTTAACAAGGGAATCAATTTTTGAATTAAACATCATACAGCTATGAGCTAAATTCCATCTCAAAATGAGTGATAACGCAGATCCAAAATAATTATACACATACTTTGTACACAACGCATACTAAGAGAGGACAAATAAGCAGGATCAGATTTCTGCTTTTAGTGAGTGAAAATATTAGAGAAGTATTCCCTATAGTTCAGAAATGACCTAAAGAAATGACATCATAGCCTATAGCATCTAAAACTTGTTTCTGTGGATACTACTGAATTACAATAAAGAGTTCCTGCGAAACCACCATCCATATACATACATACATAGCCTATACACAAATTGTTAAGTAGATTCGTTTACGGTTAGTAAACCTACCAAATCCTTATGGATGGTCTTCAGTCGACATATCTTTGAAAATTTGTTGACTGAGTGATAATATTGAGAGAGTAATTGTCTGTAATGTACTTATTAATTATTTTCTACTAAAAAAATGAAAGCCAATTCAGACTTATGTACATATGTATGTATGTATGTATATTGGGCCTAGAATATTAAATACCGAAGATTTTGGAGATTGAAAGCATAAGAAATAATTTTTGAACTCACTACATCCAGTATAGAAAAGAAATACAGTGTACTCCCTTATAAGCGGACACCAACGGTTCCGAAGAATTTGTCCGCTTGTGAGGGGTGTCCGGTTATGAGGGATGTCTGTAGCGAGAAAGTACACTACATATAAATTATTGTATTACTTCGAGTCACCTCTTGCGCTGGATTAATAAGCGGAAGGTCGAGATTTGAATACCAGAAAACACCAACGAGTTTTTTCATGGTCCCACCTCAGCCGATAGTCTGACAAACGTTCGAGTGTAATAGTTGTCAAGAGAAAGCTTCTATATTCGCCTTTCGGATATGGCTCTAAACTGTTGGTCCCTTCCACTTGCGTGAAAAAAATAAAACACACACAACTCGAAGGGATGCGAGAATCTAGGCTCTGGACCACATACGGTCTGATGCGCAAAGTATTTGTATTTTTATGTAAAACTATACGTCAATTGAACTGCATAACTTCTTTGCAAATCAAACTGTATTTTTACTTTTTACCAGCTGTTATTGGGAAAGACTGAATGCTAGAATGGTCCCTCCTTATTCTAGTAGGCATTCCCGCTTACACAGGATTCTACACACTCGTTGGTTCATAAGCGTGGAATGACTTTCTGTGAAATCAATCAAAAGCTTGAACAACAAGTTTATACCCCCGTCCTTATGATGACTCAAATTGGATATAAAGCTGAAAATATCATTACATAATCGAGTCAAAAATTAGATCTCTAACCTGATTCATTCTTTTTAAGAGTGCAATCTTGCCGGTTATTTAACTTCTTTTTTTTTTTTAATTTGTTTGTATTTCGCATTGCATATGTTTGCATATTTATAAACAGTTGCTGTCTTATCTAAACGCTATATCAGCATTATTCCGGTTAAGGTCCAGACATTTATTTTAAAAACGCTAACACTTATGTGAAAACAAAATCGACTGATAAGCTGGTCTAATATAATCCAACTTGATTCAACCACTTCTGGGTCTTTCTAAAGAAAAAAAATAAAACTCGAAATATTTTTAGACTAAATAACTAAGTAGCTGGAATTCTATTTACTTTTGCTTAAAAATATAATTCTCGTGGCCACTTCCATTCGTATTCATGATTGTGGCACACGATAAATCCAACAAGTGTAAAATAAACAAAAAAAAAAAAAAAAAAAAAAACAGAAAATCTCAAACCCGACGGGCTATACTCCAAAATGACCTTGACAGTGAGTATAGTGAGAGAGTACAAGACTAATGAGAAGAAAGAAGAAACTCAGGTTTTGGCCATGTGAACAACTTCAAGTTGCTTTAAATTATAACCCCAAATACGAATACACAAGCACTAGCAAAAGCATCGACATCGACATCGACGACTTGGAGTACAAAACGTACGTTCGGCCGGCCAAGAAACATCCAGCAAACATGGATGGATAAACGCGCGTAGCAACTTCTCGTAAACGAGAAATAAGTCTATAAATGGTTTTGGTATTTCTTTCCTCTTCGTCGTTGTCGTTTGTCTTTTTATCTGGTGTGTTCTCTCTGCTCCTCCAATGCAGCGACAACGAAAAACTCGAACAACAATGTGAGCGTATTTTTCCATGCTTTTTCGCCTTCGTCTTCTTCATCGGCTTGATTTTTTTTTTAAGAGTTTCAAAAAAAAAAAAAAACACGAGCATAGTATTACTATCACAATATTACGTTACGAAGGCACTTGTATGTTGTTTACTACTACTAGGTCTACATATGAGTAATGACCAGGCAGGGAGGAGGAGGTGTAGGGTAGTTTCGTGCGATAACTACAAATACGGGCATTGAGGTGGGTAGATGAATCCACAGATATGTAGATAGCTAGACAGGTACCAGTCCAGTCCCAATCCTAATCACAATAGTAGAAGTACCAGTTTCAGTTGTAGCATATCAGTCGTGCTCTTGTTGTTTTTGTTGCTGTTGTTACTGTCGGCATCTCTCACCATCTCTTATAGACACATCCAGAAGTCAACGTACAACAGCAGCAGGTAGAAGAAAACCTTTTTTTTTTTCCAATGCTACACGCAGTTAGAACCCGATAAAATGAATACAATAATAAAAAAAAAAACTCGAAATCTACTCCCCAATCCTTATGAGCGTGTATTGAGATATGCGTACACACAGAAATTCCTTTGATGAAGTAGCAGACCGGTTAGGGTAGATATGACGCAGCAAACGTAAAATATCCGTCAATCCGCTGTTGTACTCTAAGCCGGCTATGGTGCTATATAGGTTGTGCTCTTGGTCTTGGTCAATTGAGAGCCAACACCAAGTCTAAAAGGAAAGAAGAAATGCAAACAAAACCGGCTTTTCGAATGAGGAGAAGATAAAAAAAAAAAAAAAAAACTCCACAGAAGGAGAATTGCTGGATTTTGTTTTTAGGTAGCATACCAAATTTGAAATTGTGGAGTTGGGGAGTAAGCAGATTCTAAAAATTACTTGCTATAGGTGATAGAGTGTATCTCTATCTGTATCAAGTGTTTCCAAATAGTATTACATATTTCGTTGGCCCCTGCTGTAGGGATAAGCATTCATTCTTTTAATCTGGACTTCCAAGTGGAATGCCATTGGCGTTCGTAATTCTTATTTAATTTTAGTCACGCTAACCAAATGATTTACTTATCCAAACTTATCGCTCAGTTGATTTAATATGTGTGTTAATCATGAGTTAGATAAGCAGCGCAAAAAGTCCCCTTTTACATTTTATCATTATGAAGGCGCTTATTTCATTTTTAAGTAACATATTCGCTTATAATATACTTTGAGGGCAAATGAGCGTTTTTTAACTACCACTGGCTTGCATTGAATCGAAAAGCCAAGTTAAAAAATCTTACTTACTTTAGGTGACGCTACAGCCCGGGGTGGAATTGGGCTTCAGTAAAAGTGTCTCGATTTTTAGATAGCTGCCTCCGGTGGGCGACGTGGCCCAAGTGGTTAGTGCGTTGGATCGCTGAGCGGGAGTTTCGCGCAGTCTAATGGTTATAAAGAGTTCTAAGTGTCATTTCTCAGATGGTGAGTAAAAATTATCCATAGTAGAATGAAAGAATGCTCCTTGTAGATAAACTTAAATAATTTTTGTTGCCATCAAAAGATTTTGATTTAACTTGGATTAGTTTGGTCTGTTATAACAGCACCATGTACTCCCGTGCAATCAACTCAGAATAAAGCATGACACACAAAGTTCTTTTTGAAATGCGTATTATCTTGACAATGGCAACACTTACACGCTTGTTCAAAGGATGCCAGGAAATATTTCCAAAGCTGCAGATGTGTTGCAAAACTGTGCGAAATTTGAAAATAATTTTTATTTACGTTCGTGAAACTGGCATATTTATGGGTAACAAATGGTATCAGCGTGCACGTCTAATGTAGCTCAAGATGTGCATGAGGATTCAAGAACCTCAATTCATCGCAGAACCTAACAATTGAAAATCAGTTGCACTTTTCTGAGGAGAATATTTCATAACAAGGTCAAAATCACTCAAAGGCTGAAGCGTTTAATTATCGTTTCTTTTCGGACGATGCTCATTTTCATCACGGAGGCTATGTCAAGAAAGATCTATTGGATTTGGAGTTCCAAAAATCCACACGTAGTCATAAAAAAGCAAATACATCCTCAAAAATTGACGGTTACTTACTTACTTAAGGTGGCGCTACAGTCCGGGGTGGACCTGGGCCTCAACCAACAAGCGTCTCCAGCCAGCTCGATCTTTAGCCAGCTGCCTCCAGTTTCGCACGCTCAGTTGGTTGAGGTCCCCTTCCACCTGCGTGCGCCACCTGAGTCGCGGTCTTCCTTTACTGCGCCGTCCCTCGGGAATGGATTCGAAGATTTTCCGGGCCGGAGCATTTGTGTCCATGCGCTCTACATGACCCAGCCATCTCATTCGTTGTACCTTCACTCTTCTGGCCAAGTCGATGTCGCTGAACAGCCCATAAAGTTCGCTGTTGTATCTCCTCCTCCATTCACCGTCTATGCAGACGGGACCAAAAATCACCCAAAGAATTTTCCTCTCGAAGCAGCCAACTTCTTTTGACAGGGTCCATGCCTCTGCGCCATAGAGCAGGGCTGGGATGATTAAGGTCTTGTATAGGGTCACTTTAGTTGCTCGTGAGAGGGCTTTGCTGTTCAATTGCCTTCTTAGCCCAAAGAAGCAGCGATTGGCAAGAGTTATTCTTCGTTAAGAACCCGATAAGTGACGGTTAGGTGTGGATTTTGAAGTGTTATATCATGGGTTCCTAATTCTTTGAAAATGAAGCTGGCAACAATGTTAGGATGAACGGAGGGTGATATAGAGACATAATAAGTGATTTTTTGTAAAAAGAGAGTTTTAACTTCAGTAGGTTGACGCAACGTACCACCCAGCCATGCAATAATCGATCTTTTGTGTACAAAGCTCGGCTTGGAGGTGTGCCTTGGGAACCGCGTTGCCACTGAGGCAGTGGCCCAGCCAAACCAACCGTGAGAGTCATTTGACTGATATAGTTTTTTTTTTCATAAATAAATAATAAATAAAATGCACTGTTGTAAGTAAAGCAACATCATGTTTCATTTATGTTAACAAAGGCTCCAGCCTTAGAGTTCATCGGACATCAGTTGTAAGGTTGAAAGGAGCCTGCAAAGAGCTCCGGAATGCTCTTCCAGTTATTTCATCTTAAGTTTAAGTCTGATTGGTCTTGTGCTAAGGCACTTGGTTTTATCCAGGTATGTCTTTGAGTGGTCAATCGCAAAACACATCCCCAAAGTCACTTTAGTCTTTCGACAGCCTTGTATACGATTCTGAAGTCCATCATTACGATGAAACAGGTTCGAATTACGGTCCAATATCTGAGAAAAGTTCAACAGGAATATGTTTCATAACAAGCTGTTACATTCCGCCTGGATGCGTCATTAAACTGCAGGTCCCTTCCATTTATCCGGCAAATATAATACGCACGCCAAGAATGCTTGCCAGAAACCGGACCGAGCCGTGTGTGTTCTACTTCACCAAATATTTATGTACATTTCGGTTGAAAAACATTTAAAAACTAATTGATACGAGTACCAACACCTCATCCATTAGAAATCGTGGATAAACGGTTGCGAAGTTTAAAAAATAAAATTTTAAAGATTTCTGAGACAAAATTTTACAACGCAATAATAACTTGACCTATTGCCATATTCCATCCCATTGATAGACCTAGTACTCATAGATACCACAACTATAGAAAGCTAAACCACCACCTAATGACAAGCTTTATTATGTATTCACCAACGAATATGTTTCTCAATTCAAATTTCGATCACTCAGTATTTTTCCTCCCCAAAACACCTATTTTCAGAAATCACCGCATAAACAATTCATTCACATAAAAACTAAAAAAAAAAACAAATCCGAAATCTGCTTCTTTGATTTTGTGCAAAATTGATAAACAAAGAGGAAACTATTATCTTCTCACGCTAAAAATAAAGAAATGCCACCTGGATCATTAATATATTTCAGAAAACACGAATTGTTGATAATTTTTGAACAACAAATTCCGAGCTATAAATAAATATCAGAATAAAACAACTGAGGATGTGTAGTAGAGATATACTCTCGATTTGTTGTGTCCAAAGAGTTCTAGAGCTGCTAGACATATTTCGTTTTGTTTTTTGAATTTTTTTTTTTAGTGAAGTGTACCCCAAACGAATCATTAAATGATCAATTCAACTCCAGCAGGTTGTGCTCTTTAAATAGTTGCTACCCGGCCGCGGGTCTGCGCCTCCCGCTGTTGACTGCCGCTGCCGGTGCCAGTGCATTTGTTTGCGTCAGAGTTCAATCAAATTCAAAATCACTCCCTGACTCGGCCACAAACCACTCTATCTGGCTACATCTCTTGCTACACATGTGCCACATGGTGCATGAATAGGAATAGAACTGAAAATTCGAAAAAAAAACGAAATATCTTATCAGCGCTAATTAAAGTTTACACAGATACTCTTTACCAGAGTCAGTATTTGTATGTTGTTTTCCTTGTTCGTTTGTCTCTCATTGCTGTTATTATTTAATTTTTTCATTCTATAGTGAATGATAACCATTGGGAAAATTAATTATAATTATTGTTTAGGTAGCTTGTTACGAAGTGGGCATGGCTAGGACAAGTGGGGCAGGGGCAGAGGAAGCATATCCATGTGTGTGAATGCATACAGAGGCAGGATTGTATGATAGATTGATATTTTCCAGACCCTCTGTGATTAATTGCTCGAAATTGAAGCGAGTATGGCGTGCATTAAACGCTACTAGATTAGAATTAAGTGAGAATTATGAGCTCATTATGATAAATGGAGGTGTGTTCGTTTCTGTTTTTTTTTTTTTTTTATTTAAATTATATTTTTAATGTTTTTATATTAGGTACGAGTGTTTTCATTATATGCTGTCTGTGCCCATTAATTTTTAATTGCCTTAAATCTAATCTCGTTCATTGGTAACATTTTTTTTTTATTTTTCATTCATTAATATAAAATTTAAAAAAATGATCAACAATAATAGGTTTCGTCTTATCAAAATTAATTTGTCATAATGAGTAGGGGTTTCCAATTGGAATTATTATTTATTTATTATAAATGAATTATGATTTCGATAGAAATTAAATTAGAAGATATCCAAATAGATTATGGCTTTGTTGACTGAAGAAATTCCCGACTATGCTCATTCTATTTGAAAAGATATCGTGCTTATTTTGTTGGGTTTTCTGTCCTATATTTAAAAAGTAAAAGTTTCCATTCATTGACAGAGGTGATATGGAGAACTATGTTATCTAAAGGTGGCGCAAAAGTCCTCACTCGGTTTCCTAAAGCAGTAACTTTTTGTGTAAATAAAAAGAATTGATTCGGTTTATTGATTATGTTTATTTAGACTTTTAAATATTTTTCTAGTAAGTCGAGAAGATAATATCGGTCAAGTGGATGTCACCAGAGTTGATGTACATATGTATGTACACACTTAGGCCAATGGTAGGTCGATTGTGATACCACGTGGATCATGGGAGAAAATTTCTCTCTACCTGCTCGATAAACGATTTTGAGGTTCTTAGGATGCATAGGAGGCTTTTAATGTCGATATCTATCAAGTCGCCTATATCGTTGTTATAGGGGGCTCCTAAGTGAAGCTTTCTTGTACGGGAGAGAGCTGGGCAGAAGCAAAGAAGGTGAGGAATAGTTTCTTCCACTTTTTTATTCGTGCAGCTTCTACAAAAGTCGTTCGCAAAAGGCCTAGTCTTGTGGCATGCTTGCCTATTAGACAGTGTCCAGTGATGACATATTGTAGTGCTAATATGCGATCTATTGAGAGAAATCAAATTCTTAGAACGTTTAAGATCCAGCTTCGTCCAAATCTGTTTTGTCGCTAGACATGTTGATCCAGTACTCTAGACAGCATCCAGCTTAAAGTTAAGTGATTGGTATACCTAAGGTGCCTTTATCCGACAGGTTCCTATTCTGGCGAGTTCATCGCCCTTATAATTCCCTGAAATGTCGCTATGCCCCGCCACCCAACACAGGTGAATATGTATTGAACTGCTCAGCTCACCATCTCCGCAATAGACGATCGGCAGTCTAGAGCTACTAAGGAATTTATAGAGGTCGATTCCAGGGATTTGATTGCTGCTTGGCTGTCTAAAAAGATGTGGATATCTCTAACAGATATCACGTTCTTCTTAAGCCAAGACTTCTTTAATCGCCATTATTTCAGAGTGATCTGGAAAGGATGGTAATGGTTTAAGCTTACTCCGTGGTAGCTGCCTGACAACTTCCAAGTTAAAGTTGTCTACAGTGAAGTATTATCGAAAAAGAGTTTGACACAAGCGTATAGCTAAGCCCTCCTTCGCTTAGTTGACCAATGTAACAGAAGGATTTGGGGCTCTTACCTTTCTGCTACTTTCCACGGGAAAAAATATTGAGTTCTCTTTTTGATCTAGTACTGTGAGACTTCTCATCAATAGTTTTTTTGGGATTTTTGTTGCACAACATATTGGTTACTGATTTTGTGGCTTGACAGTTGCGGGAGATGGATATTTGTAGTTTTTTGTTACCAGGATGGCAATGCTTGCGTAGATCTTACCAACTTTAGAGAACAGTTCAGTCGTTTTTATCACTGACTTAAGTCTTTACCTTTACATCATCATTATCATCAAATGAAAAGCTTTTCGTATAGAGAACTTATTATAAATTTCAATCATGTTCCTTCTTTCGGAACACTTAATTCGTGAACGGCAGTCACACTTGACCAATTTTATAACTTCACACTCCGTCGTCATACCTCCTGCATGATTCAAAGACTCCCCGGCTTCATTCACTCTGCAATGAATATAAAAGTTTCTGACTAAATCAATGTCGCTGTAGCATCTTTAGCATCTTATCAGATTTCCGTCAGTTTAAATAGGTCCTTAATGTAAATAAAACTTGCCTACTACTGCATTTAGTTTGAGTCTTAAAATCCCATTTAAATTGGTTCATAACTAATTGGTAAGAAGCAGGCTTGCCAATTTTGTTCGACATTGATGCAAGAAATATCGTCCTAAGGAGATTCATCTTGATAATGATTTTGTACTTTCTAAAATACTAATATGTGTTGCAAAGCAATGAACTAATTGAACTGCACTCTATGGTACCGTCCATGACCTGATCATCAAAGCAGGGGATCGAGTACCAGACAAAATACAACGACTTCTGTCTACACTGCATACTAGATACACTTGCTTGCTTACAATCTTTTTGCGAGTTTCTTATTAAGAACAATGTACACAGATGCACAGGCTCAGTTGCATTGGAAGATGCAGCACAATGGCAACCATCGTCGCGTCGACGCTAGTGCTGGTGACTTGTGTTTCTGGGAGTATTTCCGCCACATTCCCAGTCACTGACGACATTTCATAACTCATGAAAATTCCCACTCATTTATTGCAATAAACTAAATAAAGGAAAACGTCTCTGAAAATAAAATTGCCATCCAAGTGCCAAATCACTATAGAGGAGCATGAGCGCGCGGGATAGTAGTAGTACCGGCACTGTAGTATGAAGTAAATGTGAGGATAAAAGTGTAAAAGATAAAAATAATTCGTTTATACAAAATTCTTTCGGTTTGTGCCATATTTTTTCATTTTTCAGTTTTCATTTTTCATTTTCCCATCCCTTGCTTCATCAATTTCACACACTGCGCAGAAATTTACTACACATTCTTGCGTAGATGCCTCGATTTCATTTAATTTTTTTTTTATATCTTTTAGTGCTTCTGCTTCTATACATCTTGGTATTCTTCTGCTTCTCTATTTTTTCTGTTTTATTAATTTGTCAGCTCTAAGAAAATGGCTTTGCTGCTGCGGTCTGTCCGATGACTCGTATTTTGCGCGCTAATAAATGTCATTAGTGTACTTAGTGGTTTCTATTTATAATTTTAATGTTTTCGTTTAATTAATTCACTCTCCGATGATTTATATGCCAGAAAGGGGACTTAACAAAGACAAAAAAAAAAATATCGCCAAACAATCCCTAATCGTTCCATCGTACCAACACTGAGCATTTCGTATTGTCTGTCAGCCCTACCCACTGTGGCTAGATTATTCACCTTCAAACTTTTAAGGAAAAAAAAAAAACAAATATTGTCGCTTGTTTTTCTCTGGCTCTCAAAAATAAATTTCAATTTTAAATTCCTAAATTTGAAAAACAAGAAAGAAAAAAAAAACATCCAACAGACAGTTGAACAGTCTTGAGATTGGTAATAGCCGAGCAGACAAACGACACAATGGAATTTCGTGTTTTTATCTTAAAAAAAAAAAAAAAAAAACAAAAAAAAATATTTTAAATGTAGATAAATTATGTACATCGTCATTTTTCATTCAAATTTTGAGAATTTTGGTTTTCTTTCTTAGCCGGTTGGTTTAGGTTTTTCTTTTTTTTTTTTTTTTTTTCATAAATTACCGGTTGTGAATAAATATTTGTTTCTGTATACACTACAGACGTACGGAGAAGATCTTCCTGAAAAAATATTGAGTATTGTGTAATTTTTGTTTTCGAGATGGACGTAGTATATGTGGATGGTTGTATGTTAGGTTTCTGCTATTTGATTAAAAATAGAATATTATTTGCGTCTGGCAGTGATTAAAATTGGGTGCAAATGTTTATTCGTATTTTTAGGCATTAACACGAGCAATTATCTTAAATACAAATTGATGGAAATTTGCTTTGAAAACTATCAAAATATTTCGAATCAAAGTGTTAATGTGTAAGGTAGAGCATTTGTTGGCGCAATAAACAGTGCAGATGTAGACACATACATATATTCTTAAATGAATAACACAAAGAAAGTGATTTAGAAAATCACATGAATTTTGTTTACATGTTACGATTAGTATTCCGTACTTTTCATACACACTTTCGGCAAACAACATTGGCGAAGTGTCGAAATGCTTTTGATCTTGCAGCTTTCGCAAACTACCCACAGCATTGAAATCAACTAAAAGCGGCGATAAACGGTAAAACTTTTTAGATGGTCGAAATTTCGAAGAAAATCCCGAAGTTCGATCTTAGTACCGGGTTCGAAAAAAGTCTGTGGAAATTTGAGTTTCACCGTTTCAAACATATGCGAAAGTTCATCTTTTTTATTGCATTTGACAGGCGTGGTTAGGTTAGCTTAGGGTGAATAGGGTTAAGAGGCTATTATAAAACAACAGACACAATAGGGCCCATCGCGATCCCTTGGAAACCTTCACGGTAAGAAACCTAAACCATTTCGCCCATGAACTTAATTTCCCCTCAGAATTTAAATAAACCATTATTAAGGTCAAAGAACCGACCTCCTCTAAACTATCGAAGAAGTATCGTCCAAGATGTTTTAGTCTGCTCTGTGTCATGCAGGTCATTGGAGTACTTGCATATACATATGTATGTATTCGTATTCGATAAACCTAATCTCATTGCGTGATAAGTAATCATAACTGACGACGACCGTAAGGCTATGATTCTTTTCTCTTTCCTTCTCCTCAATAGCTAAAAAGTCACGACGTTTGTGGTCAGCCTTATATGTATCTTCTAAAGGCCTATCTTCTCTAGCCTGTCCGAGAGGCTCTTTACTTACGCTGTATTTGTTGCTGATTGGTAAGGTACTTATTGACTTATTGATCAAAGGGACACAGTGGCCCAGTCAGCAAACATCCGGCGTATGGTTTGGCCGTGTTGGTTAAGTTCTTAGGTGAATTTAATCCTGTTTGGGTGAAGACCAAAATGTTTACAACAAAGATGGTTCTTCTTGTGAACGACGATAAACTAAGAGCTTTAAGTTCACATGTACGCTTACAGCAACAGGTTCTGCTATCGAACTGCTCTGGTACAATTGGCTGAATTGAGCTCTCGACAGGAAGCTCATACCAGCCAGAAGTACCAAGTAACTCGTGAATTTTTAAAATAAATTTTTAAAATTTCGACGCATCATTGAATCGTATGAATCTCCAAATGACAGCCTCGACAATTGGTACGGAATGACAGCGCTGACACTGCAAACAACCACAACCGATTGTCAAAGTTCAGGTTTTATGGCTGTCATAAGAATTCATTCTAATAAGACTGTAAGTTTCTTTCATTATTGTGATAAATATTTATGGCCATACCTTAAAGTCACTTCGACCAGAAAGATTTATTGTGTCATGTGCCACCCTTATACCATTAGTAATTCCACTTTCGTAATGAAGGCAAGAATAACTGCTACGGAGGAGTTCCTCAGATCTTTTTTAGAGATAATCCATCTATGGATAGTGCTTCTCCTAAAATTTCAGAGTCATGCACTCACGTAGTATATACTCTGCGGTTTCGTCATTTTTTAGACAGCTGGTATTTAAAAATGTCTCTTACATTTGTGGCAATAGTGCAGCGGTAGCGTCATCGTTTGTCGAGCTGATGGTTCACAGTTCAATCTCTGATGTCAGTAAGCATTATGACAACACTTCTGCGAACACTGACATTAAGTGGACTGCGAAAAAATACTGTGAATCAGAAGCGAAAGCAAAAAATAAATGACAACAAACAAATCTCCCCAGTTATCTGGACACCACCCCTGGAGTGAATGTGAAACCTAATACACCTGAGTTTCAAACCACTACACCAATCTCTTTCTCTCTCTCTATCTATCTTTCCAATGCCCGTACTGTGTGAAAGGGTATTCATAACCCCTTGAGTGCGTGCAAATTATAAAAAAAAAAAAAAAGGAGTCGGACGACACCACTTTCACCCAGTATGAGTCCTTGAATGTTGTTCCAGTGGGTTAGGCAAATGTGGCTTTCTCGCGAGCAGATTTGCAGATTCGTTGGCCTCACTGCGTCTATGGCCCGATACCCATCAAATGTTTACTTTGTTGGGCCAAATTTAGAAGATTATCAAAACAACATGAGACTGACTTGGGTTTAGTCAAGTGGAATCTCAGAGTTTTGAGCGTCGCTTCACTGTCCTTGAGTGTATAGATTATAGCAATTTTAATGTCTGAGTTCAGACAGTGGTTCGTGGTTATCATCATTCAGAGTCGGTCTTTAAGAGCGTAATTCCAAAAATTCTAGAATTCATTTCAATGACGTTTATTTCTTTGAAGGTCTTAGTATCCAAGGAATTTCAGCAGAGTTATTTAATTAGCACACCATCTGGCAGATTCAATTTCGCCCGCTTTCACAGGAACTAGTCCTTCTTTCAGTTTAAATCAGCACTACTATAAAGTAAATAGAACTTAATCAACATTTTAATTAATATTCTTCTCAATACCCAACTTTATGAAACAACCAATGAATTAATTAAAGGCAAAGCTTTTGTTTTGATCCTTTTCCAAATAAAAAAAAAAACCCTCTCGCGTTTCACCAGATAAAAAGAAAATATTCTATTTACTCTTTACTTTCTCTGTCCCTTTTCACAAATTACCATAGAGAGCTGCACGTGACAATAGTGCGCAAGAATATCCTGGAAGACCTTAACCTCAAGGATATCCAAGGAGCAAATATACTACAACACTAACAATAGCTGGAAGTTCTTCGTGCTAGTCCCTCATACTATAATTTCATTCAGAAATAAATGATTTACACACAAAGCCCCGCATGTGTATAGCCACAACTATGTTGTTGTCATCAGCTCTTGTACCCATTCATCCATCCATCCAGTCCAGGGATGTTTAGCTTTACGGCTGGTGCTGGTGCTTCCGCTATAGATACGACAACATACCTACCTCTATGTAGTATATGTACATCGACTTGATTTTACAAATTCCATGGAAAAAGCTCTTCCATGCGCACTGAAGCACAATACGCGCGAAGCTACAACAATTGAAATACTTCTGGTGTAGGTCAACCTTCAAAACTCAACATGATATTGTAGTCGGAACACGCGTTGCTCTCTTCCTACACTGTTGACGAACCAAAACCACCATCAACTGAACCCACTGCAGGAATGAAATACAGCCTCTTACCTTTGTTTTATAATGGATCTAGTTGGGCGCACTCTGTCATCCGAGTCGCTCGGCTGGGTGCTTCTGTAAACATACGGTGCGACGCGTACAATAGGCCAGAGGAGGAATCATTTCCCTTCCCCATTCACATGGTGTGTTGAACCATATTATGTGGCTTTTGCCATTGTTACACCAAACTAGGAAAGGTGATACCCTGCGTATTCATTCATCCAGGTGGTGGCAACTCTTAACGGTGCCGCAAAGAACACAAAGGCCTCTGTGTTTGATGGTGGTTTTCACCTGAACTGCCTTTGTCTTGACAATATGAGCTCATTGGAGAGCGTAATCTATTGATTGGGTTCCAATTTTGTAACGCTCCTAGTGTCATCACACATATCATTAACGAAAAAGCCTTTTGGTTTATTTTTAATTATAATCGTCCTTGAAAAGACATATAATATCCCATGGGGAGGTTCCCGCCCGTGCTACAAATCCGACTAATGACTAACACTTTGGTTCATATACGCCAACGCAGAAAAGGGTGGCTCTGTAATAAGGTTGCTTGCCACGCTCCGCCAAACGACCTTCATTCTATCCATGGCTGTTGAATTGTGCAATGTTTCGAAGCTTTTTACAAACAACAACCCTCAGCACCACCCAAAATGAGTTCCTGGACAACGTCGAAAACGAAAACAACGATAGCAACGACGCTTTTTTCATTCAGAATCTGATTCCTAGGGGTGGTGGTGCTCGCTGTATGTATGTACATTTTATTTATACCACGAGCCTCCCCGCAAGCGATTGCCATAGCTCGTGTGCTTCAAATACTAACCTCCTATATATGTACATACTATGTAGTATACCGACAAGCATCACCAAGAACCTAAGAACGTTGGATACTTGAATAGTCTTTGTTATGTTTTCGGTACGTTCGTACACTGGAAAATAAGTTAGGTCGTTTCCAAAATGGTTTCTTTTTAATTTCGATTTGAAAAAGAGAGTGCCGATAGAGTATCAAAAAGAGAGGCTTGGAAAAAGCATTGTAACATTTTAAAAGAACCATTGCAGTGGAGTGTAAAGGGATGTTTTATTGCCCTCAGTTGCGATAAAAATACTCGTCGTATACTACGCTGTCTGCAATACCCAGACAGTATTAAAGTCTGAATAGCAAGCACAAATAACCTACATAATACCCCTGCTTCGACCACATGAGAAAATTATCCTAAAGGAGCTTCAAAGATACTTGCAACAAAGTCCTAAGAAGTAATGTCATAAAAATGGCGGTATCTTTCGAATCAATATCGTAAAGTACAGTCTGTAGGATAGAACCTACGGAAAGGCTTTTAGCTAATAGACTTTGTGGTACTAGCATTAATAAGAACACTTAACCACACTCAGCTGCACTACTTAAACCTTTCCAGGTTTTGAGGGGCAATCTGAAGTACTACTTACTACTTGTAAGCTGTGACTTAAGTTGACTAAAATCTAGTACAAGCCTCTCCATGTATTTTTTTGTGATTCAAGTAAACAAAAAAAAAAATTCCGCATACGCCATGGTGCCCTATAGTTTCGTTTGATTGTGAAACGTTTTTCTCTTTGTTTTGCTTAAATTTGATTAACATCAGTTGGGAGACATGCCTGAATTTTACAACTGGTCAAACTTATGGTACACGAGACAAGTACGTATCACTTCTAGGCCCTACTGTACACCAAAGCAGAATGGTAAGTGGTCTGGCAGTAATGTACCACAAACATCGGAAATACATAGATGACAAAAACATGAAAGTGACATGACCGAAGTAGCGTGGCAACAGGCTTCTTAACGGGTCACTAGATGTTAGAACACCTCAGGAAATTGTTGAGGAAAGTGGAGACTTCAGATTTTGCGGAGCTGATGAGGAAACTCCAGGGCACCTTAAGGAATATGAAGCAAAAGAAAAAACACCTGGATGCCTAAGAAGCTTTGTTAGATCCATTCCAAGTATTCCGATTCATCAAGGAGATCGGTCTGGAGGAGGATCGGTCTAAGTTTAAGCAGCATCTTATCGACTAGAGCTCCAAGACGGGGAATAAAATCAGTATGTATGAACATACATACGTATGTATGTGGTAATGAAATTAATAAAATATTATAAAATATCACGAAGTCAATACTTGACTTTTTTAGCTGCAACTAAAAATTGGGACAAATTACCTTCGAATTTGTGAAAACAATGGGATCTTATTTGGTAACCGCAAATGTGACTTCAGGCGTTGGGTTGGTTTTTAATCGTAAGTATCGTAAGCGCCACGAAGTTATTTCTTATAATTATATTTCCTTATCAAATAAAAGGGTACATTTCTACTCTTCTTCCTGCCGCAAAAAAGTGTGTGGAAAATTTAAGGGAACAGAACATAGTGCCTGTCTAACTCACAACCGCGCGCGCCACATTGTGTTTCGTGCATAATTCAAAAGAGCTTTCTGAATCCAATATTTTTCTTGTTTTCATGTGACGTTATAATTCATGAATGTGTCAAAAAAGTGTGACTTCACCAGCGATTTGGGGACGTACATACATATCCCCTTTAAGTCATAAGATCATAGAAGCCAACTCACAGTTTCGTTTCTTAAAATAATCTTATCACCGAATTTTCATTTCGATAACTGGATTGTTTAGGTAACTGTGTTGCATGTAGCTCCATCCTGTTAGGAAAACATTTCTTCGGGATCAATTTCATTAAAATTTGGAAACAAATAAACACCATTATGTGCTTCATTTTTTTGCTTTATCTTTTTTTTAAAAAAAAGGCGTGCATATTAAAATAACTACTTTACAGATGAAATTATAATTTGACGTTTGTTACTTTGACACCTGTACCATCATAAAAACTGTACTACTTTGATACGTTTTCACATTCCTCTCCAATGAAACTCAAAACCAAATAAATAACAGTAAGTTTAAATTAACGCCGGGTAGCAGCATTCAGCAAACTTTGTAAAAATTTTCGAACCGTGTAAAGCCTCTTCTCCTGAATCGAATACGATGAAAATGTTATGATTGGCATTTCAAAACACACGCTTCGTGTACTCTCTGTATGTACATGTGTACATACCCACAATGAATATAAGAAATAATAATAATAACAACAACATCACCGATTCCGCACACACTATTTTTACCCTAAATAATATAATGAAATGAAATATTGTGCTATGCATGCATATACTACACTTAACATTATTTACAAATCCATTCAATGTAGCAGTACCAGTGGCAGCTTTACTAAGCACAAAGTGTCATAAAAGCGCTGCTTTGGCCTCTCCTCTACGGGCGGCGCTGGGTGCTGCTAGGGGATACCATACAGTGTTAACTTTTTTTTTTTTTTTTTTTTGGAGTAGAGATATACTCGTACAAGAGAACTTTTATTATTTTACGTCGAATACGGCAACGGAGACTGTGAGACATCGTCGTCGTGGGTGAGATAGATGCCTGAGACGAGAGAGAGAGAGGGCTGTGACAGCAGCGGCAGCAGCAGCAGCAGCACCTACCACCGAGCGACTCTTCCTCATCGTCGTAGTGTAGTTGTATATCACGTGTACTACTACTATACACCAAACCAGATAGAGGTGAATAGTACACACCATCCATTCCTCCATACCCTCGAACATATTTTCTTGTTGTTGCTGCTTGTTTAATTCTGTGTGTTGTTTTTCTTTACTCGTGTTTCTTTTTCTTTTTTTGCTCGTTTGCCTTTTCCTTTTCAATTCAATAAAAAAGCTCCTCGTGTACAAATTTCATTCGGCTACGGTACTCTACGGCAACCGCACCGCCCGATCTCGATACACATTGCAGTTCTAGGTTTACTTTCGTACGAAAAAAATGTGTTTTTCGTGGACGTCAACCACAACGACGACCACGGCAACGTACTATCATCACCTCGGTACTATCAGTTGTTGTTGTAGTTGTGGGTGTAGTGTAGTGTAGTGTATAA
The DNA here is from genome assembly GCA_946965025.1 of Blera fallax. Taxonomy (NCBI): domain Eukaryota; kingdom Metazoa; phylum Arthropoda; class Insecta; order Diptera; family Syrphidae; genus Blera; species Blera fallax. The sequence continues at coordinate 73,582,825 of OX337248.1, forward strand.
ATTTCCAAAACTTTATTATGTAATTTTTGTTTTAGTATTTTTTTTTCCGATCGGTTATCAAACAAAAAAAAAAACCGAAAATAAAAAATTTTAAAAATTTCAAAAATCTAAATCAGCAGATTTTGTACGTGTGTGCGTGTGCAGTGTGTGTAACAAACACAACGAAAACTACTCGGGATAATACACAAATCTGACAAAGGAAAACGGAAAACTTTCGTTCAAGGCCATTTCACCGACATAGTGTGAGGGAGGGCCACCACAGGCAAACAAGCAAACTGGGCGAAGAAAAAAAAAAGACCGAATGAAGTGCAAAATAATTACTAAAACAGTGGTACAAATTGAAACGCACAAAAGATAAAAAACTATCTTACAGATGAATGGAGTTTATCGTTAACTACTGTCACTTGTCGATTGTTGATTTTTATTTAAAAATATAAAGTGTCCCACGAAAGGTTCTCTACTAGGTGGGTATTTCTGTACACATACACTGACTTGTGTTTGTATTTACTATCATACTATCAAATTGAGAAAAAAAAAAGAAAAAGAAAAACGAGTAAAAACGGAAAAACAAAAGTTTATTTGAGCAATTAGCTTTTATGGGGTGAAAAGCTGAATGAATTTGAAGCCAGAAATGTTTGATCGGTGTCGCGGGAGAGGGGTGCTGCCGCTGTGAGATACTACTCGGCTGAATGTATGAATGATAGTATATATGAGTGTACTTGCATTACCTCATAAATGCCATTTAAGTCTGGCAATATCGGGGGGGTCAAGCGGTTACCGCAGCCAATATTACTTTTATTCCAACTTTTAATTGATATCGGTTTACAACACCTCATCACTTCCTTAGAATTACTAGATTTCATACAAGTAGCACTCTGTATTTTTTGTTGCACAATGTACTATGTTACTGTGCTAAATAAACGGAACACATGCATGCTGAAAGAGAAAAAAAAAAAAATTGCAAACGAATCTAATTTAAATTTCTATATATAGATATCAATTTGCGGTGTGACGCAAATACATTAGCATAGCCCACCAGAGTATGTACTACTATAAGTCTGTAGGTAGATTATGTACAATTGGCAAAATGGTACTTAACTGACATAGCTGGGAAGAAACATTCTGCTGATACACTTTAAATTGTATATTGAAACGAATGTTGACTCAGATACAAACAGGCGAATACAAGAGCGTAATTATGTATCGATTGTAAACAAATATTTATGGCAAAGGCACAAAGAAGAGCTGATGCCACCACTGGCATGGATTACTGCTGATTTTGACATTTGGACATGTTTATTGAGATGGGTTGTTACAACAAGTTCATCGTTACTGCCTGCTGCCATTCTGTTTCGCCCAGGCACGTGTACCTTTTGTGGGAAATGATTGTGAAATTTATATAATTATTTTTTTTTCGCTTTTTTTGGAGGGTGGTAGGGAGGTTTAACTTTCCTTGTTTTGTTTACAGGAGCTACTTATTCATGAATATGATATTAATTCTGTAAATGACTGAGATTGGCTGCTGTCAAATGTTTGTTCTCCAATTTAGATCGAATTTTCTAGTAATATTGCAAGGAAAATGTGTATCCTTAGGGTATTTTAATATCACTTTCTTTGATGTACATATGTATGTATGTATGTGTATGTATGTACGTATCCTAAAGAGGAAATATAAACTGCGTCATTCAGAAAAACGGTAGGCAGTTGTACTGTAGTTTGTACGCAATAAATTTTTTTGTAAGGGTTGTTTAGAATGAAACTACCTAGTAGGAACTTGTCAGAGGTTATGCGTGTAGTCTTACAAGTGCATTGCAACATTTTAAATCCTTCTAAATAGTTCAGATTTCAATTGTAAGCAAGAACAAAAAAGAGCAGAATTTAAGCTTAACAAAATAATACTTTTATATAGTTTTTATAAGGCACATAATTTGTTATATGACAGATCATTTATTGTGCATTTACATATGTTAGTGTGGCAACTATTGTGATATTTCTGGCAGATCCAGGTTTTTCGAGATAAAGACGATTAACCTTGCCAAGGTACTTCGATATAGTGGCTATCTTCCAACCTTGCACCGTTGGGTACAATCCTGCCCTCTGAACTCACTGGGATATACTGAGGTAATTGTACTGCGGCAAGGTAATTGGTAGAAGAAGATGGCTTTAAGTATACGAGTATATCCGTAATATTGCTCACAGGAGGAAACTGCCTACAACAAGGGCGTCATGACGTCTCCATGGAATAGTTATATATATTTTAGATCTAGATCTGTAGAGTGCTCCCTATGCGTTTCCGGTTTTCTCTTTTTATTTCCCCCAAGTTGTGAAGCAAGGATATTGATGCGGTTTGCTTTGTCATGTTTTCAACTGAAGTATAGAAGTCGGTGTATAAAGCTCTTTTCTTATACAGTGTAATACTGATTATTGGTCACTAAAGCCCCACGTCAGTTTTACTAACATTTCCAGTTGGAAGAACAATATAATGATGATCAATTATTCAATTTCGATCCCGATTTTGTATTGTTAACGATCAAGTTGAATGCTGTTTCTTCCATACTCATACTCGAAACGCCTCCCTATTCGTCCTGCTTTTAATTTGACAGAAATTAAAAAAATTTTGGAAATATTTTTTTTGATTTCCAGAATTTGTTTATTTTGTAACAAAATGAATTTAGGCAGAGAGATGTTTGTGGGCCCTTCTCCCAAAGAATATTATTTAGTAGAGAAAAAATTGTTGAACCCAAAAAATTTAGGTTGTGAACTTTTTGGACCACAGAATAGCTCTCCAACACCACAAGAAAAAATTCTTTATTAATGACACCTCTTGCAACGGTTTTAGGCCGAAGTAGCAACAAGTTTCCCCAAATTAGTATGCAATAAAATCATGTCGAAAATTAAAAAAAAAAATTTTTAGTTCAAAATAATCTAAAACGTTGCTCATAAGTGAGTGAAATGAATAAAAGGGAAAGCACTCCAACAAAATCGACAAAATATAAATACTTGGCGCAACAAACGTACATACATATGTGGTCCAGGGCTTAGCTTCTCGCGACCATTCGTGTCGTGCGTGTTATATTTTTCACAAAAATGAAAGGGACCTAAAGTTTAGAGCCATAACCGAAAGGCATATTTATTGAGAACAGTTATTACTCTCGGACGTTTGTCAGACATTCGCGAGAGGTGCGACCATGAAAAATTGTTTGGTGTTCTCTGGGATTCGAACCTCGAGCCTCTCGCTCAGTAGTCCAACGCACCAACCAATGAGCACTGAGCCTGTATTTGGAAAAGTAAAAATTTGACTGCTTTAAAGTCATCCCAGTGATCACACTACAAGTGGTGCAAGCTTTCCAAGAAATTCTGAAGGTTGAGGTTTTTACGCATTTAAAGGACTTTCTTTGAGGAAGTCAATGAATTTGATAAATGAAGACTTCGGTGCTAAATTTACTCAGTACAAAAATAAAATCTGAATTATTCCTTCCAAACGTTCTTATCTTGGGATGGAAATACCATTGGTCAAGAATATCTTCTCGGGAAACTACATGAGAGGCGCAGATACAAAAGCCGCCTTGTTTTCTCACCTTTATCACTAAAATTGTAAAAGTAAACCATAGAAGCAATATCAAAGTTTAAATACCAAGTTTTATGCTTTTTGAACCCACCTTAGTGTGTCAAGTTCGACACACAAAAAGTTATTAGCTCCCTGTCAGTTATTTTGGCAAAAACTTTTTGAAGTGCTAATGATCTTAGAAGTTGAACTTAGCTTATGAGCACCGTGACTCAATGGCATTAAGTATTACACGGGAGGTTCAAGTTCGACACGCAAAAAACATCAAAAGACCCAAGCAATCATTAATATGTACATTACAACTATTCGTTCTATTTGGGACGATTGAAGTCGGCTGCATCAGAGCTCAAAGATATCCTTTCACGTTCCTTAAAAAAAATATTTTAACTCGACAAAGATACAAAATTTATTATTCTTACCCGCATACCTGAATGTATTAAGTTATGTACACAAAGCAATAATAGAATTGACTACTAACTAAAAGCTATAGAAACCGACTAGAACACAATGAGTAAGCCAAAAGCATACCCCCATGTCCTCTGTTCATATTCTCAGTAAATACTTAACACCCAGCAATTTAGTAGTAAGAAGTTATATAACAGGGCGGTCCTCTTCCTGGAAGGTCAAATACCAAAGATTCCACTATATACGCGCCGCAATCGAACTGAAATTCAAGTTTTTGGTTCAAAGTTGAACACCAATTATCTCATTTAGCAAATAGGTGTGAAATGAAATACAACATAGTTGGTACCTATGTATACCAACTGATTCAAATGAGAAATCTCTAGATTCGGGAGGTGGACAATAATCATATAGTCGAGAATGTGAATAAAAAAAAAAAAAAAAATATTATTGTTATTGCCGTTTTTATTGGCGAGTGTGTGCACATAATCGAAAAGCGACAGCAGCTTTCACCATCAAGGTGTCATTGCCAAGGCCAACAAGCTTTTTTGGGGGACGAAAGAGTGGCGAGACAGCACTCTACCATTCACACCATCGGCACTCGGCAGCACTACCACGAGAGATGTTTAATTCAAAGTTTTTTTGTTTTTTTGTTGTTTGCTTTTATTTTTGATTTGGTTTCGTGTTTTTTTATTCTGCTACGTTTTCTTTTAGTGTTTGACATGCTTGAATAATACTGATAAGAACGATGATAAACTTTTCCAGCCGCCAGCCGGTGACCATTTCTAGGCATTTACTCGTACTAGTATAGGTAGTAGTAGGATACAAGATATCCGCAGTGTGCCATGTGCCGGTGAGTAGTGGCACGCTACTACGTGTGGCGTCAAAGGAAAAACAAAAAATGCAGCACTGTTTGTGTAATCGTTGTTGGGTAGTGCGAAGGAACTACGAGTATTGCGGGAGGATTACAGAAACACACTTTTCTCAGAGTTCCATGCCATCCTACACACGCAATTTTTCACGAGAGAACGGATAAATAATATGTGGATGTGTGTATGTACATGTACAGATACATTTATTACAATCAGCGATCCCGGCAACGTAAAAGTATCTACGTGACTCAGTGCTCACCGAACACACTCGGTCTGTTTGTATATTTCGAACCTTTTTTCAACAGAATTTCGTTCAAAGAAATGTTCTTTAAAAAATAAATAATGTACGATTGTGCCGTATGTATGTACGTGTGGATGTATGCGAGAGATATTCAAAATAACGTGTGTATTGTTAAAAGAGTTGTGTTTTATTAAGCAATCATTTTGCATATACAAGTATAGATATTATGTATCGTATCGCATATGCTTGTGTTTATCTTTATCTTTTATTCGTTATTCGTATCATATCGTATCGTTTCTATAACAAAGGTGTGTTCTTCGACAGTATGACTTAAATATAAATTGTTTATTATTCATACATGTGGAAGGAGATTGTTTTTTTTGTTTTTTCTATTCAATGGATTTGTTATTGGATGAAACGTAAAAGTTAATGCAAATTATTTTCACAGACACTTATTTTTGTATAGATCAATTAAAATGAAAAAAAAAAAAAAAAAAAAAGAATAAAGAAAAACGAAGCTAACAGGCTTCACAGGCAGAATGATGATGCCTTGTGATTCTCGAATGCTGTTGAGTCAATGTGTGACATTGAGATACAACAATGCGTGGGTGTTTGTCTTGCTGGGAATTTATAAATGAAATTCACCCTAAGCCGGCAGATAGTCGCTATTGTTTTTATTCGCTATTATTTCATTCTTCTGTTTGTGTTTTGAGACCTAACGAATATGGGAAATGGGGATCTATGTGTATCCTATCCTTGATTTATTTACTACAGTACATAGCCAAGCTCATACCTACATAAGTTCGACTTTAAATATATTTACCATTGTAGTTATGTTAGCAATTTACATATTTAACTTTTCCAATTTTTAATAAATCCAAATTCATTATAAAGTCGCTCCGTTTTTTAGATTTACGGAAAAAGTCCACCACTATTGGATCCGCTATGGATCGGGAGGTGGATTGAGGCCTCCCCAACACAAAGTAATCTACTGTATACAGATTTGGTGAGTTAGATGGCTATACATTTAGTGACATGCATGAGATCATGAAAATTGATCTACATCCATTCCTGAGTAGTCACGGCTTTTGTGCTGGCACAGAATCCTGATAGGACATGTATGATCTTTCTTCACTCGACCTGTCTATCCGGAGCTTAACAACTGTCTGTGGCACCTCGATGTATTACAGCAGTAGCTCGAAGACAAGGTGGGGTAAGAATAGAGAAGCAAAACATTACATCCATTGCTCGCTCCTGCAAGAACCATCACACTGGAAGGAAACTTGCTGTGCATCCTCATAGAACATTGTCTGATAGGCTTTTCAAATGACTTCTGCAGAAGCTGCAGGGAAGAAAAGATGAAGGAAACTATTCTTCACCTTGTCCCGAAGAAGACTGCTCCATTGGTTTTGTTAGTCCCTGTACAGCCAAAATGGATAGATCCATGGTTTCACGAAAGACTTCTTCTGGTCTAACTGTGTTTGTATCCTGGTGCAGACAGCAACACCAACCTAAAACTTAAACCTACTGGTTCGTAAGAGATCACTCTTTAATTGGTAGCAACAGTCTCCATCCACTTGGAGAAAATTGTCAAATTTCGTCAAAAAAGATTATTTGTCCTTGAAAACCAAATGGTTTCTATCATGAGAGTTTAATGAAATCAATAGAAAAGAATCACCAAGGGGTGTTATGACTGTTATCGCAAGACCGCACTGAAAAGCCAATGGATGTGATAGACTGATGTCAACACCGATTTTTTGGCCTTTAATTGAAGAACTAGAATTAAATTGTGTTTATTTCCAGCAGGATAGAGCTAGAAGCTACACAACCCATCAAACAACTACATTGTTGCACTAGAAAATTTCTTGCACCTTAATTTCGCGTTCAATTGTGATTAAACGTCTCTTGACTTCTTTTTTTTGGTGACACGTTAAAGATTCAAGTGCTCAGCTGTTATTCACGATATCGAGTCGCAATTGTGCGAAAACGTCAAAATTTTCTCCAAAGGATGACAATTTGCAAGAGAGGCCAAGGTGGAGATTTACTACATATGTACATAAGTATGTATCTAGTTGCTCTTCTCACTCATTCTGAATTCTAATCTTATGATGTCAGTTTTGAGCTGGCATTGAAGTTAATGTGGTAGCCTAGTTGTGGTTAAAGAATATGTCATCAAAGCTATTAATGTAACTCTTTTCTATAATTTGCTTTGTAGAAATACGACTAGGACCATTTTTAAACGGCTAAATGCTGTAATGTTCTTTCCTTTTGATTCCATTAGATATCAATGCTTAAGAGAAGACTAACATTTCATAAATGAGGGTCTAACTAATGCAAATAGCAGCTTTCCTTTACGATAATTTAAATGATCCCAAAATTCTGATCTTCTTGTGAACAATTTAAATCATTCAGCCATTCATTCCTGGTACCCTAAGCAAAGAACTCACCTTTTTTTAACATTGAAGCGCATTACGAATGCAATCACTTTGGTGGGCGTTACAGGCGTCATCATCTGCATAAGGCGTAACGAGCTCTTAAAAGAGTTGACTGCACTAATCTATTTTTCGAAAACTTACTCACAACGCACTAATTATTGACTATGCACCTTGCTATCTAATTTCTACCTGAAGATAGTCTCATTGACCTCTCCGCACTGCACCGACTTCTTTGATTTTCTTTCCCGCTAATCATCTTTACACCAAAAACATCTTTCGGTCTACTAGAAGTTGTAGAATCCGAACCAAAAAAAAAATATCATTTAAAAAAACCAAATACTCATATAAGTAAATTGTAAACGTGCGGGTTGCCATATTGAGAGTAGAGCGCACGGTGCCGCAGGACAATGGGTGCCTTTGTCCAAACTCAAGTGTGTGCATCAGGTACCTCTATTCACGGGAATATAAAGCGAATATCATAAAACACAAAAAGAAAGATAGATAGTGGGAAATTCAATGAACCAGAACGAAATATGTCCTTTATCATCTTTTTCTACCTGTTGTTGTTGTTGCTTTGTCCTTTTTCTTCTTCTCTGTGTTGCTTTATTTTTGGTTTTTGTTGGTATGTTGTGTTATTTTTGCCTACATGCCTGCTTTCCGAATGAAATACCATTGGTGGGTGTGCTATCATATGACTAAACCAACTCGACTTGAGGTGAGTGAGTGAACGTTTACACATCCAGGTACAAATAGTTTTAAGAATTTTATTGATGAAGTCCTGGAAAAACCTAAAGCCGAGCTCAAAATGCATTCATTACCAATGTTATTCAACGAACTAACATTGAGTTGTTCTCTTTGATTGTAACACTATTGGGCTGATCGAAAACTATGGGAATTTCGTAGGTTAGTACGTTTTTAATTGTTGAACCGATCGTTGATCAAAGAAGGCGACTTTTGCTCTGTGATAAAAGTTTAACTTAATATTAACAGTGCTTCTCCAATAAGTGATTTTGTAAAAAAAAAAGGATCTAACAACAAATAAAAGTGTTTTTTTTTTTTGAGATTAATAAATAAAGTGAGTTTAAGAAATTTTAAAAATTCTGCTTTGAAAAGTGGTTTACATAGCATCTGGTGCCAAAAATAACTGATGAAATTTTTAAAGTGATTTTTATTTAAAAGTGTCGTAATAACTCATGCCTAGGAACGATTTTTTAAAGGAAAATTTAAATTTCTACTGTAAACTTCCCCTGAGTGAGCAAATACAAAATTATCTCCTTTCAATAATTTTCTCGGACTCCAGTATACATTTTGAAAAAGTAGTGTCGTTCCAATAAAATTGTTTGTCAGACTCAGAGGTGTCTCTTTATAGACATTTTGAAAAAGGCGAATCGCAGCTCAATAGACTTGGAAATTTATCGTCGTTTGCTTTATCAAGGTGCACCTCAAAGTTTTGACAACTCTTTCACTAAGTATTGCTTTATTTACGCGAAACAACTTAAGGTACTCAAGGGAATGCCTTTTATGGACCCAAAATTTCTACGCCGTGTTAAAGTGAACTAATTTAGGGGACTACCTCCATAAATTTCAAGGTTCTTGTAGGATTTCAAAAAACGCTTCGTTTTTCTGGCTTTTTTTTAGGGTTCCGTATACACATACATATTATGTAGATAGCGGAACCCTGTTTCTCTGTCTCCACTAAATATATATAATTTTTGGAATTTTAATTATGACGTAATGCACGAATATTTTCAAAAAATTAATATTTACCTCGTTCCTGATTGCTGTCGAGTATATTTAAATAATGTTTGTTGACGATCCCCTGTCTGACTTGTGCTTTGTATAAAAGATGGAGCATATCCGATGTGAACTATCTGAAAATTTTATAGAAGCTGATTTTGCGATGTTGCATATCAGTATGTGGCCAAAATTTTACCCAAGCATCGATGTCTGTACTTCCTATATATGTACATATGTACATGCATATGTGTGTACAGTATGGTATGGTATATTATGATAAAAGTACGCCTTGGAAGATGCTCGCACGGGGCTTTTTGGACCATTGTGATTCCGTATATGTATGTAGATCGTGGTACCGCTTCTAATTTGGATGTCCCTCGATTGGTCTTAACTCAAATCAACCTGTACTCTTGATGATTGTCCATTGTAGAACTTGCGCCATACATACATATGTATATATTTTTTATTTAGCATAACTTTAATGAATTCTTTCCTTTTTATTTCAGATTTTTGAAATTATAACTCACAAATAAATGATTTGAATAAATCCTCACAACTGCAGTGTGTTCAAATCCAAAGAATTAAAATTCAAAGGAGTTCAAAAAAGGGGGAGAGAAAGATTTAACCAGGAATAATCCTGCACTTCCATGTTATCAGCTGTTGAGAGTTTTGGTCCTGCATCTGCTGCGGCAGCACATCCATATGCTCATCATAATCCTTTTGCAATTGCTGCAGCCGCCGCAGCCGCTGGTTCAGCTGCAGCAGCAGCTGCAGCCGTAATTCCTTCACACCACCATCACCATCATAACCACCACCACCAGTCAATCAAATCAACCTCAGCGACGGCATTAGAGCATCAGTTTGCTCTAAACCATAGCTCAATATATAGTAATACCAGTGTTTCCGCAGCAAATAATCACATTTCCAATCCCCATTTGGGCGGCGGTCTCTTCCTGCCACCACCGCCGCCAACATTATCGCTGATTACTTCGTCTGCCGCCGCCGCAGCCGCAGCCACCGCAAATACAACACTGCCCGCTCCGTTAGTCCTTTCCTCGAAGTGTTCACCGCAGGAGCAACCAAAATCTCCACGAGATAGATCTCCACGCTCTTCATCGGCCAATTTTCAAGGTCAAGACGTTAGTTGTACTAGCAACATGTCCTCAGCAGAATTCGCTCGGCCACATCCAAAACAGCCGCGCTACAACAACAATAACAATGTTAATACCACCAATAATAATAACACTAACAATCATCTCAACAATAATAACAACAATTTTACCAGCAATGCCATTCCATTACATTTACGTTCAACAAAAGTTGCAGCCAACATAAGTAAAAATTACAACAACACAAACTGTTTGAACAACAATAATGTGTCGGCGGGTGATAAGAATCATTGTAATAGTAACACTAGCAATAATTTAAATAACAACAACAACATTGTGAACAAAACTACGTCAGCCACGTTGCCTCGTGCGAAATACTCAAATGAACAGTCTGGGCCTGTAAATTTAGTCACAAATAATAATACGAACCACAACCATAATTGTAGAACGCCACCAACATCACTTTCATCAGAAGTCTCAACAGCATCATCGGCTAATGATGGAAATGATTGCAATCGAAAGCATGTAACACCAGAGATGTACGTACAAAAGCTGTTCACAGCGCAATCGCTGGCCGCCACCAATAATGCGGCGGTAGCTGCTGCTGCTGCCGCCTACCAGTACAACTATCCGCATATGTATGCCAATAGAGCCCTCTATGGGTAAGTTTAGAGTTTTCATATAGTAACATTGACTGAATACCGTTTTATTGTAGATCATCCAATCTCTTTTCTGGACACCATTCACTCGGACACCACAACACCTTAAGACCTTGTCCAACCTATTTGGGTAGTCAACATGAGGCTTTTTCACCATACCTCCAGGCAGCGGGTGTCTACCAAACTGGAGTCCCACCCAATGTACAATCCCAATCGAATGTTGGTCTCCTACGGACAGCTCCACAAGTGCTATTAAATAACAACAATATAGGTGTCACCGCTAAACCTTCCAGTCCGTTGGAACGTATTTGCTCGTACCCACAAAATAATCTTAAAGAGATCAGCAATACGAATGGAACATATCTGAATGGAAAGGTTAATACTTCACCAGCTGCCCCAGAATCAGTGAGTGGCTTTAAGGTTCCCAGTGGAAAGGAGGGCTCTCTCAAACATAGAATTTTAACGCGGCCATCTCCATCAGATAGGGATGGTTGCAAGAGAAGGTCACCCATAACTGCTTCTATTGTTAGGTGAATAGAACGATAGACCAGACACTTTGGGTTGGAGACTAATAATTTTTTTTTACCTTCTAGGTCAAATAGCAACAGTTCAACGAGTAATTTCACTAAGGGGGCCTACATTGAACTAGCAAATGGTGTCCTGCGACGTGTGGAAGACATGAGAACTGAAGATTTTATACAGTCGGCGGAGAAGAGTGCAGTTCATCAGTTAGCTGAGTCCACTGTTGTAAAAATAAGCACGACAACATGCAGTGTGATCATCACGTTTAGTTATGACAAGAACCGATCAAAGGTAAATATTTTAAGACATATGTACATATGTCAATTCTATAATGATATCATGTGTACTTCTAGGCTGATGTTGAAGTATCACAAGAACATCCCTTTTTTGTTTACGGCCAAGGATGGGCATCTTGCAATCCAGAACTAACTCTAAAGTCGTTTGGTTTGAAATGCCAGCGACTACAAGTCGGTGATATATGCATTTCATTGATATCACGAGAACATCAGCCGCCTCAACAAGGTTCAATGAACAACAATAACAACAACCACCAAACCTCATTAGCGACAGCCTGCAGTCAGTCAGTTCCGTCCCAAAATTTTGACAAAAGCGAACCGTTATCGCTTCCACAGAATCTGTCCAGAAAGTTGCCACCAGCACCAGCTGAAAACACGATTCCCACAACGACTTCAGTCAGCAATGTTACCAATCGGCTTGCTAGCATGGGCGCTCCGACTTATATACCGAATACCCATAATCCATACGATGAAGCTGCCACTAGTGCTGCTTATGAAAACCAGATCTCCAGGCACCATGAATTTTATCAACCCCCGCTTCACCTTCATCACTCATACCACCGGCTATTAGGTCACACGGAGGTGACACTTCCATCCTCTTCAAGATTACCTCTTCCACCACCCCCACCGCCACCGCAGTCCCATTCCGCCCCAGTGCAACAATCCCGCCCTCCATCCAATCAGTCCTCCTACTACGCGGAACCACAACTCCCGCCAAGCGCTGCTTCACAAAACACCTGCAGTAGTGAAACGCAACAACAGCCAGTCGACGCTTCCTTATCTCGCAAAAGACGGTGGTCAGCACCGGAGAGCATTTGTGACGATGATGAAAATGAATGCCAACCACCAACGGCCCCAAGACTTTCAAACGTAAACGCTTACAATTCCTAAATAGGTCGTATAACAAAACGGGACGAATTGATAACTCTTAAGAAAAGACGGAGGTCTTTTATGCCATGTGGAGCATGTAGCCATACCGTAATGTTGTTAATTACCATAAGGATTTTATATATATATACAACCTTGAAACACAACTAAGTCCACTGTACATACATACATATATATAGGAAAGAGTCATATCTTTGGATTTCTAGAAATGAAAGACAAAACCGAAATCAGGAATCTTTAGGCTTTATCTGCGAACTATCCGTAGTTGGTGTGGTCTCGCTATATACATACATATATACATACATATATATATATACATTATTTTAGTTTGCTTTTTTAATTATTTGAAACCTCAGATTTTTATTTTTAAGAATATTTTCTTTTTAAAATTCCCCTGTAATTGCATTTATAAAAAAGAAATCAGTTAGCAACGTTTTTTTTTATAATTTTAAGTTTGTAGCGCTTAATTGTTGTGCAAAAATGATAAATTGTAATTTTATGTATAGAACGAGAAAAATAAAACATGTTAACGGAAAATTGTGATGAAATAATGAGTATTATATATAATTCTGAATTTTTAATTAATTGAAAACGTTTGTGCAACACATGGTGGCCTACGCTTAAGAATTAATTGTGAATTAAAAAGAAAAAGAAAAAAAAGAAATTGTAATTACACTACATGCATGCACTTGTAACCTTAGATCTTCCTTTCTGGTGATTTTGTTTTTAATTTTATTTTTAATTTTATTACTGTAATTAATATTATTAATTATGAGAGATCTGTTTTATATTAGATGGTAATGAAAATATACTAAAAAAAAAATATGAATTAAAATATGAGACTTTGTTAATGTGTTTTTAGCATTCCCTTGATATGCTTTTTATAAGCAAACCTTAGGTAATTTGCAAATTTAGTTTTGGTGGCATGTAGAGGATATGCATCTTTCCACCATAACACTGCCTCCTCCAAAATTACGACTCATTCTGACTTCAGTTTGGCCGCGTAAATCATGCCAATAACAGAGACAACCATTCGGTGCATCCAAATTAAAGTTTTCTCCATTTATTGGACATGTGATTCTTGGAGTCAAATTTAATATTTGTTGGACACGTCTGGTGTTATTTCGCCTCACTGCATCATTATTTTCTTGCATACGTGGAGGTAGTAAGGGACTTGGCTCTACTATAAACTCTCACAACAGTACCTAAGCAGAAATCGAACCAAGAATAACTCTTGATAATTGCTGTCTCTTTGGGCTGAGAAGGCAATTGAGTAGTAAACAACTAAGAATGCTTTATGGCGCTGAAACATGAATACTGTCGAAAATTGTAGGTTAAGGTCCAGGATCACTCCGAACTGTAGCGTCATCTAAGTAAGTAATTACATTGGCTACGTTCATGCCCAGACTTTGCTTTATTTCACAGTGTGTGCAGATTTTCAAAGTTATTCATTACATACTGAATGGTTAACTTGCTTGGGACATGATTAACACAAAAAAAAAAAAAAAAACACGTAGGTATGTACATACATAAATATATGAATATCAGTAAGTTTTGAGCTCAATTTTACGCGAACGAATTTTAAAACTTCAATGACTTCAGATGACTTCAATGAATCAAAGAGAATGAATTAAGTGAATGCAATGAATGCTGATGACTTCAATGTGACTTTACTGAATACATAGCAATCAAAATTATTGCATTCATTTTGACTTTAGGATATGATTGCAGAAACTGATTGCTCAATCATGATTTTAAAATGAATGGTGATTAATTTTTTTTCATTCGAAGTCAATAAATTGAGATATATGTATCTCAGTGAAGGCAAAATGATTGCATTCTTTTACAGCTCTGCCAATCATATTCGTAAAACTGTAATTCATTTCTGTTAGAAATCTTAGTGCTGCCATGTTTTTACCCTTTGTCTTTGCGCGAGAAACCGAGTGAGTATATAAATAAAAATAAAAAAATGTAATCTCCAAAACTTCACCAAAAGTATTCGGTTCCCCAGCTGAGGTATTAAATTGAACAGAAAATCCCTCAGAGGCCTCAGAGTGGAACTCGATTAAAGAACTTTCCAAAAAGGCGATATGTGAATGCAATATTTATAGGTATAGTTGACATTTTTTCCACGTGCTGTCCTCCTTTGAAATTTCATTTCCTTCGTTTGCTTTCTTCAGAGGTGGAAACTCTAGTTAGAAATTCCCGACTAGATACATTATCTTATCACATATTCTTTTCAAAAGTAATTTCAAATCATACATATTTGCAACGATTGGCAAACACTTGTTGACTTACAAAGCACTGAACTCGGCCGTCATGAATTTATTTTTTGGTTCATTGTGCTTTCACCCATATGATAGTTTCGGAAACGTCAAACTTTGCCATGGTTGTCATTTTTTCTAACTGTCAATCAAAGAGCAAGTGCGAATTATATACCGCGAAGACTTTCTTAAAAGAATTTCCTTTATTCTGTGCTAATTAACATTAAATAAACAAATTTTTATCAAAAATTGTCTTACAAACTTGAATTAGGATTTCATCCCTGTGATGAAATTGTATTGTAATGCAAGGAGATTCCGATGTTAATGTGCCACAGAAGCGTGTTATATCCAAGGTCCCACCACACCACAATGAAGAATACCCTTATCAAAGCCTTTCCAAACCTGCGAAGTTCATGACCACTTTAGAAGGCTCCAGGAAAATCATTCCAGAAAACGCGAAAACCGATGTAGTTGTAAATGGTCAATATAGTTGGAAAATGACCGACAACAGCAAAACGTTGTACCCGAATCAGGAGGGAAGCTCGAGGGGTCCCTCAGCTCCCGATATGGATGCGATCGAAGGGCAGAGGACATTTCATTCTCGTACATTCGAACGTTATAATCACGATGATACATACCGAGGAGGAGCAGGACCGAGCAGCAATGTTGGTTCGTATATCCCGGGGGAATTACAAGTAATCCCAGTTAATTTTTGTATATGATATGTTTTTCAGTTAATCGAAATAAAAAAATAACTCCATTCATGATGCTTCTTAATGAAGACATGCGTATTTCAAAGATTCTTCGTCGTCTTCTCGACGAGAACACCAGCAGTAGTGCACTAGATTTATGTGCAAAATTAGAGACCGCAGTGAGAAATCAGTCAAACATGCAGTATATATGCCGATCCTTCGAAACCTTAGCCGAGCAAATAATCATAATATTAAAGCAAGCGCCAGTACCGTGCCTGCGTCATATGGCAACAATCTTTGGCTTGATTGGCTACGTAAATCGATCGGACTTTCCAATTTACAAAAGTTATATTGTGAAAAACTACGCATCCAGCAGGAGTATCCAGAAGTACTTGATGTTATCGCTGAAGACTACTTTTAGGTAAGATTTGTCCCTTAACATTTTTTTTGGTGCACATAACCTTAAATCTTCTCCACTCCACACTCCTTTGGCAGACTACTCTCATCCGCATATGTAAACCTCATTGCTTCGACGTTATATAGCGTGATGAGAATGATGAGAGTCTTATAAGGATTCTCTTAATTCGATCTTAAAAGGATTAACTTCTCGGAGAAATTCTTTAGGTATTCTCTAGGTAAACAAAATGCATAGCCACCTTGAAGTTATATTTGTGTATGATGACGTTTTATCTGGTTCGTCGATGATGTGTATCATTTCTTGTTGACAAAAACTTGCCACCTCTCGGCATTTCGTCGTTATTGCGAACCAAAGTATGCAGTAAAGCCACCATTTCGATTTGATATGTTGATACTTTTATCCACTAGGTAAGCTGGCTGGATTAAAATTGTTTCCGTTAAATTATGTTTCGTGCCGTGTATGATGATGTTTCTTTATAAATAATTCCAAACGAAAAAGTTATTGTACTCTATTTTACGGTATTTGTTGGTATAAAACACATGGGATCCATTATTCCCACACATGCGTACTGTTTTACCATATGACAAGTGCCGCTACAAGCTCTTCCCTTGTCTTGCGAATAATAAAGGCCTGCCTCACCTTCTGTTTCAAGTGTTCAACACATATACATTGTCGTGTTCCGTAATCAAACTAATAGTACCTTTTCTTTTCCACAGTTGCGATGCAGTTAACAAAGATCTATCAATCTATAGTGAGCGTATGCTCATCGTTCTGAAAGAATATCTGGAAAACGCCGACCTAGTTGATAATTTCATGGCAGTCAGTGAAACAATTGTAGAATTTTCCAAACACTATAAGCGTGCATTTGAAAAGCACTTTACTGATATTGTAGACATTATCGTTGGCTGGCATTTGGAAACAGAACAATCACAATCATTGAAGCACTTTTGCTCAATGGTTCTACAGAATCTATCAGAGTATTTCGTGAAAAGGTCTGATTTCACTTTTGCACTGCTTGGACAATTTCTCGAAGATATTCAATCCGCATGCGACGATATGTGTTCCAGCAACAAGTCTCCACTTGCAATGCCTGAACTAAGTGTTGGGGCATTTGTCGGCGCATTTAATTCAATCATGAAATCGCTTGCAAACCAAAAGGAATTTCTCGCATTCACGGTTGGCAAAAATCTACTACCAACTGCAGTAATGGTAATCACCAAAGCTGCGAAGCAGAGTCTAAAAGCCACTTCATGTGGTGAGACTGTTTATTCAGTGAATGAATTCTTTACGCTAATATTCAGCAATTATAACAAAATGGAAGACATTGTGAGAATTGATGAAATCGAGGACATTCTTCAAATAGAGATCAGCAACATGGATAAATTTGATGTCACCTTAGTTGGTAGTTTACTTTTCTTGGTACTGACTATTATAAACCAATTGAAGGCAAATACTCCGATGCAACTGGTTACCACTTTGCTGAAAATGGATGGGAATTTCTTGACTCGGACCAAGCTTACACAGAATGATCGGAATTTCAAGCTTTTAGTAAAGATATATCATGAGATTTTGATGATTAAAAATGTGCCACTGTTGTTGGAGGCGTATCGACATATTTTGTTAGATATTGAGCTGTCTATCTATTCAATAAACAATGAGATAGAAGGTGAAGTGGCTCCGGTTTATACGCCAGCACAAGCAGAATGTGTGCTGACTTTTTACTTCTCAGCGCTTGCAAATCTTGCTACCCAAACATCATCAATCATTGGAATGTATGCACTAAATCCATCGATTTTGGAGCTCCTCATCACCAATTGCCAATCGACAAATATGAAAATTTGGTCCACCAATCCAACCTTGCACACAGCGCTGATTAGTCTACTTTCTGCCCATTGCCAGAAGAATCACAATTATCGCATGTCGAGTCGCCTGCTGACAGACAATTTATTTGCAAAGCTATCACTTGATGAATCCAGTCCGACTTCGGAGAACTTCAGCCGAATATTACAGTTCTTGGCAGAGATTCTCTCTCACGCTAGTCGACTTTCTGAAACCAATTTGAAAATAATACTTGATTGGGTGAAAAATTTGCTCTCTGAATGCAAGGAAAGCGCTCATCTTTTGAAGAAAAACGAATCATTTGTAGAGATTTGCATTTCGCTGTGTACGACATCCATATTGCAACCGATAGAGTGTGCTGAATGCATTGCCACTCTACAGAGCTATGAACCTCTTGATCATAACACACTGATGCACATAAGAAATGTGTCACTTTGCCACCTACAATCGGGAGATGAGCGTGTGAGGGACGCCTACTGTAACGTGTTTGGCAGGCTGCCATTAAGTGTTTCGTTACTGAATGTAAATGAAGAGTTGGGGATTTTTAAAATTAAGCAAATAAAAACAAATGAACTGCAGCAGTGGTACATATCTACCTCTCTGACAGCTGGGCTGAAGGAGAAATATTTTCCTGATTTTATAGACAAGGTTTCGCTCAACAGTGAATGCATGTCGATTGAAAGCTTTTTGAAAGATATATTTCCAAAGTGCTGGATAGCTGAAATGCGAGAAAAGGCAGCCGACTTCTATAGAACCACTTTGGGAAATTTAAATATGATAACGTCATGGGTTCAGTGGGAAGCGGCGAGGTACTGCGTAAAGACCAAATTGAGAACTAAGCTCGGGAAACCACAAGACACATTCTTGAAGTTCGAATCGATAATCATGAAGTACGCGAGAGTATTGGCATTGAAAGATGTCGATAAAGTTCAGAGTGCGTCAGAATTGATAGCAAATGAAAACCACGCTCGTATTCTGCTTGGATTCCTGGAGTGTCTGGAAAAGTGCATCTACAATGCCGCCGAGGGCACTGCCTTTGCGCTTCAAGCACCAGAGAAGCCAGCCAAAACATTCTTCCGAGTGAACACACCCACCTGCAAGGAGTGGTTCAATAGGATACGAACGGCTGTCAACCTTATCGCCATTCATTGCATGGAACCTCAAATGGTGATTCGTTATTCAGAGACAATGCTACGCAGTCTTGTTATCTCTGGCAAGACCAATGACATGATTTTCGATCACACTGTGATGTCGCTTGTATGGGCTCTGATCAAGTGTAAGGAACCCGACTCTTTGCAGGGTCTTTACGTCTGGATTAAGTTAAAGACAGGCAAACGATATCAATGGATAAGATATGCATCGGAGCACGCGTGTGGTCACAGAGAAATCGCAGCCGATGGATATGCAAACGTGATTGCGAGCGATGAGAAGATTGACACCCACGTGAGGGAGTTCTTGAGTGATCAACTATTTGACTGCCTGTACTTCACAAATCAATGGGGAAAACTGAAGAACCACCTTAATGATCATATGTTCGATAAAAGGGAGACATTGCCTGTATTTGGAATGAGTTTAAGTCAACTAGAAGTTATGGAGAGCCTGTATCATGACTATAATGCGGATATCTCTGTTCTTGAGCTGTCCAAGTGGGAGAATGTGGAAGTAAGCAAAAATGAGCTGTCAACTAACTTCTCTTGTTACAAAATGCTCAATTCTGTAAGAAGCACCCTCACTGCATTAACCCTGAGTGGTGATGGTAACGATCCAGCTGTCTGTTGCAAACTTATCAAAGCTGGACTTCAGGAGTGTATTCGGAAGCGGTCTAGCGAGCATTTCCATGACTTCACCATTCTTAATCATGTAGCGTGTAAGTTATTGGATAAAAATGATTCCTGTGATACCTTCGATGCATCTTGTGCGACCCAGGATTCAGCAACCCTCACAAAATGTGTCAACTGGGCGCAGTTCTTTGCAAGAAGACAAGGCAGTGACGTGAAACACCGCATGTTTTTGAATGTGGCTGCAGTAGCCCGAAAGGATGGGAATCATAGACTGTGTCGATCAGAGTTGGAGCGTTTCTTCCAAGTAAAAGGGTTGGGGAAGAATGTTGATGAACTCTTTGCTGGTGTGCTCAACAACCAGATACGACTGGACATTGCCGACACGGAGATTTTACAGGGACTCGGGGAGATGTCGAAATGCATGTACACTAACGGCGAACGACAAAGTGATGCCATAGCTCTGGCATCTGCATGTTGCTTGCAAGTGATTGAACAGGTTTCCACTCAGAAGGCTACACAGTACCCTGAAACTGTTTCACGAATGTTGCTGACGCTTAGCGAATGGTTGCCTCAACATTTTTCCGATGATTTCTTGGTGGATGGCAAGAGTGGGTCTAAGAATCAGCAGCATCTCCATCGCCTGCTGATAAGTGTTCCTGATATATCAGGTGAGTAATTGATTCGAATCTTGAGACGACGTACTACTTTTTTTCTTATTGCAGGTCACCCCGATGAGGACTTTAACGAAATGATTCCACCCATTGACATGGCGGTGGGCAAACTTATCCAAGCGAGTGTGTTGCAGTGCGATCATGCAGGTAGGTCATGGTCCGCCTTTGGTAACTGGTGCTATAGATGGGGGAAAAAATTAGTCGAGGCGAAAACCGAAGATAATAGTGATAAAGCTGGTCTATCCCCACGCGACATAGAGCTAATTAAAGAGTTAATAGTTAATATTACCGATGACGATGTAACGGCTATAGTTCAAGTGCTTGACAAGCATCAAGTCACAGCCCAGGAGGATGAAGATATCGAATCCAATGAGATCAGTTCAACAGAGTTGATTGAAAATCAACTCCGAAAGATTGCAATTCTTAAAGAAAAACCTGTGCACGTGGTCATGTCTATCATACAGATCTGGAGACAAGCTCACAAAAGTGTGTACGTTTACTACGAAATCGCAGCGGAAGCGTATTTCAAATACCTCAGCCTTTCTTCTAATCAAGATGCCAAATCAGGAGACTGTTCTCTAGTTACAGCTACATTGCGACTCCTAAGGTTGGTTGTTAAGCACGCCCTTGGTTTGCAGGAAGTTCTCGAGGAAGGTCTAAGCTTAACTCCAACTCGTCCCTGGAAAGTAATAGTTCCGCAGCTATTCAGCCGACTGAACCACCATGAACCTTATGTAAGGAAACGTGTATCAGAATTACTCTGTCGCGTTGCAGAAGATACCCCACATTTGATTATATTCCCCGCAGTTGTAGGGGCTTTCCAAGAACATAAGAAAGACGAAAGTACCACATCTGATGAGGTTAATCCGCTCACGTACTGTTTTAATTCATTATTGACTACACTATCGAATCAAGCTCCTGAGACAGTGCAGCAGGTTCAACTACTCGTACGAGAACTGAAGCGAGTAACTCTCTTGTGGGACGAATTCTGGATACATTCACTTGCGCAGTTATACAATGAATATTCTCATTTATTCAACGCTTTAGAGTTGGAAGCCAAAAAGAACTCGGCAGCGCAGAACTACATGAGTCTAAATGCGAAGCACACAATCCTCATGACACATATCGCTGAAGATCTAAAGAAGTTGTCCGCCATTACATCGAAACCAGCAGAGACGAACTATGAGAAAACTTTCCAAGAGAAGTACTCGAGTATAATCGAGAACACTATCGAAGAGTTAAATAAACCGCTAAATCTGACAAAGATCAACGAATCATGGCAAAAACTTAAGCAGTTGTACACTATCTTTCAGCAGCGATTACAAAAGAGTTCGCAATCATCACTCAAGATGATTGACATCAGTCCAGTACTAGCCAACATGCGAAATACAGCGATTTCGATGCCAGGTGTTGAAACAACTGAAAATGAACCAATATTTATAAAAGCTGTCGACAACACAGTCTATATTTTGCCCACCAAAACGAAGCCCAAGAAATTGGCGTTCTTTGGAAGCAATGGCAAGAAGTACACTTACTTGTTCAAGGGCCTAGAAGATCTCCATTTAGACGAACGAATTATGCAGTTTCTTTCGATATCTAATTCCATGATGGCCCGAACCAATACCAACGTATATCGCGCTCATCATTATTCAGTAATTCCGCTCGGACCTCAGTCAGGCCTCATAAGTTGGGTCGATGGAGTAACACCGCTGTTTGGTATTTACAAAAAGTGGCAACAGCGGGAGGCAGCTAGCAAAGATCGTCAGGTAACGGCTGTAACTAGACCATCAGAAATGTTTTACAGCAAGCTGAGTCCATTGTTGGCTGAAAAGAATATTAAAGTGACTGATAGTCGTAAGACGTGGCCATTAGCAACACTTCGCCAGGTGTTGGACGAGTTATCGAAAGAAACTCCTCGTGATCTACTTGCCAAAGAATTGTGGTGTCACAGTGATAATTGTGCCACTTGGCGTGCTTCTATTCGTAAATATTCGCTGTCGGTGGCTGTTATGTCTGTAATTGGATATGTCATTGGATTGGGCGATCGTCATTTAGATAATGTTTTGGTGAAACTGACTACCGGTGAAATTGTACACATCGACTATAATGTTTGCTTCGAGAAAGGAAAGACGTTACGTGTACCCGAGAAGGTACCTTTTCGTATGACTGCGAACTTGGAGGAGGCCCTTGGTGTTACCGGAATTGAGGTGAGCTTAATTTAATTATAAACTCTTCGATAAAATTAGACTTAAATATTAAAAAGTAGTTATGAATGTAAGTCCTTAGTCCTTATCTCAATCATCTTCAAAAAAAATCTTATTCTCCTCTGGATAAACATTTTCGTTCGGTTAGTCATATTTAGCTCATGTACCTCACCGAAGGTATAGAAATCTAGTCCGGGGAAAGGCTTTCCCGATTCATTCTTTTAATCGCTTTGCTCACTTTATTGAGCGTCCATGTCTATTCTCAATATATTTCGACGACTGAATCTCTTTCGAATTTCCAGCACAGCGCATCAATGTTAGGTGAACTAGAACTTACTCGTAGTTGTAGTAGGTTCCCAATATACATTCGCGGATGCATGCACAAGTAATCCTTTCGTTGCATTTTTAGGTGAACTTGAACTTACTCGCAGTTGTGGTAAGTTTCTCAATCCACGTTTACCAAGTACGGAAGATCTGAATTAAAATTTACTCCATTTACCCCCCAAATACTAGAATAAGTGGACCATTTTTCAAGAATACTACTGGTTCTTCTTTAATCTAAACACATACATGAATATACAATACAAGGCATATACAGTGTATTAATATGGTTTACCATCCACATTTTATAGTATTTACAATGTGATGATTGTAATCTCCGCATTTCCACGGCACAAGTGTTCCCTTTAAATGCTTACTCAGTTTGGATCTTCTCTCGAGTACCAATTTACAGATTTCACATGGCGAGCATAAAATTCCCGACGGGATGCATGATTCATTTGTCATCATTGTGAATATTGGCAATCGATTTCTGTTTGTCTCCATGCGATTAAGAAGTTGTAGAGCGCTGAGTTCATTCAGAACTTGTCTATTTGACTCTGCCCCATTTGTAGTGTCAGACAATGTATCGTTTCTTGGAAGAGGGCTACAACTAACTACTGTAGTAATGGGTTCCTGTGCTTGTGTCGGCGTTCCATTGGACAATGCCAGAGGAGTACAAGGTATTGTTGCAGGTCCTTGTGTTTGAATCTGTGGTATATTTCGAGGACCATTCTCTCGAAGACTATATTCGCTACTGTTGACGCAATTAGGACTTTTGCAGCGCAGTAACAAGCTGAATGATTTTCGAAAATTTGAGTTCTTCCAAGCATATATTATAGGGTTTAGTCCGGAATTTGCCATAGCCAATGCAAGGGCGGCTTTGTATAAGGTTGTTGACGTGTCGTATGAAACAATAATCTGTCCACATGCCACAATGAAGTAGGGCAGCCAACATATTGTGAAACCACCCATGATGAGGAGAACAACCTGAAAGAAAATAAATTGAATTATATTACAAAATGTGATAAATCAAAAGAGTAAGGTGGATTGAAAAGAAAATAAACTTGAAAATTTACAATTACAAGGGAGGAAGTACAAACTCTGAACTAAAACTGTTTCTATGGTTTGATGAAAACTTGATGTCACTTAATGGATTGGCAGTACTTTTACGATTGATAATATTGGTAAACAGCGATAAGCCAAGTCAATAGGCCAATGTTGGAAATAAACAAATGCAAACATTAACATTTGTAAGTTAGAAAATCATAAATATGTAGGAAACCACATATTCATCATAAACTGAAAAGAAATTTAGTAAATCATCTGGATAATGTTGATCTACGAGAATTGTAGAAACTTATTATTTCAGAAACTCCCAGCAAAGTACACGTTAGGAAAACCATGTAAAGTTGTCGTTTGATACTCATATTCATCATAATCATTTTGTTCTTCTTTTGTTTAAATTAATACTAGCTTTCGATATTTTTCGGCTGAAGTCCTCAAGGAGCACATTGTCTCGCCTCAGTTTGGGGAGAACTATCTTCTATTCGACTTTTCGTGGCATATCGTCTTATGTCTGACCCTAAAGGATGTATCTATTTTCCTTGGCGTGAGTTTGCACATAATAATTGGCTCTGCATTGGCATCCAATTTCGCCCAAAGTAGCTTGATCCGAATACTCTTATTACACGCTATTAAGCTCCTATTCATTGATTCATTCTTATGTGGCAGATCTACTCTCTCTTATCACTCCGCTTTGTAGGGCCATTCTCAAGAAAACTATAGCTCCAGGCCTATTCATCTTTGGGATGTCCGTTTGACGTCCTCCACAATTTCCCTTGGCTATTAGTACAACAGACTCGCATCCTAAATAATCTAGTGTGTGTTATTTCGATGCTGACAAAACGAACATTCTTGAAATGTAAAAATGGATGGTTTAAGGCTTGAACAACGTTGTCTATTATTGAAAAATTATTTCGAAAGTGTGAAAAATAACCGTAAGTTAAAATAGAGCCCCCTTAGCGACTGGTGAAAGAAACTTCGTGAAACTAGTATGTTTATGGCACTTAACGTTCAGTATTTACAGACGAAAGAATTGCTGTTGTTGCCCAAAGTTTGGGTTGTAATCCTAGAAACTTAAACTGTCACAGAATTCAACTGATCAGTCGCACTTCTCTGAGGAGAATATTGCATAAAGATTGACTATTTGCTTACAAGACTCAGCTCACTCAAAAGTTAAAGCAAAGTGATTGCTTCGTTATCGCTTATTGCCACACGGCTTTAATGAGTTAAAAGCCTAATTTTTGGTTGCGAAATCATCTATCAGTTAAAAAAAATCTTGGTGCTTTGGCTATTATTGTGATTTTACGAGCTTAAAA
This sequence comes from Blera fallax, assembly GCA_946965025.1. NCBI lineage: Eukaryota > Metazoa > Arthropoda > Insecta > Diptera > Syrphidae > Blera > Blera fallax. Next base: position 73,608,119 of record OX337248.1, read on the forward strand.
GTGCGAAAAACAAACAAAAAAAAAAATTAAATAATTCGGCAACAATTGAGATTGAGATCCAAAATAGTATAAAGTGAAACTTCTTTCAATGCTTTTATCCGTTATCAGTCACTGCTCTTAAGTCCATTATCGCATTTAAATCAATTTAAAAAGAAGACTTTGGTTCTGGCTATGTAATGACAGTTTTGCACTGCAGTAGCATAAATCATCAGCCCACCGAGAAACGACAAAGTAGGAATAAAAATATACTAACCTGTACAGATTTCCAATCCGATGGAGCGTCTTTCATTTTGCAACACGTTGCCTTCCTCAGTTGCTTACATTGTTTGGATGCCTCCCGCCAGATTCTCAAATAAACCAGCAACATGCAAAGCCAAATAATGATGAAGCCAGGGGTTACAATTCCAGCCATATACCATGTGGGAAGAACTTGGTCAAACTCGCACTCAGCAGCCGTCTGCCAATGATTCCAAAACACTGGAATGCATGCTAATGATGTTCCTACAATCCAGCCCAGTGCGATTATAATCATTGCTACGCGTCTCGTCATAAATCTGTGTTCGGAAGATACTTTATCATAATCGTAAAACGAATAATCTCGAAGGTACCTCACCCACCTTCTGTAGTGCAGGGGATACAAAATCGCAATATATCGATCGATAGCAATCGAAATGAGATTCCAAACAGAGATACAGCAAGCGAAAATTATTATGTAGAATCTAAGTAAACAGAATAGATGTGATTGACCAAGACTTGAGCCCAAGTAAAATGCTAAGTGGTAAGGCAGCGTTAATCCGACAATTATATCTGATACGGCGAGTGATAGAATGAAAAGATTTGAAATAACCGCCCGAAGTCGACGACATATCCGCACCGCACAGATGGTCAGCAAATTACCACTTATTATGAAAACCATCAGAAGTAGGTTCACAACTATCCACAGAATCATACTCCTACTGTACTCAAGCACAGTAACATCTCCATTATAAATGCGACCATCACTTTTGGAGGTTTCCTCACATTGCTTTTTAAAACAATCGGTTTCCATATTAGTTAAAACTGTCTAAACCAGCATTCTTATGTGTCCCGTTTGGAATGCGTAACAAAACTGATATAAAACAAAGAAATAGCCGACAAATGCAAATGCTTTGAAAAAAATAAAATCGCGCCAGATGAACAACAAACGAAACCGCTCCACTCTCAGACGATTGCAAATTGCAAATGGATTTTGACGATCCATCTTCACCTGCACCTGCGACGATTTGAGTGAGTCGGCAATAGCTGCTTTTATGCGAAATATTCCAGGATAAGACTGCGAGGTGGGGTGCTGAACGAGGCGATGATAGTGACAATGAGTGGTTATTTGTTCTGTATGTCGGTATTCGCTCGCCAGGACTTCAGCACTGGGGGGTGACTAGTGAGATACGCGATGGTGTAAACCGGCTTATCGTTTAACGTTTAGTATTATGTATTTATTGATTTACTCGATCAAAACAAATGCTTCGTTTTGTTACATTATTTTCAGAACATTTGTATTCCTGCGTGGGAGTAATATTGACCCACGATAAGATTTATAACTTCGTTCCAGCAAAGCACGAAAGGGCTGCCTGCTACATGTGGTTACAATTTTATGAGTGCATCGGATCGAGTATTATCTCTCGGATTTTTTTTTATTATTATTATTATTAATATCTATTTTTTATTATTTATTTCTGATGTGTACGCATTGATATTGTCATGTTTTTGTTGATTTACCGAAACACAGGGAGCAGGACAGAGTTCTCGCTAAAACAAAGTTCAGAAATTGTTTGCGCGTACGTACTCATAGCTTGTAAATTGATTTGTGACAATAAAAAACTGTGATTTTGCAAACAGATAAAATAGTCATTGCAAATTGTACTTAATTACCTCTTAGTTGTTAATATGTGTCATTGCTTGGGATATAGGATATCAGCTTGGTTGTTCTGCGTTCAACATAGATGGAGTTTGCCTACCCATAGTAATTAAATTATGAAACACGAGTTTCTTAAGCTCTCATTTACACTAATGGGGGAAGTACTACAAACTATGTAAACCACTATGTCGTAAATTGTTCATCAGTATATCTTAGATTAGTATTCAGGGATAGCTGCGCGTTGGGTTGTACAGCCTCGCTTAGTTCCTACTAATTCATTCAATACGAAGCTTCTTAATCAGAGATCCAGCAATTCTTCACTTCACAAGCGACCATAAGGTTACTCTGTCTTAAGAGTGATTTCACCTCTAAAGTTCACTTATACAGAGCAAGTTTATAAAATATCGCAGTTTCATCGGCGTAAAAGATGTCTTCATGTGAATAACCCTGTCACAGTTTTGTTCACACCTTTTTTAATCAATTTTTCGCATTGCACCTTAGAGACGTTAGCTGCTTTCGCGGAAGTAATGTTGTGATGTTGCCTAAAACGTTGAATCCAGGCTTTAGAGCATTTGTTGTCCTTTTTGCAAACTTCTTCCATACTAGAATTTTTAGAAGAACCCATAAACATGCATCTTTGTAGGATGTTTACCAATGTGTTGAATATATTTTTTTACCAAACAGTTTTATTTGGACTAAATAACCAGAAGTAGGACTTGTCTGTGAATATTATTTTGCTCCAATTATAATCGACATTCTCCTGAGCCCACAAGAAAGTATTTTTTTTAATGTACTCATAAAACAGACACTCCTGCCCGCCACGTAATTGTAACTATTATGTAGTAAGTAAACAAAACTCCTATCAACGTCTTGTGTTTGCTATGAATGACTTCGGTGCTGGAACTTTACAGATTTTGGAAACAGAGTTACCTACCAACTCTGTCTAACTTACTTTTGTATAACTTTTGAAGGTCATAGTTCAATGGGGAAATTTTTTTAAAGAATTTTCTACTGTGGTTGCTTGATTTCGATTTTAATTTGACTTGAAATAATTGGAATTTGAAAAAAATTTGGGTGACCATTAGGGAGAGTCTCAAGTACAATACGCAACCAACCAGATATACCTCATAGAATAACGTGGTCGAAAATTTCTGAGCTAAGTAAATGGGTTTGGACAGTAGGACTTATCCCAGATCTAAACGCTTTTCCGCCTGCGTGAGGATTACATGTATCATATTTTCCAATGGCCTCGAAGACAGTTGCATGCGCACATGAGTCGTGTCGCTAGTCTAATTGTACGAGTATGTGACATAGTCCGTCCTAGCTTTCTGTGTGGAGGATTCAGTTCTTTAATTCACTGAAAATATGCTATTTTTTCTTCCAGCTGATATATTTTAGTTTGTGGTGTCAACATTTAAATCTAGCAAAACATTTTCATTTAAACATATTAGTTTTCTATTACTACACATGATTATTTTATTTAAAGGGTGCATTTCGTTTGGGTTGTGAGCATGTGCTTAAAACTCTGCGTAAGGAAAGAGAAACATTGCTGACGCTCCTTGAAGCATTTGTGTATGATCCGCTAGTGGACTGGGCAGTTGGTGATGACGGAACCACTACTAGCACTCGATCTACCTCAGCTTTGGCGGCGGCTGCCAAAATTGCAGCTCTTAAGGCTACATCTGCAGCAAGTAACGCTGATGACTCCAAAAAGAAAAAGAAATCCGATGACAGCAAAAAAACAGAGACTGAGGTAACGAAAAATACAATTCTCGCTCGCTTTATCGAAATCAAACCCTATTGGACGCAATACAGGTAAGTCCTCAGCTTTAATCAGGATTTACCTTTTGTACAGATTTTTATTTCTAGGAATGAGGTGATTGGCAAACTTCAGCAGGTTCTAAATTCACTTAAAGATTTAGAATCCAATCGTCAAAGTATACATCAGTCTGAAATGGAACGGGATGGCTTGACCAAACAACTGGCCATGATTCGAGAATTAGAGACTCTTGGCAGTGCAATGGGAAGTCATGCATTGAACACTATATCACAGCGTTATAATGCCTACAAGAAATCCGCTGATGACTTTGCCTCTGTAAAAGCCACCATAACTGCATACGAAAAGGATTTGCGAGCAAGCACTTTTTTGTATTTCCAAACGCTGCTTGGTGGCAGTGGTGTCGGCGACTTGAACTCACTACGACAAGTAATTCAAAATACACAGTCCTGTAATGAGTTTGACGTTGTGAAAGATCTCTTAGAGAATAGTGCTCAGACTATTTTGTATGGAAAGTCGGACTTTGCCCGCAAAGAGATGGACAACACTCTGCAGCAACAGGAAAAAGCTGCATTCCTCTGTACTGACGCTATCAATCAATATGTGCAGGTGATGGGATTCTATCCACGTTCAAAGTTAAGGAAGTCTCGGTTGGTCAAGTATGAAACGTGGTATCGTGAACTGCTTGAGGGACAAAAGGAACCTAGTCATATTAAGGACGAACTGCAAGTTCTTGCAAATAAGGAGCTAGTTTTGAGAAACTCTCCAGTTTTTGTAGATCAGATTGTTGGGTATGCTACAAAATTGGAGCAGATGTGGATTGAAGCTAACTTTACTTTAAGGACCTTTAACATTCCAAATGAGAAGACTATACTTTCGGTAAGTGTTGTTTACAGTCAATGTTTCCATTTGAAAGGAACTGCATTTCCCATTTAGGAACTGCAACATACGCTCACTGAGAATAGGAATCGCTTTTTAAACACAGGAATTGACGCATTGCATGCCCTGCAATTCGCAACTCTAAAGCATCTCGTCCAAACGAATAGAGAAATGTTTTTGTTCGAGACAACAACAACTGAAGTACTTGATTATCAGATGAACTACATGCAGTATATGGAGGTTATCTCGAACAACGTCTTTAAATTATCACCAAATATGCTGAACATCATCGAAACAATGAAAACGGCACTTATGACCGTCAGAAATCTTCAATTTGCAGCCAGTTGCAAAATACCATCACTAATTATTGAACTGTTCATGATGAATGATGATGAAGACCTGTTAAAAATTCTTGAGAAGGCCACCTGCGTGAAACTAAATCAGGATGTTTTCTTTAAGAACGCAACCGGTGGCTCTAAGAACTCGAGCCTACATTATGTTCTCAGTGAGATTGAAAAATATTTCGCTGATTGTCAGAACACCTTAAATGATGTCATAGAGTGTTTGAAAACAGCCACAGATTGGCAGGCATTCTCCACTAATCAGTCGGGCAGCAATTTTGAACTAATTATCCAAAGATTGTTCGACACAAGACAAGACTTATTTGAACAAAATAAAATGTTTGCTCTATCACAGGTCTTTGTAATAGCTAAACAGCAGACAGAATCTTTATGCAATAGTCACCTGGATAATCCGTATGATGTTAGAACAATCAGTCAACCAATTAGGGGAGTAATCAACGCTGTTCAAGAGAACATTATTAATGGGTTAACGGGACTAATAGGAGCACTTGTAATAGAAGAGTTGAATTCTAGATACCAGTCGGACCTTTCAGACATATACGCGTTCGAAAATCTCATTCACACTGCAAAAGGCCTGGCAGAAGATACATTCCTTACCCATCAGCGGGAATGTGGCTATAAGCTCATGCAAATGCAGTTAGATTTGCAAATAGAACATGTGGAACATCTAACTCTGATTGCTTCGGCGCATTTTTGGGCAAATGAAATACATTTGCTATCGCATGCTCCGCCTTATGGACATATAATATCAAGAGAAAAACTTCTGACCACTATGCAGAGTAGCAGTCAGAGTTTGTCGGTTTGGAAGATAACAATGGAGAAGATTCAAGCTGAAATCGATGAAAACACAAGTGCCATAGTGCAGCGTTTAAAATGGGCTGCAGGGGCCAATCCAAACATGGTTAGCATAAAAGAGCAATTTGATGACATGTCCAATGCTCAAATGGAGAAGTTCCGAGCGCATACAAGTATAGCCAGCAAACTGATTGAATACTCCGCTGTAGTCGTTCAGTTTGAGCTTCTTCAAGCGAGTGCACAGAACCAGACTAAGATGGATAGTATATTTTTGGCCGCGGTTTCACAGTGGGAGGAGACATCCGCAGCAGAACGGCGGCTAGCGGCGATAATTACTTCAACAGAACAATCAATTGTGCAGCTTCTCGATCCAGAAGGTGTTGTTGATCAATGTTGGATTGACAACATATCGGGTCTCCTAGATGAAATGACTTATGGAGTGCACAAAAAAATCGCTGATTTAGAGAAAGGTGCGCAAAATATTCAAGAGCAGGTATTTTCTTGTTCCGGCGATCTGCAATCGCTCATGGATACCCAATTGAGAGTTGACATTCGCCATCTGCTGAAGTTATTCTCAAAGGTCGACAATAGTAGTGAGAACCAATGCACAGCACGAGTACGTGAATTTCAGAACGTCTACAGGCAGTTCTTTGCGCAACTGAACGATCTCAACATGAAAATTCTCTGCAGAGATTTTGCCGAGGCCAATGTTCGTCAGATGTTTGAGCAGGCCAACGATTTGATACGTGACGTGGAGCAGAATCACACGGACCTTATCGAGCTGGTTGAGGATTGCCATGCCGATTCAATGGACAGAAGAAACGTGGGAGGTTCTCTAGCAAATGATCCAAAGAAAGGTTATTTAATTAGTAACGTAGATAGATTGAAGACTGATATGTGTTTTTTTTTTTTTTTTTTATTTCAGGTAACCAACGTGAACAAAAGCGTAACGCATACGCAGTGTCAGTGTGGAAGAGAATTCGCATGAAACTCGAAGGTAGAGATCCCGATCCGAATCGTCGCTGTACGATTTCTGAACAAGTTGACTACATGATACGTGAGGCGACAAATCCCGACAACTTGGCCGTCCTATATGAAGGTTGGACGCCGTGGGTCTGAAATTGGTCTCCATACATGTGGGACCGTGAGTGGTCCTGGGGCTCATCTTCAATGCAACCACATAAATTAAAAAGAACAAAAACAAAGAAACAAATAGCCGAATATTTAAAGAGTTTGGAACCAGCTAAAACTTCAAACACACAAACACATTCTGATTCAAAATTACTTCCACAAATGCGGGATACCATCACCGACCGCGCCGCCCGTTTAGATTCTCGACCCTTAATGCAAGCAACCGCCATTCTATCAATAATATCGTAGCCAGGGTGGGTACTACATATATAAATGTTTTGTGTTTTACCTATTCCGATAGTGCTTGAGATCTGATGTAATCAAATGGAATTCTGCGCGTGCAGATGTCGAAGGTAAATCATCTGCATCTGGGCTTGAATTCTATTAATCGGAGATTCCTGTGTGCTACTGCAGGCGTCTTTAGGCAATGCAAGGGTGGATGGAAATATTTTGAAAAATTTCTTCTTTTTTTTTAAATAATTATGTAGTAGCTGTATGTTTTGTTTCTTTTTCTAAAATTCAATTAAAAATAAAAGGAAAAGTATTTTTCTGTCGGTAAATGGATATCTGTTTTAATTCACGAATCCTTTGTTTAATTCTGTCAAAAATTCGAAATTGGTCGGTCAACTTTTACTTTACGTCGAATGGGCGATCTGTTGTTCAGTCAGAACTTCATTGAGGACTTTTATCGCTTTCGTACACCACTGAAATCATGTGGAAAGCGTATATATGCACATCGTACCAATAAACAAGTCATTTTTGGTAGCCTATTGATCGATGTGAGTTTTGCGCTTTAGAATCGCGGTCTGCGGGATTTTCCAACCAAAACGAAAATCATATAAACAAATACTTGTATAATATCAAAGCCATTAGGTAAATGAAGTATTAACAATTCATAATTCATAATTTCGTGGCAGCCCACACAAACATGCAGTTGCACTACCGATGAAAAAATATTTACTAGCCATCTGCCTTTAGGACTCTCAAAATCTCGATTCCTCCTGAGATTCTTAATTTCATCTTTCAGTATACTTTTTAATGACTTCCAGTGAAATTAATTTAGTACCCACCACACATGTATGTATATTCATACTTACATACATATGTACGTACTTATCATTTAGTCTGCTCAACTGGTCGACCCAGGTACCTCGGTTGGTTCCCCCCAAGTCGCATTGTTAAAAGAAGTGGTACGATATAGTAATAAATTTGTCCACCGTAAGGATGTTTATTTAAATGATCAGCAGTCCCCACGTCAGCCTTAAGGATCTGCCTCCTAGTGGAAGCAAATGCTGGACAATACCAAATAAAATGTTTAGTTGTATCATGGTCTACTTCACATGTACCGCAGATGGTTGTGTCGCGTACAACCAATAAGTGGCTTGTGAGGGCACCTACAAATTGTATACACTAAGTCTGCCTACAAAAAAGAGCCATGTTCCCGACTATTGTGTTCAGAGAAATCTAGTCGCCGATGGAATTACTTATCGAAAAGGTGTTATCTCGATGCGAAGCCATCAATCTAGAAGACCAACACCCCAGATAATATTTACAGGATAACTGGTCATCATCACCATCATTCTCTTCAGATACCAGGTCCAAGCTTAAAAATATCTTATATGTACGTCGAAAAATTCTGCATTAACATTAATTGTTGCCTGGAATTATAGACGCTGTCGATAATTTCATCTGAATAATTCTTCCGCTGACGCCTGAACCGAAGGAAGTGAGCCTCAATGGAAACAGTATAAATGTTAAAAGGCATTCCAGTAAATTGTTTACCCGTTTATAGTTCATCGATAAATATTACACGTATCGAAAACTCTATGTCAATAGCATGACTTGTTTCATTGTTGTTTCTAATGATAGAATCCTCTGTCTTCAATAATTTCAAACAAAAAATTTGTAGAACAACAACAAATCATATAAAAAAAAAAGTAAAAAAAAGACACTGCTCCAGGTGAGGCTCGAACTCACAACCCCGGCATTGCTCATCGAATACTGTCTATAAGTACCGTGCGCTAACCAATTGCGCCACTGGAGCTATGATTTGGTGGTGGTCAATGCATCATATCAACTGAAATGACTAACTTATCCATCTACAACGTGTGGTATGTATTGCTTTGTGCATTTAAAGTTTTTTAAACCTTTTACTTAACAAAATTATAGAGACTGAAACTTTGATACAATAAAAATAGTAACAACCCAACTACACTTCTATAAGACTGTAAGTAAAAAATGTTGTATTTCTTCTACTCTAACTTTCTGTTGAAATGTAGCATTGTGGTAAAAAACAAAGGAAAACTAATAAATAAAAAAGTACAAAAATGTTTTTAGCACAATTTTTGTAAAGTTATACGACAAAAATTCTTTGCAAGGTTTGTATTTAGCTCGCTTGGAACGCACCCAATATCAGTGTCAATGGCAGCTGTCAGAATGTTTTGACGTGTATCACAAATTAGTGCTATAAATTGGCGATTTTTCTTTTTCGCACTTTGTTGTAGAATTTGTAAATTTTCTTTTAACAAAATATTAAGAACAAGAGAAAATTGATAGGGGCTTAACCTTGTGAAATAAATTCTTTAGAATGTTAAAAATCTTTTGCAGTAACAACGAGAACTGCCACCAGTACTAAAACATCCCTCGCGAGTGTTGTTATTGCCACGATCGATTCGCTATTGTTTTGGAATTTATATTAACATCCCCCCAGGTGCAACGTAATGCTTTTCCCTGGAAATGAGCTGGTTTGACACATCCGGACTGGCAAGTTTGGCCAAAAACGCCCTTAAAGAAGCGCAGAAACAGATAGACAAAGCGCTGGACATTCAAGACGACCTCGATGAAGACCCAACGAAGCAGGGAAAACGGGTGAACGAGCTGCCGAAGGTGAAAAGTAAAACAGCACCATCGACGCCTGTTCAGCCGATGCAGCCGTTGGGTCTGACCAAATCCACAGACTCGCAGGCAGTTTGGGGTTCATTTACCGGATCGTTTTTTGAGAATCCAAATGCCAAGGAAATGGTCACTACACCTCCCAAAAGTGGTGGTCAGCGTCATTCGGTTACGATAACTGATCCGCTGCTATCTAAACGAGAATCTGTACATTCGAATTCCGATTCGGTGGATTTGTTGTCACCACCAACGTCTCCCAGTACAGTACCAACGTCACCATCGGAAAATATTAACAACTCTGAGTCGGTGGAGTTGATAACGACCCCAACCTGTAGCGAAATATTAAGTCCCGATTCGAATCGTTCCCTTCCTGAGAGTATTGTGATCATAGGTAACGATGAAGATCACGAGGAGGATGATGATTCGATGTCGTTCAGTACGGTGATGAGCGACAGTGCAACGAAGACTACCGATATGGTTGTAGTTCCTTTTGGTACGTATTCATAAACAGTTATTGCAAATTTTTAAATTTCCCATTTACAGCTGAAACAAAAATTTTATCCGAATTGAAAGCCATTCCCATAAAACCTCACAGTACAGCGATGGAAGACGCCCTTTTTGAATCACAGACTGTTAATTCGGACTCTACGCAAAGCTTCGAAGATGTTCAAATGGTCGAGGCTTTTTCTGTAGCATCAGACGACAAGGACTTAGTGAAGATCAACTCCGGGCCATCATCGTCTGGCCACAATTCCAACGATGAAATCGAGACAACAACTTCTTCGGACATTGAAATCATTTCCAATCCTAATGGGGACTCCAGCAGTGCCAATAGTGCTAGTCGTACTAGCCCGCTTAAGCAGGCCAAAGGAATTGTCCCATCAACCAAGAAAGGGCACTTCCGCGAACCCTCTGAAGTTTCAACAATATCGGAGGACTCCCAGTCGGACGCAGAGAAACTCATGCATCGAATCAGTGAGCTAAATGAAATCCTTGAAACGAGAGAATTACGTCTTCTAGAGTTGGGAAGACAAAACATAGCACTGCAGGAGAAAAACCAGGAATACCAGTCCCAACTGGACACAATGAAAAGGAAGGCAGAACACTTGGAAAGTGAGGAATACACACAAAGGTTGTCGGCTCTGGAGAAGAAATTCCAGATGAGCATTCGAGAGAGGGACGCACTGCGCTTGCAGTTGAAAGAAGCAAAAGAAGAACTTCAAATAAAAATTCCGAAGAATGACCTTACCCAAGTAGTGGCAGAAAGTAAGCAAATGATCACAGAGCTGCGTAGCGAGGGGGAAAAGTTATCAAAAGAAGTCCTGCAGCAGTCAAATATCATTAAGAAACTTCGTGCCAAGGAGAAAACAAATGAAACCATACTCAAACGGAATAAAGAGCAAATTGTTGACCTTACCGAAGAGGTGGAACGACTAAAGAAAACTCTTAACGCGAAGGAAGAAGTAGAGCGTTCCCAAATTGAAGCCGTTCACAAAATGTCTTCGGACAAGCGAAAACTCGAGGAAGAAAGCAACACCTATCGCAGTCTGATTGAAGATTTGAACTCGAAGCAAAGCACGCTTCAGGCGAGCCTAGATGCTGCCAAAATTGAACTGCAGAATCGTAAGCAAGCGCATTCCGATCTAACGAAAAATACCCAAGAATTGCTCACCCTGCAGAAGGAAAAGGATAAGGCCCAGATGGAGAACAATGAACTATCTGCGCAGCTAAATGAATTACGTGAAAAATTGCGCGCATCAGAAGCTGGTATGACACTTCGCGAGCACAAGCTTAGAGAGGAGAATATTTCGTTGATAAAGCGGCTAGAAGAATCTGAAAGCCGGGCAGAGAACCTTACGCAAGAAGTTAGTCTAACCACAATACCCTTAATGCGTCAATTGGAATCCCTACAGTCCACACTCACCATGCGTACAAACAACTGGGACAAGCTGGAGAAGGAGCTTTTAACAAAACTAGGTAGGTAGCATACATATTTATTTTAAACATTACGCTATAAGTTACTCCATCATTTTTAGAATTATCAAAAGCACGTCTTCACAGCTTAGAAAATGTTGAGAGCTCATCCAAGGAGAAAGTCGATCTATTACAATCTAGAATAACCACACTCGAGGAGAAGCTCTCAAAATCGTTGATGCAAGAAGAGCAATTAAAAATTGCACTGCACCAAGCTGGTCTTGATAGCACACTTATAGAAACGAATTTAAAAAGGTTGGCAGTATAATATCTATCCAACATTTATTTACGTTCGTTAAATTTACAGACAAATAACAACTTTAACGGGAGAATTCGAAGATCTAAAAAAAACACACGACGAATTGAAACAAAAACACACGTTTCTGGAGCAAAAGTATGAATTAGTTAAGACACATAAAAAAGAGGAGAAGCCAGCTGATACACACGACAACCAAGTGAACTTCCGCAACCGGGATTTGTCTTTGAGCGAAACGAGTAACACTGATGAGGTGCAAACAATCGTACGACCAGAAAATTCATCGCCGACTTGCAGCCTGATAGATGATGCGTTGGGATCGTTGGATTGGCAAGTGGTAAGTAAGTGGTAGGTCTTGTCACCCTTCATGAGGCATATGGCCTGCGCGTCATCGTGTTACTAGCTCATTTCTAATTTTCTGAACTCCTCCACCGTTTTCTGGTTTTTGGCAACGTGTTGTTTCTCTTGTTTTGCTTCAGCTGCAAAATCAATCACAGTTGTCCAGCGTTCTTCTATGCTCGGCTAAGTTGAACTACGAATCGTTTTCTTCGGCAAAATAGTTTCTTAATTATTGGTGATCTGCGAGATTTGGTAGGCATGTGAAATACGTTTGTTATACTGTTCCAGACGAAGGCAGTATGAAGGAGAATTTGAAATAACTTGCAATGAGTCCACAATGAAGTCTTTGTACTTGGTAGCGTCTCACCATTTTATGTACTTCGCTCAGTCCCAAGATGTGAATGTGAGGATTTTCTTCTAGAATCATTTCATTGTCTATACTCAATGGACCTGCCCTCTTTTATGGCGCATGATGCTCGCCATTCGTCCTCTTCCGTTTGCGATTTCCAAAGAAATTCCAAATGATGGCACAATATAGCGGGAGTAGGTCTTACTTACAGAACTCCAAGGTCTTCGGCTGCAGTCTTTTTCTATGTAACTAACATCTAACGTCTGTCGATGCTGCTCTTTCTAGAAGGCTCTCGTTAGTCATTTGCCAATATATTATTGGCGCATGTATTTAAGTTTAACACTCTTTTTTCAATAATGATGTTAAATAAGTCACATGAAAATGTGATCACATAAATCTAAAGGCTCGATAGTGGAGCCCGTCTATGATTGAGTTGATGGTTGCATCTCTCGGGCCTGCAAATTAAATTTTTGTTTTTTCTATTTATGTTGCTAAAATAACATCGATTTCCTTATAAGGTATAAACTCGTTCTTTCTATAGATGGAGGTGGTAGAACTGAGATATACTCAATGACTTGATGCTTGCGTCCTAATAAAGCAGAAATGTATCTCCTTGAAAATCAAATTAAACTTTTATATCAAATCCATACATTTATTTTTATTAACAGGATGATTTAGACTGCATTTCGACGTCTGGGCGTCAAGCGCAATCTGTATACGGTATGCACATAAGCCTACCGTCGTTGAGCCATAACGCAGGTACCATTGAACACTTGCAATCACTTCTCAAACAGCGTGATGGTGAAGTGAATCAATTACAATGGGAATTATCGCGCTTACAAGTTGAACGAGATGTCTTAAACTTTGAAATTTCGGATCTTTCCTTGGAATTAGAAAACGTATGTCAATCTCCCCATTTCTAAGTATAAATCTAACTGTGATTTTTTCAGATCAAAGAAAAACTTCAGCTGCATGAAGATTTGGAAAAGAATAATGCTGAATTACAACGGCAATATGATGCTCTGTTGCAGATGTATGGTGAAAAGGTTGAACAGGCGGAAGAGCTCCAACTTGACCTTCAAGACGTAAAAGATATGTACAAGGCACAGATTGATGAGCTGCTTCGTCAACGCAACAGTGAATTATCTACATAAGTTTAACTAAATGTTTTTGTGACGGCTATCAATGTTGTATTGCTTTTGTACAGACCTGTAAGAGATTTATTGGCACTTAAACATTACCGCTTATGCTACGAGAAATGCAAATTTTCTTTCAAGTTGGAAGTATTGGCCAGGACTAAATTTATGACATCTGCAACGAGGTGTATTAAGTTACCAGTAGGTAGACGCATTTTTGTCGTAAAAATAGTTATTATGGATTTAATCATAATTATTTAATTTGGAGATCCTATCTCCAAAGTATAACTAGTAAGACTTTATTTATCTCCTTCATTCTGGTGTAAGATGTAATTTGAATTAATTAGCGTTCATAATTCACACAGATTGTTAATCCAAAGGAAACTAATCAGGAATGCGTATTGATTTCGGGTAGGTCTGTTTGAACATAAATCTATAGTTGGTCCTTACATCCTTAACGTTTTTTTGTCATGATATTAGTACATTAAACATTTTTTTCTAGCACTACCGGTAATGTTTATGCCTCTGTTTAATGCATTAAAGCAAAAGTGCATAATTTTACAGCTCTGCTTGTGTCATTTGTTAATGTTTTTTTCAAGCGGTGATATTTTTTTTTACTAATTTTATTTGTTAATACTTTTATTGGAACCCAATTGGTAGTGGATCGTCCCCTTTGTATACATAAATCTTTTCAGTTTCACTTAAATATTGCATTAAAGTTATATATTATATACAAAAGAAAGTATAAAATATTTTGTAAATTAAGAAAAATAGAAATACACTATTAATATTAGATGCATAGCGGTTTCAATTTGTCAAAATAATTTATTAAGCTTTCTTAAAAAAAGGAAATAATAATTTATCGCGGAATGGATTAGACGATACCCGTAGGCTTGGCTGTAGTTGGTTGACTGCTTGGTTTTGTGATAATGTCCACAGCATTCTTAAAGAGTTGCGATTTAACGAAATCTGTTGCGGCTGAATTGAGATCTTTGTTGGCACCAAAATTACATTTAATGTATCCATATAGATTGGCTCCATTTAGCGCTAACGCAATCATTACAAGCAATAGCCATTTAAATTTCAATCCAAATAGTGCGACAATGAAAAAGAGAGACCAAAATGCTGGGCACAATATCAGACCCAACCAAAAGACTCTGGCTTCGTTGGAGTTCACTTTGCTCTGAAATGAAAATATTTCTTTTATTGCATCTAAAGGATTTTAATAAAATTACAATGTTTCACCTAAAATGAGAAATTATGAAAAAAAAAAAAAAAAAATAGTATGTACCCTACAACTTCCCAGCCCAACCCTATTTTTTTTTCAATTTCAAGCAAAAATAGATAAATTTCCAATGTAATATATTGTTTTTGTTGCTGCCAATTATATTCAAAGACACCGAAAACAAAAGAAATGTCGGTTGAACGGCATTCTAAATGTGGCAAATTACAAGAGAACAGAGTATATCACGAAAAATCGTTTACTACAATGTAAAAAGATTCAAGATCGATGGAGCTGTAAGCAACAAAAAGCGTGATGGTTGACCAGCATTGTATCTGGAGATAGAAGGTTGGCCATGATCAGCAAACGCAACAGACACTGCATCAAAAATAGCAGCCCAAGTTAATCTGCACCGCATTAAACCCGATTAATTCAATGCGAAGTCTTCGTCTGTGGGTCAGCAGAGGAGCGGACATCTGGACAATTCTTGAAGCCTTCTGTTATATATGTATAGTGTTATATATGTATATGTATATATATATATATATATATGTTCTGTTATATATGATAGCGGTTCCATCATGGCGCGGGGATATTTTGGTGGAGATACAGTTGGGAACATGAACGGAATAATGATGGAAGAACAATACTGAGAAATCCTTGAAAACGAAGTGGTGCCATATGATCTACGTATTATTGCCCATGGTTTTCTCTTTCAACCCGAAAACGACCCCAAACACTGCTCCAAGCTATGCAGAGGATACCTGACCCATTTATCAACGAAAGGAAAGGTCAAATTCATGCTTTTGCCATCACATTCGTCAGATCTCAACTCCATTGAGCTCTGTGGGATGAGCTGGACAATTATATTTAGTTCACGTGGAGGCCAAGGCAAATACTTATAACCGATAGTGTATGTAAATAGACTACTGACATTAAGTGAGAACATTATTCAAAAGAAATATATCCAACTCGTACCAAGAAATTCACAGACTAAATAAGGTTTAAATCAGGTCTTGAAGCAACGATAACAACACCTGCAGTACTATGATTTAAAGTGCCACTTGATAAATCTCAGCTTGGGAAAATACAGCAACTAGGAGAAAAGAAATTAACGGTAAAATCTACCCTCTCGAAATTAGACAACAAGAAAAAACAAGGAACTAGAAAAAGATACACCTAAACAAAGCTTCTCAGGATAAAAATAGTGAGGAATTTTGTTTTTTGCTGTTCGTGTGAGGTACAAAGTGGTGCATTATTGACGATCGCAGCGACGCTTAGGACTGCGGGTCGTCATAACCTACATAAGCAATAACATTGTTAAATATAGTGTAAGGCGTATTGATAAAAATGAACGAAATGTCATCGTTGAGTGCAAGAGAAAATAGATTTTTTCTTCTCAACGTCAATGTAAAACGATACTGGCAAGTGCCACTTTTGCAGAAATTGATGGGCATGAGCATCGAAAGGAGCGCCTTGAGGTCTGACCAAAAGTTACTCATTAATCAACAAAACGAAAGAATGACAAGAAAAACTCTATCAGAATTCGAAATTTTAGTTGTTACATAAATTTTATATCGGCTTGGCATAGGAAATAGAGATGTCGGACGTCTGGATACTGTTTTGTTTCTATTTCTATTCTTATTAGTTACACACAAATTTGAACACCAGAACCATTGCCCATAGAATTAAAGACAAGTTGGAAACTGGAGTACATACATTTCTTGAACCCACCTTCCTTGATTCGAAGACCCAATGAGACTTTCCATCGTCATCCACATAGTTCCACCATCGAAGGCCCACAAGTAGACGTCCAGTTATATTTTTAACAGTCCAAAAATCAGCCGATAGTAAAAGTGTAACAAAAACGAAGCTAGTAATGAAAGAATCACTAAACCAGCCACAGAAGACGTAAACTAGGATTGCCACGCCGCGGAAGAACAAATGAAAAAACGTTACATATGGGTGGCTGCAATATAAATTCAAAATAAACATATGAGAAAAGCAAATAAAATGTTAAATGTAATAACTTACGTGTACTTTTTGGACGCATTATTCTGAAGTTCTTCCTCCTCGCCAAATGGAATCGTATCATCGTCCAATAAAGGAATCTATACAATAACCTCTTTATTATTTAGACAACGTACTACTTTTACTTTTATATGTGTAAAACCAGAACTTTGTAAAAATAACATTTTCTATGGGAACTACTCAATTATTTGTTAATGCATGCAAGTCATTTACTAGCGTGCGAGCATTTGCTATATATTGAGGTCTAATTGCAGTTTAGTGTGTTATTTTTTTCAAGCATAGTTGGTAAAACTAATAAGCATGCGAAACATACATTTCTTACCGTAGCTGATGACATTTTTACCTCCTAATAAATAGCAAGTATTTTATAAATAAATAAATTGTACACCCAATATTCCGATAAGTTTTGATAAGACTGTTGACATTTGACAGATGCCAACTGTTCTCTTCGTTCTGTTTGATTTGAGTTGGCAAAGGTTAAAGTTAAAACCTACCTTTCCAGGAAAATATTGCACATTCGATGTAAGAAATAGATCTGTTCGTGAATTTAATTTAGTCAGCGATTTGTTGAGGGAATCGGCCACAAGTTACTAATACAGTCGTATGTCGACAAGTTTCAAATTTGACATTTTGATGCAAAACTATTCAAATTCCCTCTAAAAGCATTTCTTAATTGTTTCTTTCTCTAAATCAGCCAACCTCCTGCTATACCGTATTGTCGTATCCAGGAGAACACCTAAAAGTTTTTCACGTTCGGACGTCATGACAAATTTTCGAGAGTTTTAACTGTGATAAGAAGCTTCTCAATCACGCCTTTCGAATATAGTATTGCACGTAGGTCCCCTCATTCGTGTGGAAATTATAACACGCACAACACGAATTGTTGGGAGAAGCTAGGCTATTGGTCCTTTATCGATTATAAAAAAATTAAAAAGAAATTTGTTGAAAGGAATAAAATTATTCATCGGATACTTCACACTATTTGCATTGTCATCGAGAATTTAAATGTGTCTCCTTAAATGTAAAAATATACACCTATTTTACAAAGTACATTTAGATGTAACCTATGTGGGGTTCTTACCGCACTAGTAATTTCGTATCAGATGTTGAATTATTTTTTTTGGCTAGACCACTAATGATTTCCAAAAAGAACTGGTCGAAGAACCTTATTGTCATCTCGGAAGCTTCTGTCAAAACACAGCTGTCTAAAATCCTGCGATTCTGTATTTTCTTGTCGTCATGTTGGCCATTGTATAAAAATTTGTTTCAAAGAGTTCTAAAGATTATCGCAGGGGAGGTAATTTGCTTTTTTTCGTGTGTGTTACTGCTGTTATTGTTGTCGACTCCAAGAACAATAAATTGGTTAATTGGCCACCAATGAATAGAGATTAACTATTCCCCTACTTTAGTAGGCGACAAAATATACGCTATCCCAAAAGTAATAAAAAAAAACAGAATCCATAACAAAAGGAAAAATCCGCTTCCGTTTTTCTCTATGCCTTTTTGTCATCAAAAATTTTAATTGAATTTGAAAAAAAATATATATATTCCCAAAAGCAGTAGTTCCTTTATTCGGTATTGGTTGTGCGAAAAAAAAATTGTCTCTTGATCAGAGTGCATATACAGGCGAAAGGAAATAAAAATAATAAAAAACAGGAAAAGACAGAAAAAAAATTAGAAGCAAAAATTGAAACACGGAGGGTGTAAAAAAGTACCCAAATGTCGATAAGTTGGTGAGTTTTCGGAAGGAATAGCAGCTCCTACCTCGTCATAACCCAGCCGACTGAGATGAAGTGATAAAGACTAATTGAGTGCATATGACAATCGATTGAAGTTTTGCGGATTTGTTTTTTAATAATTTTAGTATATTGCCCCGCAAGCTAGAACTCAATTTGTGCGGTGGTTGTGGAACGAATCACCCATCCTCCAGACGCACAGACGAAAATGTCGTCCTCGGGTTTCTTTGTTTTGGTGTGATCTTTGCGTTCTTCTCACCGCATTCAAGGGTTTCGCGAAAAGAAAGAAAATAAATAAAAAAAAAAAAAAAACTATCACTCGATTCAAGAGTAAAGTCAAGTTTTACAGGCGCTCTAAATCGATTTTTACCCCATTCTGTTTGTTTATAGTTCTTGTTGACTTTTTTGTTTTTAATTTGCTTCGCTTATCTTGGAAGGCAAAACACAACGACGATTGCGGTATCTTAATGCCCCCGCAGTAGAGAAATTGAGAACTTGTCATCGCGCAGTTTACATCAGATCAGAATAATAACAATAAAGAAGGAAAAAAAAAGCGACAAAAACAATTTAATTACAGTGCGAAAAAGAGAATAACATCAACTCCAAGAAAGATGGGGGCGAAGGCCAGTACCCCCGCAAACAGCGGTCATCAGAGTCCAAGAACGCGGACTTTTTCGACTAGTTCCAGCACGGAGGTAACCTCGCCACCTGGGAGTGGTCCTGGTTTCAACTTGTTGCGCGCTCTGCCTGGCATTCAAGTGCCGCAAAATGATCGGCAACGTGCACGTAGCCTATCATCTGTACCGGACTTACATCAGTCAGCCAATAACAACAACAACAGCAGTAGCAGCAATCATAATCATCATCATCATCATCACTTAGGACACAACGATCGTAGTATACCAGTAATCAATCGTGGAGGTGCTGGATCATCGACAGCGGTCGTGGTATCAACTTCAAGTGCGACCGGGTCCGGCGATCGCATTATTTACGGTGGTCACTCTATATTATTGAATGGCGGAACAAATGGTGGTGCTATTAGCTTGGAGCAGGTGGAAGAGGCTGGAATAGTCGATGGAATAGCCGCATCTGTTTCGACATCGAACAGTGGCATTGGTCGTGTGTACACAGCCACATCGTTGCCATCGCATATATGGTCGTTAAATGGTAAGTGGCTTGAAATAAATGTTAATGGTAGGAACTATCAATTTATTTAAGTGGAACTTATGTGTGTGTATTTATGTACATATTAATATGTACATATGTATATGTTTTTGTTTATGTATGCATGTCTCTAAAGCTTGCAAAAAGAAGACAACTTTAGATTTGGGTTGTGGAAGGTCAAATTCATGGCGAATCCCATGATTGTCATGAGGTATTTACTGGGCGCCAAAAGAATAACAAATTATAAAAGTAAATTACTTAAATGTTCTGTCACTAAGGAAAAGAGGGTGATATGTCGGCGCCAGCGCACACATTTATTAGGAAAATATTTTCAAGAGGCAGTTCAACCAAATTTGTAATCTACGCTCGAGTAAACTCAAAAAAAATGGGGATAAAATAAAAACTCGTTCCTTAAATTATCCAGCTGTTCTTTGTGAAGGATCTATGCTTAAATGACTGCAGCTTTGAATCCTGTCGAAATTTAGTTCTAGTTGTTCTACCCCTTTGTTGTGCAGTGAATCTTGGTGTGGAGTTTTAGAATAAGCCGTTGTGATACTGACTTTAAAGTTGTAGTTGGGACAGTGATTTTAATCTTTTCCAAGTGGAAGAATTTCATCTTCGTTAGGGTATATTTTTTATTTCCTTTTGCTCTCACAAAAATTATTGAAAACAATTTAGCAGCTAATAAGAAACCATGGGTGCGAAATAAGTGCAAACACTACTCTTGTGCTCGCTTGCATTTTGAGTTGAATCTCGGCTGCAAGTTTCTAGTTGGCCGCGGAATAATATAAAGCACGCCCATTTGTTAATCTAGAGGTTGTTGGTTCAAATTTCATCTAAGGTCAAAATTTTTAAAATGTTTTGTTTTTGGAGGAGAAATGATGCGATTGCGATTGTAGATGTAAGGTATTGCAAAAATTAAACCCTAGTTTCTTCAAGCTCTAAGTTATGTTTTTAGAAAAAATTCATATAACGGTACTCAACAGATGTAAATACATGAGTAAATTTGTGATTTATACGAATAACTCCGACGTTCTTTAAATCTTACTTAATAAACGGACGAGTCTTTTAAAAAGGAACATTTCAAAGAGCATCGAAAAAATTATGTTGGGGGTATGAAGCTTCGTTTATACAAATGTGCAGCGGTCAGGAATGACATGGACCATTGTTCTTAATCTTGGTTGAAAAATTACTGGTCAAACATCATCCCATTTTTTCGCAGTATTTCGAGAATGGATATGGATTGCATAAAGTAGTACAAATAGATGTGCCTTCTTGGTCTAACCATGTTATTTTCCTTAGTCCCAAGCGAAACCATGACCCTCAACCATTATCCATGGATTGTACTTGCATCACAGAAACCGAAAAACATGCCATTCTCGGTATGTGTATTGACAATCATCTTCCTTGGAACGATCACATATTCGAGGTCGCCAAAAATGCTGCAAAATGTCTAGGATTCCTTAAGCGGTGCAAGAACTTGCTCACCCTGTCTGATCTGTCCACAAATTATAAGGCATTTATCCGTCCAAAACTGGAATACAACGCCCACATCTGGTCTGCTGTACCCAAAACCGTTGTGCACATTCTAGATAGGGTCCAGAACCGCGCGATAGAACTTATAGGTGATAGAGACATTGTGAGCTCCATAGTCTCACTAGATCATCGCAGAAATGCCTCGTGTCTTTCCCTATTTAATCGCTACTTTCACAATAAATGGTCCAGCGAAATAGCCATTTACATTCCTCCCCTTTAAAATAATAGTAAAAAGGCTTATGCAACTTCTTAACGAAAGTCGTGGCGATTCGCAATTTATCCGAGATGTAGTATACAATATTTTAATAGGCATTACTCAATAGTAGCAGCTGAACTCGCATGATCCATCTACTCTGCAATCTTTGTTCTACACTTCCTTACTTTCTTTGTCTTGGTCCGCATTGTATCACATCAGTGTATTAATTGCTTTCGCCATTCATTATGTATTCACTTTCAGCACGCGTATCTACAAGTCTTTGTTCCAGCTATGTGACCTTGGGAATACTATTCCCGCTGTAACTGAATCGACTCGATCTCGTGTTAAGTTTGCCCTTGCCTTTATGAGTGAAAAGAAAATTGCAAACTTAACTGGTAGCCAACGTTTTGTATTCGAAAATGTATACGACTAATTCAACACAGAGTACAAACGTACATATGTACATACATACATATGTACATATGTATGTGCTTATGAAGTGAGTGCATCATTAACTCAACACTTGGTGTGGCTGAGTGCTAATTAAAAGGTGTAACTTATTGCAGTCTTGTAATCAGCAAGCATCCCCCTCGTAGCACAAAAGGCTACAACAATCGAAGCAGATTATGAATAATAATATCGCAGGCAAACTAGCATTTTCTCATTTGCTCACTGTCATCATAAAAACAAGGTAAACACATCTATCGCAGAGTCAATAACAGATATCAGGCGCGTTGATAAGCCTAATCAAATGGGCCGACTTGCCTTGCAGCACAACAAAGACCAGCTGTATCTGAATTTTGTTTTGCGATCCACAAAAGACACAGATGTATCAGCCTTACAATTGTTATTCTTTTGATAAGATGACGATGAAATATAAGAGCCACTAATCACTCACATGTAATGGGCAGGTTCAATGTCTCCGGCATTGCAGTTCACTCTTGTTCGTCGGCCTGCTTACACACTAAGCTTTGCTCCCTGACCACCTCCACTGTGCCGTTACTTGCTTCATAAAAAGCTTTATTTTTTAACCAATATAATCGTTGCTGTGTGGAAAATTCACTCAAGAGAGCCAGCCCATCACCACCCGCAAGAGAGAGAGCAAAGAAAATCGAAAACTCCTACTAGTTCGTATAATTAAGAGCTTTTCTTTTTTTACATTTCAAACAAATATTAGATTAGCGAAGACGATAGAGATAAAACCACGAAACTAGGTGCTCCCCTAAAAGAAAGGTGCAAAGCCGGTTACACAACGTAAGAGATTGCCTAATATCTGAATGTGCCTCTGCACTTTTGGTTGTTGTGTGTTCGTCATTCTCATGCCCCAGACTTCTCAAGCAGAAACTCTGAAAGCTCTTCGCCTTTGTGAATTTTAAATCAATGAGTAATTTTATTTAGCAGTTCAATTTACGTGCTGTTTGGAGAAACTTCTTGAAGATCTCGCGAGGCGGTTCCTATTCAGAATTTTGTTCGCAATTACTTGGTATCTTGCGAAAGAAAATCCAAAAGAATTAAAATCGAAAAGGAAAAAAAGTTCTTATTAGCATTCGAAGTCATTTGAGATCGTTATAGTGGTGGTGAATTAAGAAGGGTTTTTCGAAAAGAGAAAATCGTCCTGAAAAAAAAAAAAAAAAAAAAAAACAGAAAGTATCGCAACGGGCTATTATTACTTTGTTTTAAAAATACCTTCAGATGAACATGCGAAAAATCAGTGATCTCTTGTGAGTGTCGTTTTTTTTTTGTTTGTTAAAGACGAACGTTTAGAGCGATTTTTATCCGAAAATAGAATTCTCTGCAAAATTGTATAGCTGCGCAGCAGAGACAGTGAAGAGTCTGTGGACTGTGTTGGACTTCCTACTGCAGGCATTACGTCTTTGTTGTGTGCCATCTTCTGGTTGTAATCATTTTCCGGTTCCATTTCTCAAAGAAGGGTACCACAGCTCTGTTGTAGCGTTTCTCTGTACAATAATTGATGACTGGTTGTCGGTGAAAAATCTTTTTTTTTGTTTAATTTACAAATAAATATTTTGTTTGCTCATCGTCGGTGGCAGGCAGTTGGTGGCTGGTGAACGTGAACGATAACGACGAGTATTTTTTTCGAAACGCAATTATAAGACATTAACAATTCTACATTTTATATACGTGAACGAATTTATTAATATTGTTGTGATTATTGTTGTTGTTCAGTTTTGATTGTCTTCGTTGTCGACGTCGGTCGGTTGGTTGTTGGTATCATTTCGTAGATAAGAGCACAGGTTATTTTCGTATTCGTTGTTGCTCGTGTTGTTGTTATTCCGCAAAAAAAGAAAAGCCGAACTCTACCTAGTCAAATAGTGCAACGTTCTCGAACCTATTTTGTGGACTTAATTCCTTCGGTTTTTTTTCGTGTTGAATTTAAGCCAAAAGCATAAAAATGGGACAAGCATTCAGCAGTCAAAATGCCCACAATGGACACCAACAGCAGACTAGCAAATATATTGGTAAGCATATATAGATACATAGATACAGATGTATGGTTTCACGATTGATATCGTCAAATTTTGTAGGGCTTCAAATAATTTTGTATTTTTTTTTTGTATTTATGTATACATGTGTATGTATGTACACAGCTGTGTGTGTTGTTTATTCGGTGGCGGCAGCATTTAAATGTTGGCGATCCGATAATTGTCGAAACTAGTTTTCGACAGAAGACTGACTGGTTGAATGAGTTTCTATTGACTGGTGATGTTGATGTATGTAGTGCATGTGTGGG
This sequence comes from Blera fallax, assembly GCA_946965025.1. Lineage (NCBI taxonomy): Eukaryota > Metazoa > Arthropoda > Insecta > Diptera > Syrphidae > Blera > Blera fallax. Next base: position 73,632,540 of record OX337248.1, read on the forward strand.
TATTGATGAGGTTTAATTTTTCTAATTTTCGACAGATACTAGATGCACTAACTCATGACTAGAGAAACTTTTTTTTTTGTAAAGGTTATGTAGTCAGACCTGAATCTAGTATTTTTGTTAACAAGTGAATAAATTCAAAATATCGTCGAAGGTAGAACCAGTAACCTTAGTTCTTATTTACATGGGCACTGTCGATATGGTTGAAATGAATTTTTAGTTATTTTTGTCATTAAATGCCAGCAGGTCTTGACATAGATAACAAAAGAGATTTATTTCCCTGCATTTCAATGGGTAATTTTGTTTTTCATTTTCTCGTCTAGAACTGAAGTACTTATTCCAAGCAAATTATATACATATTTGTAAACAAATTATAAACGACGTGAGTTTATCACTTAAATAAGTTAAACGAGCATCATAAAATTGCGTTCATTTTTGGCATTGTGAGTTTTTTTCTTTTTTTTATGGCATCGTGGGTTCAAATCTCAGAGTTTATTTGTTTCGGGAGGAGCTGTGAATCTAATAAATATTTTATTCAATATAATCTAGGTGATAAAAAATAGTTTTAAATTAGATACGTAATCTTTTGTATCCTAATAACAATGAAAACAGAACTTCGCAGGAAGAGTAATTACGACATGAAGACACTGAGGATTGTATTATTTCTGGGTCACAATCCCTGGTAGCTATAGATTTGTATTCACTCAAGTTGACCAAGGTCGTTAAATATGGCTTTTGTCATAAAGTTGTCTTATGCGATATTCCTGGCTTTCTACCTATTTATAGGTAAGTCCACGTTGCTTTAAAGATATACGACACGAATAAAATCGCAATAAAGAGACATAAAAGCTGTCAAATAAGCTGTACAGGGCTTTGTTCATGCTCAGGAGTGTTTTGAGTTATCTATTGAGTTGCGTTGCGTTGTTTCGTTGAATTATGTTTGGAGATTTTAGAGCCATAGTCATATCAAATGTGTATACAACCTCCGTCAAATTCATAAGTATTTCTTAAGTGATGGTACATATGTGTGTGTATGTATGTATACATGTGTATGTAAGTATTTTAAAACATCGAACCGCTATGAAAGTAAGGAATGCTTTTTTGAGGGATCTTGACCGTTTTCCAGCAAAATGTCAAATTTGAATTTTTTTGACACAACCTTGTTATTTTGAACTTTCTTCCAATTTCGTGTCGCTATCCCGGTTTGGTTAGAAAGAGTTTCCCTTGAAGTGTGTCGGATTTTAATTTCTTTCCATTTTCTTTTTAATCTTAAAAATTTTAAATATGACGTCTGTCAATATTGCGATCAGTAAATATGGAAGTTTGCACTCATTATAAAAATGAGACAAGTTTTGTTAAAAAGGTTCGCAAACTTTGTGGAATTTTCGGTGGAAGTAATGCTTTAGATCATCTTACATACTTTCTTAACAGTCTCCCGAACCGTGGAGGGTCCCTGCCTGAGACGCGATAACCTCCCATCCTCTTTCATCCAGGGCACGCTGCTTTCAGTTTTCCAGACCAAGCGCTTTGTCATCCGCAATAGCTTGGTCCTTAAAAAGCAGGTTCGGTCTTCCTTGTCTTCTCGAACCTGGGGGCTGGGACTCGAAGATCGCTGGAGCATTATTGTCCATTCGCTCGATGTATCCGAGCCAGTATGGTCGACGTGTTTTTGCTTTTCGGACTACATCCACATCTTGGTACAATTCATAGATTTCGCGGTAGTATATTCTTCTCCATTCGCCCTCTTCGCATATGGGAACGAATAATCGACGAAGAATTTTTCTCTCGAAAGTGTTTAAAATCTGATGTGCTTTCCTGCTTATCGTTCAGTACTCAGCTCTTTAGAGAAGAACTGACAGGATCAATGTTTTGTAGAGCATGCATTTTGTCTTCCGAGTTAAGAGTTTTGAACCCAGTTGTTTCGCCAAATAGAAGTATCATCGGTTTGCTTTGGTTAGTCTTCGTCAAATCTCCAGGCTGACATGAATTCGTCATTGTTCACAAGAATTTGAAGTTTCAAGAAGCACCTTACGAGGAACTCTAACAAAAGATCTACATTTGCATGAAAGAACTCAAACCGGATGATCATTTTAAGCAAAGAGGATTTGAAACACCAGCTATTGAACTACAATTTGGTTAAGAATATCATCTTGAGCGATGAGGCACATTTGAAGGGCGGAGATCTCAGTTGTGGTTCTAGGGAAGCTAATTGAACTATTACGCGTTATTGTTTGGTGCGGTTTTTGGGCTGGTGAAGTGAATGGGCCGAACTTCTTTAAAAAAGTGAGTGAATGTTCTGTTACAGTGAATAATTTGCGTTACAGAAGACATGTGGTTCTATCAGGACGGCGCAATCTGTCCCACCATTGAGTCTGCGATGCAATTGAGTTGTTGAAAGAAAAATTTCCAAGTCGTGTCTCAATCAAGAAATACGAATAAAAATAAATGAACAAGATTGTGTCAGTTGAACGATATGCAATTATGTATTTTATCAAAAATTTTATTAAAAGTTTGCCAGAAGAGCCATGGGGCACATTTATCTAACATTTTGTTTCATAGTCAATCGCAGCGTTTGTAGTTAACAACGAACAAAATTTCCCTTTTTAATAAATAATGGTTTTAAAAGACAAACGAAATCCGAAATTGGGACCCCTTTATGAATCTCTTTGCTGAAGTGTAATCCTTTTTCCGTTCAATGCAAAATTGATTTCCTTTATTTACTTGGCGGCGACCTACTTTTTTCAAATTTAGGTTGGCAAGACAATCAATGTTGTTGACACCCTGTTGTGAATTCTAATGAATCCCTTATACTTTTCTCTTGATCATGGACATACAGGATAAATTGAGTAGGGAAAACAGAATCTCTTTTTTTTTATTTTTTTAAAGGTAAAACAGAGGCGCAGTGAGTCACACTCTGAAATTCTTAACTTTTTTTATTGACTATTCCGATATAGATATTTACATATGTACTGAAATGTGGTGTATGTACTGATAAGAACTAATCACTATTGAAGACCACTTTGATCCATGCACTTACACCGGATAAGATATTGTAACAGATGTTTAGGCTGTTGTTTCAGTTTCAGTAGTTAATTTTTTCGCTTCTGATTTCGTATAAGGATCGGCTTTTAAAGGATCTAACCGTGGGTTGTTATTGCTAATAAGATTAAAAAGTTAAACTCCGCACTTACATCTCGAAGTAGTTTGTTTGTTAATTCCCATCATCAAATGAACTGGAACGGTCGTCAACTTGTGCGTAAGAAAGGAGAATAACTGTCAAGTTTCCTAATAAAGAAAGTGTAACAACAGAGTGTGAAAACCGAGAAAATATATTTTGTGTATACATTTTGCATTTACCAATCTTTTTGAAATCAGCATTGAACAATGCATTTAATACTGACAGTTACATATTGGACAGTGTCAACAAGCAGTTTATTTGACTTGCTTGTGGCAGTATGGGCCTTCGTGTTATGCTAATCAAATCAATTTTGATGGGTGGAACACTTCAGAAGGGGGGCAGAAAGGCTGCGTTCAGCTGTCAATACCTTTCTTATTAACTAAGTGTATAAATATGTACGATTATAAGGTATGTTTCGTTTCGTTTATGTTTCTGCTTTTAAAATAAGCAGACTTTAGTGCCAAAAAACATTCATCACAATCGATGTAGAAATGAATAAAAAAGAAATGAGTTCTTCCAAAATTCTTGATTTTCTTCGTTGTGGGAGCCCTTTTTACTTAATGGATCGATAATGGATAAAGTATTTTCCGCAGACTTTCCTTCACTGTAATATCACCTTTCATAGTTTATTTAGTTTTAAATCGCTTAACCATTCAAAAAATTCTCATATTCATTGAAATAAGCAAAGTTTGCGTCACAATAATTCAAAAAATTCCCCAATTTGTATCAAATAACGGAAATGTATTACAGGGTGGGGCTTTTATTTTGCGGGCAAAATGGAAACGTATGTAAGTATGTCTGAATTAAATGGTCCAATGCCATCCCTAAGAGCTTAAATGGTTTCGTGGGGATGTTTGTTGGGTTAATGATTAAAACTACGCCCCACACAAAGCTTTTCCAATCGATTAATGTTTTCTAAGTTGATCGGCATTCATTTCTGAATTATCGCGGATCTGTACGCTGGCGCAGAATTCTGATGAAGCACAACTATTTCTATATCCGAAATTTTCGTGAACCACACCTTGCAATTGACCTCATCAACATTCCACGGTCCTGGTGAATACAATGTTGCACTTGTTAAACACGTTTCAGACTTGTCTTGGTTTCCGTACGTGTTTTTACGTTTAGAAACATCGCCTCCAGACGATCCATCCAACGCTAAGCTTGTCAGCGAAAGTTTGTTAAAATTTGTTAAGCGTTGATAGGCGTTGACAGAGAGATAGATGAACATACGAATACGTCAGGCGGGGTAATAGGGTTTCAGTAATATTTTTACTGAAAATCATCGGGGATTCAAAAAAATATTAAAATCTTTTTAATTTTTAGGTTCAGGTTCTGAGAAAACATCCTCTGAGCCTTGCTTAGAGAGTACTCCGACCCCTCCACTTATTCTTAACAATATATGTAGTCGGTAGCCATAAGAATACCATACACCTCTGCGTGGTATGTACACCTAACGAGTAGTGACGTCTAGCGTTTGAACAGTTTTGGAGCCATCCCAAAAAATGCGACCACAGCCCAGTCCAGGTTCAGACACTAACCGAAGTCAGTTCTGAATGCAACACCGAAATTCCGATGTCATTGTATCAGACGGCATATCCATGGAACGAGGGTGAGTGTCTCGGTCATCGTAAGTAAGTAAGGTCATCGAAACTCAAGAATAATACCAAAATCTACTTCGTGATTGTGATATCTTCAACCGTATACAAGATATCTGCACTTTATTTATATGTTCATAAAAGAAAATCGCTTTCCCACGAGTTTTGAGCAAGCGACTAACAAACAATTCCTATCAAACGATTTCTCAATCGTTTGTTGCATTTAATAAAAAAATTGCAATCATCTTCTTTCTAAGGGGACCCCCATTGCATGAATATAATCACACTTGACCAATTTTTACTTAGTGGATATTGCCTCAGGTTCATTGGGTTTGAGACATTGTTGTTCGGAATCACTTGACCCTGGAGCCGGATATGCTAAAAAGTTTAAGTGTCTTGTAAAGATCACATTCGGAGAGCTCTGATATCCTACAGATATTGAAGAAAAATGCTGTCTCTTTTTTCCGGAATTCACTAGTATCTCTTCACAATCTTATGACTTCAATGGGATGTCTTGTATTAAACAGTACAGAAGGAAGGTATCATCTTCGTTCTGTGTACTCCTCCATAGGCCTTTTTATTTTTGACAGTGATGCTGTGAAAAGGTTATAAATAACAAATTTTATGGAAACATGAATGCTACCGTATTCAATCACATTGAGTATAAAGATGTCTCTTGGCTGGTACAGCTCGTAGAGTTGGAAGTTAAATCTTCTCCTCCATTCATCCTCCTCGCATATGGGGTCGAATATTCAACGAATTGTTTTTCTTTCGAAGCAGACCAAGATCTGCTCCGTTTTACTGCATAACGTCGATATTGTCTGGGTATCTCAGCACTTGGAGTAACTTATATTTACTTACTTACTATTAAAATGTACAATTTACACTGTGAAATCTCACCAACACAGCTATTTCGCTGTTTTTTGCACGAGTAATTGCTACTGCATCAGGCTACGCCAGCTTTAAGTCTTGATTCAATTAAAGAAGCGTTCTCTCAAAAAAAAAATCTCAGAATCAATTAAATGAATTGGAAATAATGCTCAAATAGAGAGTATCTAAATTTTATCCTTACCGTATCAATATCGTTGAAAACAATGCCAGTAGAAAGCTTCCTCGTTAGGAAGCACCGCAAGAACCATCTGCCTCATGAATAACTTTTTAATAACTTCCGCCATTTAGTCAGTAGAGACGTAGCATTGGCAGTTCCTTCAGGAAAATGAGGTGGATGCGTATCTTAATTATCACGACGCTAGAAGCGAATTACAAAACAATTTTAGGGACTACGAAATTTTGAGGGAGATAAAGGATAGAAGGCAGCTAATCCAATAGAAGTTCCAAACTAACTACTTGTTCTATATGTAAGGTCACTCTGGAGTGGGGATTGAGCGAGGCAGTTCACTGCCGACTCTGAAGTTAGAAAAGTCGGCAGCGCGTGGCAGTGAGTCGATATATCATGGCTCCTTAAAGTTTGTTTAATTGTTATAAATCATTTTCCTGAAGTACTGAATTGGCCGATTTAGAAACTGTGCTCCACCGCTAATCACTTAAATTGAAAATACTCTTAATTAACCACGAGTTTGATGAACAAACTGATAGCACATCATTTTATTGAGTCTAAAGTACAAACTGCTACTTTTTTGATTTCTTCTTTTGCTTTTTAAGTGTGACGTCTGATGTTACGCTTCAAAGAGTTCCAGACTTTTAGCCCAATAATGAAAGCCTGACTTACTGTAAACAGTCTTGTGCAGTGCGGTCTTAAACGTAAGCTTGATAACAAGGAATACCATTTTCAATTGCGTTTTGTCGTATCGATTCGTCTCTAAAGCACAGCTAAAAGGTGTAAAAATTCACATTTACTAATTAAAATATTTTTCGTCAGTTTTTTTCCACATTTTAATAACCTGCTTTCGTTAATTAATTTGTCTTTGGTATACGATGTTCGACGCTATCATTTTAATTTCCGTCACTCAATGTGATTCTTAATTTAATTATGCGACCAAAGACTAGACATGTGCGACATGTCAGCGACTTTTACACAAATTGACACAAATTTATGCACACGAATACGACTATATTGATACAAAATTATAAACAATATAATTCCAAGACAGTGGGAGCCGCCAACTGATCATCATCGTCATCATTCTTATCATCAGCGGCTGGCTATAACAATGAATAACAACAGCTTATCAGTTAACGCTCGTGAAAAAAAAAAAAAAAACAAAAAAAAAATCTTCGGTTTTGTTGTTCGCTGACAAATTAGATTTCATGTGATTCAGATTCGGATTCAGATAAAATTAAGAACACAATGGCAGCTGATAAGGCGATAATTGTTTAAGATGCGCGTTCTGTGGCATCTCTTAAGACGCCGATGACTAGTTTGCAGTCTCGTCTACTTGTCATTGGATCTATGATTCATTAAATTTATTTCTTCGAAACCTTACTACTGAAATTAATTAAATGGAAGTACTTAGCCTCTTTCCCGAACTCTATGTACACGAAAAACAAATCACAATTTGGCTTAAGTGTGCGTCACTATTGTATCTATGTACGCGCGTCTATCTACAAAAATAATTTCAGTACTCGTACATGTATTGTATTGTACATTCCCTAGGCAAATTACTATAGCGAATGCATTTTATCGGAATTGAGCACATGTACTGTGTGCTGTATACATGAAGGTTGCTTGTTGTACACTACCATTTACTTGACTGTGAATGGTCTGTTATTATAATAATTTCAGGCGAACACGTAGACGTTGATGAGGTTCGAAGGGGTATGCAAGGATACTTTGTAGCAGGATATACTCTCCATAATGAAATACCGGCAGCGCTGGGTTATACTGACAATGAATGGATTGCCAATGGCCAGTGAAAAAGAAGCTTTCCACCAAACAGTACTATTGTTGCAGGGCGGCGCGGTTCGGTTGTTGGTTGTGTATTTTTTTCTTGAGTCAGAATTTTTTTCCATTGCATAAATTATTCGAAATTGTGTTTTAAAGAGAATTTGTGCACTTGTACTTAAAATTAAATTCCTGATTGCTGTGCTTTATCAGTTTGAAAATTGCGAAAGAAAGGAAAACAAAAGGAACGAAATGCCTCACTTTATGGATAGCATATTCGTATAACGTTGGTATACGTTTGGAACAAGTTGAAAAATATTAACTCACTGCGGAAGGGGGGTTGTGTGTTTGCTTGTGGGTTGAATAGTGTCGGATATCATCGGGGTTAGCGGTGTCCTTGATTTACATTTCTATTCGTAATCAATCAACTCTGTATATTAGCAGTTACATGCGAACTTTTTTTTTTTTTCAAATAGGTGGAGGAATTTCCGTGATGTCCCTAACACTTGTCCAATTTGTACTCTGACCTAGATTTATATGTTGTGTGGTGTGTGGTTTTCAGTTGAGATGGGTTATTTAAGCATGAAAAGCATGTTTTGCGAAAGCAACAATGAGACAATTGTACATACATACATGTGTACCTACATACCTACATACATACATGAATCGATCTATAATGTTGTTTGCACAGTTGGGCTGCTGGCAGCGTGCGATTTTTTCTGTTTTTTGCAGAACGTTTTAACGACTTGTTTAACGATGTTGGATTATTGTGAATGTGTCAGCTGTTAGAGCTTCCATGTGTTGATATACTCAACATTTTAAATTTCATAGTAGATACAGATCAAACTTGACCTTTAAAGTGACCCATATCCCCAGTATTAGAGCTTCGGATATTGGTTGGAGTGAATCACGTGTACGAAATAGGACAATCGATACATCGCAAACCATAATGATTCAAATTAATTACTTTTGTTTTGTGCTTTGTTTCGAAGCAATTACATACAGATTTCTTTGGAATATGTACATAACCATATATGTATGTATCTTAGAAACCTGGAACTAAACATGTTCCAAAGTGTTGCAAAGTGTGCAAATTTAAGGTTAAAATTTTGATATTTTGACTTGAAAAGTTAAAGTAAAATTCATTCAGTGGTGACGTGCATCCGGTTTAACAAGGGTCTACTTCAGAGTCGACTTGAAGTTGTATTGTCACATACATACATATGTATGTATGTACATAAGTATGATTACCTCTTAAAATCCTCTTTGGCTTATAGTTTACACCTTCTTAAAGACTCGTTTGATAGCCACTCATTTACACGAACTTAGAAGTAAAAAAAGAAGTAACTTCTACTACCGTGCAATTAGCCGTGTAATTAAAGCTAAATGATGTTAGGACGACATATGTATGTATGTACATATATACTGTACGTATGTAGAATGTATATATAAATGTTGTTGTTGTTGCTAGGAGAAGGTTATGAAATAAAAGTAATTATGAATGACACGTACGGAGACATAACATTAACTTAAATGAACCCGTGGCGAGACTGTCATGCCATTGCAAATTGTAACCAAAGGGGCCCATTTCTGTTCACTTTAACTTCAAAACTGAGAAATTATCGCTTGCACTCACCGTTTTTAGAATATCATATGGAATCACTCTTTAAATTACTCTTGAATACCAGTACAAAAATATCTTTTGCTTATCTGGTGCGATGTTGAAGAAATCAGTTCATGGGTTTAATTTACTGTGTCCATGTCACAATTGCCCATTCAAATAAGGATCGCATAAAAATCTGTACGCCTTTATTCTGAATACCCAAAAACAGCCACTTGGATATTTGAAAAAGATTATTTCAGTGTCCTAAAGCTTTATTGAAATGTTTCCGAAGCTAAATACGTTCAATAGGTGCCCCGAAAACCTAGAGTTACAATATTCACGGTATATTCGTCCAGAAATCACATTTTCTGACCTATTTTGAGTACTCCCTAACCAGTGGTAGTTGTTGATGGGCTGAATTTGGATAATCAGTACGCTTGCATTATTGAAAATCACTGACTGAGTGTAGAGGATATTTTGACTGTTGTTTGCAGAAAAGGATATGTAAAAAACATAAATGTCAAAATTACTTCGAAATTCGAAAAAAAAAGGAAACCTAAGGGTGAAGCCGCACTCTGGCTTTAAGCGGCAAACAACTATTGATCGAGTGTATTTCATATTACCATTAGGATGCAAGTCGTTAGTTCTTACCCAATGTTATCTTTTTATTGTTTTATAATATACGTTAAATGCTTCAATTGAAAACAAAACTTGGCAAACCTTTATTCGAAAATGACACAAAAAATCATGACTCCTTTCCTTTGTATATTGGTCAAATATGAAATAAGAAAAATAAAAGGATAATAGGGTACAAAATTGGATCCATCGGTGAAAATTCAAACGATTTTTGTTCGCCCATAATTTTGATGCCAAGTCCTTATGTGTTTTAAGTTTTTATGTAAAATCGTCTAACTTTTGCATGTCCACTATAAGTAAAGTGCTGCTATGCGAATTACAACCTCAAATATAATTTTTGATCATTTTTCTATTTCTCAAAAGTCATTACATACATATGTATGTGTGTACTCGTATTTCGATTTCACCTCGGAGAATGGATTTCAGATAAATCTCAAATAAATTCATCCACCCGTTTAGGCAGCCCATTTTGCAGACAAACAGAATTGCAAGCCCTGTTTTTGAGTGTCTCTCTTTTAGCAGTAATTAGACTGATCAAAATTTCAAGGTCGAACAAACTTTCTCCTTGATCCAAGTGAAAGGTTAAAAGCAAATAACTATCCGCCAATCAGTAGTGACAACATCTGAAATAAAATAAAATTGTGTTTTATAGTTACAAAAAACAAGAGACAATTTGCATAGTTATTCCGTTTTCGTTTAATTCCATCGTTCCAATTTGTTACTCAAACTTTTTCTTTCCAATATGATGTACGAGTGCGTTGTAGAGCAATCTTATATACATACCTACATATCAAATTGAATCCTTATTTTATGAACTCATTCCAGTTCTGAAAATTTAGGTCGAATTTTTCATAAAGAGAACATGACTTTCCTTACTGTTTATACCGTGGTATCATCCCTTTGTTAGCTTTGTATGAAAAAAAAAAACAAACAAAACGTGCGAAGCTACTTTTTTACGAGGTCAATTAACATAAAACAAGTTTTTTTAATTTGTGCACACTTCTTGAAACAAGAATCGACTTTCAGCTTTTAGAATTTCTGATCAGCCCACGTCTTGTAAAGCAAGCCGCGAACATACCACATGCATACATGTGTACATTTGAGGCAACTTCGAGTTATTCAAGTAACACCGATATCGAAGGTAAAGCCGGAATATCGCAACTTGTTTAATATTACTTCACATGATCTTTAAAAAGCTTTACAAGGAAAAAGGCTTCTTATACACCAATTGTTAATTTTTTTTTTTAAGTACCAGGTCCTGCTGTTCATTGTCATCTAACTGACTAATGGAATGCAGAACGGGTTAGAAACAAAGAATGATTTGTCAGCGAATTTTTTATTAGCTTTTTCGTCGTAAGTTGACGCACAGTTTTATTACTGTTTCCATTGAATTAAAAAGAAAAGACATAATCATATGTAGATCATCTACTCATCGATTTTACTGCAAGATGAATATCATCATATTTGGAACTAGAATCAGAACGTTGATCTCTAAAAGTACACTTACCCGGATGAATCATATGATTAACGATGACAAATGGGAAACTTTACAAACTGGAATCAAGGTTAACGTGGAAAGGAAGTCCATGGTTAACACTAAGTGATGTTTAAGTGACTTGATTTTAACATTTTTGATAAGTAGAATGTAAGTCAATAAGTTAAATGACAACCAAAATAGAATTGTCAAACGTCATGTGATATAACCCGCTTTCCGTTTTATATGTGCGAAAGTATACAAACTTTGTTTTTACCAAAGTTATAGAAAATTATCCTTTTTTACTTTAGAAATGATGAATTTTTCTGCACACGAGTAGCTTGGTTCCAATCTAACATTCGCAACCCTAGTCAGTTTTTACTTGAGCCTATAAACGCAAGTATTCTTTTCTGAAAATTTCCGACCTTACAATTTTGATCAATCTTGGCATCACTGGGAAACCGGAAAAAACTGTCCTTTCAGTGCTGTTTGGCCGTTGGTCTGTTTACATGTACCGCAGTCTGAGTGACAACAAATTCTCTTAAACTTAATATGTAATACCATATCCGATAAAAACGTTGTTCTCGAAAACGGCTGTAATGATGTATTTTTTTTCTTTCTCGTCACTCTTTGGGAACTCCCAATTTTGATTGTTTTTCCGGTAGAATAGACTGCCACCAACCAAACAACGCAGGCTTGTAACCAACTAGAACTGATACATTTTCCAAACAGTGATTTATTTAGTCAAATTTCTTGAAATTTTTTTTTCTTATTGTGGTTCTAGCTTTTGAACGCTCCTTTTAAAACTTCCTAACTATTGAATATGACCGGTTTTGTAGAAATAACTTGGTAAAATATGTTCGAAGAAGCACGGCCTACTGGAAGTATGTATATTTTCCCCGTATTGTGAATACGCGGATTCTTATTTAAATAGATAACTTGTGTATTCCCTCTGAAATCGAACAGCTTTAATCAATATATTTCAATTACTTCACAATAATTGAGGCCATTTTCTTCTACTTTCGAGTTCACCTACGATGTGAGTTCTTTGCCAATTGATGTCAATCCACTGGCATAATTCGTCCCACATATATTGCTCGTTAAATCTCTTGTCAAAATAAATGCGACCTAAAATCATGCATACGACATCTAAGATTCTGACTGATATATGCGTCCCACAATCAATCATTTTGAACCATTTGCTTATTCTGATTTTAATTTTTGGTAATAGTATAAATATTTGCCTCTTATATCCAATACTTACGAGCACATCGTTGACATCCGGCTGTGTTCTTTGGTATAAACGCGTCAAAGGTGACGTTGAAATCGATTAAAACCGCCAACTCTGTCAGTTTTATTAAAGAACTGTCACTGTTCATTGTTCAGTGATAAATTCTGCATGACATCTCAATGTGGAATCACCCACGTTAAACCATATTTAAACAAGATTTCTTTTCCATTTCGTTGCGCTGTGAAATGTATTATGTTTATTGCTTGTCGATCGTACATTTTTATTTCTCCTCATATCTAGAAAGATGAACAAATTACTTTGCCATATCGTTTCCGTTCCATTGTATAATAAATGCCGTGGGATTTGAAGCCGAACCCATTAGATCTGAGCTCCACCAACTATTGACAGATGATTTATATTCATCTCGACTCGACTTTCACTTAAGCAGTAGCTTTTGTCATGTAGAATAACATCAACAGATGACCTTAAGTTAATCTACTGACGTTTATCGCTCAACAATCAATTCAGTTTGTTCGATTTGCATGTTGTCTGCATCCATACAATATTCAGAAATCTACACGTAACCTCTATTCAAAGGAATAAATAAAAACAAATTTATGCAATATTCTCCGCAGACAGCATAAGAATGAAAACGAAACGAAAAGAAGAATACATAACGATAACACATTACAAAATCACACCCCAAAGCAAAGCAAAGCAATGCAAAAAGTTTACACCACACGCAGGGCAGGGTATAATTTAATCAGACACACCAACATCACACAAGACACAACAATCATCAATTAAAGTGAAACTCATATGAAACTGCCACCCGTCACAGTGAATTTGAAATGTGCTTCACCCATAATCACTCACCGCACCGTTAGAATGAGTCGATTTTTTTATAATTCACACTTGCTTTCTGTGGAAATCGAATGAGGCATAGCCGGGAATTGGGGTTGTGTTTAAAAAGGGTGCTCGCCGAAAATACTTCTATTTGCAGGTGCATTGCAGCGGTTCTGCTACTTCAGCAGCATACCACTCCAGTGGGGTATGGCTTTACATATCCAGTACATAATTTTTTGAAACGTGGGGGACTGTAGGCTGCGAAATAATTGCGCCAAGCGTCCCTCTCATCTTATAGATACAAAATGAAACTCAAAGTAGTTAATGTCATGGCGCGCGCATATCTTTATGCCTTTTAAATCTCAACTTCTGTGCGATTGCTTACCTCATTTAGGTTGTTTTGTCTTGTGTTTATCTTCCATTGGGTGTGCCTTCTAACTTTATAGATATATTTGTCATAATAAAATAATAAATTACGATGTGAAAAGTCAGTAAACAGTCAAAAAAACACCACCACCCACATGACCGACGACGTGCAGAATAATCAAGAGAAAAGTTTCTTTTTGAAGTTGTTTCATGGAAGCCGCTCATCTTATTATTTAAATAATGAAGCATTGTTCCACGGAGGCTTGTTGGTAGCTGCAAATTCTTTTTTTTTTTTTTTTTTTTTAATAAGTCAACTAATGGCAACAAGTTTCTCTCTCTAAGTCCACCCAAAAGAAGGCAACCAACCAACCAACCGACAACCCCCCCATCGCAAGTTATGAGCTCATTAATTCGTGCATGTCATATACTAAAGCACTCTGATTAGGGGTCACACATAACTGCCGTGCGATCAATAAATCTGAGGAGGCATGTGGTCGGTGTGAATGTATGCGCGAAAAGTCCACAATCGATATTGGAAATGGAAATTATTCAAATATACAACAGATACGAATAGACTCAAGTGGCTTTAGTGGATAGCAGAGAATAGAACGAGAACTATATTACCATGGGTTATGTGGTTAGTACGTGTATGCCGGATGTTGAGACAGAATTCCGTCAGTTAAACGCTTCATCGCACCGCAGCACAAGAATTTATGGTGAGTTATTGACTGATGACAGACAGTCAGTCACCTGCCCACTGCCAACTGCAGGGAGGTTGAATGGTACTTGGACTCTCGTGTTTTAGGTATATACGTTGAGTTTACTTGGTCAACTTACTTATTATTGGTGGGAGTTTTTTTTTTCTTTGCTGTTCTTAATTTATTCCAAATATACACACTCGTGTATACCTACATATGAGTGTGTATATAGACACATAAGTGTGCAGAATGAACTTTGTTGTTCTGTCCTGGTGTGGATAGCATGTTGTTGAGATTAAAATGTGTATTTTAAAACGTTTGACCGCTACTTAGGTACTACGCGGCTAATAAACAAGTTTTCCACGAGTGCTCCGTGTATGGCATGTAGGAAGTTTTTTACGCTCGAAACTTGAAATTGATTGGAAAAGAAAGTCGAAGGCATGTTTTTCGAGTCACAAAAGGTAAGAACGCAAAATATTTTCGAATGTGCATATGATTGAAAGGACCTTGAAAAAACAGGAACATGCAGCATGTTGGTCTTGCAGACACTGTACAATAACATTAAATGCCAAGTAGTTTGTAGCTTTTTTTTAACCTGTTTTAGTTTTTACTACTGGTTAGGACCCGGAGATATTTTTCGATATACGGAATGAGAGGGTGTGCTAACTAGAACTCTACGTTAGGTTGTGGGTATACCGGATCTTTATGGATCTATGCATTAAGAAAGAGGAAGTAATTGAGGTTAAAAATAGATAAAGGGAGGAGTTTAGTTTAGCAACAGCCTTGGTCCAGAATAAAGTCCATCAGTTTATGTACATACCACAAGGAGTGTTTGTTCTTAAGCGCATTATTTAGAGGACTTGTTAGGAAGTAGATACGAATAAGTGTGGTCTTATATGTACATATGTGCATTCTTTGTATTTATGACTCTGTCCTGGACCTACTTGTCTCATGTGGCAATCTCAAGCTAGGAAGTCGAAGTCTGTGAGTTAGTAGTTTATGTTTTAATTTTGGTTAATTTAGCAATGTGACCTAGTGGCATAGTGGAGATTCTTTCGAATTGTTGGACTGTTGTAAAGAATACAAAGACTTTGTCCGGTTGGCGTATAAGTAAGCTAAACCACTTCATGAGCTTGGATATTTGAAGAATCTCCCTGATGGAGTGCCTTTACTCTTCCTAGGCTAACCTTCATTCAAGGAGAATACCATTCAAATGGTTCCTGCAGGATTAAAGTTGCTAGCTTAGGAAAAAGTTGTCAGCTTAGGAGAAAACTTTTGTCGAAACTAGAGCTTCGACAGAATGATCATAACCGATTTTTTGTTTCCAAATTTGCTGAACTAGATCTGCTTCATATATTTATTCACTCAAATGGTCCTGTGGAATGTCTTTCATTCGCCTCTGGACTATTTTCTTTTGGGGTAAGTTACATAAATCTTTGGTGTATGCGGGTAGGCCAGTTTCGATTGAGGCCTTAGAAGCCGTCGTGTTATGTGGTTCAAATATGGTCCCAGATGCTTCAAAAAGTTGTTGAAAACTGGGCTGACATAATGCGCTATGTCAGAAGTGGTGTTTTCTAGGATTCGAACGTCCAACCTTTCGCGCAGTAGTCTAACGCACTGCGCCATTTGAAAAACTTTTCCTAAATTTTTGATACCAAATAAGTTGGACGAACAAGTATCAATACTTGTTATGTCAGAGGTGGCACACATATGCTGAAATGGTCTTTGCAATACGAGTATAGCTTTCCAAGTTATTATCGCTAGTAAGGAACTACACATATCCCATTGTGTTATCATTTTTGGCAGTAATCTGATGTACAATAAAGAAATGCCGGTGGTATAGTCACGAGTATTCTTATCAGTTGTGTAGTATTGTCAAGTTATAAAGGTCTTCCGCTCTTTATTGTAATCACAACTTCTATTTTTTTTTATCACGCTTTTATTGATCGAAAAACGTTTACCTACTATAATTCTAGAAATTTCAGATTGAACAAAGAGCTATATTACTCCCATAAAGTTTTTCGTGTATCACGGGGTTTTAAAGAAGACTTGTCCGAAAATACTCTTTTTATAAAGTTTGCTGATTCACAAGTGCTGATTCACGTAGTGCTGTCCATATTTTCTAAGCCTAACATATGTACATAAAAAGATATGTTGGAAGATAGAAATCAGAAACAAGTTTCGCATAATTTTAATCGAAGCTTCTGTGTAATTCGTATCTTTACTGTGAAAATGGTCAAAAACAGTTTGCTTATGGATGTATTTCTTTGGTATTTTTAAAGACTTTTTAAAGTTGTTGCTAAGGCATTGTCATGCAGTAGATGGGCCCATCGGCTGACCTTTCCTCGTCATTTCTTAATGATTTTGCCACAGTAAATTTGATTACTGAGCCTCGTTAATGATTTGTCATATTTCGTTCTTTGACTAAGCCTCGGTAATGATTTGTCATATTTCGTTCTTTGACTAAGGGAACTGTAGGCGCCGTGGCTCATTGGTTATTGTTTTAGACTTCTGAGCGGGAGGTTCGAAATTCGAATCCTACAATCCCGTGAAAAATATTTTTCACTAGAGGTGGAACGAGAGATATTATTATTTCACGGCCCCACCTCTCTCGAATGTCAGACAAACGTCCAGGAGTAATGATTGTCCTTTCCATTTGTGCACATAGGTTGCGGTAAATATATACATATATTTTTTTTGACTAAGAGAACTCCCTTGATAGTCCTATTCGCCCATCCCATTTGTTCAACGAATTTAACATTTGTAAGGGTTGCCAGCATTCTAGGATCTTTTCTAGTTATTCTCGTCTCCATTTAAAACAGATTAGAGCAGTTTTTCATTGTTGCAAATTATGGTCAAGAGTCCAACACTTTTTTTTTATATCTTTCGGTGTTCTTTATTAATTAAATATTTTATCGCGGCACAATACTCGATCTTCTACTGTCACAAGTAAACTGATAAACGCAACAAGTTCAAATACTGTAGACAACTTGTTAAGCCTATTTCCTTATTCATCATTAAAAAAGATTATCAGGGAATTCCCTGTTTTAATACTTGAGACACATGGAGCCTCAGTGATACTTTTTAAGTGACTTTTCGTTAAGCAACAATGTATGTATCTACGAGATTACAAACCAACCCCTTTGATGTCTTCTTAAATATTCAGGGCTTGATTCAACATGCTAAGGTGCTTATAATTTGACCCAAGCATTTGTTTTTGTTTTTATAACCCAACTTGTCTTTATCATCCACTTGTGGTTGTTTTGTAATCGCAGCGTTGGACAACTAGTGCCAGTGTCAGCAACACACTTCGGGAATACGAATGCAGCTCTTTACTGCAGGTGTTCGTCTGCTCTTCTGCGGATCCAATCTGAAATTTTATTACAGACCTGAGCTGAAGTAGCTCACATGAGGTATTTACCAAGATCTGATGCCACCTGTTGAGACTGCGTTGGGCTCAACGAAACGAATAAAAGAAAAGAGTCGTGTTAACAGATTCAGTTTCAAAGTTCAAGTTACAATTTTGGTTTTTTTTCTTTGGCTTTACCATTAAAAATTGACCGCTCCACGTGCCTAGGTGACAGCAAAAAAAGGAAAATGTCGAATGGGCTCCATTAGTTCATGACACATTTGGGATTTTAGCACATCGTTTGACAATTACTGGCCAGGGATGGCAACACCACCGTTTATTCGGAGACTTTTTCCAGAGCCTGCTGGATCCAAATTACTCTTTTGCTCCGCTACAGGGTGTTTTATTTTTGTATTTTCCTTAAAAGACCCCAAATTAGATCTATCAACAAATTTTATTTTTGATTAGACAGTGCAAATTGAAAGATTATTTATAAAACAAATTTATTGAACTAACAGTATTACTCGAATTGATTTGTTGTTATTTTGTTTACTACAGTGTGTATGGTGAATAACAATAACAGGCTAACCATTTCGATTTTGTTTTTGTGTGTTTGGGTATGTGGGATGGAATTGGAAGTCCACCAGACAACACTTGAGGAAATAAGCTTTTAAAGTACTAAGTCGGCTTATTAAGATCATAATACCCCTCTGGATAATCGTTATGCAACGAAGAATGTTTTCGGCATTATATTTCTACTAAATCCAAGCCATTGAAATTGTAGTATTATTTAAAAAAACTTTTCCTAAATTTTTGGTACCAAATATGTTGAACGAATTGTTAACCGCTCTAATTTTGGCTTGAACTAGGACTGCTGCATGGAAGGTAGCAACACATATGTATGTTCATTACAACGACGAGAAGGGTAATTTCTGGTTTACTAGCTTCAACAAGTCCATGTCCCGGATTTGCATTAAGTTGGCTATACATTCAATTAGAATTTTTGTATGTGTGGTGGACGTAATA
Source organism: Blera fallax (assembly GCA_946965025.1). Classification (NCBI taxonomy): domain Eukaryota; kingdom Metazoa; phylum Arthropoda; class Insecta; order Diptera; family Syrphidae; genus Blera; species Blera fallax. The sequence goes on from OX337248.1 coordinate 73,651,384, forward strand.
TAATACAAATTAAACCGTAACTGTTTTTCTATATAGAGAATACATATGTAGCAGGGTGCTTCGACAATATTTCAATACATATTTGAGCCACCCTACCAAGCTTGAATACAATGCTGCATAAAAGCACATACATACATACATATGTACGTCGACACAATCATTTAGTGTTTTATGTAGTTAGGGTTTAGACTCTAATATTTTAGTAAGAATGGGCAATGACACCATGACCCAGTGTCATCCAAACTCTCACTTGCAAAATCTGACAAACGTATAAGAGTAATGACTATCATAAGTAACTCCCATTTATGCAAATATATAACATGCACTACTATACCGACTGCGTAAAGTACATACATTTTAACGATTATGTATAAGAATTTGTTTGCTACAGGGCACTGAAAGCCTCAATGATGACATTTATCCATAAGTTGAGCTCTTATAAGTCGCAAAATAGAACAAAAATTACTCTGTGTTGTATACTTGGTCTCATACATAGGTCTGTCAGGCAATATGCAGTCGGAAAACTTTCCGGACAGAGCTTACAGAAGATGGTTAAAAAAAAACTCTTTACATCGATTGAGGAAACGATGCAAAAACTCCATCAGTGCGACAATATTTTTTACTAGGACTATGTATCTTTGCACCCTTACAGAACACTATGACAGGCCGATACGTGAAGATGCTGTCGTCAATGAAACTATTATAAATTTCCTCTGCTCCTGTCAAGCTCGGTTCACGGTAAGACGTATAAATTTACGATCGTATCCAGGATCATTCGGATTTGTCAGATACCAATGTACAGAAGAGTTGGTCTAAAAGTTTGATCAGTTTATTGATCGGGGTGAATGCAGCAATCTAACTCCGAGACAGTGCCTTAAACTAACGTTTGGATCCCGTTATAATCATAATTTGAAGTAGTTTCAAATATTAATCCACAAAAGATATTAAATTTACCTCCTCCCCACATGTTGAAGCCCACTGGCAGTCCAAACCTTACCTATCTTAACCTAACCTATGCACCCATATAAAGTTAGTTTTCATTAAAAACTCTGTTGCTTTATTGTCTATCTTGTATTGTTGACGATGGGAAATGTGACGCAGCCTATGCCTAATCGCTATAATTGTTTGCTGAGTTTGTTGTTGACAGTACATCATTACCGTGTTGACTTTTGGTAGCCATAAAAGATTCGATTAGCTGTTCGTCGCATTAAGAATAAGGATTAATCTATTTCTATAAATTTAGCCTGCACAACATGTTATCCACAAAATATCGAACACATACCTACTCTGTATATTTATTTTGCCATAAATAATAACATCTGTGATGCGAAATCGACATTGCTACATCGCTATTTTTTATTTACCAATACTACCATGGATCCCATAATTTTAATACTATTCATGCTTATTTCAAATAATAATTTGTGTTTGTCTTTCTCCCATTAACAGGTATCAAATGCCCAGTTTGTAGTAAATTCGTTCTGCCCGATGACATAGAATGTCATTTAGTTATGTGCCTAACAAAACCTCGCCTCTCATATAATGGTAAGTAATAGCGGATACATATGTATCTAATAAAGCATACGTGACTTATTAAATCAATTATTAGTTTTCCCCTCAACCGTAATGTTTACATTAATTTTAAGTTTTTTTTTTGTGTTTTGTTTTGCTTAACTTAATTGTGTGAAATAATTGTATCTCCTTAGAATTGCTAAGTTCTGTCCGGTTCTTACCGCATGTGTGCAGTTCATAGAAAAGTAAATAATTGCATTCGACATTAATCGGTGGTAAAATTGTACGAGTATATACCTACAAGTATTTATTACTTCATGCTTATTGAGTTTAACGATATTCACTTCTATAGAAGAAATTCATGGGTGGAAAAGCATTTTGGAATAGCGTAGCTGTAGATATTTATATAGTTGAAGATATTTTTAAAGAAAAACCATAAATTAATGCGCATTACTACCGGACTGATTCTATTCTTAAATGAACTTGGCTATCTTACTTTATGGGCACAGTTGAGATAACAACTAAATACGCTGACATATATTCGCATTGCGATAATTTGCAAAATAAAACGAATCGTGTTCATAAACAACCTATCTACGTAATCAGATTTTTCATTCCGAATATTTTTAATCTTTTTTTTTCAAATCAAAGGTTAAACAGTTCCATCCACAAAGCTGCCCCCACTTTTTAGACGAAATATTGAAGTACAAGGACAGGCAAGGATCACTATGCGATGTTAGGAAATAAGTTCTTTTATAATTATCTAAGGGACACAGTTGATACATAAAGACGTGAAGCACGGCACCCAATATCTTTAGCAGAATAATCAGTTAAGAGGTTACTTACTCATATAATCAGTCATCTATTAATAATGAGTTGAACCAGATAACCAGCAGTATAATCCAAACCATTGCAATAACCAGAGTAAATTTCTTAGGGAATTAAGTTCAATTTCGTTGCTGCCTTCAGAGTGGTAACAATGCATTGCACTAGTGACACCTTTTGGTTATTGTGTCTCTGTCCCAATCCGGAATTGAATTTCATGTCGTTAAAGTTAAACGTACGTAAGCAAATCGTGATGTTTCTCTATCAAAATTTTACTTGCAATGTGCTCGTACGGTGATCGTTTTCGTTTTTGAACGATTTGAATATATACTCAATTCCAGTTGGTTTTGACATTCTGAATAAGTGTTCGTAGCTAAAGCAAACAACGTAGCGCAGCTTTTATGAGTTAAAAGTGGATTACACTATCCCAATGATAGAACAAAATTAAAAAAGATACAAAAAAATGCAGAACAATTCTCCTTTCAGCGACCATTAATACGGACATAGCATATCTTGTACAATGTAGACTGCAAAAATCCCATGTACTTCAAATTTCCCAAATCGCATATTCGCTAGACTCGCAAAGGCTCATATAAAGACGGTAGCCAAGCGAGCCGCTTTATTATGCAAACTCAAAAAAATATAAACAACGCTTTGCACTTACATACATAGAAGAAATGCTCCATTAGCACTTTCAAGTTAATTCTTCCTAGAACGTTCATCTGCTATGTCACTAAGTTCGATATTTTTACAAGTTTACTTTGCAATCACGCGAATATACTTATTTCTACCTTCAGGAAATACTTTTTACTCACAAAACAAGCAAACTCTGAAATTCGCAATAGGTGCAGCATCTGTCACAATTAGGATATCTCATCGAATGCAATGAGCGATGATTTTTTTTTCTCATTTCTGAACGCATGGCATTACAAACTTAAGTAGTATTTAAACATACCCCCCAGAAATATATCACCGGATGTGATGAGCTAAATTTGATTGCATACACATTGGTGCCAGAGTTCCCAGCATCTTGTTAGGATAAAATGACAGCCTCGCTACTCACTATTCATGTGCTGATGATATAAACGACAGATTTTTGGTTGCAAATAGTGAATATCTGGTGCTAGATCTCCTATATGACAGTATTGTTTGTTAAAGATGAGACATTCATTGAACCCCCTTACACCAGTTGGTAAAATATCCTTTGTTGGGGAACATTCGAGCTTCACCCAAATGTTAGATATACTCCAACCGACCCACTGTTAGTTTCCCTGAAATTGCGTTGGTATTTCTAGATGAGGTAGCTATACAGGACACTCCAATTATAACCCTTAGGATTAGTTTTACTTAATTTTCCGAGAACGCATTTTTCCCCAGTGACCCCGTAGATTATCTTTATGATTGGTCGTAAAAATAGTTTTTCTCCTCAAGATCATGATCTAGGTAATCATAGATCCACTATGCTGCGCTTTTAATCTGAAAGTGGCATGCGTAGAATCCTCGAAGGTAATCAATAGCACAGCGTACTTTTCCAAACTTCTGCATTATCCTTCGTTAGAGGGACATGTATTCTGATGTGCATATAAAATGTTTTGCAACAATATGTGGCACGCGAGAGTACTCCAGTTTCTAAATGTAACATTTACATATACACGTAGTTCGGTGTGTTTTGATGCAAACAAAACATTTTATTTATAAAGTATCTAACCAGTTTCTCCACATGCCTATACTGCAAGACACCGCAGACTTGCATGTTTCTCGTGGCGCTTGGGGCCACGATTTTTTAAGTTAGGAGATACTTTCAATTGCAATTTATTGCTCTTTTGGCTCCTTAATGTTTTTCTCCAAGATAAGTTATTCGCGTAGGAGGAAGCAAAGAGAATTGTACTTTGTTTGCCTATCCTAATTGACTCCCATATGTGAATCGAACCTATTTTGTTTCCATCTCATACCAAGGTCCTATTTTGCTCATAAAGGTTTAATTTGATCATTTTCGGACTCTTATATTTGTCGTGCTCTTCGCAAGATAGTAAATACGCGTTCATCGGATTGCTCCACGTGATATCTATCCACTCTGCGATGTGTATATGAAAACCTAGGGTTAGGGTAAAACAAACCCGAAAGAAATTCTTTCTCCTTAGCTAATTCGCGGTAAATAATTCCTAAAAAACGCAGGACGTCATTGTCGATGACACATTGTAAGTATCTTACCTTCTTCTACCAGAGACATGATGTCAATGGTTTGAATTTTCGCTTCTGCACACCTGCATACAGGTACAAAGACTGTTTTTTTGACGGTCTTATGACCCACCATACAGAAATTGCAAAAGTAAGAATGAAGGCCTGGCCATTGACATATGACATCGTATCACAGATAGTTGGAGTAGAAAATGCTCTTTGAATTAGGAATTTTGCTCCTATTTCAGGTACATATACATATATTTATTACAAACTAGAGTACTCCCTACAGTCAAACCTAACTTGTCGGCTAGTCATTTTTCTAAGCGAAGGTATTTGTAAATATTCATACTTAGAAGTTCTCAGATACGTGTCTTAATATTATATTCCATTTACTGGTGTATCACTAACATTTTATGTAATTTACAGAGGACGTTTTAACCGACGCGAAAGGAGAATGTGTGATCTGCCTAGAGGATTTGAATCCCGGCGACGTTATTGCAAGGCTGCCATGTCTTTGTGTTTACCACAAGGGGTAAGTACTTTATATACATTATTATTTTATCTAATTTTATATATATCTTTGTTTTTTTCTTATCAAACAGATGTATAGATAGATGGTTTGAAGTAAATCGCTCCTGTCCTGAACATCCTGGCGACTAGTAGCCTAGTATAAGTTAATTAGATAATATTTTACGAAATTAAATAGAAAAGAAACTGATTTAAAAAGAAAACAACATTAAAAAAATATACGAAACGAGGTGTAAACTCCTACCAAATTATTATTCTTGTCATAAAACCAAAATACAATATTTTTCTATATATATATGTACATAATATTATGCGTTATATTATAATTATTATTGATTTTGAGGTCTTTTATGCCCGACTGTCTATTGTATGAATCCATTTTTATGTTCATTTTTGAGATCATTTCCGTTTGCGTTGTCGTGTATACCTCTGTTCTGTAACTCAAAATCTGTGTAATGACATGTCTTAGTAAAAGAAGTCCGTGTAGGTTATTGTTAATTTGCCATTTTTTTATTTTTAAAACATAAAATTTTACTGAGAACGCATCAAATAAATTTAAACACACAAAAAATTGAAAAAAATCAATAACAAGGCTAATATTTTGTGCAATAGAATTAAAATATCCTTTTAAAAATTGTCTTTTCTTTTTATTTACAAACATTATTTAAACAAAAACCCCATCGACAAAAAAGAAAAAGAAACAACCGATAAATTGTATAAAAAATGTGGCCAGAGACTACGATTTAAAAAAAAAAAAACAAGAGAATTATTAATTTTAGGAAAATAAAAATACAACAATTATGTGAAAGAATAACACTAAAACTAATAATTAAGTTTTGTAAATGAATTTTTGATAAAACATCGTGTAAGTGGGATTTAAATTTTTGGTGATAAAAACATAAACTATAAATATAAATATAATTATTCCCATAGTGCATATAAAGCAAGTTTTTTTGTACAAATTAACTAGACTCTTCTTGGAAGTAAGCAATTCAATTATGTGAAAAACGATGGATCAGCATATTTAAGAGTAATTGTAAATTTGTGTTGTTTTTTTTTTTGTTATATATCAACGCTGAAATTTTGGGCATTAAACCTATTGTATGTCCCCGCACCTATACGTAAAAGAAAAACAAAAATCGATAGACACTAAAATGTATCTCGTATGTATATCTCCTTGATGTGGATTGAATAAAATTTAAATCTCTTATTCGATTATCAGCATAGAAATAAAAACTCGTAAAGCAATATTGCTTTAAAAAAAAACAAAGACAAATCCCATTCGAATGGTATCATTCCTCGTAGACCAGCAGCAGCAGTGTGGTGAAGAGATATTATTACTATGCTTAGTTTAAGATTTTCTTTTGTTTAAGTGGCAAAGCTAGAGGAAACATTAAACACAATATGTAATAGTAGTCTTACTCAAGCCCACAAAAATAAAACAAAAATTTAAATATTAAAATATAAAACGTTTCATGCGATGATTTCTTTAAAAAAAAAAACTGTATATTCTAAGTATTGTAAATATTTCATATTCTATAGTGATATTATGATTAAAATTATGTTCATAAAGAAAATTAAATAACTAAACAAGATTACTATATAAAATATAATTATTATTAATGAAATGTTTTTTGTAAGGATATCATTTAGTTTGTACAACAAATAAAAAGCGAAAAGTAAAAGTTGAAAAAATTCCTTTTTATTTTAATTATTTTGTATTTTCTTTACGTTAAATATTTACATTGGAAAACTAGTTTAAGGTATGTATCTACTTATTACTTCGTTGTATACTATCCCAATTGGGTGCTGTGTTGCCACAGAACCAACTCTCTTCTCTGGATCTCATCCATCCGGATTCAATGGCATTATCCTTAAAAAGAAAAAGAAATTAGGATTGTAAAGTTAATTAAAGTACATATGAATCATTAAGTACTAATTTCTGCTGTACAGCTGATCCGATGTAGTCCATACTTGAATAGTATCCTGGATAGTTTTGATATGAATTGGTGGGAGAAGATACAGCTGCCGCAACTGAAGCTGGGCTCCATGCAGATGCTCTGGAATCTAATGACGGCGACGACAGGTTGGCCTCTATGGCTGCTGGCGACCAAATTGAGTTATTACTGCAATAAGGTGTTGCAACCTGTGGAAAATTTAGAAGTCGTAAAAAAATGTCTGTCAGTCATATTAAGTACAGTTTATATGGAGTGTATGCAGAAACATATTGATTCTATAAATGTACTCCGTTATAGCTGTGTTGTTTGATGTGAAAATAATTTTACCTCTAAAGCAGGTTTGAGTGATAAAATTGGTCAACTTCCAAGTAAAAAAAAAAGAACTGATTTTACGATAGAACAAAACAGCCACAGCTTGAGTCTTTTACTGGTCATTATTGCTTTTCTAAAATTTCGATTCATTCCAAACACAGATTTCCTTGCTCGACTTTGTCAAAGCAATCAAACTTCGTCATTTACTTGTTTTTCTCAGACAATAATAATATAATAACAAACAACCTTAGTAAAATTATATGTTCGTTTTCCAATTTGCATTCAATGTCATTTGACCCGTCCATGCCACTAAATGCAGCTATAAGTTCTTCTGGGGATCTCGCATCTCCTGTAAAACGTCGCTATATTACTGATATTAATACTAACTTACTGATATCTTCGAACATCTGAATATTTTAAATAAGAGCCTCCAAGGCGTGAGGAAAATATCATAACAGCCAAAAATAAAATCAATGGATTTATAAAAAAATTGCTTTATGGATCACTTCTCTACAAAAAATGGTATTTGAATCGTTTCCCTCCATTCAAAAGATTATTCAAATTCTCAAACACTCAAAAGATTTCGAAGGCCTTCTTGAAGTGGACGAACAGTGGATGATGACTCTATCTAAAACCACCACACTTTGGCTATGCTAGAAGGATTTTCGTTCTAATGCGTTACCATTATCACTCATTATGCGGAAGTTAGAGCTTCTTTCTTCTTCGATAACACCATCTTACGTCTGCGTTTACTTGTCAGTGAAATTTTCCCAGCAGGTTGACGATCAAATCGCATCTACACGATGTACCGCACTTTGTGCTTTTAGCCACATATAGAACTTGCTGAAAACTACTTTGATATCTTTCCTGAGAGTTGTACATAGCATTCTTATTTTTTAATGCCAGTGGAATCTTAACGATTCCATCTAAATACATTCTTGCTAAATATACACCGATATACCACCAAAAGCTCTTGCGAGAACGTCCATACCAGTGTTTTCAATCTTTTAGAATAACGACCTCCCTGAGCACATAAAAAAAACTAAGCGACCCCCATTGAAAACAAAAAAAATTGCAAACTTGCACTGCAAATATTTGTATGTAATATTGTAACGGCGGTTGTCCTGTAAAACGTCGCTATATTACTGATATTAATACTAACTTACTGATATCTTCGAACATCTGAATATTTTAAATAAGAGCCTCCAAGGCGTGAGGAAAATATCATAACAGCCAAAAATAAAATCAATGGATTTATAAAAAAATTGCTTTATGGATCACTTCTCTACAAAAAATGGTATTTGAATCGTTTCCCTCCATTCAAAAGATTATTCAAATTCTCAAACACTGACTGTTGGTGCTTATATCCCTGATATGATTATGGGCATAGAGACCTTACAAAATCGGCTTATAAGCTACTTTCCCGACGAATCTTAATTCGACAATAAGCGAAGGTAACCGTTTCTTGATATATGCATACATTCAGATGACCTTAAAATCGAGATCCATTCTAGATGAAAAGAAGGAACGAGTATCCAGATATTGCAAGAGAAGCTCTCAGGTTATTAGTACGGTTTGCTACGTCCTACCTATGGGAGCATACGTTTTCTTCAATGTTGAACATTAAGACTAAGGCTAGAAACAGAGTGGAACTGGAAGACGATTTAATCGCTTGCGTTTCCAAAATAACTCAAAATAAAAAACAAGTCCACCCCTCATTAATATAAAAAAAAACACTAATATTATTAAATAAAAATAAAACTGAACCATGTTTTTAGTTTTTATTTTTTATGTTGAAGCTCACACTTTGAAAAACACTAGTCTATACAATCGAATGTACAGAGGAGGAACATACACATTTCCGGATTACCCCAACCTGTCGCGCTGCCTTTTTTCAGTTCAAATGTGTAGAGATGTGCCGAATGATACGTGCATGATGCCGAATAATATTTGCAAATTTAGGTGCGTGCTCCCACCTTTATTTCCAGTTCACTAGATCCTGTGCAGTAAGTTCGTAAATTATGCAGCAAGTAAACTCATTTCAGATAAATTTACGTTATATCGCACTGTCTTCTTGTATTATATCTGAAATCTTAAATTACATTGAACCGAAAACAAAAAGCTAATTTCCTTGGAATCCAACGAACTAATTAAACAAATAAAAACTGGCATATTCGTAAATGAACCACTGAAACCACTAAATTCGACCTTTTCTCATTGGTGTGTGTATTTGCTATCAAACTTAGCACAGACTTTATCCGATTAGGATTTCATACCTATAGAATTATAGCCACGATGGTTCTTATTATTGCTAAATTATAGCAAACACTTACCCCGGACTGAAAATTTCCCGTCCCAATATAAATTCCACTTTGGGACGATTTGGTATAATCTGGAGAAGTATGAGGCAGTGCTTCTCCTGCTGTCACCGGCGATGAGGATCCTGTTAGGGAACTGCAATGAAATTGTTATAAATTTATTGGCAATATAAAAAATCATGCGGCACCATTACCTGATATGTGCAGAATTAGGCAACGCTTCCAGCTTGTCGCTGTAGCTCATATTCGAATCGATGTCCTTTAACTTGTTCGTTGCAACAGGACGAACCTTCCCAACGTTAATCTCTGCCACTTTTACCATAGACGACAAAAGTCCTGACCTTGAGAAATTTCCTGAAATATTATTACCATTGCCACTGCTTGCCGTCGATGTGGACGATGATGATGATGTCAAGCGATTGCAATCTTTCGGGATGGGCTTGAGGCCGCCTCCATTTCTTGTCGTCGATGTAGACAGATTGGCGGCTGACGGTTGTTGTTTCTGCAGTTGACGACATTTTGCCCGCCGATTTTTGAACCATACCTGTTTGATTGGATAGAGTCGAGTTGAACTGTGATTTATGAGATGACATCATAAATTAATTCTAAATCAAAAACTAATTTATATCCTTTCTGACTTTAAGTGAGGGGTCAACACTGATTATGCTGAACAATGGCATCGCAGAGGAAGAGGGATGCTATGCGACATTGTTTGTGACTGCGTTTTTTTGTACGGACACACATTTTATAAATTCAACTCACGTACAGGAAACGTGACTTCTCTTGGTTTTCCTATTCCAATTGTGAACAGGAACAGTAACACATGCGTGATCCATTACAATGGAAAAAATGTCCACGATTTCTCAATCATGGTGCGCACAACTCTTATACGGTTCCTCTCATCATGGGTTTCAGGGGGTAAAACGGAAAGCCAAACTGGATCTTGGCTATGCGCATCGGGCGGGTACCATATCCCACCCCTGATGCGGAAAATCATGATTTGATGGGTGTTTTTATGTGTTTAGGGCGTGGACTGTTACCATTTGTGTGGTTCACCCCGTGGTGCGTCTTGCGCATTTTATGATCGAGGCGATCAATCGAGTACCTTCGTCTTTACAAATTTGGAAGCAGAAGATTAAATTAAAATATTCCTTTACGATTACTATTGAAAAAATTCAAACAAGTTTCTACGTTAAGTAAATTTAAATTGAAGGACATACTCAACTAAGCAATTTGAAATTAGATCCTTCAGGGAATTGATGCTGATAGGTACACATTAAAATTGAGCCAATGCCTAGTTAAAGAAAGGAAGATGACACGTGGGATTAAGAAATTAATTTTTCGCCATAACTGAAGACAACGAAGAAGAAGTGTACTTAGCTTGCGTGCAGCATAAATAAGTCAAGTGAATTGCGCTGTTGTGCGTTCAATTCAGCGAAATGTGTAATTAGTGCAAATTAAAACAACAAATTAACACATTAGTAGAAGGCTAAGAAATGAATTCATTCTTTGTTGCTGTGTATATGATTCGTTAATGAGTACGAGAATAAGGCAAACATATGTACCTTGTTTTAAGCATATAATGTTCGCTGTCTCCCTTCACATATTTATTGAATAAAATCTGAGCCACATCTCGGAACTAACTTAAATCAAAATTACTTCCATAGACACAAAGGCATTGCATTTGCCAAAAGGCTCTTACGGGACATAATATAGAGATAACTATCAAACTGAGCTGTCATTCTGCTCGCTCTTTTGACATTTATGCTCAGAATAGACTGTCAAATCATGAGGAACATACTACCAAATAAAGCAAATTTGCTTTGAAAATCGGTTGTCAATTCGCGACACTTCAATATGCCTCCGCAACTTTATATGTATAATTGTCCCTCTGAGCAAACTACCCGTTCAATTGTAGATAAATTTCTTACCAGATACTCTCTGAATGATGCAGTAACACCAGAACGTTAAACGAATGCGCGTAGTAAATAGAATATTGGCGTGGTAAGCCAAAGTGCGCAAAACAATAAGTTTTGGATTCGTCATCGGTCACAGCAATTGAGGCTCAAAAACATTTTATGCAAAGATTTTGCACTTCACCCGTATAAAATCCAACTGGTGTAGGAATTAAGGCCCCAAAACCATCGTTTGCGTCGTTTGCTCTAGAGCAGTTGCAAGCTGACCCGCTTTAAAGTAAAGTTACACCCTATTGGATACCGGGTTACGTAGAAGTGGGGGAAATGAATCAACTTATACACTAGTGTGGAAAATCTCGGAAACTCCATTCTTTGGGCTAGGAGCGCATAAAAATACAAAAAAAAATCTACTTTCTACGTCTGGAATATGAAAGATTATGGGCACTGCAGGCACTGCAAGGATCTTTAATAAATAGTTCAGGTTTTGAAATCCTTGGTTGGTAAATTAAACAGGCACGTAATACAATTGTACCTAATTTTTTAATTTCTAGTAGTTTTGGAACGCATTTATTTTTGGTTTGCGATCTTTATTCAACTTCTAGTCTTAAGCTACACAGCTATACAGAAGTGGGCTTTAAACCCATTAGAATTTCTTTGGAAAAAGTTATTGGATAGCGAGCGGCTACTTAACAACGACAGCTTCAATAGATACGCATCCAGATCTAAGCGAGACTGATCTCCAAGTGTCTTTTTGAATCTCACAGTATCGACCGCAATGACTTTAGTGGCGGTTATGTATCCTTATTCTCAAACGATAAGCTATTCAAGTTTTTTTTTAGACTATTTCCTGGAACAATTCTCCTTTCATCATCTCGAGACCGAGACTCAAAAAAGGCGCGAGGTGCAGTGAAAGCCTATGAAAGTCCAATTTCAAAATTGACTGTGCGGTTTTTTTAAGACTGCTTTAAGGAGAATTCATATTTCGAAAAACTGCAGGAGCAGTTTTGCATACGTGACATTTCTCAATGATGATCTTGAATCACAGCCAGCATATCCTAGTGCGTATCAGTGCGGCCACATCCAACATGGACCGAATGTGATATTTAAACATTGCGTTGGGCGGGCTTAGGACTCCGAAGTATTTGCCATTACTTATGAAATTTATGAAGATCAACCAAATTTCCAATACTCGACTGAAGACGGAGCTACCACAGAAGAAATCTAAGCATCAAAGCCTATATTCGGCAAGGAAATTTTTTCTTCAGAAACTGCCTAACCGTTAAGATCTTTTTAAGTCAAAATTTCGACGACTACTTTGTTAAGACACCACATAGCCTTGAATGCGTCAAATAGATTGGAAACTTTAATACGGTCTTCAAGTCTCCGATCTCATATTCGAGATGAGTACGAAAGTCAAACATCCGTTTTAATAATCAAGCGATTGGGGAACTGGGACGCTTGACCTTGCGAGCTTTAAGCAGACAGAAACCATTGTCGCGTTCAGCGTGTTAGAAATTAAGCGAACATATGACTGCCTAGACAGTCCATTACAGACTATCGTCGGGCACATATGTTGCCATTTCGTCCCGAGAGCTAAATGATTAGAGTTCCAAACTTAAGAAGTAAGCCATTATGAAGAGAGTATAATTTAACTCCAAGTGGAACCTATCGAAAGTGGAAGCTTTTGTTGTGTACACAGTGAAGGGACGTCAATAAACTTAAAAAGACACACCTACTTCGGTTTCACAAAAACTAATAAAACTGCTCCAACTTTATTCAAACTCACCTGTACCCTAGATTCAGGAAGTGCAATCTTTAGCGCCACCTCTTCTCTCATGAATATATCCGGATATCTGGTCTTGCTGAACAACAACTCTAGCACGTCTAGTTGTGGCCTGGTGAAAGTCGTCCTCTCCCGTCTCGGTTTCCGTGGGTTATCTGCAAACCCCCACCCATCAAAACATACATTTTATATCTTTTCCAACACATATATGGATACATATCCAAATTAGAGTATACACGTGTGAGAAAAGTCAATAAAAACAAGGATCACACAAGTAGTTAATCTACCGGAGGCCGTATAATCGGAATAACCTTTTGACTCAGGCAAACACCAATCGTCAAAGTAAAACACCGGCGCTCGCGTACATTCTTTCAGCGCCAAAAGGGTCATCGACGACGAAGTATCGCCTTAAGGACCTTCGGAATTTTTCAAGTATCCGTAACTAAACACATTGGGCTGTCGTTCAATTTCGCGTCGTGTTGTTTCCTAATAAAAACGGCACGTGCAGCCACCAGTGCAGAGAGGGTGGCAATCTGGCAATTCCAGTCGTCGTCGCAGCCATCGCCAGTCGGTCGTTAACGTCTTTATGGTGTTAACCGGAATCCATTTCAATTCCGAACAACAACAATAATAATTATCATTGTTATTCCTTCTCTTATTTGCGATCTGCGGGCGGGCGACCGGGCAGACAAGTGAACACGAAGCAAAGAGCACAGAGCACACGTACCTGCCTATTACTTGGCCAAACGGAGCGGATAATGTGTAGGCAAATAAGGAAGCGCAATTGCGTAAAGCCGCTACACCGACCGAGTCAAACTCTTAACGGCTAATCGTGGGCAAATATCCTGGAGGCTTGGTCGTTGGGCTCCTGACGTCTTCTTCGCATTGATAGTGTTTGCATTTTGTATGCGTTCGTTGTGGGGTGGTTCGGTTTGTTTGTTTTTCAATTAAACAATTTACGAGTTCACAGCGTGCACCCCAGGATTGCAGGATCTATCTCTCTCTCACTCTCTATTCAGGATTCTATGTATCTGGTGCTAGTTTTCCCAAAGTAATAAAAAAGATGTGTTGAAAGGTAAACACAATGATGGTTGTGGACTATGTACATATGTACTGATATATGCGAGTAATTTGTGACACCCTTGTGCGAAATGTGTGTCATTTGTTTTGTGACTCTCTGTACATACATATGTAGTGTGAAGGGATGAAAGGGGTGCGTACTTACTGCACATACTTGTTGTGGGATAACCCATGCTGTGCAATGAATCCACTGTCATGAGGTAGGGCGATGGTTTAAGATACGGCATTCCCGTGAGTCCGCCGACACCTGGTCCTGGTCCAAGTCCAGATCCACCGCACGGGGTTGGATTTGTGCCTGTGCCTGGGTTCGTTGAATTTGTCGTTGCAAATGGTGAAAATCTCAAATCTGCATCAGGGTGACATCTGCTGAAAGAATACATGCACGCAAACGGATGTGAATTATGGAAATTTAGAAATAAAAAACGAATACCTAACTACTACCTACTTCTGTATGAAGTACATATGTATGGATGTATCTAAAGGAAATAAACGGTGTGAATGGACGTTTTATTACAACTTTTGACTCGGGATTAGAGTAATCAAGTGATACCTTCAAATGATTGCATTTTCTAGTGCCAAGCTTCCTGTTTTAATCTTTTGTCGGGATTATGTCGAAATTAGAGTTGAAAGCAATTCAGGAGGCTATTGTTTTGGATCCTCAAATACTATTGTTTAGCTGTTGACTAATTTAGAGAGAAAGCGTAACATTTTCACATTTCGCAGGACTAGACGAAGGTGCTGAAGACATTTTTTTTTAAATTTTATTACATTTTGCGTCCATCTTACTAAAACCACAAGAAGGCTTTCAATAGGCGTCAGAAAAAAATAAAATGATGATGCAACTACAAATCATCCAGATGAATTGATGGCGTTCTCGATTAAAATTTAAAAAGGATAATCCTGGATAAGTAAGCCATCTGAAGTTCCTAAAATTTAAGCACACGTATCATATCCTCGTCTACTCTGGAAAATCCAGTTTTATCCTCCCCGCATAAGGTAATACTTTTTGTAACCTTGATCATAGGAATTCATTGCCCAAGACGTTCTTACGAGACTAATTAGAGCACTACCGACGGCAATTCAAAGGTCTGTTGGCATTTAACGTCTCTTTCAGGCGTCAGACTTTTCGTCACATCGTCTTCGGTGATGAGGATTTAGTATTTTCAAGAACTAAGGATAATGCGACTCCACAGCGAGCTTCGGCTAAACCAAGAGCTCTGCGTAGCTTGTGTGATGTCTTGTTTCCCGAGCATATTGATGACCACATCTGACGGTCAATGACGGTTAAGGTCAAATACCACAGAATATTCATAAAGATAATTTAAAACATATGCCAGGATGAGAATAAGCACCCAGTGCACTCCGATATACATACATGCTCGATTTGAGAAGCTTAGGTTCAAATACAGCACCGTAGTTCGGGCTCGAAAAGGCGAGACGATCTCACAAATTTTTGTTTCTCCAACTGCTAAACAAAAAAAAGGAGCTGCTGCTTTGGTAGTCCAGTAGAATGGATAGAGTCTGAGTTCTTCTGGAATTTTTTTTAAAAAAGTTTTTTATACCCTTGCTTCCTATTTTCTATGCCGTGAAAATAGGAGTGCTTTCACTTGGAAAGGCGATAAGACATCTTTTGCCTTTTGTGCTCCAAGCTGAGCTGGTTTTTCAAACCGCTACGCTAAAAAGAGGTTATTGCCTGGACCCTGGTGATAGAATGCACCAGGAAAAGTCAACATAAGTCCTCTGAGACAAAAACAAGGCCAACCCGCTTTGTCTTTTAGCGACTCTGCTCCAAGAGAGGCGAAGCTTCTTTCTTAATTCTTTCAAGACATGGTTGTCCAACATAGAAAATGTCCTGACAAGCTGTACTCTAGGAAAACATAATTCACACTGTATTTCTGTTTTTCTTATAAAATTGAGATAATAATCTTTTTAAGGAAACTCTAGACTTTCCTAGAATTAAGTTGGACTGAATGGGATATTCGAAGTTCGAAGTTCGAACACCGAAATCGCTCTGGCAAACGCCCGAGAATAATACCTGTCATGAGAAAGCTTCCAAAATCGTCATTCGTATGTGGTTTTATAAGCTGGAGGTCGCTTCCATTTCTGCACAACATGAACATCGTCAGTGTAGTCAAGATCTTTCAGATAGGCTGTAAGAATACACTGAATTCTAAAGCTTCTGGCGTTAGGTTATTCGTAAATAAGATAATAATTAGTTGATACCAAGAAAATATTCAGTACCACTCAGGGCACATTCAGATACCCACTGCAGGAGAAACTCCATTGTCCCGAAGTAATTGTCGACTTTCTGACAGTATTTGTCCTCTAAGCTCAAAATTACCCTCAAAATCTTACGTAATTCGTGGCATTTTGAAACATTCCGATTGTCAAAGTAGGGTTTCTACTTCTGGTTGGCTTTGAAGTTCCCCATCACCATGACGACACCTCCATTTCGCTTTGGAAATGGTACTTTCCTTCCTCAGTATCCGATTATTCTGAATGTTAATAGCAGATTCCTAAAAGGCTAGGTTAAAAGTAGGCCCATATATTAGACAATTTTGGCCAGTATTTTCGAATAGAATGAAGGTAGAAGCATTCTGGACTTGTGAGATACGAATGAAGCGACTTTACATTATATTTAAGGCGATGGTCTAAGAAACAAGAGTAGAAGCTTAATAATAGGATGACGATAGAGAACGTGCGTTGCTCCATCAAAAGACACCACCAAAACCTTCAAGTTCCCAGGTCAACACGAGTGGTACTATTTTTTTCAAATGACTACAACTGCTGGGTTATGCAGTATTGAAGCGAGTAGCCTACTGGCACCTTTGCAAACACAGAATGAGAATGGGACTGTTTTCTCAGCAAGGATAAAATGAAGTATGTACTTGCTGTCTACACCGATACACAAAACCGGCATCTTGGCCAAATTTACGATCGACAACTACAATTTCGAGGACAACTACAAAGGAACTCATCTCCCAAGGCTATGATGTTACTTCTTCCAACGACGTCAACGCGGAGATTAAACGTAAATTAACACTCGGCAGTAGCTGCTACTTCGGGCTAAGCATATCCTCTCAAGAAGTATAAGGGTAGCGCTATATAAGGCCATCGGCATCCCTTTCCTGCTGTAAATACGGTGAAGAAACATGAACTTTGTTCAAATCAGTGCAGACGTCTTCGAGAGAAAAGACGTTGATGGAACATGGAGAAGGAAATTCAACCAAGAACTACATGATCCGTCCAGCGACATCTTCTTCTTCTTCCTGTTTTGTTCGGCGAGGTTATGATCAGGATTAAAGGGAACATAACACTCCCACTTTACTGCATCTCTACTCGTCCGCCTGTGGAGTTCGCCGTCCAGCGACATCAATATAGTTAAAAACAAATACGTATTCAACACCTAAGGTTGCTAGATAATGTAGAGCGGATGGACACCGCTGTTCCAGATTGAAAGTCTTTGGGGGTCTACGTAGAACAGGAGAACCATGGCGGCTAAGTGGAGGGTGATGTCAACCAACTTGATGCACGTAAGTGGAGACAACTGGCTAGGGCCTGTTGATTGAAGCCCTGGTTCATGGCACAAGCTCTAAGCTTTTGGACTAGACATTGTGGATAGATGGTCAATCTACAGAAAACAGGAAACCTGGTAGCGTTTACCATCAAAAGTTGCCATCTATTGAATGAATATGAATGTATATTACATAGAAAGTTCCGAAGATATGAGATTGGCTTCCAATTGGTACCATTTTGGATTCAAATTGATCTAAGTGTAATGTAAGAAAAATACCATCGGTGTCAACCGATGCTTGAGACCCAAAATGCTCCTCTTTCAAAATAGTCTCCAAAGTAGACTCCTCATACAAACCCTTGGGAAAGACTTGCACAACTCATCCAAAGACGGATTTTCTAAAAAAAATTGCAAATCTATTCCAAGCATTTCAACACACATCGGCATATTTGCTTTGTGCATTTCTTCACTTCACGGTAAATATACCCATCATCACCTATTTTTCCACAAAGCAAAATTCTCAATTATCGATTTGCAAGGTACAATATTGTGAAAACACTTTTCAAATTGCAATCCCGAAAATTCGAACAATGAGTGTTTATGGCTTCAGAGAGTGTTTGACAGCCTCAAATCAGAAATATTTTTCTGAAATCAATCGAACGCACATCTTTTCATACAACTCACAAACCCTTGTACATATTCGTATGTGAAGAGGGAAAGAGAAGCAAAAAGGAGACTTCCATTCCAAATCCGAAGACAATGACAATTTGCCAATTCCATGTACAATTCGTATCTGACCATATTTCGAAATACAAAAGATACCGTATCGGAATAGGTTCGTCTTTCAGCACCGTCGTCTATGGTGTTCCATCACTGGAAATCAAAATTCGAATCGTGTGTGCTGTGTGCATGCCTTAAACAAGACGAGGGATATCTGGCCAATTTCGACTAGATCCTTCATTGTTGGTATCCGCAGTTGCATTGGCAGTGCAGTTTGGCCGGAGCGTACGGCGGCGTTGGAGGGGAAACATTGCATACATAGTTGTGCATGAATGTGTAAAATTTTCTACTATTTTGAGCACGCACGTTTCGTCGGCATTAGGAACACTGTACAGAGGATCCATTGTGTGTGGAACACATGAATTACATTTTCGGAAATATTTCTAAGAGTTGAAAAGAACTGGCAAATTAATCTGGTTTCGGGTTCGTTCGATTCGATTCCACTTTGAATGGGTGCGATACGAGTATGTTTTGTGTTTTGCGCTGCACTGAATTTTATAGAAATTCGTTTTCAATTTAAGATAGGGAGTATCTTGGGGATTTGAAGTTATTCAGGTAACAAAGGACAACAACGACTAGCTTAGGATCGAATCAAGCTATTGCGTTTGAGTAACGTTATAAAGGCTTACGATTATAACGCCTGAAGCCACCGGAATTATAAGACGACAGGAATAATATTCATCTTTGTTTTCCACTTTTATGAGTAAATTAAGTTAATAACTAAGTTGTAAGCTTATGCCCACCTTCTAAATAAACAATGCCCATTTGATTGTGGTTGTGTTCACCCGGAGCATGAAGGACATGATGGCCCCACGTTGGGCGCCATTGTTGTGAGCCAGGTTAAGGTTACGAAAGCAGCTTCGTTGCAGGTACTAATTGCAATAGAACTTCACCAGACATGTTTGTGAATATCTGTAGCTCGTATCTGCAGAGGAACTCCCACAGCTGTGAAGAAGCAGAAGGTAGTGCTAATCCCCAAGAAAGCAATGAGCCTGATGATCCATCGTCGTTTCGTACACTCTGTATGTTAAATAGAAAAAGTCTGGGACGTATTATCACCAAACGATTGTCAACTGCCATTGAATACGTGGGAGGATTGACAGACCTTCAGTATGGTTTCCTTAGGTAAACGATGAAATCCGAGTGGTCGTTGACATAGCAAAACGACCTGTAGAGCGCAAGAGTTAGAGGGATAATAATTACCTCAGACGTCAAGGAGTTTCAGAATACTTACGGACTGAGAAACCAGGAACCTGTGTTAATCAGCACCGAAGATAGCTCATCAGAGGAAGCAGCAGTGAAGCATATCAGCTTTCTTCAAAAACGATTACACCGAAATGCAAACACTGGGGAATAGATTTTGGGGAAATATCAACCCCCAAGAACATAATCGAATGCATAACCCAGTCACTGGGATAACGGCACAGCTAAGACACCTCAAACGAGAAAGGGATGCAGTGGTGTTCGCCTCGCCTTAAATACTGGCCAAGTAGTTAGCAATAGGACTCCAAAGAGGGAACGGAGATAGAAACTTGCTCGCCACTGCCAAGAGTCCGCAGTCTTTCATTGGGCAGAGCAGAACACTCTTAGGATGCAATCGAATTCTTGTTTGTTCCTACAAAACTAGCCCCTGGATACCCCCGACGGCACAATGCCGAGCAAGAATGGCAGAAACCCGCCATTTTCTTGCTGGAGACAGGCCAAAACGTTCTCGGTATTGAGCAAGTAGCAAGTTAAGCTCTCAAAGCCCCACTATCAATCGTCGAATATTAACCTTCGAATGGGACATTTTCCATTGCTATTCTTTCCCTCTTTCACCATCCAGGATATCCGTGGCAAAGTACTCAACATAGGGCCACCATTTTGTTCATTGTTCTGGTAACTCCTACAGAGCTTGTCAAATTGTCGGCGATTTCAGAGCTTTGACGGCCGCCTGGCTGGCATCATATCTGCATGTGACATAATGCGCATCGGGCTATTAAGCCCATGGCTTTCCACGAAAACAGGTCAAATTAGCATGGGAGTTCCTTAAAAGGTTAAATAAACTGAGCTCAATGTTACGTGGGAATGGAGGAAAACAAAACGACCTATAAATTAGCGAAGAACTATTTAGTGGGCCAAGACTACAAAAAGAAGGGAAAACACGAAGTCTGTAAAAGCTCAGGTTGAACTCCTTAAGGCCGTGTTTATGGCGAAGCGTATTCGAGTCGCGCGACGCGATGCGATTGGCTGCTAGCGATCAATTACATGCGTACATATGGAGGTGTTTATGGCGCAGCGATTTGGCGTAAAGCGAATTGAGCGGCGAAAAACTACAATCAAAATATTTTGAATCAGTTTAGCGAATCGTTCGTTATGGACAAATTTATTGAACTTGTGCGCGGAAAACAATGTTTGTTGAACATATTCAAATGTTTCACTGCTCATACGATAGTACTCTTTAAATTTTTCTGGAAATTGTTGAAGGCGGGCGGCAAATGCTGAAATTCTCCATGATGTCTGCGTTCTTTGTTTATTGGATGCACTTGAAATCTCTTATTTATTTTTATGTTTTCAAATATTTTTTATGCAGCAAATAACTGCTTTCCAATAACAATAAGTGCCTTACTTTAGCACGCATGTTGTTGACTTTACAACTTTCAAAACAGGAATGAAACTAGGCGAAATCGCTCTGCCATAAACACTCAATCGCTTGCGATTTCGCTGGTAGCGATGTCAATGCCATCGCGTCGCGCGACGCGAATACGCTTCGCCATAAACACAGCCTAATGGGTCACTGCATGTCTCAAATATGTGAAAATTTAAAAACAATAAACAGAAAGAACCGATATTGCATCAATGTGAAGCCATTATTAACAAAAGAATCTGATGGAAACGAGCCTAGAGCAATTCGTCATTTTGAAAAGAAAGAGCTACTACCAGAAGGGGATCTATAATCACTATGTGCGCACCAGATATTTCGGTTTATCAAGGGAGGTACACAAGTGAAAATATTTCATCGACTTAAGCTCCAAATCGGAAGTGTAATAGATTTATTAATGTCGCTTAATATTACTTATCTATTTAAATACGTGGAGCTACCCCTGAAAGTTCATGCGTTGACTTGAAGTGCAATGCTTTTGATGTAAGTGGACATCTTAAAAAATAGTTAAATAAGTCAGTCCAATGCTTTTGATGTCAATTTAAATTGACGATGAAGTTGGTTATTATAGTGATGAGCTGAGTCCTTTTTGAGTATCCCATTGGTATGGAAACATCACATTTACTTATTATCCGCCTTCGTAGTCTAAGGCAGTAAAAACTAAACCTCCACGGATCTACAAGTAACTTTCCCAAGAAAGTTAGTGAGCACAAATAAAGATTAAGGGAGGCTAATGTGGCAATATAAGCTCTGACTTAACACTTGTCAACTTGTTCTGCGCGGAGTTCTAGTGATCGAAACCATGGGAATACCTACATGGGCAATGACATCATACATACTTTCGTGCAGATTAATACTACTGACAAGTCAAAAACGTAGCCTTTCAAATCCCACCGATCAACTAAGAATGTTGACAATTTTGTTTATTTAAAGGGTCCAACCTTGTAGAATGGCCGTATTAAACTGAGGGAGTGACTGGCAACAAATTTCTCTCTAACGGCTTACGGCAAGAGCTCCCAGTTAACTATAAAAGAATAAAGTCGGCTGACTAAGTCAGATGTTATAGGCCGACATAACCCTCATTCGATTATTCAGTAAAGAAATCGGAAAACCAAAGTTGGTTTGGCTAGGCTATGAAAAACGTACCAAAAGCAATACTTTCTGCACAAAATCATAGCTGAGTGTAGAGTGTTTTTCTCTGTAGTACGTGGAAAGTAACTGAAAGGTGCAATCCTTAGGAACTCGAAACAACAAAAAGCTTTTCAAGACAACAGTTTTTGTTTACCATAAGTTTGTAGTTCCCATCGACCGGTGGTGCTATCGAACAGTATTAAAAATAAAAATGCTCATTTCATGGGTAGTGAAAGGCCTAGAAAAGTTGTACAATTCTCATAAACACCAAACCGTCACTGTTCCATACAAATTTGTAGCCGACGCTGTTGTTGCTTAAGAGAAACCTCTAAAAAGTTTCTATCAATGTCACTAGAAACCCGCAGACCTCCTTCATTTGTTCAAAAATACAAATTCTTGGCGCAACGGACCTTATGTGGTCCAGGGCTTAGCTTCTCGCGACCATTCGTGTTCTGCGTGTTATATTTTTCACACAAATGGAAGGGACCTACAGTTTAGAGCCATATCCGAAAGGCAAATTGAGAAGCTTTCTCTTGACAGTTATTACTCTCGGACGTTTGTCAGACATTCGCGAGAGGTGGGACCGTGAAAAACTTTTTGGTGTTCTCTAATGAAAACGTGGTGACGGAGTAGTAGGTAGTGCATTTGCTTGTGTCCTGGCCGGTGTAGGTTCAAACCCCGCCAGCAATCAGCACAACAGAGAAACGACTAAATAAAATCTGAGTTTCTCGAACTACTTCACCAAAAAAAGAGTTGCCGCCTGGTAGTAGAAGGGAGTCTGAGTTCCTCTAGGATTTGGTTGCTCTTTTTTCGATAAAGAAAAAATCTAATATAAACGAAACAAAAGTGGCGGTGGAGGTCTACAAGATGCTTTAAGACCGATAGCTGGACAGAAGAGCTACACAGAGGCGTATAAGCTCGATTTTAGGAGCCCCCTGTGATCAGGTGGCTAAGATAGCGACCGAGATCCCAAGACTATTATCTGCCACTGGTTCTTGGTATGTAAGTAAGCGTAGCTAAAGGACATACATGTGTGCAATATGTGTATCATCTGCTAGGACATTCATTTTCAAACTTGATAGATAGCTGCTTCTGGTGTCGTTTCTACCTTAAGTCGAAAATCCAAAATCTATGCTTTGATGCTTTTCTGATTTCACGTCATACTTATGCAATTAAAATTAAGGTTTAAAAACTAAATTTTCCGGTTATCAACCATCTGACAAAATTCAGAATTGTTTGCTTTCGTTTGATCTGTAACAATAGAATAAAAAAACCGATACATCTAATCTCATGTACAGTTTTCCTCCCTGTAATTAGTAAATTTAAAAACATAACGGACTCACCTGTTCTTCGCGATTAATTGAGCATATGCCGATGATACCTGCTTTAATGTGGGGTTGCTACAGTAGCCCTTTTCAAATGATTTGCCTTGAAAATGTCGATTCCATTATAATGATGCCGAAGAGATTATGGGATTGCATTTCTACAAAACGTGCCTGCGGTATAGGGTGCAGTGTTGCCTGGCAACCTTTGACTTTGTGCTACCAGTTTAAAGCAAGACATATGGCATCTTTTTTTTTATGCATGTCTAATGTAAACGGTGAAATATTTAAAATAATTTTGCTAATGAGGGCCTAGGACCAATTGAAGAGCTTGGAGCCACGCAAGTACTTTTTAGTGGTTGCTAAGCGAAAGTGGAATCGTTGAAAAACTAAGGCTTCCATCCCGTTTATGATGATTAGAAAGGCTTACAAAACCTGTTGTTCTCAAATCGTCGCTTCTTTCTTCGATCACTGCAACAATTTCATTGAATGCAACATAAGGAAAAAAAAAACCCCGGCTTAGGTTAGAATCGAAATCGAAATAGCAGAGCATTACGAAATTACTTTTTAATAAAAGGTTTATAAAAAGTGTCACTCTACTCGAAAGGATTATTGAAAATAAAAGGAAATTCAATTCGATCTGTAAAAAAACCGTTTTTAATCCTCACGCCCTTTTCACGGCGTTCGCTTTTTTTTTTCAGAGAAAATATTGTTCGCTCAAATGTTTTTCATTTCTTCAGACAAAGGGTCTGCGTCTTATCCTTATCGAAGACTCTTTTTTTACTTATTTCGTCGATCGTCTCCTTTGACAGAGAGAAAATGGGTCTATCAAATTGCACTTAGTTTTTTTTTCTTTCTGATATATGAACCTAACATATGCGACAACTTCATGGCGTTGAGGTAGGTATTAACTTTAATCCTTCACCAATATAAGATGTCTGTCTCGTTGGGTGGGGGTTTTTTCATGTTTGCTTTTAAAGATTCTGTGATGAGACCCTTTATCAAAAGTGCCACCAACAGATTTCTTCACATATTCGATATCTCTAAGCAATTTCTGATCGAATTTTAAAGGAGAACTTTAATTTTGATTGGTGGCGACAATATCTGAGCTTTCGACGAATACTGGTATCGCATCTTAAAATCTCGAGACGATAAAAGTATTTGTAGGTCTTAAGAAATTTGTCCATTATAGGATCAGTTCTACGTAAAGTGTTTGATATTCAGGTACAGATTGTTGTGACTAAGTGTTAGTGTCTTACCCAGATGATAGAGAGGAACTCCACATATCGATTAATAACATAGGTGCTGATGTATTCCGCGGGTTATTTTCACCTGGAATGAAAAGAAATAGGACTTTTGTTATTTGTACAGCTTATGGGAATGATTTTAGTAAACTAGTAGCAGCCTTTTTCTTCATTTAACCTAAAGCCTGAGACTGATTGTACACTTTAAGGCATCTACATATATTCACAAGAAAACGTAGCTATCTTTTGCTGACAATTTATTGGAAAGTAGTAAACGCGAAGACAAGAACAGTAACAAGTGCCTTCGGATTGGTGTTCGAGTACTATATTTTCATCAAGCGGGAATCCTAAGTTCCAATTGATTTATTCCAAACCTTTCTAAGTCCGACGGATTTTTCATGCACACATTTATGCAATTTTAATATTTTCAAATTGTTATCTGTTCGTTGTTAATTGATAGAATCGAACACACCTTCCATTAAATTCAGCGCTCATTTTATTGCGCTGAAAATAAAAAGATGTATAAAATGAGTGCGTTCAATGGAAAAAATGCTTTACTCAAATTCTCGGAGGTGCTTGTAATAGCCAGCAGCTTGCTTATGGTCTTTGAGGAAAAGAAAGCGTTCAACAAAAGTTTCTACAGGACTTGAGGAGTAGAATCAACAGGGATCTGCAAACATATCGGGGCGTTTTGTACTGATCTCCCCCAAGAGGGGGAAGTTTCAAGGTCGGTTAGGATGTCGGGAGAGTGTAAAACTTTTCAAGAAAAGGTTAGATGAGCATGAGGAATACACGGAGTTGGAATGATTTTTTCTTTATGGTGGATCCGACGGCGGAATTGGTTGAGGGGTATTTATTATTAAAAATACGGGGATGATCGAAGACCACAACTTCTCTGACTTAATGTTTATAAGAAGTCTCAACAGTCAAAACTTTATTGGCGGACACATTGAAGGACACATACCACTAACGTGCGGCCATTTTGAAAAACAGTTTTTCGAAAAAATGGATTATTTTAAGCACCGCATAATTAGCCAATTTAGTAAAACACATTAGTACCTAGTACGTCATGGTTCCATAATGATAATCTCTGTGCGAGATTCGCAGAAAACCGTCGCCGTGCAGCTCCAGATGTTCGATTCGAAAAACACGAAACGCTATCGCTGGCGCGAACAAGGTATTCAGCGGACGATATTGTAATTTCTCCGTGATCTCTGTGGCAAATATTCGCACCATCAGCTATTCTGCGTACATAACCAACAGCGATGAGAGTATGCTTAGGCCATTCTAAATCTTGACAAAGAAACTTTCAGCTTTGGCGAGAAGCTTGTCATGATCGACAATGAATTTGATAACAAGCAGAATACCTACTTTTGGGGGCAGAATCAAGTCATGATTTACTAGAGACCATTACATTGGCAAAGAGTGACTCTTTGGCGTGGAATTAGTGCAGACATGGCGACTGGGCCTTATTTTTTTTCATTACGATGCAGGGAACAATCGATAAAAGTCACCGCTGTGGAAGGATAGTGTAGGACGTCTTAGAGATCGAAATCAAAGAGCAGGGCCTGGAGAACAAAATCATCGTCATTGGCAACCGCTGTTGTGATATATTAGAAGACTTCTTGGAAACCGAAATGGAAAAACAAGGCCTGGAAAATATGTGTAAAATTGCGCTAAAGAAAGGTTGGAGGTGGTTTCACGACCTTCGCTGATGATGCTTTTATGCAATTGTCCCTAAGCACACTTCTGTTAGAAAACCAGCTGTTGAAATATGGGATTCAAGGATTCAGATCTTGAGAATTCACAATTACGTTAGGGAAAGTATAATGCCGGTTTTAAAACCTCCAAGACTGGGAGGAGGTTGAATTACAATTTTCAAGCCATTGCTACGGGCCTGATATAGTTATTATTTTTCTTATAAACTCACTGTTCCCCTTGTCTATGTGAAATTGAATGAGGAGTTGAAAAAAAGTAGTCAGGGGCAGTGCTTGATTATTGCCGCAAAGTCTAAATTCACAGTACAAAAGCTACGTAAATATGCAAAATCATTTGGAGGTGGGTGGAAGGACTTTATCAATATTTCTAACTAATTTTCTCCAAACGCCAGATTTGGTTCGGTGGAACCGTTGTGCCTAGGAATATATGTAGGTCTGCTTCGATTAGAATGACAACACTTTTAAAAGTAGACCGAAAAAATGGAAAAGAAAGAGAGTAATGAGGCAAAAAATCATTCGTCGAAGATAATGCTATTAGTCATCGCCACAGACACATCAACAATGATATCTGCGAGTTATTTATATTCTGCTTGCTAGCGCAGGACATTCAAGACGCAGAACAGTCACAAGAATGAAGTAAGCACAATGCAACTGTCAACTTACAGAGTTTTATCAGACTGGATCTAATCAGAGTGTTAAAACCTCCTTCAGTGTCAAAATATACAGTTAGGACATACCGACAATGTTTTCTTTTTGTACCGTCTTCCTCACAAGCAGCGCATATGGTTCTGTTGCTTTAATCTTGGATGTTCAGGTGCTTGGCAAAAGCGAAGTACGCCTACAAGTCGTGAGCAGCCAATTCTTCTGAGCGCGGAGTTTTTGCAGTTTTTGTATTCGGCCGAGTACACTTCATTTGTACACAAGAAACTCAGTCATCGATGGAGCTACTAATCGCAGATGTAAACCCGATGTTGGTTCAGGTCTTTTGAAAATCACTTCTGAGCTCTGACTTGCAAGTTCATCGGAGACCTCGTTTCCGTAGATTTCACTGTGATTTGGCACCCAGACAAAACACAATAAATTTAGTTTTCCGATCAGATTCAAGAAGATCATTACTTCATATTAGGTTTCCAGGCTACACATAAGCTTCCAAGATAAAGTTATCTTTTGATGTCAAGAAAATGTACGTGTCTGGATAGCAAAGAATCCCGTTTGGGGCTTTGCTAATTCTGGTAAGTCGCACATTACGAAAAGTAAGATTGGTCCGTTCGACTCTTACAGGCAAACAAACTTAAAGCCAGTTATATGAACGTAAAATAATGAACGTTTATATTACCACATAACTAAAAGTAAGTTCTCTGAAATAGCTTTGTAAGATTTCCGCATTGGAAATAATAGGCACTTACAGCTTCCTACAACAGCGTTAGAGTGAGAAGTATGTAGTGTTGGCTAATCGTGATGGATAATGTAGTTCCAAAGACTTACATAAAACATTCCTCTACTGTCAGTGATATTCTGCAAAGTCCATTGAATAGACTGAATAAATGGGTAAAGAACTGGAGTGAATTTGTGAATTTTATGGAAATATCTGGGCTTGGAGAGCACTTTCATGGTACTCTGGCTACACAATATCCAAATTCATGTAGAGTTCATAAGAGTTGATGCCTTTAAATGCTAATTTTAAAGGTAGGCAAATGCTTTTGAAAACTCTTCATGATCAGCACTAAAAGTTAGCGGGAGCTGGTATTTGTTTCAATTTCACTTTAGACTTTGGACTACACATTCAACTCTAGGATTTTAAACTTTAAATCTATCCAATCTGTATAATTAAACGCAAATAATGGCTTTGTGTTACGTACGTATAAATAAATTGGCGCCCGAGTTGAGCTTAAGTGGGGTTTTCATTATTACTGACTGTTCACTCATCGACAGAGACTTTTTTTCCCCAGTGCTAAGTTTCTTCCAAATATGTTGGAGGTATCTTAAAGTAAATTACTGTGCCATACACGGCGCTGGCTTACAAAACTTGTCCAAAGTAGACTGTAATTGTTATACTGTTCGTAAGACCGATAGATTTATAACAAAAAGTTGGCAGATTCTACTCAGATTCCGGCGCTAGTCGATTCACTCTTCCACAAAGCAGTTCAAACAGTCATTTGAGTGTTAAATAAGGAATAAGTTTCTTATTAATACTTTTTCCCTTAAATCTACTAACATCACAGGATGCCAATAATGATGGGAACCCCCTTAAAACAACCCGTACAAGTGTGTATGCAAGTCAACAGTTCAAATTTTTCAATATACGAATAAATTGAATGCAATACGACGTGTTATAGAAAATCGGTTCACGGTATCCGCAAACACTTCTGCGATCCAATATAACTACCCCATGCCGAGGCTTCACAGTTGGCATTCAAGGGTCCTTCGCGGCGAAGGTGGGCAAATAATTTAAGCCCTCGGTACATACTACTTGACTCATGAGGACAAGAACTCCTTGTTATTGCGAAGCCGTATTAAATTTCGGTTTAACAATTGCATCTAAAGAAAAAAAAAAGTTCCACAAAAAACGTACGAAAATAATAGACGAGAGCGCGAACAACAACCCTCTTCTGCAAGGGGTTGTAACGATGCTCATTTTGTTTGGATTTCCTGTTTTTTTTTTCTTTTCTTTTCTCAAAAGCCTCCTTCGGTCGTAAGTATTTCAAAAATTCATACAATAAACTGCAGAAAATAATGAAAAACAAAAGTCACATGTGGTAAATGATCCTTTCTTCTGTCGTTCGCTACTTGAATGCATAGCGGCTGCACACTGGACAAAAGGACCGTCGCATAAAATTTATTATTTCTATCGAAATATCTCTTAAGTCGACTTGATCGATAATTTATAAACTCACGGGGTCACGGGGCAACCACAAAAAAATCAGCACACCACACAAAGAAAACAACAAAAAAAAAATTTGATTGCTGAATTTAATCCTTTTTTTTACAAACTGTTTTTTTTAGATGTTTCATTTTTCACTTTCCTGTGATTATTTTATAAATCCCAATTAAAAATCAATTAAAACACACACAGAAGCCGGAGAGAAAGTAAATAAAGGAATAAAAATATTTACACGCACGCACATGAAAATAAATAAAAATAAAAACAATATAGTAATCCACACTCACATTAATTAACAGTTTCAGTGCATTTTTCCCGGTATTTTTTTTTTTTGCGGATAGAAATTGAAAAAAAAATTTTTCTTTTCACAAGCGCGCGCTAAAATTTAGTGAAAATCATGCGAAAATTTTCTCAGTTTGTCGCTGCGGTAATAGCTGGAGGATGTGGTTGTTTGGAAGGAATAGCATCCCGGCCATAGCTGGAGAGTGTAGGAGAAACGGTGGCAAAGGCAACCATCGTGTGTGCCCACTAGCAACGCAGGAAGGACCAACTAACTGACTCTATACATACGTTTAAGTACGGCCTGGCCCGTGTGCAAATAACAAGTTTGCAAGTTCAACAAAAGAAAACAAAAATGAAAAAGGAAAATATTTGCAACAACAAATAAAATATACTATCTCTGCGGAAAATTTCTGTATGTACGAGTACCATAGGAAGGAAAAGGATACAAAAAAGGATACAACCATCGAAAGAAGAGGAGGTCGTCGCTGGTGGGGCGGACACCCAAAAACTCTCCCAGACACAATCATTGGAAACTAGTTTGCGAAAATGTAATTACATCTCGAGAAAGAGTACTGTGTATCTGTGTGTATCGGTGGTCCTTTGTTCGAGATATTATGAGATGTAATTCTAATTAATTGCATCAGCGATAGGTGCCCATGCCCACAACACAAAACACAAAACACAAATCAATGTAGGTAATGAAGGAAGTTGAAGTGTATCTATGCACGTAAATTAACCTTTTTATCGACGAGCGTAACACGGCTAACAAGCGATTTCGTCGTCAATTTCGTAAGCGTGTTAAGTCACGATCGATAATTGTTATATTATACAATCAATGCGACTGTGACTCTTTTTTTTTTTTGGCAAACTACGTACGATAGGAGTACGAGTATGTACCGGCATCCAATTAGGTGATATACACCGACCGACCAAGGTATGCATTAAGTGTCCAAAGTATCTTTTCAGAGCGGTAAGTGAGTTTTGTTTGAATAAGCAAAGGTAAGTAACTATTAGTGGGCCGTAGATACATACAAAGCAGAAATGATTTTTTTTTCCTTTTCTTTTCAATTTTTTCTTCATCAACAATGATGATGATGAGCATCACTTTCACGAATGATACGCCAAAGTTTAGTCAACATATTTACTTTGCCCACCTATGCGGACGTAGAAATGGAGGGTAGCATTTATCACTGCTTCCTCTTTGGTACATGGCCCTGTAGATACTCGCACAAGAAGATGAATGGAAGTTGGTGTGCGCAAGTTCTGCGCTTGGAGCAGAATAACACAGTACAGCAGAGCACAGCACAGCACAGAATGTATCTGAATTGGGTATCTGGGCGGAGCTTCCCTCTAGCAGGACTGTGGGAGTTCCTGTTCCCGGAGTACATATGCTTGTGGAGTATTTTTAGATATGTAGATACACATGATGTGCTTTCGTTTTTTCGGGACGCTTTGTTGTTATTTGCAAGCGACAACGACGTTGATGTCGAAATGAAAAACTGAAAATGTTCTTCGCGGAGAATGGGTACTCTGTTCTTATGTATAAGGTACAACCGTCCCCATTAACGTGCTTCATTCTATCAGCAGAAGTAACTACTTGTGTATCTATGGCTGGCATTTCGATTGTGTAGCCAGTTTTTTTTTTTTCCTTACTCTCATGAAATATTAGTTTCTTCCCCCCAGAGGGAATTCCTAGAGAGCATTCCGGAGGTGGGTGGTCTTCTTATTTTGTGTCTTGGAGGCAGAATTAAATTTCTTGACAGATACCAACTCGCTACCCCCTCGCCCTCCCATCCAAACGCTCATTAAATTTAATTTCATTTGAAATCGAAATCGCAGAAGTTATTTAACGTTTTCCGTTCTTTTTCCATTTTTTTTTTTTTTTTTTTTGATTATTCGTTTAGCTTTTTGGAGCAATCATCCAAATAGTGCGGTTGAATGTAACAAAATTATTTTAAAAGAAAAGATACACACGGGAGTAGGTATACTCGTACACTGGATCAATTTAAGTTGGTTTTCTCCGGTGGAAATCAAGAAGGTACCTAGTTGTAGTCAAGGATTTAACTGATTTTTTTTTTTGTTCTCTCTCCTTGCCATCCTTAGGCATTATATTGTGTGTCTTTTGTGTGTGCAAAGGGATGGATGGATGTTTGCAAACGAATTGGTTGGCATGACAATTTCATTAAAATAATTGTGCAGCTAATGAAATTGTATTACGCGAACAAAGGATGACAGCGATATAAAAAAAGAAAATGGAAAAACCGAGCAAATAAAGGCAAAATAAAACAAATGCAGAAATTAAATTACAAACGCCAAAGGGTATACCTACATGAATTCATTTTAATTTGAATGCAAACAATCGTGGGTGAACATGGCTTTGAACAGAATAGAGGTGTGCTATGATGTCCTCGAATTGATCTGCATAGCTACTAAGTTGTAGTAGTTAAAGTTTTAATTACTTTATGGCCTAATTTCCTTAAGAATTCTACTCTCTTTATGGCCCGGCTAAGGATCTTGGGCGAAAGTAAATTCGTGTACTTTCAACAAATACCAGACTGAGAGATGGGTGCTCCACTACTTACTACTCATGTCTGTTTGGTAGTTGTTTTCGAAATATCTCACAGATCATATGTATCTTGCTTCATAGTGAAGTTACTTTCTTAAGCCTGATCCCTATCAAAGCTCACAAACTGAGCAACTTCCGTTCCATAGAAAAGGAGAGGTGGTTCAAACCTTGGATTGGAATATCATCTAAGAAAATACACGTCCTGGGAACTGTTGAAAAACTGGAAATGGTTTAAGAAATGTAGACTACGTTACAGTCTCATGCACACATGTCCCATAACACAAGGTTAAACTTTGATACTATACGATGGGGCCCGAGTGCACTGCGACTTGTAAGATCTATTTTTGTGGTCCAATGGCTAACCAGAAGCACACTTGAGGCCTTTGATAAACCTCAACAAAGTCATTGATTATAGGTTCCAGCAACCATTTCTTTGCGTCTTCTTGGCATTCACTAAGAATATGTTCTGCTGTTTCTCTCTGCGGGCTGTATCTGCTAGCTTTATTTTATTCTTTTATTCAGGTTGTACCTGATTTGAAAATGCCTGTTAAGACTCTTTTCCTCTCCAGACAGTTTGCTCGTTCGTTTTCCTTAAAGACTTCGTGTCCAGGGATCCATTTTATGGTGACCTGGTTTGTGGATCAAGGAGGTTGAGATAGTCCCATAGGAGCTTTGACCTTACCTTATTGAAATCCTTTAGTGCTGCCTGGCTGTATATTCCCGAACGCATAGATCTGTCGCATGCACTTTTGCTTGAAAGATAATGGAAAAGTGCTGCCGGACGCTGAAACTTGGGATCACAGACCTCAGTTCCGGTACTGTCATTTTCAAATTAAGACCCATTTTTGTACCAAATTTCTGCGTTGGGTGGTGTGTTGGGACCTTTGCTTCTTCATTCTTGGTAGTTATCAATCACTACTTCGAATATCTTGGCGAATTGAAATCTTTTGAACATCGTGTCTGGAATCCTGAAGATGGTTGTTTTCGATATTTTCAAGAATGCTCAAATGGCCTGTAGAGTTGCCAGATTAAGGTTCTTGTATTTGAGGCAGCCTAAGGGGACTCTTTCTGTACTCTTCTGAGTCTTTTGACTTCGCTAATAATTACGTGTTCCCTTTGTTCACGTATCAACAGAGTGTTAGCTCTTAACTCATTTACTCAGAAACCTTTTATTAAAAACATCTTGGATCCCAACAGCTTATCCCATCATTGGCATCGAGAAATCTTATATCCAAGCTCTATGGCAACTAAAAGAAGATGAATTCGTGTGATGCATACATATGTACATGCTTTATTGGAACAACATTGCCCAAAAATCGTAAAAAGTCAAAAGAGTATATTTCATTCTATGAAGCATATCCCTAAGGGCATAATCCCTTCTCTTGAGTTAAAAAATTGCTCTGGACTCGGACAGATTTAACTTAAACTGTTACGCCGTTGCCACATTTAATCTCAGTAGTCCATTTGTGTTTTTGTAATCCTCTCTGGGGAAAGATGCAGCCTATAATGCTGGTGCCTCGAGATGTCTGTTTATTCTACTTTTGAATTCCTAGACATTGAAATATTCTGGAAATATGTGGTCTTGGAGTGAATTTCAGAGTTCGCTTGTTGTGTTCCATCTCCCGAGTGCGAAATTAAAGTTTGCACTATGGAATGATCTATGCATCCACCAGTCAGCCTCTATTCGATTCTCAATCTTAAAGCAATTTACTTGTATAGCAAATTTGACGCCGCCTAAGGTGGCCCAGTTTTGTCAACTCAGGTGCAAGAGAATTTTATGGAATGGCAAACGAACTTCCGATTTACTCATCTCCTGGAATCTCGGGTTAAAATTGAAGCTCTTTTGCATGCCAATCATTTTATTTGAGAAGTACCATGTTTATCAACCTGAAAACCTTGCGAGACTGTGGAAGCACAGATTGATAGAAATGTATACGCGTGTAACAGAAAAGTATACGGGACGTAAAGGTAGGTAAGGTTAGGTTAGGTTGGCTGTCCGCACTAGAGTGCAGGCACAATTAGACCAGTAAAGGCCCTTTGTGATACCATGGATCAACCATTAGGACACTCAGGGACCAACAAAACCAACCGATTGATTTTGTTTATTAAGACGTTTGAATTTTTTTTTCCATTTAGTCGGGAAGATAATATCAGTCAGCAGAGGTGATGCATATTCGGGTTCGACCAACAGCATTTCCATGACTTTTCTCAAAACTTCTGGCGATAACTGCTCCACTTCTTGTCGAATGTTGGGCCACAAAGCTCTGTGGCTTGTTCGTATAGAAGCGTGACTGCAAAAAACCCCAAAGAAAACTCTAAAACGGTCGAATCGGGCAATTTTGGGGGCCGTTGAAGAACGAGAGGTTAAGATGTGCTCCTGCTGGAACCACATGATCTCCAAGTCCAATTCGCCAATTTGCCACAAGAAAATTTCGTTGATTATGGTTCTTTAGCAATCATCAGTCACAGTAACAGTGTTGCCTACGCCGTTTTCAAAAAAATGCGTGCCAGTTTTTCCGTAAACGACGCACCAAACAGTGGCTTTGAGATAATGTAATGACTCTTCGTGGATTTTCAGTGCTCTAGAAGAGATAATTTTGCTTGTTCACGTATTCGTATGGGGGAAAATGCACGACAAAGGTCGGAAACACATCCTCATCGTAGTCGAATTTTAGCAGAAATTGTTTGCACTTTGCAGGGAGCTAATTAACTGTATGCACCTTGTACGGGTACATCTTCAAGTCTTTCACCAAATTTGCTGTCTATTGATTCCCAATGGAGTGACCCGTCGTCTGGTTGTTGTATGAGCTTTCTCTTGGACACCTGCAGCCACTGTCGACTGCGACTATCCCGTGTTGGGCCAGTCTTGAGGCGAGTGGCTAAGCGCAGCAAAGTTTGACCAGTTGGTGCCACAAGACCGAAATTTATGTTGAGCCACAACCACCGACCGAATATTTGTCAAAAACATCGACAAGAGCAATCCATGGTTTGTCTACGTGAGTTATGCTTCTGTTTACTTCAAATGTGCCAAAGTCGCGACAACATAAGACGCCATTTGCAATAATTAGAACATCTTCCGATTGGGTGATGAATTTTTCGAACTTGCTTTTACCCATCCATTAGGATATTTGTTAGCTTGAAATTCTTGATTTTAGAACGCATTTCGTGGTACAGAAATGTAAAATTGCTCGAAAATCAATCCGAGAAATAACTGATGATGTAAAAATGGACATTGAATCGCAGTAATCATTGGAAATACTTCATCAATGTGGTAAACGAAATTCAATTCATCATCAAAACGGACAGAACCATCATCAGAACAAAAAGAATATTACATGACCGCACTAATGAATTCTAAAGAGGATGCAGATCCGCTGGGAATCCTTTTCTACGCATCTTCGAGCCCATCATCAGCATCATCATCATCGACCGTATGCCATGGAAATTCAATACCACCCGAAAGCAAGCCATAGAATCACTAATAGATTTGTAATTACCTTGCACGCTCGACCGAGTTTCCAACTACCAGCACCACCCCGTGGCGAGCTAAATGAAAAACCAACTGTCTGTCTGTGCCTGTCAGGTGCTGCCAACTGGAGCTTTTCCATGTACAATCACCCAACTAAATTGGTTACAAATTATTAAGCATCTTTATGCATGTCATTGAACCGTTGTTGCTGGTGTGATGCCCATCAGGCGAACTTTTCATTCACTTTCCTTCGAATACGGACGGGAGGACTTACGTCAGAAAAGAATAATAAAAAGGAGAAAACTTCTATCCATCGTTACCGCAACAGAAGCATAAGTGCCGTTCCGTACGGTGCCTCTATTTCGCAGAGAAGAAAAAAATCCCATGAGAGATTATTTTGCGCCTCATTGGATGGGGGTGGAAAATTCGATTCGCCTTCATTGATTTAGTCGTCTCTTACATCAAAACGCCGTGCCGCTGCCACTGCCACTGCCGCACAAGCACACTGTAAGCACTTATCCTCTGGGAAATCCAACCCGAATCGAAAGTTGGTGGTTTTGAGGCTGAAAAGCCAGCACCACCACCACCACCACCACCGTCGCGCTAGGGGGCTGCGAAATTAAATCTCAATGAAATGTAATTTATTTGTGTTGACATGTGTTACAAATTTTGTTCTTCTTTCTTTGAGTTTCATTTGACTGATATCTGGGTGTGTTTACACCCGCTTTTAACTTCGGATGATGATTACTGCGATTCAATGATGACCCTGCTAATGGGTATCAGATTTAACGTGATTATGCGTTACATTGAATTTTCACTTAGTACATTCGACTAAGATGTGTGTCGAACCAAGGAGGCTTGGGTTGATTGGAATCACTTTTGGGGGATGATTGCTGCAGTTGCAGTGCCATAAGTTAAAGGGTTAACCATGGATTGGTGAGCTTGTGTGCCTGACCGCATTTCAAGTATTTGCTCTTCTGAGGAAATTCTTTCAGAAACTACTGTGCACATGAGTGGATTAGTATTTAACAATAGTTTTGAGCGTGTGTGTGCTAAACCCTCCAATTTGGACTTCGCAAGTCGGTAGGTAACTATAGCATTACTTAAATCCCTCGTTAGTAACTATTATTTTTGTGTTACACCTCTTCTGCGTTTGAATTGCGCCTTCAAAGATAAAATCTTGACCATCTTGACCAACATATCAGGTCTTTGGAGAGCTCTTTGTCGTACTCGCCGAATCATTTTGAATTTGAATAGGCATTCAGAGGTTTTCGACATCTGCATATGTAAAAGACGCCAAAAGTATTGAAAAAAAAGTCCCTACTTGAATAGCTGCGTGTAGGCATCCTAAAATATTAATATCCTGGACCTGCTTACTTACTTAGGTGGCTCTACAGTTCGGGGTGAACCAACTTGTCTCTCCAAGTTAGTCCGGTCTTTAGCTAACTGCCTCCAGTTGCGCACTAGTCGATTGAGGTTCCCTTCTTTTGCCCGTGCCACTTAAGGGGAGGTCGTCCTCTACACTGCTTTGTGCCTTCGGGCTAGATTCGAAGACTTTGCGGGTCGGAATATTGGTGTCCATTTGCTTTACATGTCCTAGCTAACTAAGGCGACTGATGCGTAGTTTTTTCTTTTGATTAAGTGCACCTGATCCAAGAAAAAACTTCTACACCATATTTGGCAACATTGGTTCCTTCTGTGTGATTTTAAAATTAAATTTAACCGAATTTAATATTATCCAAGGTATAGTCCATCCGGTGTGATCGTCTGGCGGACGTCCTTGGAGAAGGCGGTTCACCGCAATCGAGTACAAAGTTCAGTTTGCATATGCATAAGCAGAGTTCTAAGAACTTCCCCAACAGCTGCTCCAGAAATGCTGTTGCACTTGCCACCTTTAGTTCCTCACTTGAAGGCCATATCTCAGTGGTCTAGTGGTCTACGTACTGGAAACTTCTCCATTCTTAACGATCTTTGTTTCCTTCCAGAAAAGACCGACTATACTCTTCCATAACTTCTCTTTGACAAATGCTTTGAAACCCGAATACGCTCCAGACTATTCGGGCAAGGGGATCTTAGGTTACAAAAGGAGTTTATGCGCTTTTATACAGGTGTATCTAAAGCAGAATCAGGACAGGGTGCGGGTGATTACAACTTAAAAATGTCCTTCCGCCTCCGTAATCACAGTAGCGTCTTCCAGGTGGAGATCATGGCGATAAAGTAAGCATTGTCGTGGATAAAGTACAATGTGACATCTAAGCGGGAAAACATCATTTTTACTAACGGCAAAGCTGTTATTAAAGCTCTGAAATCCTTCACCTTTAACTCACCAACTGTCCTAAATTGTTTTAAAGAGATGGCTGAACAATATAACAAAATATCCACCTCATTTGATTGCTGGGGCGCAGGAACAATGCAGGGTCGGCCAAGGCAGGGCCCGGCAGACATGGTATACAACTATCGATTTTGCCGGATAAGGTGAATCTCTGTAGGTCTATCGCTTCAATTAAATTGCTACTCAAGCTCAACACTGTTAAATTAACCAATCGCAGGGGTGGCTTAAGCTGGATCAGAAACGCTCCAATTGTCTCATTAGACGGAAAAGGCTGCTCATTTGGGTGTCGTTACAAGGCACTGCATTATCGGCAGGCACGCCACCATGCTGGGCCTCCTCGCAAAACAACTTCTGCAGAAGCTGCACGGATAAAAATACTTGAGATATTGCGGAGATATTGAGAAAACATCAGCGTTTGTTCTCAAGGAATGTGGAATGCACGAAGAAGAGACATATTTCTCCACCAGGATAGGATCTAACTCGAATATTTCATCAACTAAAACTCGATGTCGAGGAGTTTATTAAAATCGTAGTGCACTACATTGAAGTTGAAAATTATATTTCGTTGCGTTGGCAACTTAGCTTCCTTAGCTTCTCTCTAAGGTTAACCAGTTTGATAGCACACCTACAAGTAATTCCAATCCATCAAACCGCACACAACCGTCGCGCTAATTAGTTCTGCTACAATTTCGGCAAAGATGAATCCGGTTTTGGCAAAATGTACTCTCGGAACAAATTTCGTAAATCACGACAAAACGACACAAAACTGTCAGGAAGTAAAAACCAATTATCTCCCTCCATTATCAGCACCATTATGGACTAGTTAACAGATCTTTATGAACCTCCTGCCATCGGCTTCCACACTTGAAGGAAGTAACCGAATGGAACCGAATGAAAAGTTGAAAATTGTCTTCGGACAAAAGGACGAAAATAACTCATTGTAGCATTGTTAATTTTTGAATGTTTTGTTATCGTTTCTGGTGTAAACACCAGCTAGGCAGGTTCAGCTAGGGTGTCGCTACAATAGCCGAACCTTACAGGTATTTTTTTTTTTTTTTTTAATGAATGAACGTGTCAGTTGCATTTGGGAACTTCCTGGTTTTCATGCCGGCCGACTTGCCTTCACGGTGAATATGTGATCTTTTTCTGGGGGAAGAGTGTGGGAATTTTTATTTCCCGGAATCCAAATTTTTCATCATTTTTTTTCTTTGAATGAATTTCTCAAGAAAAGATTAATTATTGACAGAGGATACAAGACGTAGGTTGTATTTGCATAGTTCTCAGTTTTGACATTTAAGAATGAAAACAGTTACAACAACGGGCAAATAAAAACTCGGACCTTTCTTTATACAAAAAAGAGGAGGAATTGAGTGGTATTTATCCTCCAGTCATGCTTTTGTAAGAACTTTAAGTAGGTGCCTAGCATCTGTAAACAAATCACCAGCATATTCATCATCTGGCCAAACGATTCCCGGGATCCTTAGTAGCAATTGTGTCTCGGAAGCAGTCTATTACTACTACTACTACTACTTGAAATAATAAACTCATTAGCAGCCTGCCAAAAAAAATGCGCTTTAGTAAGGCAGATCTATGCAGAGCCTGCGGCAAAGTAGGACCAAAAGAGGTTACAGCCTATTTTTCTGTCAATGTTAAGCAGAACCACAAAAGCAACTTTCGAAGAGTACTGAGTATTCTGAAATTCATTCTGAGCTCGGAGATTTTCGTAGAGCAGTTCTTTGTAGATACTACACATATTCGTCTCACCAAAGTGGATCTTTGGACATCAGAACAAGGCGTTGTTTGCTAAAAAAGTTATTCGTAAAGTTTTTCCTAGCACTCTGATTTGTGCATCCGTTCTGTTGACGAAGACCTTCTTCCTAAGTGAACATGTACGTGCTTGATTGGTACTGAAATACCGGACTTTTACTTCGGAATATCGACAGATCTAACAAAATAAGAGGTGTCATTCCTAATTTCACGCCTTTGTTGAACTGTCAACATTCAGCCATCATTGCGATGACTTTTGATAAGTAAAAACTAGGAGGTTATTAAACATGGATCGATACACAGCCGCGCAATACGTTCAACACATTGAAATAGTGAAAATTCACTACAAAAATGATGACGATATCGCGAAGACGTTTCGAAAAGTTTGTACTGCTGTTGGTCCTCATCAAGCGCCCTCCTGCAGAGGTTTAGTAAGTTTATTCCATAAATTGAACGTCTCCGACAGGTTAGTGATGTGAGGATCCAACTTGTATTCGGCCGACAAGGTCAGTTGAAAATATCGCCGCCGTAGCTAAGAGTGTGACTGAAAATCCTGATGTGCTCATTTCGAGATGATCACAGGAATTGGGCCTACCGGCAACAACTGTTGCATAAATATGTATCTTAGCCACCATGCCTATAAGGTCCAGTTGACACAAAAGTTGAAGCCAACAGACCACGCATACAGCAGTACTTTCGCTGATTGGGTGCTGGAAATGAATGAACAAGATCATGATTTTTTGCACAAAAGTTTGAGGGATGAGGCTCATTTCCAAACCTAAAAGAAATAGTGGAACAACCTCTCCACCCACAACGAGTGACAGTTTAGTGTGGTTCTTGGCCTGGCCATCAACCGAACGATGTTGACTGACTTTTTGTTGCCTGAAATTGATGCTGTGGACTTGGACGTTTATTGTCAACAGTACGGCGACACAGCCACACAGCTGGTGAAACAATGGATCTATAGCGTGGCAAATTTCCTGGACGTGTGATTTTTCGAAATGGAGACTTCAATTGGCCGTCATCGAAAGAGTAACTATTTGTAGTCAGAACCGAAACGGACAATTGACCCTTTGCCAGATATTTTATTCCATTGAGATAGGCGGCACTACCACTACCGTATTTTACCCAGAGCATAATCCCGTGAAAGTTAATCGTACCTTTCATTAAAGACCTTCAGTATCATGCCACCATCCCAAGAGGATAACAATAAGTCTGCCTCGACCAACTTGTCCTGTAGTCTTGATCGCTTACTTATGTACGAAAGAAAGGATGTCACTGTTCATTCACTGTTTATTCAGCCATATTGAGAAGCTTATTATGATGGGTCTGACATTTGCTGGAGTTTTGCGACCAAGGGACACTATGAGGTGTTTGTTGAACTTCCAACCTTACCCGCACGATCAGCAATCCTATCCACGGGGTACAAACGGAGAAGAATTCCTACTCAACCAGATGCGACATTTTCGAACTCCCTTGCCACGTACATAGGTACAGGTAGGTCAGTCCATTGCATTTAAAAGCTCCATTCTAACCTCGTTTGCTTTTGCTTAACAGATTTCGCGACTCCTACTTAACGTGTGGGATGAGTTCCCATATAATGGAACACTATAGCGTGCCGATTTTTAACACTCTGAACCCGTCTGGTATGCTAGCCAACAAGCTACTCTTCGAAGTGGGGGTTTATGGATGCTGCTGCGTAATCCGAGAACCACCAACTCTGTAATGGCATCAGTGTGTGCGTGAACGGCTTTTAGAAGATTGGATTTATTAAGTCGGTAGTTTTCAGTTACTAATTCTTGGTTATCTATGAAACATTAATCATATCACGACAAGCATTTGGTATTTTCCCAATTCCATCAGTTGAACGACACCACAAGACGCATTAACACAACACTAAAATAGTAATTCCACTACCGGTGCTTAACTTCAATCGATTCAATACAATCCTTGTCAATCCGCATTATTCATTACCGGAGTCAGGAGTGTTTATCGAGTGCAGGAACTTTAAGAGCCCATATTCGATTATCCTAATTATCCTCTCGAAACTGAACTATTAACCGGTTGCCGCTGCTGTTCAACCCTGTAAAACGCTTTACAATCACTTTGATTGTCCTTTTCCATAGAAAATGAACGAAGAAAACAATTGAAAAAGGATTATCGGAAGTAAATACTGAAAATCAAGCGAATATCTCCATTAGAACGACACACCAACACTCGGCATGTAGCAGGAACTCGCTGGAATTTGATGGTATCTTCAAATCTGCCCAATCATCGCCGGTAAAGGGGAAGCAAGGAATCCCCGATTGCCATACATATTCACTCAACAGTAGCGGTCGTATGCTGCCTATCCGATTCAATCTGAAGATTAACGTTGGCTCTGGCTGCGGTTACAGTATGTGTGCGTGGCCGACGATGTTCCGCAAAGATACGCTCTGCAAAAGTTTTTTTCTTTTTTTATTTTATTTGGTAAAGGAAGACACAAATTAGCGAAGAACCAGGAGTCTGACGTTATCTTTTCGAAACACTACTCGTTCAGCCTCATACTCCTTTCGCATCGAACTTCAATTCAATTTACTTAGTTTTTTTTTCCCACATCAAAAGGACCTCATTTAAGAGGTAATCTATGGGCGCGTGCACCTTATAAAGTTACACCCAATCATTAGGAATTAGAGAGGAGGAAAGAAATGAATGACGACGGTAGGATGAGGAAGCCACTTCTACTGGTTCTCCTTTTTGTGTGTTGGTCTCTTTTAATCTGTCTACCGAAACACGTGACTTAACAGATTTCTAATTCATTGCGGATTTCAGCTATGAAATATGATTCCTATAGAACGCGGCAGAGCAGCGTCTCCCGGTGGATGATTGTGGTGCCTTTTTCATATTTTTTGCTTATAGGGTATGTTGTGTGTAATCGGGAATTAAATATGCGTGGAATTGGTCGAAATAAACTTGCAGAAAACATGATTAATGGGAGCAAAATCAAAGGCAAACTATCTAGGTATACCTCAGGTTATAAGGTGAGAAGTGGAGAGACTGCATGACTAAGTGGATTGGGACCTATAATTAAATGTGATGTTGTTTGAAGTCGAAGGCAATTCTCATCGATGTTGCATTCTAGGGTTAATGAGTTCAACATACCATACAGGCATACTCTTGATCTACCATCTTGGATGGTAGTATCTTTAATCGTCCATTTGTAGCTTTACAATCTCCAACATTGTACCTCGTTACGTTACTTACCGTCAGTACACTGCCCCTTTCTTAACTTCTGTCCACATTTTCGAAAGAAAGAAATGTCTAAGTAGGCTGAGGAACTACATGCATACGTCTTACATTGTATCTTCACAAAAATGTCAGTCGTATCGGTTTTACTATTCAAAAGACTGATACGACTGACGAAGAGGGTTGGCCAAGACTACAGTTTTAACCCACACTATTCTAAGGTGTTTCGGTTCAGGACCTTGAAGAAATTTCCAGTAGATCAGTTAACGACGTTTTGAAGTATGTTAAATCAACTAGATGGTTTGCTAGTTCATCTCAAGTAAGAAGTGGAACCGTGGCTGTTAGTAAGGTTATCCAGTGAGCAAGGAGCAGACATATCTCCCCTAAGGGTATCACAATGGGTCTGTATTGACTTGAGTGTGGCGTGGTGAATTACTTCAACCTCGCCGGCGGACAAACCTAGCCTAACCTAATCTAACTTTTATTGATGTTAAATCTGTGTAAGTCATTCTTTAAAAAAAATATCTTGCTAACATCGTGAAAAGCAGATGTGCGCAGAAGATGAGTGCTCATTGTCTAGGTAACGAAAAAGTTCTAAGAATTTGATTGTCCCTATATTGGGGCTACTATAAGTGTCATCACTGGGCACTGTCTTATAGGCAAGCATGGAACAAGACTTGGTGAATATTCCAATTATTTTTGTAGAAGCTTAATGGATGAAGAAGAAGAAAATACCATTCATAACCTTTTTGTACCTGCCCAGATCTTTTCCAAAGAGGGAAGCCTTATTTAGGAGTTTTCTAGGCGATCTAGACGATCTGATAAACGCAGATGTTAGGAGCCTTTTAAGCTTCGTCAGAAGCTAAATGATCCATCTGGTATCACAATGGACCTATCTGTGGTCTTGGTGTGTTGACGATAGCTGTCAGTCACTTCAACTTAACCTTACTTAACCTATTACCCCGACTCAGCTTGGTTTGACAATGATTCCCATCTCTACAGGTATAAATTCGTAACTTTTTTTTTTACAAAATTTGTGGAAGATTCGAAAATGTTTTTAAAAATTCGCTTTGTAAATTTTCCATTCGAAATTCGACCATCATTCTAATGTCAAACTCGAATACCGTAGGGGTCATCGAGCCATACTTTACTTATCAAGTGGATAAGTGGATGCGTTTGGAAGAAGGCGTGGAAGTTGTGAAAAATGATCAAAGCTTAGAAAGACAGTCAACGCTAACCAATCTGGGCTTGCTTTCTGATATTTAGGAAATCAGTCCAGTATGCAATTTAAAGAGTGGTTGTTAAGGAGAAGTTAGGCACCTGAAGCATTCAAAGCATGGAAGTCATTTAAAAGAGTGGCCATAGTGTTCTAGGGTCTCGAAGAAGGAAAATAAGGGTTTTTATAAAAGCTGCAACTCAAAACCCGCCTGTAAAATTCTATCAGCATGTCTTGGTCCATAAAAATAACGCATAACCCACTTTTC
Source organism: Blera fallax (assembly GCA_946965025.1). Classification (NCBI taxonomy): domain Eukaryota; kingdom Metazoa; phylum Arthropoda; class Insecta; order Diptera; family Syrphidae; genus Blera; species Blera fallax. Next base: position 73,696,153 of record OX337248.1, read on the forward strand.
GAGGCGGTCTGCATTAAGTGAATTAAGAGCATTTCTCTGGAAAATACTTTGCCTTTCACATTTTGGACAGTTTTTACGACACTTTCTAACTTTTAAGGCATTCTTTTTACTTTTTTTTTTTATTATTGACAGCTCATGAGTTTCCTATCATGCAATTGGATATCCTGCAACGCACGTACTGACTGAGAATTTCTCGGGGACTAACGACGGGAATTCCCTATAAATATTTCTAAAATCTTCAATTCGAAAAAAAACACAACTTAGACATAAAATCAAAAGAACACATTTAAGAACCTTTCAAGAACATTTCGGTTTTCGAAAACTTAGGTGCTGTGGGACTAAAAAAAGGTGAGGTGCTCATCATAAAACCAAAGGCGTACGTTCGCTGTATGTTTTTCCTCCGCGTAAATTTGTTTGCGTTTCCCTGCCATGTCTCACAGAAAAAAGCGCTAAATGAGGACACGAGCAGCAAAAAGGGTCGAATACGCTCCTTTATTCAGCCACCCGCCTCGATTCATAAACGAATAATTATTTATTATTGTTAAGGATGTGCCAAGTGGCAGACACTGAACTCCTTCACTGATATTTAGTCTTCTATCCCGCAGGTACTAGTACACACCACGCATACGTGCGTGTGGCCATTCATTTTCGAATCAACTAATAGCGCTCTTCAATTTTCGCTAATCGACTAGAATGTCCTTCGATGCATTGTTCGCTTTGTCAACTCGTACACGTTTCCGTGTGGCATGATAGCACATATGACCGGACGACTTGCACACATAGCAAGGGTCTCCCCCGAGGGTGGAATTCCGGAAGCCATTTGACACAATTAAACGTGATCCTATTAAATATAAAATGATAATTTATATGTTTTCGATAAATTTGATTCTTGTTCCTTTTTTATGTATCGTCGACGTCATTGTCGTCGTCATATTGTTCTCTTTTCCTTTTTTATTTTCTTTTTTTTTTTTTTCTTTTTTACTATTCTAGCGAGCGACTATTCGAATTTTGGGAGTGCAATGTCTGGTTCACGGTTCCCAATCGAATCGCTATACGTATTCAATACTTCCGGCTTTGTGCGGAGATTAAATTCCAGACACACGGTCCCATCCCGAGTCTTGGTGGCGGCTGAGTCAGGAAGACCAATGATGTGGAGGGGAAAAAAAAACTATTCGATACGGTTTTCTATCGGCTTGCGCGTGCGTTGGTGACTTTTCAATCGGACGTTGTCATCAATAAAAATTGCTGTTGCTACTGATGATGAGGTGTGTGTGTGTGAGTGTTGTTTTTTGTCCGATTCCCATTCCCTTCTTGAATTGAATTGAAATTCATTTTGTCATTCTTTTGGACTGGGTCCGGTCCAGGATAATCTGGAGACTAATTGTCCGCAGTTACGTTACATTTGATTGGTGAGTCTAATTAGTTCTAAAGTTTGTTTGGGAAATTGTCGATGTTTGTCGGGAGGGTAAAGCTCGGTGACGTGTGTTTTGTGTTGTGTCATTGCTTGTATTTACTGGTAATTATAACAAATTGAGCGACTCTGGTACTGGTTCTGGTTGCTGGCCGTCCGTAATGATCCAGAAAGTGTTGATTAGGTATTACCGATCGCTCATTAGCTTTGATTATTAGCAAGCAGAACGCGACGGTTAACAGATGGATACTGTCTTAAATTAACGCTTTTTCTTACGAGTAATTCATATGTGACAGCAGAACAAGTAGTAGAATTATAATCAAAATTGGAAATAACAAGAATACGATATGGATGCCAAGTCGAAAACGTCATCCACCAAATTAAAGAAATTGAGTAGTTATGAGCGTATGGCAATTGACAATTTGTTGAAAATTTAAGTTCTCATTAAGTTCATGATTCACACCAAGGATATGGAACAAACCACGACAATGGAACTAGAATTTTATTGACTGTTTTTTTTTTTTTTTTTCGAAGTGCGTAGTAGTTCGACACTGGTAACTATGAAGGACTGTATACTTGGCGCAACACACCTTACGTTTAGAGCCCAGCTTCTCTTCCCCACTCGTGTTATACTTTTTGACACAAATGGAAAAGACCTACAGTTTAGAGCCATATTCGAAAGGCTTTTTTTTTCTTTTTGAGGAGCAGTTATTACTCCGACATTCGCGAGAGGTGGGACCGTGAAAAACTTTTGGTGTTTTCTGGGATTCTAACCTCGAACCTCCCGATCAGTAATCCAACGCACAAACCACTGAGCCACGGTTTGAAAAGTTCACAATGTTACGCAAGAGAGAGCGAAAGACTCAGAATCCATTTTTGTGGCTGAAAATCAGAATCTACAGCTGAATCCTCGGCAGTTTGCAGAAAGGTGGGGGGTGATGTGGTATCTCGCATCGTCTCGTGGGCTTCAATCGTGAATTGTAGCTGATTGTAGCTGAGCCCAAGGTACCCACTTGTTCTGAAAATGTAGATTATTATGTAAAGCATAATTCAGATAGCAATAAAAGCTGATAGACTGAATCAGTACTGATCAGCTTAGATCATTTATTTACAGATATGGAAATCAAAGAGACCTGTATGTTCGAACAACGCTCGATAAAACCAAAGGTCATCTCTGGTATCCACGGTGCCCCACAGTTTTGAGTACGAAGTCTTCTCCCTAAAGTCAAGGTGCAACCGAGCGAAGAAACACTGCCTTTTTCTTACTCGTTAGCGACTTATTTTATTTAAAAACAGAAACATCCTTAGACAAGTATGACTCTACTAATTTACTTAAGAATTCTAGTAGCCACGAGTATCAACACCGATTGAGTTGCTTATCAAGTCGATCCGGCCCTAAATTGGTTGTGGTGTTTTAATTAGAGAAAGCAGCTAAGTCACAACAGAAGTCTACTGCGGTACAATTATGGAGCAAGGATTTCGATCCGAACCGTCTCCTCTAACCGATTGCTTAGTTTGATGAAGCTATTGATTTAGGCCGTGCGGATTTTCATTAGAGCGTTTGGGACACTTCTGCATTTGTTTGGCACGCCAAAGAAGTATTCAACAAGAGTAGCTCTTCTAATATGAACAACTCCAGTCTTTGAGTTTGGAGACTATCTCTGCATTGTCTGTTGCGTTCTAGAGTTGGTCACAGTTAAGATAAGTCAATTTGTGTGTGTGAATTTTTTCTTTAACTTGAAAAAAACCATGACTAACCTTATTTGTGCATGAGACTACCCATTTGCAGACTGTTTGTCTGTTTGTCTGTTTAAAATTGAAGATAGATTGAAGGATAGGCGAATGTTAAGATCCACTGACAATTCAGCGACTACAACTGTCTCATTGGAAGAGAACTTTATGTTCGTTAAGGTTTCTCTAGCCAATATTAGATATTTAAGACCCACCATGAAGTTAATTTCAGTCGGTAATAGATATGCAGTGCACCTACCTGTAGTATGGGTTATTCCGTTCAATTATTTCGTCTTGTCGATGGTGGATTAATAGCTACCGGAGAAATGAATATTCAAGAACTGATCCCGATCCATTTGATGTTGAATTTTGAACTACCCTTTGAAAACTGATTTTTCCCAAATGTCTAAAGGGTGTTCAAAGACTAACTAGAGTCTTACTCACTTTGATGGTGAAGAAGTTCCATCATAATTTGGATGAGGTTCGAAAATTCGATGAAAAGATCAGGGATACCAAGCTGTCCTTTCCAGCTCAATGGGCGTCAGTCAACTTGGGGTTCAAATAATTTGATAGTATTGCCAATGCTACCTTTTGACTTCTCCAAAAACGTAGTAACAACGGAGAAAAGCACAGCTTTCTCCTCACGGCTATGCATTTAGATATCTCTAAAATCCAGTGGTGGTGTCTTAATTCTCGGTAAGTCGATGTCTTCCACTATCAAATTGGTGGCCGGTCCATGAATCTTCTGGTTATTACATTGCGATTCAAAAGCTACTTACATTTCCACCGCACGGTTTATGACGTGTTTATTAGATTAGCTGACGTTAACAGCTACACCAACGCATTTGCTTAATGGCAATGAAGACATCTCCAGCAATCGTAAGCTCATTAATCTGCGTCTTGCATTGTTCAACATTAATGTACAACGAAATATTATTCTTAACTCAACGAGTATATCGATTAATTACAGTCATCGTCGCTTATGAGGAGAGTGCAAAATTTTGCACCACAATAAAACTGGCAACAGTAACACCAGCGAAGTCCTAGAAATGTCTTAGGGTAGGTTGGGTAGGTTTACTTTTATTTCAATTGTAAAAGTTGGTGTTAGCTTTTGTGGATATGTGTTGTTCAATTGTTGCAACAAGGCAATCCAAACTGCAGGACGTTTCTTTCCTTGTTTTTTTTGTTGTTTTTCTTTTTTTGAATTTTGTCACCTGAGCACCTTCTGCTCCTCTTCTTCTTCATGTTCGTCCAAGTAATGGAATATCTGCAAGATACACCCCATCAGAAGCCACCACACACCAACTGCAGGTCAATTGCAAGTAAGACCTGCTTCCAGACATGGTTAGTCGTCGTCGTCGTCGTTTTAACGGAAATGGTAGGTGGGAAGCCAATATATGGCGGCATATATTAAATTTAGTTATACGCGCACACATACACAGTTCGATAGAAGTGGAAAACTAGTAAACAAAGCGAAAAACGAAAAGGAAACCACTCGCAACTATTTTAATCCAATTGTAGAATGCCAGTTTCCATGTTCTGCGTTCTGTCCCTATACTCGCCGGTGTCACCGGTAGTGTCGTTGTCGTTGACGTTGTTGGTAACATGTAATGAAATGCTCCTAGTGGCTGTGGACGTCAGCGAAGACCCGTCCAGGCAAAAAGGCAGCAAAAGTGCATGCAAAGCAAACCGAGCTGCAACAGCACTCACAAAATGAAATTATCGAACCAAGTGTGCGAAGTGTGCCTTTAATGTTCGAGTAGTAGATAAAATAACATGAACTAGTTCTCCTTTGGTTGCTTTCACGGCACATGCATGCAATAGATTGTCGTGCTAATGAAGGAGGAACATAGAAGAAGCCCCTTGAGGTTCGGCAACAAAACAAGCCAGTGCGGGAAAATTGCAAACGGAATGTAATAAAATAAATAATTGAAGGAAATTCTATTCGATTCGAGAGGCCATACTTTGGGCGAAAAGGAAAAAAAATTGCAGAAAAGAAAATGGGAAAATGACCTCCCAAAGGTGGGGGTGTGGGCGTATGTACAAATGTCGTGGGCACTAGTGTGAACGCTTCCGTATTCAAGTACATTATGGTAAAGTATGATTACTGAGATTGAAATGATGATGACTGTTGTATCTCGAAGCCCTGGATCCCGAAACCAAATCATGTAGTTGGGGCTACTGATAAGTCTTTTGGCTTCGAAGAGATGGTGTTAGCGAGGACAATCTTTTTTTAAATGATGTTGCGATGTACCCTGCTCTACATGCGTTAAAGAATTGTAGAGCGACACAACCAAAAATGTAAAGAAAATGCCCATTACGCCTGTGATTACTGGGACATACGGGGCGAGTCTTCGAATCTAAACCAGAGAACGACGCAGTAGAAGAAGGGCTCGCCTTAAGTGTGGCATACAAGTCGAAAGGGAATTCAACCAGATTGGATTGTGCACCTGGAAGTTAGATAAAGACTGGGATTAATAAAGAGGCTTGTTGGTTGGGACCCGGATTCACCCCGAACTGTAGCTAAAGCTGTAAATATTATGCTCGTGAGGCAAAGGAACAAAGGGTTTTTGTGTCTGTCTATTTATTACATAAAGGAAGCGCTTCCATATTTTTTTTAAGCAATTTAAGAACAAAGATAAATTCTGATAAATTGTATTAAATTTGATTTCACAATAGTCCTTTATGTACCTAATGATTTCGGTGACTTAAAACTTGATTTTGGCTTCGCTCTAATAAAGATCTTAGTCCTCAAGGAATTCAGCTTCTTCAAATATTTACATTGTACATAAGGCTTTACAAGTCGAAGACTTTTAGGTGGAAAACTTTGCACTATACCTAAAGCTGTTGTCAAACACTGTCAGTAAAATAGAAATGAATAGACCTTCAATTTCGTAAAATTGCAAGAAATTATGCCAAAGATCCGGTTTTAGGAAAATGTTTTTGAAGTCACATTGTTTCGGCGGTGCAAAGCTCAGTATTTTCTTCAACGTTTTCAGGAAAAATAACAGGAAGGACTGAAATAAAAACTTTATTTATGTTCGCGTTGTTGAAGTTCAAATTTTACTTCAAGATCCGCAGTTAAGATGCTTAACGTCTCGGCGAACTATACCGCTTACTAGGCACCTCGACCGGGTATCCTCTGCGAGGATCATAGTCTTTGCCAAGCTTTAGCTTTCATAAACAACCTGAAATCGCTCATTTTTTCAACAATTCTATGCAGCGTTATACAAGGACCTTCCTGTACTCGCTCTTGATCTAGAGCAATACAATGTAAATTTCGCAGTTTTCTTGTGAAATTGATGGTAATTTTTCAGATACTTGTTGCTTAAACTGATTGCATTGTATAGGCAATATACCGAATGCAGCCTTAGCTTTGGATATACGGCTGCTAACGTCTGATTCAGAACCACCGACAATCGAGACGATACTTCGAAGGTGATGGTATTATCTACTCTCTCGACTTGTTGCCCTGCAATGCTGATATAAGTTGTTGATGAGTTCGACGGAAGACTAAGGATTTTATCATCCGTAAAGTTTGCCTCCGTCACTAAACCTGTGCTCATTTGGTGCGATAGTAGGTAAAAATCGTCAGCATAGTCGAGGTGTTTGAGGTATGTTGTACGCCTCCCTTGAATTACGCCACCTCTTGTCCACAGAGCGCTTTTCAAAACACCACCAATCACCACCAAAGAGATTGGATTTTAAATTTTAGTCAACCATGTGCTTCAAAACAGCTTTTGTGTGTTTAAATTGGTCGGAAATAGAAGGGTCGTGGCTGACAGTGAGCCCTGTTGCTCGCAATTGAAATACAAAAAATCACTGAAAAGAACTTATAAAAGAGCCAAATATAAGAAAATAACTAAATGAGCAAAATGCCTTATATCGCAGGATATAGGCAAAGCTGTTCTAATGTGGCTTTGCACAAGTTTCCGATTATTATATTTCTGTCTGTTTAATCAAATTTCCCTAATCACCTGAAATGCTTGGGGCTTTTCCGTAAACTGGAAGAATGGGCGTCAAGTCAGGTCAAATTGAGTCTGAAAATGCTCCAACACAGTTTGAAGAAGCATGAGATGAACAATCTTTTTGTGGCGCACATCGCAAACAGTAGAGTTGAGATGTGAAACTTTACTGAATCGCTGATAAAAAAAAAATTATTCTGTTCAACCCCAGTCATACATAAATGTCATTTCGAGTCGCATTCCCATTGACATTGTACAAATCCCAGTGGACGATGTTCCTTCCTATCAAGATCTCTAGCCGGTTCACTTTACATACTCTACTCTGGTTTTTAGCAAGTCATTTGTGGCTGTACCCGAGTTTATTGTTCTCTCACAGACGAGTATATCCTTCATTAACTCGCACGCAGGTATTCCATTTTACCAAGAATCAATATCACTGCCTACATACGAGTACATGCATGTCACAATATCTCTTTTTTTTCTAAATTGAGTCGAGAAAAAGCGTGCAGTAAAAAGTGTCAGTTGGATCCATCGAATGTGGCACCTCCAACAAGAGGTAACGAGAAGCACGCACTCACTCCGTTGGTGCCATAACATAATGACAATCAATTCCATTTGGCATCTGGAATATCGGGGTCGTCGCAATTAAAAAAAATAAAATGTGGGTGCGGGTAGGCTGAGATTTCACCAGCGATGTAGTAATAACTGTTGTGGAGCTTTGGACTCCAGCACCACTGTCACAGCTGGGGATTGATTGACAATTTCTTTTTTTTTTTCCCATCACACATCGTGTGTACCACATGAACGAACGAATCAATGTGTATCAATAGAGTGGTACTTGAAACATGATTTTGATTCAAATTGAAAAAAAAACGACTAAAAAAGACAAAATCAGAGGAAATTGTTAAAAAAAAAAGTTTCTAATTGAAATATTATGCAATTTTTATTTCGGGTTTTCATTTCAAACTCCAATTCAGCTTTTGACGCCGAAAATGAGGCTTACATATCTACCCGAGCATAAAAAAATATTTTTTTTTCTGAGTTTCTCAAGAAAATATATTTTACAATTGTGACTGTCACGGAAAGTGGGTACAAGTGACTATAGCGGTTTTTTTTTCTGGTAGACTATAGGTAGTCGTATATGGGACAGTGCATGGAAACTGAGGACCATTCTGAGTGAACAATTGGTAGCCATCTTCAAGCCCTGGGTGAGTGATTCTCACACAAAACTGAACGATTTGTCAAAATAGAGGTTTTGAAAATGAATGCAGCAACTAATATTTTTTCTGAAGCCAAGGCTTTAAATCTAGAATACAACGCTGCAGAGACAAACCTAAAAGTAGAACCGAAGAGGGTAACGGGCAAATTTCTGCAGACTATTATACGGCGATGGCGACCAACTTTCCACTGTCAGACCCTGACGATGATAGTCAACAGTTTAGATTCTTGTGTACTCAATTGAATAAATAGTTACACTTTTACGTCCTTGTTGAGACCTGTTCTAGTGGTTTTTATAGTGCACAAGCCTAGAAAGTGGTGACAGACAGACTGAAGTATTAGCGAGAACACTAGGATTATGTCATCTATAAACTTACGCTAACCTAAAGGGGGCTATTGAGTGGTTTTGCAGTGGACCAGTGTGTAAAGATGTCAAAATGGACGATAGCATACAATAGCGAACAGAACGAGCTGTACTAAGATATAGATGCAGTCAATTAGGTAAAAGATACTTCGTACCATTTTGGCTCGGTCACATAGACTGCATGAACAAGAACGACCCAGCAAGACCACCGAACATTCGCTTGAAAGACAAAGCTATCGCGGATGTATGAGCGCTTACTCTAGATAACTGGAAGCAGCTTGCTCGGGATCGGTCAAAGACTATTCTTTCTCAGCCAAAGACTCTTCCCTGCTCGGGAGCCGTTATACAGTGGGCCACGACGAGTCTAAATACTCTGACTAATCATTTTCGAACCGTCTTGTCTACGAAAAAATTTAGAAATCATTTTTTACACTTCTTTAAGTACGATCGTCACTTCATATCATAAAATTACGTTCGGAGAGTGAATTTTGCGAAGTTTGGAATTTCATATTTCCATTACCTTCTTCGGTTAAAATATTGTGAATTTAGTTTTGCCTCACTTTCTTTACTAAAGGACGTGCGATTACAGTGCATGTTGAATAAATCTGAAATTATTTAACCAAAACATACATACCCTGTTGAACTTAGAACCACGCCCACATTTTGAATTTCTTCAAAAAAGTATCTTTGCTCTCTGAAAGCTGTGAACAATGAAGGTAGGTATGCAAGTAAGCAGTACACGCTCAGACTTTTTTTCAAAAGCGCCAACAGACACTCACATTTTCTTAGAAATCTGTTCCTAAAGTCTACATTGATCCAATTACTTTTTTTGTAATAAACACTGTCAATCAGATAGTATTTTTTCGTGAGTCGTGAACATGATATCGGTTAAGTAGCCGCCGCCAAAGGTGATGCACATTCAGGGTCATTACCAAATATTTTCCATCACTTTTTTCAAAACTTCTGGCGATAAATTCTCCACTTCTTGTCGAATGTTTTCCTTAAGGCAATAACTTGTTCGCATAGACCCGTGATCCAAAAAAATAAACTCCAAGTCTCAAATTGTAAGATCCGGCAATATTGCCGGCCAGTGCAAATCGCCTAAACGAGAGATTAATCGGCCGGAAAACGTTTAGTGCAGAATGTCGACTTCGCTGGTGCAATGTGTGTCATTGCACCATCCTACTGGAACCACACGATCTTCAAACCTAATTAGTGTTGTCGATGTCGTCCTCGAAAAAATATGAACCAATCACCTTCCCTCCGTAAACTACGCACCAGACTGTGGCTTTGAGAGTTATTCAGTGCCCCAAAAGCGATAATTTAACTTATTCACGTCTTCGCAGAAGTGGAAATGCGCCTGGTCGTTGATGGCGATCGAGATTTAGGAAAGCTTGGCTGTAGTTTACAAACAATTGGCAGTTTCCAGCCAATAGTTGATGAACTGTTTGCACTTTGTACAGGTATAGCTGGGGATATGAAACGTCTATTTATGCCCAATTGGTTGATGTTCGTGTTGGACATTTGCAGCCAAAGCAGCGTGATTCTCAACCGAGTGGCCCTTTTGGGAGCAGCAACGTTTGCTACTGTCCTGTGTTGAGTCAATCTCCTCGAGGCGACGGGCTAACCGCCGAAGTATTTATTCAGATGGGGCTGCACGAGGGAATCGATGGCAAATTTCACGTTGAGCCAAAACCACCGACTGATTATTTGACGAAAACATGTACAACTTGTTGAAGAGTATAGCAATCCATGTTCAATTCAATTCAATTTAATTCACAAATGTCGAAGTCGCAATGACAAAAGACGCCATTTGCAATAGATCAGAACATCTTCTGATTGGGTGATGACTTTTGCGCCACTTTGTGCAATAGACATTTATTCATCTGATAAAATGTCATGCCTTTTAATTTTTCGGCAGTATTTCCTCATATCACGCATCAAAATTACGTTTTTTCTACTCGTGTCATACCAAAAAGACTAGTTTCGTATTTCTCCATAATTTCTCCATGCAAACCCAAAGACAAAAGAACTTCAATTCCACATTGAATATTAGTACAAAATCTTGTAATAGAGAACGACCCTAAGAAGTTTTGTACTAAAATGTTTACTTTCTCTTAAAAAAGTGTTGGTTTTTCTCTTTAAAAGCTATGAATATTGAAGTTTAAGCGGTATGAACTTAAATTTTTCAGAAATTCGCCAGCAGACACGTCTATTTTACCAAAAATATTTGTTTTCCAATATTTCAACCAGGAATTGTTGACAAAATACGTAAGTTAATGGATTCGTTTATAATTCAGATTGTGTCCAAGTTTCTTTTCATGATTTTGGTATATCAAAGACTACGTATAAACCTTACTGCGACAATTTTATTCTAATCCACGAATTTGGGCTAATGAAAGGTGGCAGACAGGTTGAAGACACTTTTTTTTTGTAAAGAGGATTAAAATTTCAAGAAATGGTACCAATTTAGCAAGAAATCATTTTGTTTAAACCAAACATGCTGCTGTATCGGCGATGGCTTAAGTGGAGGCCAAATTTAAAAAAAACATTCAAAATACCACGCCCATTTTATGGACAACGGAATTGTTGCTCGAATTTGAATCACTATGAGTGGAAGAGGAGATACCACGACAAATTACATAGCGACATCGACTGAAGAGTGACTGTCCAACGACTGAGGTGGCTGGGTCATGTAGAGCGTATGGACACCAATTTTCCAACCTGGAAAACCTTCGAATCCACACCAGAGGGACGCCGCAGTAGAGGAATACCGCGATTCAGGTGGCGCACGCAAGTAGAAGGGGGTCTCAACCCAACTGGACTGTGAAACTGGATACAGATAGCTAAAGTCTCAGGTCCACCCTAGACTGCAGCGCCACCTTAAGTAAGTAAGCATTTAAATGTATTCTAACCACAGTCTTATTTTTGCAGCTCCATGTCATACATTTCGTGGTTGCTCGATATAACGGTGAGCCGAATCAAATGCCCTTACAGGGTGGCGCAAAAAGAAATCCCACAGCACCTAAAAAAGAAAACAAGAACGAAATTCCGAAATAAAAATAACAATTTTCGATGTTTGTTTCATATAATTATCTTTTGTTTATTTGCCTTTATACAATTAAATTTTTTTGTTGTTTCTTTGTTTTGTTTTCTTCGTGTTTTTTTTTTCTTTTAATAAATCTAAACTAATCGAAAAAAACTAAAAACTTCCAATTAATCAAATTAAAGTGTTTTACAAACAATTGTTAATATAACTTTTTTGTTTTTGTTTCTTATACCTTTTTTTCAATATACTTAATTTTAATAATATTTTACTTAAGCTATGCAATTATCTACTATATTTTAAATATATATTTTGTAGTTGTTTTTTTTTAGATTTTTTTTTTACTTATTTTTGTTGTTTTGCATTTAATAATATTTTTGTATATATAGATTCAATTTTATTATACAAAAAAGATATGATGATGTGGGGAATTTGATTTTTCTTTTTTACTTAATTAAGTTTTTTTATTTACTAAAGTTAAACATAAACAAGAGAGATGATGCTATATTCGCTTGTTTTGACTTTTTTTCTGTTTTTGATTTCAAGGTACATATTCATGAGTAAGATGAATGAAACAATTCTCTGGCCGTTTGATTTTTAAATACATATTTACAATTGTTCATACACAGGACATGTGACGGCAGAGGTAAATCAAAATTTGGGAGATTTTAAATGTTTTTTTTTTTTAGGTTTTTATGTTTAGCTTATCACTTATGAATTTCGTTGATCCAGGCTGCGTGTATAGCGTGAGCGATTGACTACTTACACAATCTATCTGGGGATTTTAGGATATGTGTTTTCGGGGGGCTGGCTGTCACCTATTCGTTCTAGAGCCACATTGCCCGCCGCCGATTGTAGGATCTCCTACACCATGTTCACGTACTTGTCCTGTGGTGACATGTAGTCGAGGCCGTTCTGTGAGAAGGCTTGCGCAGACATTGTCCCCGTGAATGAGGAGCTCGGCGAGAGGCCGAAGTTCGAGGCACTGTAACCGGAGTGTCCCATGTTGTAGTTGACTTGGTTTTGGTTACTGAAGTACTCCATTTGGGAGTAGTAGCTGGGCGTCTGGTAGTTGTTCGGGTACTGGTTGTACTGATTGTGCCAGAAGTTGTACGAATCATGGTTGGACATGTAGGCAGAGTGAGCGGCAGCTGAGTGGTGGGCCGATTGGGCGGATTGGGCTGCAGCAGCAGCGTGTGCTGCTGCGGCACTCTGTGGGGACATGGGTGTAATTGGCGGGGATGGGGTTGTTATGCTAGAGCTGGAGTCCATTGGGGTGATGTTGCCGCCCGGTTGCACCAGTCTAGGATTGGTGTTAGCACCACCGTAGAGGCTAGCGTGGTGGCTTCCGGAGCCAATATCGCCGGCAGAAGCGTCTTTCATTGACTCATAAGCGGAGCGGAGGGATTCGCCATTGGAAGCACCTGACGATGGATATCCACCGCCGCCGCCTCCTCCACCACCACCACCGCCACCCATATGTTCTTTCTTACAGACTATACTCACAGGACTGACAGAGGTGGCGGGTGTTGGAAGAATCGGCGACGAATTGTGACCCCCACTGCCGAGGTTCAGTGAGTTGCCACCGGAGTTTGCGGAATTACCGCCCATGGCTCCTGCCGAATGGTGGGACGAGAGGGAATGCGAGTTTAAGAAGGAACTGTGATGTGACTTGATAGACTGACCACCCGATGCTGCCGAAGGCGTTGAATTATTCGAGGATTTGTTGTTGTTGTTGCCATTGTTATTGCTGGACTTAGCTGGAGTGCCCGAGGAATTCGTTGCAGAGTTGTTATTGCCACTGCCACCGGAGTTATTTTGATTATTGGCGTTTCCGCTGTTATTATTGCTATTCGATGCATTGCGACTGGAACCAGAGTTTCCGGATCCCACGCCACTGTTGCCCTTCGAACTGTTCAACGAGTTCGATTGCTGTTGCTGCTGCAATTGTTGGCGACACTTTGCACGCCGGTTCTTAAACCAAACCTGAAAAATACAAGAAAACACAAAATTAGTTTATACAACTTCTCAAGCATAGCGAATTCAATTAAAGCAATCGCACAAAGATAACAAACAACTTCATCGTCACAAGTATTTATATAGCCCACCCTTGACGGAATCCTGAAGTCATCCCCCGCAAGAAAACAATCCGCAAAGTGCCGTAGTTTGACGATAATGCTTCTTGTTGTTTGCCTCTGCTCTACAGAGGGGAGACTTTTCAGTCCCGGGGTGCTAATGGATGCAATAGTAGTCGTCGCCCGCACTTATACAAACAATGAACGCAAATGGAGAGGCAGACAGGCAAATACGACCCATTGAAGGGTGCGTGCGTGCGTTCGAGCGTTTTATTGAATTTTAAAATCATTGCCAGAAAAGAGCATTAAACAAGGCGTATCGAATTTCATTATGCTTTTCAGTATACCTATACAAGTGGGGAGTTATCCTTTTCGAATTCCTTTGAGGACTTTAAGGGAAATTTTCGAAGGTGACAGCGGGACATTGTACTGATTTCCTTTGATAAGTCAACTGCTTGATGATTTGATTGGTTTTTAATGAAATTTCGAAATCAAAGTAAAAAGTATTTTTGCTTTGGATCAGCAGAAAATCGTTTAAAACTTCCGTCGGTAAAAATTGAATCCTTAACAAATTAGTTACGAGTGAAAAGAAATCGCAACCACAAAAATAAATCGTGAAGGGTGCGCGCACAAACAAACATCCTTCTGCATCTCAGTTGACAATAAAATACAACAATCTTTCTCATACCCTAGGTACTGTGTGTACGAGTATTGTCCTTTGTACAACCCTACTCAGATTTATTTACCATGTAACAACAACGATACAAATTGTATATCCTGTGAGAAATTTATCACCAAAACCATCTGTGTGCAGGCACCCGATGACAAAATAAACTTTGAGATTGGACAATTCTCTCTCGCTCGGTCATTAATAAAAATTTTATCCAACCTACCAAGGAAGGAACAACAGTAAAAAGAAAAAAAAAACTCGAAATCGAAATATGAAATGGAAGAGAGAGAAAAAAATCACAAAATCCATATTCCGCGCGACATTGCCAAGGCATTCATTCGAATAACCACAGTTATTTACTTTGGGAAATTGCTCCCGACTTCAGAGTATCTTCCCCTTGCCGCACTCTGCAAACGCATTTAAAGATCATAATCACTTGGGCGTGATAGGAATTTACCGCCGCCACTGACGACATGAAAAAGTTATGAATTTATATTTCCTCAACCCCTGGCGCTCAATGCTTTCTGCAGCATTGGCAACAAAAGTATCCCTTTTCACCCTTCGCATTTATTCAATCTGCGGGAATACGACACCCGCGTCTTATCCTGATAAGCAAACACAACTTACAAGGTCATAATTTATTAGATTTGATTTCTCCTGCACTAATTATGTAGTTTCTGGGATAAATTTTGTAATGGAATACACCCAATATAAAATGGTTTGTATCGACTCTGTTCAACAATAGCCGCTAAATATGTATTCGCATAAAATTATTAAAAAAATTTTCGTTTTTCAAATGTGAAATGCTAAATAGAGACCGGAGTTCAATGATTGTCATTTAAATTAGTGAATTTTTTCCAACCGGTATGCCAGGAACAGCCAGTTGGTGTTCCGTCAATAGACGACTGGTTTTGCTGCTAAAGAGATTCAATTGTTTAGGGGCGCCTTACTATTGACTAGTTAAATAAATTAAATAAATATAAATCATTTTTTAGTATGATGAAATAAAAAGGAAGACATAAGTTACTATAATGCTAGTTTATCGTGCAAATATTGATAGGATTTATGAAATCCGCAAGCAACTGGTTCGATTCGAAAGGATTAGTTTCTAGAACCAAGTTTTTTTTCCCGAAAATACATACATATGATCATTGGGCGACAAATTTGCTTACCGATTTTGTACATAAAAGGAAATTAAGTTTTGGCAGCATTGATAAATGCCAAGAATCAGCCATAAATAGTAAAAATCGCTAAGTTTCGATGATACAGCAGAAATTCGATGTATAATTCGATACGCGAATATTCGAACTTCGAACTTTATACTGCCATCGATAACCACATTCCGAACCAAATGTACTACAGATCTGAGGCATTCTGAAAAAGTATTATTTCGATGATCGGATTGCAAAAAGAAAAGAAAGAAAAAATCACTGTGCCATGGTTTTGAAATTAACTTTTGTTTAATTTAGTGTTGAAGACCTAGGTTTTTAAAGGTCACTTGACATTTTTGAAGAAAAAAAGAAAGAAGAACTATTCCAACAAGTGTACTTTAACTTTGAAGACAGAGACGACCATCATTTTCCAGGTTTCAACTTCAGTTCCATTTTCTCGAATTTCGAGACAAGAATTTGGCGTCTACCTCTATACTCCACAAACCACAGAGTTCAACTAATATTTTGCATCTCTGATCTGAGCTTTAAATATTTGCAGAGGGAAATATAATTTTGGTCAAAGAGGTTGTAGTGTAGAAAAATGCGGAATCTAGGGGATGGAAGCTTCTTCAAAACAATTTCGAAGAAATATTACTATAATCGGTGCGCGCCTCCTCCACAAATCTTCAACTTTGCACTTTACTATGCCTCTGTAAACTTTGAAAAGATTGTCGGATTAGAAAATGATTTGCAGAATATAAGGTGCGGAGTGCAGAGTTTTGAAGTAGCTTCGTGGATAAGGATTCTGAATTCAAGCCTAATTTTTTTTTTGTGCTTCGACATAAATTATTTTGAAAAATGTTCACCGCTGTAAAAGTTCCAGTATCGGAATATCGAAGATAAATTTGAGAACATTGCCGAGATCATTAGAAGAGTCCCAAAAATAAATTTGTGTTTGATGCCATGAATCCCTAAGAGGGTGAAGTTTGGATGCACTTTTTGTTCCTCTAAAATCACTTCAAGAATAAATGTTTTTAAGAAAGAGTCGTCATTTATCCAATCTGTTTGGCAATAGAGTCACAATGAACTCACTTAAGTTCTGCGTTGGCATACATATGCTCCGTTCCAGAATCTGAAAACTAAAAATTGAAATGCAAAAGAATCCACCGAAGTTAAATTATGGAAATTAAAGAAGGAAGCTGCATTTTTATTTCCTGTTCATTGAGGACTCCTATAATACGGGCCCTTTGGGAAATCGCAACTTCACTGCAATAACTGGGGGAGTGGTACCATTTTAAGGACAAGATATCAGCTCCCTGCGTATCATTCTCGAGCAATCGTCTGAGGTCAAATCACGTTCTACCTTATGTTCGTGGATTTTAAGAAAACCTTCAACCGAGTTAATCGCGAATGCATCTGCGGATCTCTTATTAGCAGATGGATTTCCCCAAAACTTGTGGCTGTTATAAAGGAACCTGCACAATGGTTGAATAATTTTTTTTAGAAACCGGTTACATTTCTTGAAATCGGCATCATTCAGAACTTTTCTATGAAGATTTTCAAGACATTTTTCGAGCATGGAACGACTTTCAAAACACTGGACAGAAGGTTTTTTTTTTTCACTCCTTCTTGACAACATTTACATGTAAAATCTGTCGCATAACAATTTAGAAAAGTTCAGTTAGAAATTCACTGAAACTTTGGATAATTGCTTTTATTGTTGAATGCCGTCGGCACGTCTACAATTTACAGAGTAAAACAATAATTCATTCAAGTTCTCATCTGTTGATGCACATCTTAACGATAACGCAAATCAAGATTATTTGTCGCCGCCGCTGGATGAATGAAAAGAAATTCAATTCAAACGGTTAGAATCGATTGTCTACAATCTGTAGAATGTCACAAATCACATAAATCAACAGCTTGAAACAAATTTGATCATCTAACCTTGTGCATGCTGTTTCACTATTCGAATAGTTTGATTCATGACGCGATTCAAAAATGAAAGTAAGTCTAGAATCGATAAATAAATCACTCATTGTCATAGAAGAAGTGAGAAACTTAATAAAAACCCATAAAGTTTTCCATTATTTTCGTAATAAAATCAATAACCACTAGCAGAACAATTAACAATTAACAAAAAAAAATCGAAACAAACAATGTTAATGACTTCTGTGAGGACTTTTGCCGTTTTCGAGACAGCCAGCGCCAAGGGTGAGAATATTGTAAGAAAGGTGTCATCTTTCAGGTTTGTTCGTGTTTTTTTGGCTTCCATCGATTGTCATCGTACACTCTCACTTATTCGTGTTATGCAATGGAATGTTTAAAGGACGATGTCCTTTGTTTTCCTCAAACGACAGACATCGATAGAAGGTTATTCCAAATACTAATGACGGCTGTGTTTACAAAAATCATTATCGACAATAACTGTCAACTGAAAAGCGGTTGTTTGACAATTCAATTGAACACGCTCACGGAAGCATTCAATTGCAAGGACAAGGGATGTATGAAATTACAATGCCTCGTCCTTTCACTCTGCCCATTGTTGCACTTTTGTTTGTACGCGCTCGAAAGGACATGAAACATATTTTGCATGTACCAATACCAACCACCTAACCAAACATGGATTCGAGAATATTTTTCGAAAGATTTCTTTCCATTTGTTATCTGAGGTAAAAACAAACAACGCTCCCTCCTCAATTCTTCCTTTTCGACGAGCAGATTTTCATTTCCGTCGGGCGTGCAAACAGACCGTTTAACAACCCTCAAAGTGTCATATGAATATAATTGGGACAAAAGATGGATCGTTTTGGAACCAGAACGCATCCATTAGCGTGCCCAAATTAAGACACATTACGCAAATTGTTTGCGTAAAGGATTTCTGGATCTGGATTTTCCATTCTGTAACGCTGACTGACACATATGTGAATGACAATTTTTAGTCGAAAGTTAGTCAGAAAATCAAACAGGGGGGAAAGTTGTATTGTAACGATGTTGGCGTATCATGAATTAGTGCATAATCGTTAGTAGAATTGGTAATAGAATGACTTACCTGTACTCTAGATTCGGGAAGATTAATTTTCAATGCAACTTCTTCTCTCATAAAAATATCCGGATATCGCGTTTTGCCAAAGAGCGCTTCCAGCACATCCAATTGTGCCCGTGTAAAGGTTGTACGTTCACGTCTCTGTTTGCGGGTGTTGACTCCTGTAATAAGGGAAGACATTGGGTTAGTTTTTAAGATCTAAACTGTTTTCTCCTATCCAATATTGTTGCGATTTATTAAAGCTAAATTTACTAAGTATTTAGATGGGGAACAGTTTGCATTTGATTTGGCATCACTTTAATGTTGCAGAACTCATTCAAGCAGAGATGGCCTGAGGATTTTTTTTTTGTTAATTTCAACTGAATAATATTTTTGGCTAAATGGATGCAACACAAAATTTTATAATCCTGTTGAATTTAGGACTACTCGCCAAAGGATAATGCAGACTATGACAACTACATATTTCCGATTTTGCCGTATACTGTGTGCAAATATTAGCATAACTTCTTCCAAGTATTTAAACATGCTTCCATTTAACGTGGTTCAAGTTCTCTTTTTATCAACCTTTCGAGCAAAGTGAGGCTTGAATTGTATTAACAAAATTAGTAAGCCCTAGTCCGTTCAAAAAGGCAAAGTCTTAGTAGATGACTATGACGATGTTTTTAACGTCTTCATAGACTCATAGACTCATTTCTTTTAAAATGTTCAGAAAGAACTAGAAGGCATTGATTGTGCTAAGATACATGTCCTCTAACTGCAATTCTTGTACGACGGAAACACAAACCGAATTCCATGGACAAATAAGCAGTAAGAGTTGGGACGGAAGGAACCGTGTCATAACCAGCTTTTCGCCAAGAAACTAAATATTTTCAAAAATGAGCCAACGACTACTTCTATCAAGTTTTGGTTGTGATTCACCAGTTAAAAATCAGAACTACACAGGAGATACTACCAAGGACCAACAACAAAAAGGAAACAAATAACTATTTAAGCCTTAAACGCTTGGATTCAATTTATTTTACAAATAAAGACAACTCCAATTCGGTTGATTGGTTTGTAGTTAACCTCATGCGGACCCACGCCAAAAGGCTGACTGTTTAAAGCTTCAAAAAGCTGAAAGCCTTATACGCCGGTTGCTTCAAGTGTATGCTTACGAAAAATATTTCAGGATCCAATCTTACATGCTACTTCCGTAGAAGACCAATAAGATATCGTCATTATTACATAGACCTATTTTTATTTTATTTTTATAATCACCATTGCGAATTATTCAAAATTAATTGCATGTTCAAGCAGTGAATACTGTTTCGGGCAATAAATTCTGTTTGCAATACCATCTAGGTGTACAGGACTGTTATAAATAAATCATCACGTAATGTCCTGTGAACGTATTGATACAATTTCGCCCCAAGCGGGCCACCAACTAATATACCGTACGCATATACATACATATGTATGTACATACCTACACGTTGTAGAGCCAAAAATCTATAAATAATAAAAATAACGAAGGTAGTGGGCCAAGTCTATGCTGGCAACCGCAGTGCAGAACCAGGAGACCTGCAAAAGGAAGATAAGCCGCTTATGTTGGGGCGGAGGTTGTAAATGAAAATTTAACGGAAGGGGTTCCCTCTCCATTGCACCATCACCCCCCTTTGATTAAAGTTTCATTTAGATTCTTTAAAGAGCACACCATCGAATTGAAGTACATTTTCCTGTTTCGGTTGACAGAGAGGAAAAAAATAAATAAATAAAAAATCCGTATTTAATTTCGCAGACATAATAATAATTGTTGAACTTTTCAGACATTTCCAGGACTCCTTAGAGCTCTCATTCCATTTAGACGTCAAAATAAACGAAATCTCTGCACACAATAGACGACGAAGAAAAGCAATTGTTGTATGTATACGCAAATCCAAAGCAAAAGAAAGAAGAAAAACTGAACTCAAAACGTTTGCTTAACTGCGACTATACTATTTCAACCCCAAACCCAAGCAAGGTATTCATTCCCATTGGAAGCACATCCCTTGTACCAACCTACTTACAATTGGTTGGCTGGCTGAATACATCATCATCCCATGCTTTCATCCACTCCATTTCAACCCTTGTTATTCGTGAAAGAACGCTCGACTTGTCAAAGCAACGGCTGCCTATATTCATCAACCCTCCCTGGCCGCTGGCACAGCACACTGAAACAACTGGCTTAGTAGATACATTCCTTTCGCTCTGCGCTCTATGTGCTACCCCTTTGCATTGTGTTTCCTCGAATACATAGGGATGAACATGGAATTCTCTGCTCTATTGCTATTGCTATTCATAAAACCCACTTACCCATTTCGGGACTTAAGCTTCTCTATTCATAAACGAAACGTATCAAAGTAGGCATTTTTTTATATACATACATACATATACACGTACATATATACGAGTAATTTTCAATTCGATTCTTTGTTTGAAACGCACATGGAGGGAGAGGACACCATCTCACGCCGTCGGCCGGGGGTAGAAAATGTAGGGTGCCACTGTTTTTATGTGCTTAGATTGTTTAGGGGGTATTGCGTGCCTAAAATACATGTATACGAGCGCGGGGAACCCTTATTTCTTTTTAATGTAAGTATGATAAAAGTCACTTTCAAAATGGGAAATGTCCAAATGTGAATCCGTTTCACATTTCGAAATAAAAAAAACATCTGCAGTGGCAGGCAGTCTTAAAAACGAAAATGAAATTGAAATAAAAAATTGTCAGTCATACCTACAGCGATATCGAATAAATAATGGAATTAATTAAATAAAATTGAAAATTTATTACCACTACGTAGAGGTGGCGGATGGACATATCTAAATAAAGGAAGTGAATTTGTTAAACTGTTTAAGGGTGTTTAATTGGATCTGCCAGTCCAGGATGTAGTTTATAGGCGGGTAGTTTATACGCTCTACAAAATATGATATTTACGACATGACTCCACCATTCAGCAAGTAGGAAGTCCTTCGTGTCTTATTCAGCTCCAATTAACACAGAAGAGTAAACGTAACGTATTCTTCGTTTAGTTTTCATTGCGTTTCAAGATGTTGACCGGGAGACCGACTGCTTTAGGAACTCTTTAAGCAAATACTGGCCTCAGCCAGGGTTGTCTGTTAGGTACTTTTCTGTTCGCTTTGCTTTTGAAATTATTTATTTGAGAGCAATGTTTAATGATCGAATGGAATCTGATAGCAAGTCTTTCTTAATTCGAATGAATTTAGTTATACATATATTTTCTAAATGAAAGTCTGCTTAAGAAATAGAAAGTGTCCTACTTGCACCCTGAATTGGTTAATTGTTGTGAAAGTCTAGTACAAATATTTGCATTTAATCGTGGTTTGATCATTGTTCTAAAAGACTTCTACATTTAGTACCCAATAAGCCCAGTTGGCTCATATTTCTAAAAAAACAAAATTTATTGAAAAAGCCCTAGTGTTCTTTCATAGACGATGAAAGACTAATTTTAAGTAACATATCTGCCTCTACAAAGCGCTTGGAGCCATTTGTATTTTACGTTGCAGTAAAGTAGGCGTCAGTAATAGATACTTGCAAAAAAAAGAACGTCTTCTGGCGAGAAATGCTTGAAAGACAATCTAATAAAGCTCAGCTTCAATAAACCTGATATCTACATAAGTAACAAAGTGTCCGTAACGCAACGCATGATGTCAACTTACCTCGCAGTCACATAAATCGATCTAATTGCAATTAATTCAAAGAAGATACGAGTATTCTTAACTACCTCGATGACATTAAGCCCGACTAATGATCAAAATGATTCTGTAAGCATTTTACAGAGTCGTTATGCAATATAAAATACCGTCATTTAACACAAAATTTAGAACTCCACTAAAAAGTATTTTCTAAAGGATTCAGGAGATACATTTTTTTAAGTGACACATTGAATTGAATCTAATTACAATCAAATAATCTACAGATACTCAAAACTGATGCCGTGACTATGTCTTAAAAGTATTAAGGCATAAGCAAAATAATTAAGTCTTACTTAATTAGTGTAATTATACCTTACTTAATCCCCGGGCTGTGAAATCCCGAAATATTGTGAGCTGATATAGTGATGATTCCCGGCCATTCGTGTTCTGTACTGTATGCTCCGTACGAATGGAAAGGATCTACAGCTTAACGCGAAGTCTCTTATGAGTGTGGTTAATCTAGGACTCTCTTAGATATTCGCGAGAGGTGCAGCCATAAATTTGGAAACTTTTTTTTTCTTGGAAATCCTTGCGGTACAGAATGCCTATCCAATGGTACAATAAAATTAGGAAAAAATAAAAAAAAAATACAGAAGTGCTAGGACTTCAGGCATAGTTACGAATTTTTCGGTCTAAATTCCAAATATAAGTCAAGTTCTACACCACATTTGTCAATTTTCATCGAATTCGACGACACATTGTAACCGACTCCTTGTAGGATGATGATGGAGAGTGCTCGCGGATTCATCGTAGTCGATAATGATTTCGCTGAGATCTTTGTCGAAGGAAAAAGGATTTAGACCTTAGTGATGCGACTGCCTCAACATCATACTTAAACGGATTAAGCGAAACTTTTAAGCTGTTTCTATGGAATAAGTCATGGACAATATCAGAGGTAGATGAAGACATCGTTAGTCGTTACAAGGAAAAAAATTCGGCGAAAGATATTCGGTCCCATGCGCCGTGATGGTATTCAGAAGAGGTGATTCAACATTGAATTAAACGAGCTATACAGTGACACTAAACTATGTATTCAACGTTTGAGATAGCTAGGACATGTAGAGCAAATGGATACCAACTCTCGCTTTAAGTGGCGCGCAAAAGTGGAACAACCTGGAGCGTGCAACTGGAGGCAGTTAGCTAAGTGTAGAGATTTGTTGGTTGAGTTCCTGAATCGCCACTAAAGTAAGCAATTTCTTACATAAATTTAACTAATCGGTGAGGGGCTGTGTGCGAAGAATTTTTAATTAAAAACGGAGAGAAACGTGTTTTACTGAATAAATTCTCGGTGCTACCCACG
This sequence comes from Blera fallax, assembly GCA_946965025.1. NCBI lineage: Eukaryota > Metazoa > Arthropoda > Insecta > Diptera > Syrphidae > Blera > Blera fallax. The sequence goes on from OX337248.1 coordinate 73,719,862, forward strand.
TTCGGGGATACAATGTGTGTTTGAGGAAGTAAGTGAGCAAACAAGAATTAATTCACTTTACGAGGTTCATACAAGGCTCCCATATCCATCACAATTTGATTTCATCTAGAAGTGAGGACAACTGACCCGATTAAACTGATGTAGAATTTTCTATGATGTTACCATAAAAATCCAACAGCGGCCACATCAACAAAGTTGTGGGTCAGTTGAAAGAGTACCATATCCGCAGCATTCTTTTCCTATTATCAATCTCAAATAAAATAAAAAAAGCAATTTTCCATTTGTATCTCCAATTAGGCGTTTGCCACTTGATATTTTCGATGTTTTTATGCGTTTTTATGTGCCAAAGACCCGCTTGCTAGACTTGGAATTTTAACCACTTGCTGTGCCTCCCGATTGCCATTACACATTTTGACTTGCAATCACTTTCGATTTTCAATTAAACCAGACACTTGCAATCAAGGTGCTTGCCCACCGTTTCAGTTTATTTACAATTTAACTGCTGTTAGCCTTAATACCAGCACGGCCGCTGTATGATAGTATTCTCCAAGTAACTTCCATAGTTTAGGACACCTGTCTAACGAATACTTGGAAAATTAATTAAATTACTTCCGGGGATTTTTTTAAATTTATTCCCTAAATAAGTTTTCCCCTCAACTCTTTTGTTTGCCAATAACGCTTGAAACATTTCTTCGAAGAATCTTTCTTCCACACCAGGTTTTATTCCCATATTTAAAATATTGGTACATGAAAATATCTAGCTCGTCAGGTAGCAGATGGTTTCACTTCTGTGCCACAAAATATTTTCATGGATACATGGGCAGCCACAGTTGGAGATACTGCGCTCGATCTCGTTTATCTTTATGAAGCTATGGAAAGATGTCTTTGCAGATGGATCAGTTTCAGTTCGATCGCGTAACGCGAAATGAGTAACTCTTACGCGAAACTGGACTTAATGATCGAAATGCCGAGGAGATCACTAGATGAAAGAGTTTTCCGAACTACTATCCTATTCATAAAATAATTTGAGAAAATCATAAAATAATTTACGAGTATCTGCGTTAAGTGGAAAGTGCACATGACAAGCAACAGTGGATACCTAGTTAAAATAACGATTAGTCATATGAGTTACATGAATAAATTGCTTTTCGAAAAATCAACATCAGTTTGATTGAAGCTAAAAGTATCTACAAATCACCCGCCAGGTCACGCTGAATAATTTTCTGTAATAATATTTATTTTTTTTTTTTTTAAACTTTTATTTTTTATGACCATTACGGGCTCGTATACTCTCGTATATCCGCACGAATAACTTATTATCTCAGCATGATGATGATGATGACGACGGCCGAGCTGGCTGAAGGAATATTTATTGTGACACTGCGAAATGTGAAAATGAAGGCCGCCGCAAAGATAAAACTAATGTACTTGTTTCAGAATTTCATTCACTTTTATCTTTTGCTTCATATTTTTATTACTTTTGCTTGCGTTTATACATATCTACATTTGTAGTCGTATTGCAGGTTTTTTATTTTTTTATTCCGCATTCGTTTTGTTCACAATTTCGCTCGTTGTCAATTACATTTAACACAGATTCGTAAATATATGGCGTGCTATAGAGGTAGTCATTGAAAACCAAACCTGCATTGGATGGCGTACTATATCTTCTCGTGCTTCTCGATGCTGCTGGTCCATTACTCATTATGTCAAAAAAATATTGATAATGATGCAATCACATGTGATTTGACATTAAAAAAACACCGTGGCAACAAAAAGTTTTATGGAAAACAAAAATGAACAAAAAAAAAAAAATGTATTTGTATCCAATGGATACAGAAGATGGAAGTACCCGCTTGCGATGTTCAGTGTCGTTTTATGCTAATTGAATTATCAAGCCATCTTGTATATGACTTTTACGAAAAATTAATAAAAAAAAAACGGAAGAAGTGATCGAAAAGATTTTTGTCTTTTGGTTAGTAAGCATGACTCGCATGAATTTGATTGTGTATCGGGATATCTTGAAAGGAACTTTCAGTTTAGCAGGATTTACTGTAAATTGTATCTGCAGAAGATATCAATTGGAAAATGAAAACGTGGGTGAGAGGGTGAATAAAAATTGTCACAAGCAATTAATGCACGGTAAGGATATGAGGTAATTACGGTTTAAATTGCTTCTCTAATGAGATCGTAAACGTAAAACCGCGAATTCATTTGCATTATTCTTTAAACAGCGAACTTGTGAACGACTCTTTTGCAAATGGTAATTAACCTGGTATAGATACATCTTAATTGATTCGCCTCAGTGACGAAGTGATCCGAAACCGGGAGGCCTGCAGATACTTTCAAAGGTCAAATCGGCGAACCCCACAAGCGGACCAGTAGGGATGCAGTAAAGTAATCCTGATCATAACCTCGCGGAACAAAAGGAAGAAGTAAAAGAAGATGAGGCCATCATAATACACGAGGCACTATATGCGGGTGTTCTTGTCAAAGCACAAATTTTGAGTCACTTTTGTCACGAATGTCAGGAACAATGTTGGCTCTCAAAGCATCAATTGTTGCTTGTTCAAACGACTGACTTTACGTAGCACCACAGGAAACAATTGAGAGGTGTCAAATCGCACGATCTTGGAGGCCAATTGACGATCCTTTTTTCACAATCAACTTATCGTCAAGTTGTGATTTCAATAAGTCGATGGTTTCGGTCGCCATATGACATGTAAAGCCATCCTTTTAATACTCTTTATCGTCCGGATCAATGTATCTACTTATTGATCATGGTCCGGTTAGGAAATCACACCAAAAAGATGTATTTTCGGGATCTGAAGGTAACGGCAGAGTCTCTTTTGTTTATTCTCACTAAAATGCGACAATTTTGCTTCTTAATAAACCCGGTGAACCAAAAATTAGACTCATCGCTGAAGATTGTTTTGTTATAAAAATAAGACACCTACTGGAGTGACAGAAGATTAACGATACAACAAATAGCCTACTAAACTCCACATTCGTCGACCTACTAAAATCCGCAACAGAAGCTAATATAAGTAATATTTTTAAAGTACTTAAAAATCTCTGTAATTCTAAGTTTATTTACGTAGCCGAAGCCCTGGTAGCTAGTGCTATAATTTATATTATTATTTGTAATTAATTTAAATAATAATAAAAATTTTGTTATAAAACAATGGATCGGCTTGCAACTGCTCTAGAGTCCAATCAGTGAAAGGACGATACAAATGATAGTTCTTGGCCTTAATTCCTACCCCAGCTGAATCTTAAACAGGTGTGAGCCAAAATCAATCCACAGTTCAACGGGTGGCTTGCTTAGATTGACGATTATATTCACCAAAAGCAATTACGAAGTCGGCTATAAGCTTCACGAAGTAGCGATCGATTTTCGAAGTAAATTCTGATGATTTGGCAGCATTTTTCAAGTGTCGTTCTATTCTTGACGATTTGCCAGACTATACTGAACATAAATGTCAAAAGAAGCGGGGAGAATGACAGCTTAAATTGAGAACTATCCCTATGGTAGATTTTATCCAAGCAAATTTCAGGACTTTTGTGGCTTTTAAAAGTACTTACAAATTATTTTAATTTTGCCGAGATCATTTTTCGGATAATTCATGGCTCACTGACCTCAAAAATTTTAAGCCGTTTTTTGACGATAGATTTTAGCCATCTCAACACGAACATATAAATATTTCACTGAACAGCAGTGTCACTTGCTTTTACTAGGCAACCTTCAGAAAACATGCAAATCTATTAACAAATCATAAAACTTATGATTGCCAGAGTTGAAAAAAAAAAAGGCAAATTTTAGTGAACCTGAACTTTACGTAGATGCTATTCTGTGCTTGAACGTCTCGAAATAAAAACTTTCCTAGAAATATTCCCGACTTTGGAACACCACTGCGAGAAGCTTGTACCTAATTTATTTTCTTGAAACTTCCCTTTTGTCTGTTACACTAAAAACCGCATAACATCTAAGCACTTTCAGAACCTGGACAACCCGGGTAAATATGCTATTCACATGATTTAATAACAATACAACAGCAATTCAGCAATTAATGGAGTCAAATCAGTCTGCTAACATGGATAAAAAGGTTCTCTACAATAACTACAATCTTACATCGAGATAAATCGCAACAATATTAATTTTTTTTCAAAAGCTATTAATTAAAATGTTATACAAAAATTGGAATATTTACCCCACATACCTTGGGAGAACCCAACAGCTTCTAAACCGTGAGGTAACCCAAAAGGTCCAAGAGATGGCATTGGCATGCCAGGCGGTAGCGGTCCATGCGGTACACTATGATGTGGATGGGGCCCACCGTAACTATGCGGATGGGGTCCCAAGTCTCCCGATTTTAAAAAGCCCGCCGCCATGAGGGCCTCCGTTGAATGCAGCGCCACTGTGAACGAGTTTATTTTCCTAGTGTGTCTGAAAACATACAAAAAAAAAAAAAAATTGAAATTAGTTTTCAATTACAAACAAGAGAAACTACCCGTATATTTTGTATGACGCCCCTTTTCAAGATCATAATCATCACTTTCAAAAAAAAAAAAATTGACAGATGTGTGTTACTAATTTACACCGAATAGGTCCTGTGGGATAGTAGGTACATTAACTCATTCAAATGTGAAATGATTGGTGGTCTATAGACCTAACCTAACCAATATTTGCGGCGAGCCGTGGCATTGTTTTGCCTGCGCTTCAATGGTTTCCCTAAACTCAATTTCGAGTGATAAAAGGTTAAAGTGCACTGTGGTAGAAAGGGAAACCAACAAAAAGGTCCTCCTTTTGAGGAATAGTGACAAATTTGTCGGCGGCACCTCTTTGTGGAGATTTATTTTTCCGCCAAAAATCTACTGTGTAATGGAAGACTGCAAAAAATATTTAAATATCTTGCACTCAATTCAGACATTACACAGGTCAACGGATACGATGCGATACAATACAATACAATACAAAGCTAAGCCTGGTTCCTGGAAATGGATGTAGGATTATCCAAACCCAAGAGTTTTCGTTAGCTCACCCAAGTGGTTGTTATGTTACTCATTTCTTTTTGAACGTAATTATTGCAAAAACACCAAACAATGGTTTCCGAAACGTGCGTATTTGTTTTTATATGACAACTCCTACATACCTGTCAGCAGCAGGGGATAACAAGATAGATAGAAAGTCTACACAGAACAACCTACAAATACATACTTTTTTGAAATTGTCACGTTTCACTTCAATTTCTCAATTCATCTCGATATCTCTTCGTTTTTCTTTTTTTTTTTTTCTCGCTCGTCTTAATGAATCTGTGAATGTTGTGATTTTTTTTAAAAACTTCCTACAATCATTGCTTGGGAAAACTCGAAAAATCAATGACAACGATCGGAAATTTTGTATACAGTAGCCGCGTTAAGAGTGTATCTCACTCTTGGTGCGATCCAAACATTGTTAGATAAAAAAACAAACACTCAATGCAGTGGTTAGGTAATTTGAAATAACACTTGACGCCAGAGTCTTGATTTTGGGAAAATATCTGACAACCGCACTGACAATTCCGGCACTTCGAAGATACTCTTGTTGTAAAAATAATACGAGTATCTGCGAAAATTCGCAGTCGCCATCATACCCACTTAGGTTAGATACACACCCTTGGTTGGCGTCGACGCGACAACCAAAAGTTATTTTAATAAAAAAAAATTTAAATTTTTATGTGTAATTTAATGAATTGCCACTCAACGGTAGCCGTGGTAAGAGTTTCCAAGTTTCCTTATTTTCATTGGCGAACGACGAAATAAAATTTACGTTCAAATCGTTCGCCGAGGTGGCAAATGTTCGATGATGTTCTCAGGCCATCTTCTCACCTTTCAAAACCTAAAACCGGGTGTAGATGTTATGCTAATCAAATATACAATCTTTCGGTATAACAAGCCGATAAATAATAAAATTTTGACATATTCCAGTTATGAATAATTATCTCGAAAAGAAGAGAAAAAAACCTACACGAACAAGAAACCTAGTTGAAGGCTATGCGAACGACAACGACGACATGCAACGTGTGCCAAAAGTTAAGTGGAGTTCAAAACTGCAAGGAACATGAGTGCACTTCTCAAGTATCCTTGAGTCAACAGTCGTGATTTCGATCCCCGCCAACACCTACTGCCTACTCTCTCTCTCATCTCAAACAAACGATCGGGAAAAGAATGATCCGATTCCGATCCCATTCGAATTTGAAGAGGCACGTCTCGGTCGGACGTTGAATGAAAACAGAAATGAAATGGAAACTTGTAATTACACGGGTGAATAGATAGATTTTCTGGGCCTAACAACCTTTTGAGGCTTTTCAAGAACTACCTCAGATACTTTGTGATGAAATTTGAGATGTGAATTAGGTTACCTCACGGTTTCATGCTGCTGTTCAGATTGTTGTTGCTGTCACTTGGCATGGCGATGACTGTGACTGTATGAGTGTGTGATATCGAACTGAACGATCGAGAGGGGTCCCCGTGTCCAAATTGTGTGTATATTGGGGTATAACGCATTTATTATTTTCCTTTGAGAATGAGAGATACACACAGTACGCTTGACGACGACCTATTTCACGTTAGATTATTTTCAATTTGATTGACTTATGATTTAAAAATCCACTTTGCGTCTCTCGCACTCAGAGATACTTATCGGCAGCGTACAATAGAAATTTATTCTTTTTTTTCTTCCTTTCTCCTTGTTTGTACCGGATGAATAGACAACAGAGAGGATGATGCATGTAGGCGGTTGACTTTATTTATTTTTCACTCTCAGTGACATTTTCTTCAATGCTTTGACATTTGATTACAACTGATCGCGAGAGAATATTTGCATTGAATACATTTGTAAATTTTTATTAGAACAATCGAACTAATTTTATTTCAAATAGAAGCTATCCATGCGCAGCAAATTTCAGAAAAACAATACACCTCAGTCGCATACGCTCACGTGAAAACGCTTTCGATTAAATTAAATCGTTTGAGAGTACCTACTTCAAATGAAATCGAGACTTGTCAAATCTGACAGAAAAAGATCGTTAACGAGTATCGAGTACTTACTCCCTGAACTTGAATGTGGCCGAGGAAAACTCATGAGCTGTCACATTGAAACAGTTGTCACTTAATACAAATTTAATGCGACGTTTTTTCAAAAAGAGATGTCTTTATTTTGGTGCAAACTAAGATGAAAATGCCTTTAATTATGCAACACGAACTGTAGACAAATAGTTACCTTAGCTTGAGTATTATCAGAGTTCTTTGTTTTAGTTTTCCTGTTTGCAAGGACATTTACCGGGGAAAACTTCGTTTACAGCTCTCTGACAATGTCAGACTCAATACTCCATATTTGAGAATCTTTGTTTCATGCGAAATAGAATCCGAATGAATATAACGTCAGAGTCAGTCATAAATTTTAGATAAAACCAATAAATTGTAAGTTTATCTTGAATGTTTCCTAACTTAAGAGTTTTGTTTTATAAAATCACCAACACAACAGTAAAAATGGATTTTAAGACTAAAATTTTGAGAGTTTTCCAATTTTTTTTACTCTTTTTTATCGACAATGTTTTTAACCAGCGGTTGACTATTCCTTTTCAGCTTTTTCACCTTTACAAGAATCGCCCTAAATCGTTAGTCTATTAGACGTCTCTCAACAAGTGAAAAATAATCTGTTGCCTAGAGCATCAAAGTTGGAGGATTTAAGACTGTGTTTTTTAAAACGTGTGTTTTTTTAGTTAGAACGGAACTGGCAAAAAGTTGATGCTGTCATAAATAGTACAAAAAACAGCAACAACGAACGTCAAGGACACGATTATCCATCAGATTATAATATCAAAATTGATAGCTAAGTATCCTGAGTACAAACTATGTTTTCATAGCATATTGCAAAACAAAAAAACATCGATGGTGTCTTGTCAACTTGTCGCCGAACTATTCAATTGATATACAGGTTCCTTAAAGGACTGATTTAAAAGGTAGTTTGTACAGATTTCAACCAGAGATGACTTCAAGAAATTTCTCCGACAAAATTCAAAATGTCTTCAACATTGTGACCACATTTCTGGAAAATGTACAGAAATTGTGAGGAGCTGATGACAACTGGAAAGGTATTCAACCACTGGAAAGGTATTCAACCGAATTGCTTAGAAACATTTTTAAGATCATTTTTCTTTAACACATTCCAACACTTTTTAACGATTTTTATTATAATATTCCTTCAGGATATAGATTTTACACCAAGATGCAATAGAAACCTCAATCACTGATTTCATTCTGCAAGATTGAGATTGAATTTAAATACCTATTTACAAAACTATTATTTGGAAACCAAACCACTTGGTTCGCACGAAGGAATAGGACTTATTATGACTGCTAGAAAACATTGAAAGGATTGCAAAAGGATTTTCGAATAATGCATAGTACAAAATGGCACAAAAGTCATCACCCTATCGAAAGATGCTCTTGTTTTTGCAAATGGCGTCTTATGACATCCTGAGTTTGACATTTGTAAAGTAAACGGAAGCAGAATACACGTGGAAAAAGCTGAGATTGCTATAAATGTGTTAATATGTATTTCAGTGGTTTGGCTCAACGCGAATTTCATGGTCGATTCTGTACCAAGCTCTTCCCGGCCGATTAATCTTTCGTTTTGGCAATTTGCATTGACCCGGAAGATCGTCCGAATTGACCGTTCGACACCAATTACTTTGAAGTGTTTTGAATTTAAACATCTATACGAACAAGCCACAGCTCTTGGCGGCCCTAAAGGAGAACATCCGAACAAGAAGTGGAGAATTTATCCCCAGAAGTTTTGAGAAATGTCCTGGAAAATGCTGTGGAAATAGCTTTCATCCACTTCGACAAACAGAACCAATTCTTTCTATTCACAAACAAAATTACCGCCTTAGAAAATCGAGTGAGGTGTTTTCCGCCACCTTGGTTCTAGGTACCCAACTAACCGATCTATGGGTTAAAAATCAACAGCCATACTCATTATCTACAAATCTAAAAATTCTAATCAGTCGGCGATTCCCGGAAAAAATACCATCTATCAGTAGCGATTTGTAATTAAAAAAAAATAAATAAACATTTGACAAACACAAGTAGTACCTAATAACAAACTAATTTTTATCGAGCGATGTTATGTTTTTTTTCGGTTCGTATTTTTTGCTTCTTTCATACGAAATAGAATCTTTCTTTCAAAGCAATAGAAATCAAGCGGCTAGATTAATGTAACTAATTTATATTTAAAATTGCGTTTTTATGCAAATTATAGCGTCGGAAATTTCTTGTTTACCTCCGCATATGAAGAGACAAACACACAGAGTCTCGCACCATGGAACAGATACATTTTTCAATAATTAATAAATATCATAATCAATTCGTGTATATACAGAGGGAAAACTCAATAAAATATGCATTTTTTGTTACTGTGTGTTTTTTCAAAGTTTAAATGAAATTTCGATAGAGATTTATGCAATCTGTAGTACAATAAATTAAATTTTGATTGCTAATTTATGAGCGATTTTGCATTATTCTATTCCGATATCCATTTAAAGTATTTTAGTATTTAAATTGGAGAGAAAGATAAAAAAGACGAAAAATTCAAAACAAAGTATAAATAATAATTTTCTATCAATAGACGAAGTGGGAAGAAGGAGGAGAGGTATAGGAAGGCAACAGAAGCAGAAAGAACGAAAACGGTCGTTGTCCACAGCAACAGAGCAAACGACTATTCGTATCTACTACCGTGCTGCTGTCGTCTGTCCGACAGACAAATGATGAATTAAACGACTTAATTATTTTGTCACAATGTGCATAAATTAATTTTTAGACTTTTAAGCATAGATTAAATTCAGAATGTAGGCTATACCGTAGATTATTCATCTAGGTATAGGTTATAGGTTGTAGGTATACCCTTCCTTTCTCCGGTGGCACTTTTTTGTTCGTTTTTCTTTCTCTGGAAGACGCTGTAAATTAGGTGTGGTTTGGATATAATCAGTGTGAAATCTGAAATTTTAATTAAGTATATTTTGGGCCGCGATTAAATAATAATAATTAATTTCTACTGTGCAGCATTTGTCGTAAATTATAAGAATGAACTGCGTTTAAAATGAATAACCTAAGAGATGGTTGAATTTGCATTTTTCGTTATGACTTCGGTGCAGGGGTTTTGAGTTAGTGTTTCGCGGGATACTGGTGCGAGGAGAGAGTGTATCTATGTATCTCAGCGAGACTAATTTTAAGAAGTTTTTGTCGACTTGTTCTAAATTGACACTTGTCGCTGGTACACCTTGATAAAAAGCCGATAATAACAAACTAACGTAGCTAAACTAAGGGGACACTTGACAGTCTTATTGACTTGACTTAGGCATAAGACTGTCAGTGAGACTTGCAAAAGCTATGCATAAGCAGGAGTCATCGTCATATACAGAACTTCAATAACTTCAAAATGCGTCTTCAGAATACCGTCTACCTTCTGATTCAGTCAGTTCATACTCCTTGTGGGGATTCATATAGAATTTTGAAAGACTCGCGAGGAACGTATGGCGGTAAATACGAGTTTGATGTTTGTTTGGGTACTAACTTCTTCATGAGAAATACTTGTTGGCATACAGTCGTTTCGTTTTGATTTTCATTGAACATTTATCTGCTATTTCTGAGTTTCTAAGATGGAATGTCTGACATATGTATGTCAACAAATAAAGCCCACCTACTTTCCTGTCATGGATGTACTAAATTTTCAAGTTTACCTCCAACAGTTAGTTGATTCAATAGGTCGTAAATTTCAGGTCGGACGGGTAATTGTCATTGGGATTGCTCAGGGCCGATGGGATGATTCAATCAAAGTTATTCCTCTAGAATACAAAATTTCGACTTAAGAATAATGAAAAATTCACTCAAAATGAGCTGCATGAACTAAAAACATTGACACACCAGTAGTCGAATCGATGTTTGTGCATCACATCAGATCGTTATGAGGAACATTTAATCCTAGCAAGACCGCAGAAGGTAATAATATCAATGTCTCAGAGAAAAAACCACCCTTTTCATTCAAAATTTGGCACATTACAAAGGCTTTAATGAGAATTGAGGTCTATTGATGAACGGTAACCATCTGCGTTTTTCGACGTCTGTCATTCTTCTTTGAAAAAACTGCTGCTGTGCTGTGTATAGGGCCCGACGCCTAAAAAATAAAACAAATTTAGGGCGAGTTTTTAAGAACTATTCTAACTTAAAATCGGTAGAAACGAGTGATAACCAAATGAAGAAATAGATCACAGTAGGTAGTCTGAAGGCCTCATTTTAAGTTACTAGCTAAATGCGGGTTTGGAAGCGACTTTAAGAATTTTTGCGTTCAGCGACTTTTCTGGTGTGATGTAAAAACGTAGAAATGGTGATATTTTGGTGAGCTTGCATTGATAGTTCAAAAATATTCCTATACAAGTCAGGCTTTGCCCGTATTAAAAAAATTGGACTAAGATACTTTTTTTGATTTCTGCCTCTTATTAAAGGTTGAAATGGAAATCAAAAGCATAGTTAAATCTAAGAAGTTTATGCCCGGTTGTTGCTTTTACATTTTCGAGATGAATGCTTTGGCAAATGACACTTTGTTGTGGTCTATAGCGAATAAATCGTTAGCATCTGCGATTACCTATAAATGGATGAATTTCAATGACATTTAGTAACAGAAACTCTTGGCTCGAGCGCATAAGATTATGAGCGAGGGTTATTTAAAGATTTCAAATCAAATTTTAAGCAACTTATGAATACTTTGACAGGAGATAGAATTTGTTAGCCACAAAGAGTTTTCGAAAGTATGACAATCCTTCTTTCTTTCCCTTTGTTAAACCTTTTCTTATTACAGAAACTTGTATATAACGATTGTCGCAGTTCATAATTCGTCTGCCACTTGATGTTGGAGCGTATCATAGCTAAGACCAAGGCGAGGTTGTTTTCTTCTTATTTTCGAATCCCAAAGATTTTATTCCCATTCCTTCTTGTATAATCATTGGGACCTCAACTGGCGTTAGTTTTCGTACTTGATTTGCCGGTGGTCGCTTTTGTAACCCTTTAGTTTCAAAGTAAGGAATTACCAATTCGATGAGACATTTTGTAGCAATGCAAATTGTTTACTCACCAATGTAACACCCTTCATCTGTTGGTTTTTATCGATATTATTTCGATACAACACTAATATGCTTAAAATATTAACAGACGTGTCAAGCCTTTGTGGTAAGAAATAGATCGTTTAACACTTGAACAATGCTAAGAAATATTGGAAAGGAGTTTGCTAAGTGAATGCTGTGTTGTCGAATCTCTGCCAAAATTCTAAAGAAGTTTTGATCGAAATGAGGCAACAGTACAGGTTAATTCGCAAAGAAACTGGCATGTGCGGTCTCTAAATGAGCTAGAAAATGACGTCGATTTTGGTTTCGGTCGAAGTCCATTTTTACCTCGGAGGCTAGATTCACAAGCAAAATCGCAGAATTTAGCGTTTCAAAAATTCAAACATCGTAGAGAAGCCAATATTTGGTGTGAATTTTGAAGTGGTGGCATCATTGGTCCCCAGCTCTTTCAAAATGAAAATGAAGCTGACAATAATGTTACGTTGAATGGAGTGCGCTACAGATACATGAAAAGAGTTTTTTTTTGTGATCGCAATCGGATGATTTGGACTTGGACGAGCTTTGCTTCCAGCAAAATGGAGCAACGTATTATACCAGCTGTCAAATAATTCATCTTTTCGCACTTAGTTCGGTAATCGTTCTCTTTTGTTTTGAAGACTTGCCCTGGCCGCCGCGCAGCTGCGATTTGTCGTAGTTGAAATTTTTGTATGGGAAACTAGTAAAGATCGCTGTTACTCTAACAATCAGCGCACTTTAGGAAAATATACATCAAGCTATTAGCCAAATAGAGCCGCAACCAATCGAGAATATACTGCAAGATTGGACTCACAGCATCCTCGGTGGCCATTTAATAGCAAATTCAGTAATTTATGGTTAGTGTACGGGTAAGTAAGCATCCTTTGAATATCATATGTAGTTAGTAGGAGGGGAACAGTCAATGTTAATGTCGTAGGATGTATCTCAGTCATAACATCACAACGCCATACAAAATCACAGAATGATGAAAAAGAAAAGCGCCTTTCGCAAGTTTGCGAAAACAAAACACTTCAAGAGAAAGATGTGAACCTTTTCACAGAAAAATGCTATGTGCAGGGAACTATAAATCCTTAGAAGAATGAGTTTCCTAAGCGTACTCCTTGCAGAAACCGAGGTCATTTGCTCACAATGCAAGCAACAAAAACCCATAAAATCTGATTGAGTGGGTGCCGTGTCTTTGTGAATAGTCGGTTAGACTACTGACCGAGAGGTTCGACAAACATACAAGAGTAAGAACTGAAGCTTCTTAACTACGCATTTCGGGTATGGCATTGGGTAGATCCCTCTACTTCTTCGCAAAATATGTCACGCACAACACGAATGGCTGCAAGAAAGTAGACCCTAGGCTCTGTTTGTGTCAAATATTCATTTCTATTTATTGCAAAATCTAAACCAAAGTTTATTAGACCTTTGCTAAAGCACTACCGAAGCCTAATAACCTATAACTTCCAATATTTTCCATGATGTTTTGTAAGCATGATGTTCTGTTTTAAGAAATATCTATAACTGATATAGGGATTATCTTAAGTAGCATACACTCATAAACAAGCTAAAACCAGTTTAGAATCGAATATTTCAGCAATCGTGATGATTCCGACATAAGACTGAAGTCAGATCAAACATGTCAGCCAGGGATTTAGACAGAGTTTAATACACCCAGCAATTCATAGAAATGAGTTGAGAAAGCCTAATCAATGGTTTTCCCTGTACTGCATACGAAGAGATATCCTTGATGGAGCTTATATGTATATCCCAAACCAAGCTGCTTCTACCACATTCCAGTAAACAAGTATTCATTTTAAATGTTACTTCAAAACGAACATTCCTCATACATTTCAAAATGAAGGAGAGCGAAATTATAAAACAAACAGTTCCATTCAAAATGGATTCGCATGCTTGTCAGTAAAAATAGTAAAGAAAAGCAATGAGTAGCGAGTTTTGCTTTTCAAATGGAAACATATGCTAGAGCATAACAAAGAAAATGTAATTAAATATAAATGTTGGTAGCCGTCATCCCAGAATAAAGAACGGTACAGGCCGGCGTACTTAGGTATTTTCTAAAATGCAGGCTGCGGGGAATTATAGACGTTTGCTACCAACCTATGCAAGGTACATAAAATGCGTTCACATACATATTTCTCACCTTAACCTTAATATTTGTTGATATATCCGTGAATGGATCTGATAATAGTAAATTCGGAGAAATAGGGAGTTGGGAAACGAAGTTTCGAAGATTGTTCTTCTGACGGGAGATAACCCCATTGTGAGTAATTAGGTGCAACAAAGTCTGAACTTTATTGATTATAAATCGTGAAACATAATTTCCAAATTTAAGCCAAGTTGAACTAAATTGTTTACCTTTTTCGGGACTCCAATAAAATTGTCTTAATGTGGACACAGTTTTCATAAACATCCCCTGGTTGCAAACAAAGTGGGGGCGAAGCTAAATCTAAGTCTAAAATGCTAAGTTTATGCAAATTGTAGTCACAATAGCAAAGTTCATGTCTTAAGTTTTCAAAGTTCTGTCTTAATAAGCGAAAGGTAATATTTAAAGACAATACTCGCAGGTCAGAGATTGTGCGTCGGGATAAAACATATCGTCCTATCTGGACGAAGTCCGTTCGTTTGATGAAAGGAAGCTGTGATAAATCAGGCAAAACCTTAAATAGATTAAGAGGACAATAAACTAACAAAATATGGTTACATCTTCTTGAAGCAAAACTAAATTGTTAAGCCTACGCCAACAGTGATTAACATTAGAAGTTCACTTTCATATGAGACAATTCCTACATAAAACTGTTGAAAGGATAGTCACATTCTCAATAACATTGAGAGGCTAATGGAAACATACATTCTTCTTTCCATTCCCAGTTTTAAAAACTTTAAAGGACACAATCACTTAAACCCTAGCTTATACATAGTGTAACCGTCATATAATATCCAAAGTGAATGCCAGTTAATAACCTTAAATCCTGCAATTTGCACTTGCATTCCGCGAAGCACACCTCAATAAATTGTAAATATTTTTAATGGAAATCCCCCAAAAGCATGCCTTACATTCGAAGGTAGAGTCTAGCCACACAACAGTACTTAATTCTGACTAATTTTTACGGTGTCCCCAATTTATTTAGAGTATAAAACCAGAAAAATATCTGAGCACCGCATGTCCTGTAGCAACTTTTTCGAATGCTTGACTACTGAGATACTATCCAACAAACCAAAACGATGTAAACAAAGAGTAAAGTAAACAAATTGTGTAAAAACAAATCGCATTCAAAAATTGCCTTTTAACCGTCGGAACTCGTATATTTTTTGTACTGTCACTTATTTGTTTTTTTTTTTACATTTCTCACTCACCGAAAAAAGGGGAAAACAGCAAAAATTTCTTAAGCGCTTGTGCTTGTAATAAAGTTGTTCGAGGAGTATTCCAATGGAGAAGCTGGACAACTTAAGCTTCTCTCCAGTCTGTGGCTATGTTTTTGTTTATTTTGTTTGGAATGTTTATCTTTTTTTTGCGAGTAAAAAATACTCAATTTGTATCTCTTTGGGGTTAAGTAGATTGAAAATAGCAAATTTAGAACATTCGAGATACTTATTTGTAGTACAGCATTGCACTTTGAACGTAATTTACACTTAACGCGCACACTTCACTTTTCTGTAGGTATCCTTGTTAGAGCGGGGTGTGTAGATACTTTGCACTTTAATCCAAATTTATAGTATTGTGTTGGGCCAGATGAATGGAGTTTTGCCGGATACACTACACGACACAGAAAAACACACCGCGGAATGCAATTATAAGTGAATCCATCAAATCTATGATACTACTGTGTGCACTGGCAGTCCCCGTAGTTAATGAATTACTGTGATTGATAGTCCTTAAACGAGTTCGTTTTATCGATGCCTTTGTTAAGCATTTCGCGCAAAGACAGAAGTTTTGTTAGATATTTTCAAAACATGTGCATTATCCGATAGAGATACTCCACTTTGTTGTTAACAACGACTACGACGAAACGACAACGACGACGACGGGATGATGATGATGACACAAAAACTGTGCGCACAAACAGTGGAGAAACATGCAGAAGAGGAAGGCAAAGTACACACAAAAAAAGTATTCCCAGATGCGAATGCGGATATTCGAACCGAACGAACGTCACTTTGAAACTGAGACTTAAAACTTGATTCGGCACACACCTTCTACCAGACCGAACCGGTCGATGGCAGTTAGCTGTGTGTGACAAGAACAGAGAATGTCATCTAGATACTTTTCTTAGTGTGCGACCGAAAGAGATAGCTATAGGAATACAGAGTGTTTCTCTTTTTCACATTCTCCCACTGTTGCACCCACACTCATGTGGTGAGGTCTCGTTCTGGCACCATAGATTCAGTGGCAATAGAATATTCTCCTGGCTCAGATACGTAGATATTTACGTAGATATGATCGTTGGCCACTCCCAGAAAATCAACCCTCATTTTGCCATTCGGCAAACGACGACACGACGGCGTACGACACGACTCCGAGTGATTGCTTTGCTGCTGCTGTGGCTGTCGCTGCAACCGAGGTTAGGTTGTGTGTTGTATCTAAGTATCTCTCTACCTACGTACAAATTTATCGATGCCACAAATAAACAGCGGGAGTTGACGTCGTCGTCGTCGTCGTTTGAGTAAAAATAATAGATAGGGGTTTTGGTTTCGGTTGTACTCCCAGCCCAGCCAGATGGGAGTGGGTTTGACTTTTCAAGAAATCACTTTTTTTCCTTCGTTTTGTTTCTTAGCTTTTTTTCTCGCTTTTTTTTTTCTTACTCCGCCATCTGTGTGCACTAGGAGCAGAGCGTTTCTTGTTTGCTTCTGTGCTTCGTATTTCGTTTTTTATGCGAAACATGGAAATGTTGAAAAATCAACCTTTATTTCAAGTATTTTAATTCTGCAAGGGCTCCTTGCTGCTGTTGTTGTTGGTAGGTATCTGGGAATTTTTTTTCTGTTTTTTTTGTTGCTTCTACCATTTTTATTTTAATATCTTCTTGATGAGGCACTTTTCGTTCGTCGTTGGTGATTTTCATTGCCCCAATGCAAAGTGGATGAGTGTGTAGCAGCAGCGTACCTAGGTATGGCTGTTGTACCTATAGAGCTCCCGCTCCCGTCATGTTTAAATTATTTGCATCTGAATATTTTTTTGTTCGCCATGTTTTTTTTTTGTTTTGTATTTTTTTTATGGTAGTAGTGTGTATATCCTTTTTTTTCGACAAAAGTCGACTCTTGTTTGCCGCAATCTCTTTGTCATGGAGACGTGCTGAAGAACACAGATACAAACACAAATGGGGCACTCGCTCTCTACATACCCACTTGTGCCGAATGGGGGTGCCTCCATTTGGGACAATGGAGGCTAAAACTAGTACCATTCTAGAAGAGCACACTTCAGAGCTCCTCGGTTTCTGTGTGCTGCTGCTTTTGTTTGCCGTTGGAGGATGAATGTAAGTACTAATCTAAATAATAGGTGGGTGTGACTTGGGTAGGTCGCCTTTTACTGCATTCAGCATAGAGCACATACAGGAGAGCATAAAGAGGGCTCTTGCAAGCTCATTGATGTTGCAAATGCAATCAAAGTGGCTATTGTTTCATTAAAGTATGCATGCCTTAGCAATGGTATAGGGTATCTATGGGTATGTGTGTCCATTAATACTTAACTTAAACTCGGCTATTAAATAAACATGTTCTCTGTTTGTTGGTTGAAAAGAAGACTGCCTTATAGCTAATGAGTGTAGATTTGACCCTCGACGGATTCATAGAAGATACACATACACATGTATGTACGTACATATGTAGGTAGGTCGCGATTGTTTTTACTATTACGTTGGCCTTAAGTCAAAGTCCATAAAACTGTGACACTAACTGTGTAGGTACTTTGTAAAGATCATCAAACCTTTTTATCAAAAATGGTCACTTTATGGGAAATGTAGATGTTTAGAGCCCAAGTCGAATAAAGGTCTTTAGCCAGAAGAGTATCACGACTCTTGCAGACCCAGGGCCCCGATCAGTCGTATTTAAAAAAAATTAGTCTACACATCATCAAATTGCAACCTTAATATCGCAATTAACCCTACTTTTGCCGTCTTATTCCTAGTGTGAGCCCACAAGTTAACCTTTCCTTACGCGATTACTATTTTTTTAGGAATTATTTGATGAACAGGTTTAGATCGGCAGCCCTTTTGGTAGCACAGTTTTCCATACCTCCCACAAGAAAAGTCATGATTAGTACGTGAAAAATAGAAGATCTAACAGTTGTGATGCAAATGCTCATAGTAGCGTGTGGCGTAGCACCAAAGATAACTATTAGAAGCACTAAACAAGGAGAAGCTTCTACCTACATATGTATGTCACAAGAGGGGTTAAACCTGGAACTAAGGATGAGGTGAAAAAGAATGAGTTGAAGAAAGTCCTACGACGATGGCATGGTGATAAAAAAGGATTGCTGGCCATTGGCCTTTCTCTGAGCACCAAGTATCTTATAATAAGTAACCGCGAATTCAGCATTACTTTTTAGTATCTACTCCACCTAACGGAATTGACAAATTATTCGACCTATAAAGCTTTAAATTTATTCCCCCCAGTAAGAGCTTCGTAGGTAGTTGTTTGGGAAAACTGATAAAGCAACAGTTATCACAATCACATTTCATTGTATCTGCAAGATAAAATTTCTATTCAAAGTAGCAGAAGAAGGCTCCAAGAGTTCGTCAACAGCTACTATATAAAGTAGTTTCCCTCTCTATAAGATGCGGATTAATGACCATTGTTGGCAAACGACGATTCCATAGTTAACTACTCATACCAATCGAATCCACTAACCCAACTAATCTCACAAAGAAACGTTTCCTTTACTGTCAACTCTCGCTGACGTCTGTCAAATTTCCGAGACTACAATTGCAGTGAGAAGCTTATAATTTTTTCTTTCAGATTCGGCAATAAAATCTAGAACTCTTCCATTCGTGCAGAAAAAAACACGCACTAAGCCGTGAGCTCCCTATGGGCCGTTTGCGACCAACATTAACTTTCATTTATGATTATTTAAATGGCATTTAGATAAATGAATTCTACTGGTTTCAATAGATTTCGGGCAAATTACCAAGTATTAAGGAGATTAAAGTGATTCGCTCTGTCTAGGAGCTTTAGTGTTAGGGAAGCTTAAGTCTACGACATGATTCGTGTGAAACAGAACAATCGTGTGAAAAGGGTTACACAATTGTAGCACATCGAACATACATATTAAAAAACAGCCCAGCTTCCCGCAGACATTCGTGTTAAGTTTTTCGTACGAATGAAGGGTCCTGCAGTTTGATGGCGTATCCAAAAGATGAAATTGAAATGCAATGACAGTCATGACAGTTAATATTGTCGAACGATTGTTAAACACTCGCGAGAGGAAAAAGACTTTTGTTTCCGAGTATCTGAACGTCGAACTTTCTAACGCTTAGAATGATGAGAATTGATCCACGTCAACCCCTGTTTCTAAATGTGACTTTTAAGGCGGTTTTGCTTGTAGTCTTTTCTGCTGAGAGACCACAAGAACGCCAATAGAAGCCCTGATTGAGGGCGTAGGAAGACCCAACGCAGTTTTCCATTTCATGTTTCTCCCGCAATGTAATTTCGTCCCAGCTCCAGACTTATGTACATTCTTCAACGATTTTGAAATTATTGAAGTGTTGAGAACGGTCTGTAGAGCAACTTGCTGAAGAAGCAGATATTTCGCTGCCTCACCTTATTCTGTGAAGTCTTGTTCCCATTCACGCAGACACAAATACCGGAACTTTGGCTAGTTTAGGACCCAGTCATACTAATTCGGCACAATTTCTCCTACCTTAATTTCTGACAAGAACCGATTCCGAATGCAGAAATAGTTGGCTTGTAGGAGTCATCGTTTTCATGTAATTCCATCAAGCGGTGTATCACAAGTAGTGGAAGGATAATTGTCACACAAAGTGTGCGTTGCAGCAAAACGTACCTCCTTTAAAACATCGGTAGTGTAATCAAGGTGACGGAGCCAAGACATAGCTTCCTTTGGAGTTTAGGGAAAGCAAACGCGAAACTTTCTGGCAAACAATCCATATACCATTGTCGTGCAAATGCATAGAATTATTTTCACGAACGCCCATGTCTTGCCGAAAAGATTTTTACGCTACTGGAAAACAATCATATTTTAACCAAAGGACTTGGACGCGTGAAGGAAGCAAGTTTAGCTTGAGTATAGGTAGAATCGGGGGTATGAATCTCCATACCTCACTCTGGCTTTACGGATCCGTAATCAGACTCATATTTTACTTCAAAGATTACCCGAGTCTATCGGTCGTCTCTCAAGAAGATGGCGGAACAGTTCAATATTCACCTGTGCTGGGTGCCGAGCCACAGAGGCATTCAAGTTAACTGCATGGCAGACGAGCTCTCCATTGGTACTACTCAAACTATGATACCGAGTAGGCAGGTTGTGGGTATACCTCTCAGGTGGAGGTATGATGGCACGACGTATCAAATATGTAGACTGAATCCGAAGCATTCAAATGGTTTGATCTTGCCGAAGCGATCAGATATCAGCTCCATACTGTCCAATACGCATGTACGCTAAAAGGCTAGGTCTCTTATCAAACGATTTCTGCAGAAGCTATAGAGATGAAAAGGAAGAGGAAACCATGGTCCATTTCTCCTGCACCTGTCAGCTCCCTATCCATCTATCATAGCCTTACCAACCTGGCGAATACAGACGTCAGAAGCATCCTTCGATTTATAAAAAGCTCCACTTGATTCTCTTGGGGAAATCCTTGTGGTATTATTCGTACAATGGACCTATTCTGGTCTATAAGTGTGTCCTTGATAAAGTCAGCTATTCTAACCTAACCAATAGTGTTTACAGCGTGGAAAAAATTCATTAGATTGCGCCGATTTTAAACACTCGTTCAATGAAGCTTCCTCCTTTCTTAAAGGGACAGGTTCAGTCTTATGACCATCCCCAATCGACCAAGCAAATAGGCAAAGGAAAAGTATTCTCAGAAATTTACCTTTTCTGAGGCGCAAACCTTCGAAATTTGAATTGAAAGTGGACAAGTAACTCGAACTTCGCATGCGAATTTCTTTACCCAGCACACAGTTAATATCGCTCATAAAACTTTATTATTTCTCCAACAAGCCTCAGCAGATCGTTGTAAATTTAATTTCTTTGATTAGTTATGAGAGCCCCGTAATTATATTACTCTGGAGGTAATTTATTATTAAAGAATCAGGACGAGTTAAATGATTCCTTTCGTCTTCTTTCGTGCAACCTTAGGCCCTTATACAAACAATTGTTTTTATTCATTTATTATCTGTAAAGGAGTACATTACACCGGCTGGTTTTTATTGTTATAATCCTGGTATATGGATGATTAAGGTGACACCCTTGCAAGTATATAGGTTTACAGGCTTAGTCCTTGCCAAGTTTATGAATAAAAATTCTCAAAATGAGATAATGATTTGCAATAAGCCGCGTCTTCTCGCAAATATACCAGGTAGACGGGACGGGGACCACCAGTAAAGCCCTCACCTATGCATCTAGCTAACGCTAGTTCATTGCCTTCGACATGTGGGGGGCAAGAAATTACCCCTGATAGTAGCGGATTATTCCTCGAAAAAAAAAAGAACGTTTTAGTGGATGAAGGCCTTTAATTCACCTCTTACCTCGATGGAGGTTGGTCAAAGAAGAAGGATACAATTTGTTCGAGTCGAACAAAAAATGGCTGAGTGGGTTCCGCCTTAAAGAAAATAGCTACGCCAGAGACCTCTAGCTAGTGACGATTAAAATAACTGCTAGAACGCAGCAACTAAATCTTAAGTTACGTTTACACCTAAACATTGCCGGCCGCCTTGCAGCGTTGGCTGTAAAAAGTTACAATTCTTATATTTAGATACTTTAAATACAAATTCAAACTAAGCAATTTAACTCCGGAAACACCACTTCAGCTCCCAAAATAGTTTAACAATCCAAGATAATTTGTTTACAATAAATGTCATACAATAGATACTTAAATAATGAGCGAACATTACTTAAAGAGCAGTGCAATAAATATATTTTATTTAGATTTATCGATCTAGAACTTAGGGTAAGGTAAAAATATGGTATCTAGAATGAAGAATATATGTAGATTTAATTGTGATTTAAAACACAAAGTTTAACTATTGGTCGCGTTATGACACCATTTTGTGTTCTTATATCTACGACGCGAACTTTGTTATCAGTGCCAGGATAGACTCTGACGACACGGCCTAAGCGCCATTCATTTGGGGGGAGGCTCTCGTCCTTTATGATCACTAGATCGTTAAGAGCGATATCTCTCTGGGGATGTTTCCATTTGTAGCGTTTATTTAGTTCTTTCAGATACTCTTCTTTCCATCGGCGACAAAAGTGATGATGTAAAATCTTGACCCTTTCCCATCTTTTAACGCAAGTTAAAGATTTCTCATCAACGGCGGGTTCTGGTGGTGCAAGTAAAGGTCCACCTCGGAGAAAGTGACCTGGAGTCAATGGAGGAATATCTGTAGAATTTTCAGATATGGGAGAAATCGGCCGAGAATTAAGGCACGCTTCTATTTTGGATAGAAGCGTAGAAAATTCTTCGAAAGTAAACTTGTTTGAACCGGCTACCTTTCGGAAATGTTGTTTAAAACTCTTCACCCCCGCTTCCCATAATCCACCCATATGGGGTGCGCCCGGTGGAATGAACTTCCACTCAAGGTTCTGGTCTTTGTATCTCTCAGATACATCTATAGATAAACCTTTCAAAAATTGCTGGAAATTTTTTGAAATTGCTCTACTAGCGCCTACCAAATTAGTACCATTATCAGAAAATAGTTTTTTAGGCATGCCTCTTCGTGCGATAAATCTGCTTAAGGCAGCTAAAAAAGATTCGGTTGTCAAGTCGCTGGTAGCCTCTAAGTGAATTGCCCGTGTGGCAAAACATACAAAGAGACATACGTACCCCTTTGAGATTCGACAATTTCGCCCCGAAAAGCTTTTTAAGGAAAATGGACCAGCAAAATCTAGACCGGTATTAGTGAATGGTGAAGATACAAATGTTCGTTCTAAGGGCAAGGCTGCCATAAGTTGAGTTCTTACTTTCTTTTTGTGTATTACACATATCTTACACAAGCGAATACATTTCTTCACTAAAGTCTTCACTTTAGGTATCCAGAATTCGCATCGAATCCACCGGATTACCAACTGGTTTCCACCATGAAGTGTAACCTCGTGTGCGAACTTGACAAAAAGGGTAGATATATAAGCCCGATAGGGTAGTATTATTGGGTACCTTTCGTTAAATGAAAGAGTAGAAGATGTAAGTCTTCCATTGGAACGAATGATTTGATTGCAATCCATCATTGGATTTAAATGTATCAAAGAGTTTTTTGTTGGGAGATTTTCCTTTTTGGAAAGGAGTAGATATTCCTTGGCGAAATGCAGAGATTGTGTCATACGAATAAGTAACAGTTTCGTGTTAGATACTTCTTTGTGAGTTAAAAGATGAGATGAATAAGAAAACTGATTTTTAAAACGTGGATGTGTTCTGTGGAAAAAACGCATTACATAGGAAATTACATGTAACGCTTTCGACCATGACGAAAATCTTACTATGACTGTTTCAATATTGGGAGTCACGGCGGTATGATTAGCTTTAAGAGGTCTCCGTTCTATATCAGTCTCATCATATGGTTGTAAGAATAATTGAGGCCATGCTGAGTCGGCTTGACAAAGCCAGGACGGGCCATTCCACCACAAACGGTTTGATTCAAGATCTGTTGGTGACAGACCTCTTGTGGCTAAATCGGCAGGATTGTCTGGGGATCGAACATGTCTCCATTTCGTATTGGGCACATAAGTTTGAATCTTCGAGATCCGATTTCCTACGAAGGTTTTCCATGTGCATGGTGGTTTGTCTAACCAAGCCAAAACTATGGAACTATCGGTCCAAAGAAAGAGTTCTTGATTCGAGCACGGGAGTTGTGCGATGACTTTATTGAAGAGCTTTGACAACAATAACGCACCACAAAGTTCAAGCCTCGGTAAAGGGAGTACTTTAACAGGAGCAACCTTGCTTTTGGCACATAAAAGATGAGATGACCAAGTATTTTCATTGTGCTGAACACGCAAGTAAAAAGTAGCCGCGTAGGCTTTTTCAGATGCGTCGCAAAACCCATGAATTTGTATGGAGTGACGCGGGTCATAGCGAACCCATCGCTGTACTTTAATTTTGTGGATATCTGGAAGGGTAGCAAAAAAGGATTTCCAGCGGTGACACGTTAGGGGCTTAATTGGGCTGTCCCAGGACGTCCCATCACGCCAGATTTGCTGCATTATGATTTTTGCTGTAATAAGCACCGGTGCCAACCAACCTGCAGGATCGAACAATTGCGAGATGATCGATAAGACCGTTCTCTTTGTAACAACAGCATCTCTTTCTGAGATTTTAAAGAAAAAATGAAAAGAATCTTGCTTTGCGTTCCACTGAATGCCAAGTGTTTTTGAGATACTTCTATCTTCCAATTTTAAAAACTCTTGATCATAGAGCTGCGTGGAGGGGAATCCCTTAATTAGATCGAAGCAATTGGACGTCCACTTTCGCAAAGAAAACCCTGCTGAACTTAAGGCTTCATTCAATTCTTTTTGAGCCTTTAATGCTGTGTTAAGATCATGGGCTCCTGAAAGGACATCATCGACGTAGAAATCATTTCTTAGTATAGCAGCTGCAAATGGAAAGGTATATTGCACATCATCGGCTAATTGCAAGAGGGTACGTATAGCCAGATATGGTACACAATTAACACCAAACGTAACCGTCTTTAGTTCATAGTCTTGAACATCACTGTTTGCGAGCTTGCGAAACAGTATTCTCTGATAGGGTACATGATCGGGATGAACCAAGATTTGACGATACATTTTCTCGATATCAGCGTTAAACACGAATCGATAAAAACGCCATTTTAAAATCAAAGTAGTTAAGTCGGTTTGTAAAACAGGACCGGTGTATAATACATCATTTAGACTGACTCCATTGCTTGATGGATTAGACGCATTAAAAACCACTCGAGTTTTGGTTGTGATACTGTCAGGCTTTGTGACCGCATGGTGAGGTAAATAGTAAGAACATATTTTCTCATTTCGAATTAATTCCTTAGGTGAGACTATCTCCATGTGGCCAAGGACAGAATACTCCTCAAGTACTTGATTGTACTTTGAATGTAAATCAGGATCCCTTTGCAATGATTTTTCTAAACGATTGAGTTGTTTGAGAGCTATATCCCTGGAATATCCCAGTGTGGGCATAGGGTTCTTAAAAGGAAGACATACAACATAGCGACCATTAGAGTCTCGCGACGTTGTTTTCTGGTAAGCCTCTTCACATATTCTATCTTCATCCGAAAGCGGCTTGGGTTCTAGGATCTCCTCGATTTCCCAAAATTTAGCAATTTGTTGATCCAGTGAGATCTCACTAAAGAATGACAAGACTGTTGAAAAGGAGTTACAACTTTCTTGTGGCAGGGGACCGGATAATACCCAGCCAAACACTGTGTTCTGAGCCACTAGTGAACCAAAAATATTAGGTTTGACTCCTTCCTTAATAATTGAAGGGTATAACTCGGCACCAATAACGAGATCAATTTTTGAACTCTCATAAAAATAGGGATCGGCTAGCTCTATATCTATCGGTTGTGAAATTTCATCCTGACGTATAGTGCATGTTGGCAAATCACTAGTAAGGCGTTTTAACACAATTGCGTTAGCTAAAATGGAGAAGGTTGAAATGTATTTAGAGCCCAGCCGTAAAGTACATAGCTTTGAAGCGGTTGCTGTTACTACTGAACTCATACCAGATATCTGAGCATGAATTGGTTTTACAGGAAGGTCCAACTTTCTCTGCAAAACTTCTGAAATGAAGGTAACTTCTGAGCCAGGGTCTAATAATGCTCGCAATGTAAAACTACTTCCTTGATGATGGATATCTATCAAAGCCGTTGCTAAAAGGACTCGCTTGTTGTTTCGAGCAAAATATGATTGAACGTGAAGAGAATTTTGATTCTGAGTGGACTGTATGTCTTGATCGTTGTGAGTATGTGAATTCGTAGTGAATTGAGACACCCGTTGCCTCGGACTATAAGGAGTGTTATGAGTTTCAGAACTATCAGACGTATGCAACAGCGTATGATGTCTCTGTTTACATTGCATACAAGTGTGAACACTTTGGCATTCTGACAATAAATGAGTAGAAGATAGGCAGTTCGTACAATATTTTAAAGAATTTACTTTTGAAATTCTATCACGGACAGACATTTGGGCAAATTTTGGACAAAGTCGGAGAGGGTGAAGGCTTTTGCAAAGTTTGCAGTTGAAGTTACTGCTTTTTGTATGGAAAGCTTTATGTTGGTTTTCTCGCTTAGAGCTGTGAATCGGATTTTTAAATGATTGACGCTTTTGTCCGGGAGAGCATTTTATATCAGACACGGTTTCTAGCACTCGGTATCTGTTAGTTAAGAACGAATCCATTTCTGCCCAAGATGGAATATCGCGAGGGCTTTTAATTGATTGTTCCCATAAAGAGAGAGTTCTTTCAGGTAGTCGGTTTGAACATAAGTAAATAAGGATGGGATCCCAAGTACTTATATCCACGTTATGGGCCTGTAGAATTGATAAACAGTCATTGACCTCCCTTTGGAGTTCTTTAATATTTTTTCCGGACTCAAGTGTAATAGTCGGTAGGTTGAAAAGATTCTTTAATTGGTTATTTACTAAAATTCTCCTGTTCTCATATTGATCTGACAATGCTTTCCATGCCAGATCGAAATTCTCAGCAGTGAGAGGGAACTTGGAAACTATGTTGTTAGCTTCTTCCTTCGTTTTTGCACGTAGGTGAAACAACTTTTGCACGGAACACAATTTTGGATGATTTATATACACTGCTGTGAACATGTCACGAAATGACGGCCATGTTAAATAGTCGCCATAAAAGGTTTCTGTGTCACATGGGGGAACCTTTATGTATGGAACAGGACTAGCACTATCAGCCAGAGTGGTTTGACCGATACTTGATATATGCCTCGAATCCTTTGGCGGTACCAGAGAGCTAGAAGCTTCAGCTGAACTATTTTGATTATTGTCTGACTTTTGGTCGTTGACGGATTGTGGTAGAGAATGGTGAGAAACACCGCGTGAAATATTGTGAGCCGTATCACATTCAATAGCACTTAACTTCTTAGCACTTTCTATAATTTCACTCAAACAATTAATATAGGTGTTGGAAGATAACCGATATTTTGATTTTATTGCATCTAAATCGTCTTGAACTGAGGTATCATCTGCACGTAAGCAAAGAGAATAACACCGTTTGATGTTACACCACAGATCCTTTACTTCGATTTTAAATGCTTCCAATGAACCTGAAGTTTGGTCAACTAAAGGAATTTCTTGGAAATTTGTGTAAAAATCAATCAGCTGATCGGCAGCGATAATGAAATCATCTAACGCACTCATATCGATATAAAAAATCAATAGGTAACGTGAAGACTCACCCCAAATGAAATTGCTTAGGCACTTGCACGATAAACCGTATAATTATCGACCAAATCAATAAACTTTACAATATTTAATCACCTAATAATAAGACCCTTTTTTTTTTGAAAAACTAATGCACTGATCTTAAAGTTATGTACGCACCTGTTAAGCAAATCAGACCGAATTGCAATGCTTCTGTTGTGATCTTCGTGAGGTACAGGATCTATGCTTTTGATGAGTTTGATTTGATGAGTGTGAGGTATGTGCTCTGATGATGCGGACTGTGATGATGATGATTATGATAATGATGATTATTACGATAATGATGATGATGATGATGTTGCGGCTTGATGATCTTCTGAATTTGGTTTTGTTTTTTTTTTTTTTTTAAAGACGAATGCTTGTAAGGCCAGATTATGTGCTGTTCACTTGCACGTGATCGGTGGCAAACTGGCGAGTCCAGCGAAATGTCCAGTTTGTTATGATGAGATCGATGATCGTGGATCCGGAACAAGGAGAAAGACGTAAATAATTTTTGTTCTTTGAGAGAGGCACAAATGAATGCGAGCGTATAGTTGATCGATGAATGGCGGGGGCCAGATCTACATATACATATATGTAAGTAAGTAAATGTGCCTCATGTGTAGGTCTATGCGAATGCAGGAGCTTCGAGATGATCTTCGGCGATCGGTGGGGCAAGACTTGGGATCTTGTGTGATGCGATCTGAACAGTGATCGTGGATGATTTTGGCGCGCGAAAGAACTTCTAGATGTTCTTCGGCGATCGGTGGGGAAAAATTTGGGGATCTTGAGTGATGCGATCTGAACAGTGATCGTGGATGATTTTGGTGAGCGATAGGATGGCCGTATGAATAGGATGGCCGATTAGAAAAAATGCTTCTCTTTTCTTTTTTTTTTTTTTTGGTTGATATTATCCGGCTCGACTGGACCAAATGTGGGGGGCAAGAAATTACCCCTGATAGTAGCGGATTATTCCTCGAAAAAAAAAAGAACGTTTTAGTGGATGAAGGCCTTTAATTCACCTCTTACCTCGATGGAGGTTGGTCAAAGAAGAAGGATACAATTTGTTCGAGTCGAACAAAAAATGGCTGAGTGGGTTCCGCCTTAAAGAAAATAGCTACGCCAGAGACCTCTAGCTAGTGACGATTAAAATAACTGCTAGAACGCAGCAACTAAATCTTAAGTTACGTTTACACCTAAACAGACATGTTAAAAGGTGATTTTCTAATCGCTGTTTCTGGGAAGATTTAGAGCAACGGGGACTTGTGCTCTCAGCCATAAACAGATAATCATGTTCTTTTGTTTCTATTTAAAATGCACTAAGCGCTGTAGCTGAAATTAGGGTCAGTGATTTATGCCGGTGAGGTAGGCCCTCAGGCCCTTAAGCTGCCACCAACCACTGCTTGGATGTATTACAGGATACAGGATTTGTAAGAAAAACAATGAATTGCTAACCGCACAATGGCTGCGAATGCGGTTAATCCTTGCCCTCCTACTCATTCGCGGGCGCACATTATTTTTTTTTTCTGGTTTGAAACATTTGTTTTTGCGACTGAGGTTCGCTTAGAGAAATTGCTCATCGAATAAATGCACTGTTAACAATTCAGCTACTACAGCTACTATTGTTTGACAAAGTTGGCAACGATGCATCCTGGACGAAGGGAACAATGGAGTTAAATTTATCCTGATGGACGGTCGTAAAGTTATCATCATTACTTTTCTTGGCTTTTTCGAGGAGACGAAGAACAATGGCAGGTATAGCTCGTGCTATGGTGTGTCGTATGTCCTTTGTTTTTACTGAAAGGACACAGGAATTAATCTAGTTTAAAGAAACTGTGAATATTTTACCACCGGTTTGTGGGTAATTTCCCAGGTATTCCGTGTTTTTTTTTCCTAGGAAAACATATTTTCGAACAATTAAGTAATAAAAGTATGAGTGAGAACGTTTATTGCAGTTTCGTACTTAAGGATAATTTTTATTTCGAGCCACACTTAGTCTTCCAACAATGTCCTTACTGAGGTATTATTAATTTTTTTTTTCTGTTTCAGTAAATGCAAAAAATGTGTGTTTTGTGGAAGAGATAGGTGATTTGGTTAAGTTAGGTGTTTGTTGGATGTCCAGTGGTTAATTATTTCGAAAAATGGAAAAAGAAAAAAACTTAAGACTTGTTGAGTAGAAAGGACTCCATCTGTAGTTTATTTATTTTCTTGTTTGATACAAATGTACTTTTTTCTAATGAGAAACCCATCTTGGAGTTCGCAGGTATATTCGTACTCAAGTTAACTTTTGGAGGCATGTACTTGCAACAATTGGCATAGTCAAAGCCTTGTTCAACTTGAGCGTCAGCTCCACTCGTAAACCTTTGATCACCGATAGTCCTCTCACAAGGAAACTGTGTTGGAAGTCGTCAGAATGTGTAGATATATGCCAACTTTACACACCCTTTTCCTGGAAGGACTATTATCAAACAGATAAATAGTACCAAACCAATGGTTAACAACACTAGACCTCTGGCATGTCCAGCTATTAGTGGAGCCGACTTTTGCGGCAATATTGGCAAAAATCTAAAAGGAAATGCTGCTCCACCAAACATACATATATCACACATTACACCGATGGAAATAGGGCTCTCAGTTCACTTAGATTCTGGTGGTTACCCTTAGCAAGTCTGCTAATACAATTGTCCTTTCTCACCAATGAAATAATGCACCTCCAAAGCTTCGTCACATGTCTCCTGCCTCTTCAGAAAAAGTTCCCTAAAACCGGGTTTCTACCGCACTATGTTCCAGGCTAGTTATCCAATGCCACCATGGGAAGGAAGAATGTGAAAAACGTGCTGATTCTAGTACCAAAATACATATGTAAGATGTTGAACTCTAAAGTAACTGGAAACTGAATTCTGATACCTGCATTCAAAAGAGATTATCATCTTATTTAGGCCTGGAAACTTCTCTTTGTGGACCTGTTCTACATATGTATGTACTTAGCAGTCCCTGTTCTTTAGCCAAACTCACTTTGTAGCTGCAGCTTGGAAGGAAAGTATATCCCAAACTAGGGAGAAATATGTCTGATATCCAAAGCATTCCGACCTCAAGGCAAAGAGAAGTTTGCCTTAAAGAGGAATAAAGAGTCAGTAAAGAGCCGTGAACTCTTTGTTGCCATTAATGTTCTTGGTTCTTAATGACAAACAAAAGGGCATGCCATCTATTGGTTTATCTGAGAAGTGTGTGTTATTTTGATACCACTATTTGGTAACACTAACGCGGTGGAGGTATTGACATGTATTTAGTGACAAGATTTCGCTGTATAAAGTCGGTCGTTTAATACTTGAAACTCATATTCATCTCGGACGCTATATCAACAAGCAAAGTCGTAGAATTTGGAGTTCCGAAGCTTCATACCTAGTCTTGGAGAGCATAATACATCCTCAAGCAGTGACTGTTTGAATTGGTGGCCTAAATGGTCCCTATTTGTTCGCAAATGAAACTAGTACGGGATATTCTACCGAGACACGACAACTAATTTTTTCGTGGCCGCAATTGAACAAATTGGACTTGGACGGGCTTTGGCTCCAGCAAAATGGTGCAACGCGCCACACCAAAATCTGGAGTTAAAATCTGAGCGGAAAGTTCAACTCACAGAACACACATAAAAGTTTTTTTTTTCACCGTCCCGCCTCCCGCAAATGATCGACAAATATCTGAGAGCAATTAAGGCCATAAGAAAGCTTGTCAACCCGGTTTTTCGTATACGGAATTAAAGGCAGATCCCTTCCGTTCATTCGATAACATAAGGGCAACTAAAACCTATAAGCACTCACGCTCTATCGCAGAGCAACAACTCTTCTTTGATGTAATAGCAGGGGAAACTAAGATTTTATTCGCTTTTCTATTATTCATGGTGACTGTGATTGTCTTTCCCCCGGAAGTGTCTCAAACCTACACCGGCCAGGCACAAACAAATATATTATTACCTTATGAACACCATTTTGCCCAGACATTCTACAGAAACAATATATTGGGGCCTTTAGTGCTTTTTTTAGAACACATGCCATACCAACGATAGAAACTCAACTTAAACTTGGTGGAAAAAATTTTCCGCAATTCTTCTGAGAAATGGCGCCCATGCTACCCTGATCCACTTCGTTTTGATTTTTATATATGTATGCTCCTTTTTGAGGCCAAGATTTCTGCCGTTAGATATTCATCGATGAGTTGAGTGTCATTAGCTCCAGCTTCATTAAAAGATT
Organism: Blera fallax; assembly: GCA_946965025.1. Taxonomy (NCBI): domain Eukaryota; kingdom Metazoa; phylum Arthropoda; class Insecta; order Diptera; family Syrphidae; genus Blera; species Blera fallax. The sequence continues at coordinate 73,751,886 of OX337248.1, forward strand.
GGAGGCTGCCACTAATGTGGGAGACAGACTGCTGGTATTGATACCATGGTATGAATACCATGGTATAGTGAATACTATAACCCCTGACAGACTGCACTTCGTAGTATACGTTGACTTTTGCGTTACGTGGTATACTTTGACATTTGTGTTGCGCCTCCTCCAGCTCCTTACACATTTTTTGCAACACTCCAATATTGCGCCTTGCTCCTCGTAGCTCTCCGATATAATTCCTCTAAACTACTCTTACTTCATTGTTTCCAATGCAGATTACATTGTCCTCCTTAATCCATTTTCAAAACATTTTTCGCTGTGATTGCTTGCTTTCGAATTGTCAAAAAGCTATGAAGAACCACTAACAGAAAGAAAGTGGCGCTGCAAGCAATAAGATGGTGGTATACCACCAAAAATTTGCGAATCTCAATACTAGGTTCTATTCATGGCATATTAGGTTTTAACGTGGTATGGCAGTGACAGACATGTGGTATAGAACGTAGTATTGCTATACCATGGTATCAATACCAGCAGTCTGTCTCCCACATAACGCATCAGGCGTCCATTTTGCCTTTTTTTCCTTAAATTTGTGTGTGATATTGGAAAGTATTTTGAATTACGTGAGTCCAAAACCAAAAACAAAGTCCTAGCTAATCACCTTAAATACATTTTCGTCCTTCAATCGTTCGTACCAGAGCAACTTTTGCATTTCTGTACCACGCCACGCTGTTTATCTGATATTGTAATATTTTAATTTAATTACAAAACAAAATGACCTTGTCCCCAAACTATTCACTAAAATAGCAAAGAATACGTTTTGCGTTAGTAGCAAGCCACGCATCCAGTATCCCGAATGTCCGAACGTTCCGAGCGGCCAATACAGACGTAGTGGAAGCCAAGGTACGGATGTGGATATCCTTAACCCCACAACATCGAACAGATCCTGAACGAAAATTTGACATCGCAAGGCTACTATCGCAAGAGACTGCCAGATCTATTGCCAACTGGGTCTCACTCCATTTCTCTTCCAGACCAGTGCCGCCAGCATCAAGTTCAGAGAACCAGTAGCAGACATGTCGCCACTGATGCGCTGTGTTTAACACGACGACGACAATGAAACCCTTGGTTTAAGGAAGGGTGCCGGCAGGCTAATAAAGCCAAGAACAAGACTTATAAAGTAATGCTGAAGGAGACCAGAACTGGCTGCAAGCTCTACGGGCAAATAAGAGGAGAAGACACCGATCTGTCCAAAGAAAAGAAAGTGCATGAAAGTGCAATTGATAGGTACTACTGCAGAGGCAATGTTTTTTTCTTTTCCCAGGCGGTAAAAAGAAGCACTCAAGACTACAAAGAAAATGGTAGTGGATTCACAGTCGAAGCGGAGGATTTGGCCCTCAAATGAGCCAGCAATGAACCCATTCTCAGCCATGAAGCCTTCCCACATGTGTCGATTTGTATGCGTCCCATACTTTGTGTTTTTTGAAATCACCCAACCTGTGTCCATTTATCGCATAAATAAGGGAAAATGAAAGATAATAATTTCTTTGAACGATTCCATCCTTCCATTTGTGATTTATTTTCTAAGGAAACTATTAAAATATGCACAAGATGAGGATGGCAGCAATTAAACTAAAAAAATCATCGGCACCTCTCAACTATGGTGGACTTTTTTACTACCCAATTGATGAGATAAAAAAACTTCAAAACAAACGATTTATGTGACAATTTGATGCGGCCTCCACTCGAGTCCACTAAAAAAATTATATGGACATTTAAATAATGAGCCTGCTACCTGATGCGTAGCACCACCGCAATAATAAATTCAAATTTCGCAAGTGACGTGAGTTCAATTTCGAAATGTCAGCGCATCCAAAGCGTCTACATAGAGAATCCATTCGATTTTATGATGCAATTACGGACCTGTCGTAAATTTCGTCCACTCTGCGGTGGTTAATCCGTTTATGGCGCAACCACTTTTTTTTCCCTTGTTTGCAGTTCGTCCTTTCTCAGTTATTTATTTCTGTTTCAGAATAACCCAACAACAGAAAAATTGCAATTAAGAGTAATTTTCCTGGAAATGGTAATGACCCATAAAACTAAACCTTGGACAACGATTGTTAGTTTAACGCGCATTCGTATCTATTGTTGGTTTATGCTTTTGCGAATTTTACCTGCCGCACTTGTGCTTGAATGTCCTTAAATAATCTAATACAAGGCTTTTGTAATTCTTAGAAAATTTCTCTTCCAATTAAGCAATTAGTAAGAAGTGTGTTTGTGCGCGCTTTTTTTTTTAATAAAATTTCTATAATCCATCTTAATCGTGGACTTATTGTTGCTTCTAATACCATTGTTTGGAATTTATCTGTAATGCTTGTGAAGGAATGACAACATGCGAATTAAAAAGGTACTCTGCGCAAGGATTATACATTCATCCCTTAAAACTCTCGCCTCGAGTGTATCAGTGCGAATATCTGCGGTTTTATACGAGTATATCCAAATCCAAAAAAGAGATTGAATGAACTCTATTGTAGTTTTCAGTTTTCTCCTCCTTTTTCGGATGCTATTTCAGTGCTAATAGGCTTTAAGGAGATGTATCCCTGTAGACTTAGTAGAAGATCAATTAAATCCAGAAGGTTTGAGGCAATTGAAACCTTTTTAAGTTTGTACAGGAGATTTTCGTGGCTTAGATAGTATCGTCAATAACTTATTGTTTAGTGTGCATTGAAACATATTTAAGCTACAGGGATGCATAATATTTATATTTTCTAGCTAAATCGACGATTGCCTTTGAATTATACTTAGTTGAGGATAAGTTGTGGTATTCGATGGCTTTGTGTCCTGGTAGCCATCAGAGTTTAACTTTGTTTCGCTTCGATAGGTCTTGGAAGACATTGAAGCAGCCAGCAACGGATTTTGATCTGCAATACTGAAAACTATTGGTGAATATATTGATGCTTTATGCCAGCGTCAAGATTATCATTCTGGTACGCAAGCATCAATGGCATGCAGCTCGCCTTAAAGACACAAAGTCACATTCCAAGAGCCTTTCAGTCTTTGTGATTAGGGCTGCAACTATCAGCTCCAAAACTGGAGTCCATCTTTGATTCATCATTACACCACACTCGTCCTTTTATATTCACCTGTAATTCGGCATCTTGATCTCGAACTTTCTGCTAAAACGGAGCGTTTTGGATATAAAGTTGGATGTCGTGCTGATCGTTTCTAGCTCTGGAAAGTCAAAGACAATAGCCATCTGACCCATTAGTCTCCGCGGCTGGATTTACCTAGAACGTTGGAGGTTAACTTCACTACGTATTGCCACTTTTATGACAAAGATATGTGATGGAGTTAGTTCAAGAAGTGCCTCTAGCGCTGCGATAAGACAGGTTCGCATAGCCCCGCTGATGTTGAGACATGCTAATCCTTGTAGTCGTTAAAACGTTAGGATTCAGGATATTTCTTTCTACAGAAGCGTAGGTGAGGATAGGTCTAACGAACAAGCTAATATGTGACTTTAAGCTGTGAACCACAAGTCTTACCATACATTCGACGGTATACCCACGTGGCATTAGTCGCTTTCGTAATTTCGCAGTTGATGTGCCATTTTCAGCTTAGTTTCTTCTTTAGGACAATTCCTAAATATTTCACTTCATCTAGAAAATCAGAAAATCAATAGATGTGCCTGTACCAAAGTTCAGTTTCCTCCTTTTAGTGAAAGGTACAGGAACGGTCTTGTTTGGTTTAATTGATGAGTTCTTTCAAACACACAAGTCATCAACCACCATAAGAAGGGTGAGAAGACGCCACCTTGTGGACAGCATTTGACTGCTGACATAGTCAGTTAGACCTTCCTTTGAACTGGCTGCAATTCCTGCAGCGTGGTTAGCCTGTTATGTGACGACTTCTGAGCTTCTGTAGCACCACTGCCTCCTGGTACCTTATTTCCTTTGTATCCGCTAAGATTTAAGACAATACTGTCTGATGTTCGTTTAATGTGACGGACAAACACTAAGCTGCAAATGATACATATGCTGAGTTGGGATTGTGACATATATTCCGCAAGGAACATGAACCAGGTCCAAGTGAGCAATGAGATTCCAAGTCACTATTTCAGTTTAAGATTGAGAGCAGAATTCTACCAATGCGACGGTTTACGACAAGGAAAACAAGCGTGTATTTATTTTTCCTTCTTCAAGGATTCATTACATCTCCACGAAAAATGGGAAACCTACACTCAATTTCAATTCATGGTACTATCTGGCAGTTACCCCGTTTTCAGTGCAGTGGATGAGGGTGATTTTATTTTATTAAAAAGGGAACTAAATCCCAGAACCACTCAGACTCTATGAGGTCCATTGTACTATCAGGCAGTAACACCTTTTTCGGTGTAGTAGTTGGAGAAACTAAGATTTTATTCGTTTCCCTGTTGTGCATGGTGGCTGGCTGTGATTGCTGTTTCCCCCGGTGGGTTTCGAACTTGGACCGATCAGGTCACAAGCAAATACACTCATTTTCATTTCATCGCATTTTTTTATTGTGAATTCATGAATGAATAAAAACGCCTAAGACTAGCTAAACTTATTTACTGACCGCCTGGGGGTGCTCTGAGCTAAGCTTAGCACTTAAACTATGTCTTTCGAGGTAACCTTACTAATTGTATTTATTAACTCTTCTTACTAACTGAAAAAAACTATAAAAAAAACTTAGTGAACGTAAAGGTAAACACACTTCCTACTGCACCTTGTGCCATCTATCAAATACGAGCTTACTTTGGACATATTCCACCTTTAACAGAGTGCAGACTATTACGACAAATTGTCCACCAAACTGGGAGTTTTCGAGCGGACTTGCAACCAATAACTTGTGGAAGAAAATTACTGAGTTCAGTCCATTGATGCAAATTCTTTATGTTTCCAGAGATGCGCCAAAACACCTCATTAAAAGAAGGCCTGCATACAATTTTGAAGTGTAATCCTAGTTCCAAATAGAACCCCGGTATCGTATTACAGTTTAAAAAATCATGGACATATCCACATGCCAAATATCACAAAATCAGCGAACATGCTACTGAGCTGCTTCACAACCAGGCTACTTATGTACTTCTCCTGTATAAAGCACCAATCAGGTCAGGGTTTCAGGAATGCTCTGAATGTTTGGACCTTGGCTCCTTTTTTTATCTATTCGACGGCATTCGAGTCTTTGACAGCTTCAAGTGTGCTCTGTTAGGGCCTTTAATAGCAATTGATGATCAGGTGAATCGAGTGGGCCTTGAAGTGAATGAGTAGAGTAAATATTACTCGTAAGTAGTACCATCTGTCTAAAGTACCAAACTGGATAAAAGTTTGAGACGACGAGGAAGACCGAACCTTCATTTCAGAGACCAAAGTTCATCGATGCCAGTGCGGCTCTCTTTTCAGGAAAATACGCTACACGAGTTGGGAGTCTGTTAGGTAAGTTATACTTGACTCTCGCATGCATTCTAGGATCTATCAATACGGCTTGGCGATAGGAAACTTGTGAAGTTCTCCTGCTTTATTGATAAGTATTCAGAGGCGAGCAATTCGTTTTATCGAGGATGCCGCACTTATATCATTCAATCTATAACCATTGATGTGAGCCGACTTAAGGCTTTGCTGTAGATACAACCATAGTAGGTGTTTCGTAAAAATTGATGGAGTGTGACATTTGGGCATCAAATAAAGCAAGCAGCTAAGGCTCGCCAACTTTATTGCAAATAGACAGACAGCAGTCAAGGACTTAAGTCCCTTAATGCTATAAATCCACTGATGGAGTGAAGGGAAAGTGTATAGGGAAGTAGGAAGTTGGTAGGAAAAGGAAAGAGAGTTAGGTGACCTTAAATCTTTGCAAATCATAATTTGCTGGAAACACTGAGGATGGCAAGCCATTTCACATATGTACAAACGTGTTGAGTGGCTAAAGAACGAGATTCTGAATTTCACTGTGTGATCAAAAATAGGTTTTAAAAGATAAGGGTGTGCGGAAGAGGCCGCTCGTTTAGTATGGTTAAGCTGACGGATAGTTGTGTCCCGACTATAGAATTGATCCGAACAACTGTGGTGGAAATATCGGTAGAGGAACGATAAACATCCAACATTCCGACAATGCTTTAGCGAAAGGATTTGGTTGCAAATTAACAGATCAGCGACCAATCTACATGCTAGACGCTGGACACGATCTAATAAACTCAAACTTGGAGCTCCCGCTCAAACAAGTGAGTTGTATTCGAGTTTCGGAAAGCTTTATAAATAGTAACCAAGTCTGCAGGACTCAAACAACGTTTACACCTCTTGAGGAATCCGAGGCACCTGGCGCCAGTTTTTGCAGCTTTAGAAATCCGATGATTCTAGCGAAGGTCTGGGTAACTTGCATGGCAAGCATTTACAATCCATTAAACTCCTCATTGTCAGCTGTATTCGTTTTTAGTTTAGCTACGTTAGTATCCCGCTTCAGAGACAAAAGACAGAAATAGATCTTCGACGAATTGAACTGAACTCGGTTTTTCGCACCCCAATTGATGATTGCGTCAATATCGGAGTTGAGCTCGGTAAACATTCGTTACCGGTGACACTCCACAGCTTGGGATCTCAGCCGTGGAGTCGTCAAAGAATAAGCGAAGTCAAGAGTGCTGTCATCCACAAAGGAATGGATTGATTGCGAGTGGGAGAGAAGGTCGTTAATGAACATTGAAAACAGGGTCGGAGAGAGCATTGAGCCCTGGGGTACACCAGCATTAGATGAGATTGAGGCAGAAGGATATCCGTTTATCCGCAAATTGCATTGACTAATTACTTAAAAAGCTTGCAATCAGCGACGGGAAGATGCTACCGGCACCGTAAGCATGGATTTTGCATACATACTGTGAACTGAAGCTCTTGAGATAACTTCGGCTTGCACTTCGCCATCAGAAAACAGATTTTTTTTAAGCTAGACATTCTACAAAGCGAATCCAATTGACTGATAGTTCCATTAAAAAACAAAACCAGTAGCAAACTGACTCGATATTTTAAGATTCCCGTATACAAAAGCGTCAAGTCTTTAAAGCCTCACCGCATAAATATCGGGTACCTTTAATTTAAATTTTATTTAAACTCTCCTAAGAACTAGTAGCTAACTGTCTCTTGATGGATTCTAATGCCTTTACCTATGTAAATCCATAATCTTTGCTATAAAACATCAACTTATAATTAATTAAACCAACATTTGTTAATTTTCTTTTGAGATACGAGTATGTTCTTGCTTAAGCCGAAAACCAAACGAATATCTGCACACGAATTACCTATTTATTTATGTTTATGTTTTCTTTTGGACAATCAATGCCAAAACTGTGTATTCAGTCTTAAAAATCATATACTCACGGGTATGGATACATAGTTATTCCTTCGTTATGTATGAGTATTTATTTATTTTTTACTTGGTTTTGTTATTTGTAAACAACAAAAACTCAGCATAGGTTGTCTACACCTTTTCAAATTTGTTACAATGGCCTTTATTCCGGTGCGGCATTGTGCTGCAAGACAATATCGTTTATTGTGGTACTGCATCAAGTGGGAATCGGATGCATGAGATGCATCTGCAAGTTGACAAATGAATTTCCTACATTCGGATAATAAGTCTTCGAGAGAAGAATAGGAAGAGGAGGAGATGTGCCTGCTTCAAAACAAGGTTGTTACGTCAAATTTACATCATATCGTTAGGCTATCGGTATAGTTTGGTGTTTCGCAATAACTTTGGGGCACTGAGACACTTTGTATGGCATCCGCTTTGTATTGCGGAAGTGTTCCATATTATTTTTGTTTGTTTGTTTGTTTTTTTTTATTTTGATATCTTTGCTTTGCAAGAATAAGAGGTATTAATCTTTTGAGGCTTTTAACAATTCCTAGAGCGGTACTAAGCCGAAGCATTTATTTGAAAGGTTGATGAACCTGGTAGCATCAAATGGATAGTGATGGATCGCCAAGTAAAACTTTGAAGATATTCTTCCCGAAAAGATCTAAATGTTGGTTCACGCAAACTTGGTGAAAAGTTACAATTATATCATAGCGCGCTTTGGTGTGAAAATCAACAAGTCTAGCCTATTTTCGCCTTAAAAATCAGCTCAGCGACGGTAATATTAACAGCGTTTAAGATCAAACAATCAGATGCAAGATTCTGTCCAGAAGGAACTGCGCCTTACAATCGCTGAACATAAGCAAATTCTGAAATGAGACGTGGAGAATTTCGCAGTGCTGCCAAGGCCTTGTTGAAACTATCAAAGAAGAGGCCAAGCTCACATCCATTCGGTCTAAAGGGGTACGAAATAGAAAAATTGTGCATCCTATTCAAATTTTCAAATGATCGCCGAATCAGTGGTTTATTCTTTGGTACACTTACTTAACGGGCACGTTGCTTGCAGTTCTCAAGACCAAGCGCTCTAGCGCTCTGGCATCTGCCATAACTTGGTCTTGAAAATGGAGGTTCGTCTTCCTGGCCAACTCGATTCGACGACCCTTTCGCCTGAAGCATTGTTATCTGTGCGCTTGATGTGGATGTATTAATGTACATAGGTAAGGTATCTTACCATTTTGGACTACTTCCACATCTTGGTACAACCTGCACAGTTCGTTGTTGTAAAGGGTCTTCCATTAAGAATTTTTAGTTCGAATTAGTGGAAAAAAGGGTTTTTCCTTTTCATGCAATTGAGGCTGGATTTCACGAATAACAGCTCTCATACTACTTTTGAGCACTGGAATCCTTTGTGGAGCATACGTATACATAACGTATCCCCAAAGAGAAAAATTTAGCGCCGTTATATCGCACGATCAAGATGGCCAATGATAGTCTCCGACACTCGAAATTAAGCGTCCAGGAGATTTCTGTACAATACTGCCATTGTGAGCGAGCAATTGTGAGCGCACCCCCATTCTACTGGAAATAAACATCCTTTAAGTCTATTTCTTTTATTTTAGGCCAAAAAATTGGTTAGCATCTTTCAGTAGCGCAATCTGTTGACTGTGATATTGGGACCGACTTCCTTTTAGAAGAAACAATGCCTATGAATCCACCAGCCCAAAAACCAAACCAAACTGTCATTCATTGTGAATGGAGAGATTACTTGATAGTCACTCTCGGGTTTTCGATGCCCAGATGCGACAGTTTTGCTTATTAACAAAGCTTTGCAAATGGAAATAGGGCTAGTCGTCCATGAAGATTTTCTTCATAGAAATCAGCATCTGATGCTTGTATTTCTAAAACCCAACCAGTTTCTTGAGTTTACGAAATGTTTCCGCAAAATTTTCACAATTTCTATGTTTTGCTCACATGTCACGGAATGAAATTGAATGACTTTTCAATGTTTGGAAAGTTAAAAACACCTCGAAATTTAAACACCCCGAATGCTCTTAATGGAATACCCTTTATGTTACCCTCCATTTGCACTTCTCCTACAGGGAATCAAATTATCTATCTGCTGGATAGGAAGGAATCTACGACTATTCTCACGGCACCATCCTTATCCTTATTCTATACAATGTTGCCTTAGGAGAATTGTTTGTCTCGAATATGTTGGCCACCCTTTAGGACGCAACTCCTGTCGCCAGTGGGTGTTCTCCAACCCAACTTGTAAAAACTTAAATCCAGTCACAACACGAGTAATCATTTCACTAGCCCTGTCCTAATCATTACTGTTCATTGCCTGTTCAGTGAATTTACGTAGTCACAACCTTTGGATATTTCATTAAACGTAAACGTAGAACCCACTCATTTACGTATCACCAGTTAAAATCATAAACAAAAACCAACTTTCACCACATGAAAGGCAATTAAGTGCGGAGGCATCCTCTCGCCCGCTAAACAATCCATAATTAAATACCGCTCTCCACTGCTCCACTATTTATCATGCTACCATAAAACTTTGTGAAATTTTACCACAACATTAATTTGTAATCAAACGAGGCCTGCCTGCATTGGCAACGGCAACGGCATGACCCGCCCAAAACTATCCGTACATCCAACATCCAAGCAGAAGCACAACAGCATCATCACCAGCATCATCGTTGTCAATTAACGTTCTCAACTTTCCGAAGAGAATGGGTTCGAAAAGCCTCCTGCTCAGTGGCTAATGGGTAAGTGAATAGCCCCGCTGAGGTACTTCCGCACTACAGAATACCACTATTGGCATCCCAGAGATACTCGTACCTCTCTAGCTTTAGCTCCATTCAAAGAAAAATCGAAAAAAATAATACCGAATGCCGAGCCGAAGAGGAGACGTATTCGGTGGTGCTTTGTTGGTATGACCGGTAGCCTAATCCCATAGTGGCTAATAACATTGTTACGATTTTATGTTCTCCCTCGGATTCCCTCGAATGGCCGACTGGGCCGAATAGGCCGAATGGGCGACTGAGCGATTGAATGGGAAAACTCAGCCGATCGGGCCGACACATCCCGAGATATATGATGATTTTATGCGCGCCCAACTAAATTCAAATTCAAATTATTCATCTTTCGCTATTCACCAGCACAACAGAGATTCTCCTTCGAAATTATACACCTGGTCAGCAATGTGAACATTGACAGTGGTCCTATGATTATACACCTTAATTATCATAACTAACGATACGATATGATATTATTAATGGAAATTTTGTTTATACTCATCTCCCTCGGTTGCTGGGCACATTCCGATGTCTTGGCCGATTCTATCGGTCTTGTTGTTTGATTTCGGCCTGAACAGTGAACACTAAACAGGAAGGCTGATGTGCGTAACATTGGGTGTTTCATTGAATGTATCAATGGAATATTTTAACAGTGCGTCCGTTAAATTCTTTTCTTCGATGTGATTGTGCGTTTGATTGCTTACGGTCGCTTGGTCGGTCGGCAGCCAACTTCACATCCACGCAGGGTCAACAATGGCGACGAGCGATATCTTCTAGTTTTACCCGTCGTAATGGTGCGTTAAAGAATGTCAATTTTGAGATTTGAATTTTCATTGAAAATTTCTGGTTTCTTTCGTTATCCTATGTCCTCGGAGGGTATCTTCAATGCACACACATACTGTCATGTTAATGGCTGAGATTTTAATGAAAGGGTTGACACCTTTTCTAAGTTTAAGCATTCAATTCATTAATTCTTCACCAATAAGACGCGATAAGCGACAGTGCTCGTAGAAGGACGTTTACAAAGGATGCAGTATGCAGTTTAGAAAATTCTGCAGACACGGTGGATTGTGCCCTGTAAAAGATGAATTTTCACTCTCCTGTTGAGTAGTGTCCTTTTCTTCAATTTTCTTTAATCGGGCTGTCAGTATTAAAGTATCAGCCAGTGCCGAGCCAAGAATTACTGCTGTTTCGCAAAGTGTGTGTGAAAACCCAACCCTGGAACCTGAACTTGTCGCTGAGTTCAACTGCAGCACATCAGTCGCTCTTCTGTGAGAGAATTTTGCATAACGACCTCGAATTACTACCTTGCAAGGTCCAGGTAAGGTTAGGTTATGTAGATGGGTGCCTTGTGACAAACAGACTCACAGTTCGGATCCCTTGTACCCAATTATTTAACCCTGGAAACGCTGTAATGCCCGCTGTTAAAACCACATAGATAGTGATATGAATGTTAAGAGGTCCGTCAGCTGTACATTACCTAAGTCCTCCACTTCCGAGAAGAAGTAACTTCCGAGAGTCCTTATTCTTATAACGGATAGGGCAGGAGAATCACACAGCAGGTGACGAACTGATTCAATTTCTTCTTCGTCCCTGCAACTTCTAAGTCCAACTCACTCAAGAGTTTGAGTAACCCTTGCTTTAATGAGTTGGAAAATATGGTTAATTTTAGTCGTAGACCTGTCAAAGCTTATTTTTATCTCAGAGGCTATATCAATAAACATTAAAGGACTTGGAGCTCCACAAGTAATTGTAGAGAACCTAATACATCCTCAAAGAGCGATTTTGTGGTATGCGTTTGGAGTGATGGCGAACGGAGTGCACTACTGAGACACAATTAGACGAGCTTTGGTTCCAGCAGGATGCCACGTGCCACATTAGACTTCAAACATCGAATTTTTCGCACTAATTTCAGTAACCCTGTTATCAGCCTTATTAAAGATGTACAAACCTTAGCCACAGCGCAGCTGTAAGCTGAAGTCCTTGGACTTTTTTATGGGAATCCACGTTATTACTTTAACAGCCAATACATAATTGACGGGTTTAAGGAGAACATCCATCAAGATATTCGTTAAATAGAGCCAAAACCAATCGATAACGTTCTGCAGAATTGGGTTGACAGGATGGGCTACTGCCAAGCCAATTGTAGAAGCTATTTGAATGAGGTTAATTTTCATAAATAATTGGAAGCTTCAGTCTTTAAAATGAAGTAAAAAATTTTGAAAAATATAGAACAGTATAGTTTTCAATGTAATTTCAAAAAGAAACCAACAGATGGCTCACCCGTCATATCCTGCATTAATCAATCAGAGATTATGGAGCCTTAAATAAATGCAATCGTAGTTTGCTTTCATAGTACGGGAAGAATTAAGATAGTACTCATAACATTTTGGAGAGTGAGATGATACAAATTCTGTCATTCCAAAGGACTCTACATGATGATTTGTCGCGTTGATCTAGACATTTCAAAGTTTCAAGCTAACGCTTTTTGATTGCCTTTAGCCTTCTACATAAGCAATATCTGATACTGTCAACAAAGAAGGAGTTTATTCTCCTATTTAAAATCATACTGACATATCCGGCCGGGAGACAATCGATTTTTTTTTTTGGTTCCTTTCATTGAAATTTTATTCGAAATTCATTCAAAATTCAGTCGTCATTCAGAGAATGTAGAAAGAATATGACAAGATTGGCACTACCTTCGTTCGTTTGTCCGGATAACATCTCTGAGCCACTGACATTGCCCGAAGGCATGCAGGCAACCCCAGGAGGCCTCCAACAAGAACAAAACAACAAATGGCAGACAATCAATGCCTCACCGAGCAACAAAACACTATCAGAACAACAACAACAACAAAAAACTTTGTAACTACACACATTTGTATACCCGCACAACATTTAATAATTTTTTTTTTTTTTTTCGAAATTACTCCGAGATGACCAAATGAAACTTCAGCCGACTGACAAGTAGGAAATCAAGCATGACGCTGCATCGTAACCCTTGATTGACGCGTGGTTGTGGCAACGGGTAGACAGACACAGAATCGCAGGAGAAATACCAACAGCTAGCGTCTAGCGCTCCAACCAGTCAGCCAAGTCAGCAAAAAGCAGTCAGTGTTTGTGGGCATAAAAAATTAGTTTCATCAAGCCAGGATTAGTGTCAGAGAAGTGTTAAATGGACTGAGGTAGTTTGATGTGCGACAGCTACGGTCGTATTTCTATATTACGATCTGAATGGGATGGATAGAGGAGCTGAGCATTTGGCTTGCTTTGATGGAAGGTCAACACATTGTTTGAGTGCCAGCCTGATTGATATTTTTGTTCGGCCCCTGTCAAACGGTAGGCGTGTAGGCGTGAGCGAATGTGAGCTCGAATGTTTGTTTAATTAACAATATTACCGAGTAATATACGTCACAATCGAGTTATAAATATACACAAGCGTACGAGTATGCTAATAATCATGAGCAATTCACTCGCGATAGGAACATGACGCATTTGCAACTATACGTCTAAAATTGGGTCATAAGGGTGCTACGCATGTACGAATAGTCAAAATTAATTCCTAAAACTGGATGCTTTTACATATATAAAAAGGTACCAGGACCAACAATGGATTGAGTACGTTTAATGGCAATGCATGCGCCAATCGTAAACAAAGAGCAAATAGCTTGTTAACCATAAATTTTGTTCGTTTCCTATGAGTCCATGGGCGCCAGTAGGACAAACAACCGGAAAGCTTTGGCTCTATTTGGGAATTCACCTACAACCTTTGTTTTACCACGCACATCAGGTTTTATTACTTTTCGCAGGCAACTATGGAATTTCCGATAGTTTTTCATGGTAAATTAAATTGATTTGCGGTCCCCTTAACCTATAAAACTTAACTTTAGAGGATTGGCACCCCTAAAATTTGCGGTTTTATGTCATACAATAGTTTTCCGTAGGGTATACCTACCTTCTTGTTGCTTGATTACATTCCAGGAGATATTTATCTAGCTTCATGGTGACGAGGGCTTGTGCCACAAAAGAATATGTGCAGCAAAATTGAGACGAATCAACGTGTCAAGATCATTTTCACTAACAAAGCTCTTGCGCTTTCGATAAAATAGCGTAATTTTTAGGACCCAATTTTAAAATAACACTACGCAGTGCAAGAGAGCAAAAATTAATGAGTAAACGCTTCTTAACAGAAACAAATTTTGGAAACAACTGCATAAGCCAGATCGTCAGCTGTCAAAAGTTTGTTAGAGCGGCTTGGGTTTGTGAGTCGTAAATCGCTTGACAGGTCTTAAGGTTGAGTTGGGTTTGTTCGTTTTGCTAGTCGAGAATACAACAAGTTGGGCAAGGACAGTACCGAAGAATGGAAATATTTTATAGCCCCCGAAAAATTTTCCGTGCTTTCCAATGATCATTTCCAAATTTTATTCTCTATTTCCCACTACAATCCTAGGAAATGCATTAGGGCTTGATCCATCAAAGTCGGTTTGTTAGTTTTGTCTCTGTATATTACCAAGCATTTAAGTAATTATTGCACCATCTGGTGGCCAATTCTAATACTAGAATACTAGAATTTCTATATATGTCCTGGCCAGTAGGTATGCTCAATTTTGGGCCCTTTAGTCCTTTTTAACGTACCATAGTTAACAGGGAAATCAAATATTTTTAGAGACGGACTTAGGTTTTTACCATTTTATAAAAAATTTTCTATGAGCCCGATGGAACCATGACGATGTATCTTGTATTGTGTGAGCCTAGCCCTATTTAAAAAGAAGGCTTCAACTTATTCGTTAATAGTCTTAAGTTCTTTTAGCTTGTGACGGATAGGCTAACTTTTGAAATTGCTGTTGAAACTACATCGCTCAATATTTTGCAACGATTGTTGCTTAATTTAAGAATTGTACACCTTCTGACTACTGAATAACAAGTTGTATTTATCTCTTTCGGATCCATTATAACGTAGAAAATGACGTCCAACAGGAAATACAGTTGCAAATGATAGACAGATTCGGCGCCATTTCTACGATCATTCAACACAACACGAAAATCGTTAGTCATACTAAGTTCTTTGGCAACTGTTTTACCCACTATCATGAGGTATTACAGCAATTCGGCCTCCTCAGGCAATTTCGCTTTAGAACACATCTTGCGTCTTATCTTACATAATTTTGCCATCACCAAAATAAGCCACTCTTTCTGCAGCCTTCTTGACTCATACACACATGAAAGGGTCTTCCATTAGGAGCTTTCCTTTTAGATTTCGCTGTATTTTGACCTGTCAAACATGTCATTCATGACAGCTGTCAGTTAAAAACTATATATATGGTTCAAGAAAATGGGACGAATACACGTTAGCAATGCATAGAAATTGCTGAAAATTTCCTAAAATTCGAATTTTTTTTCTGTCGCTTGAATAACCTTCTCGCTCAGGTATTGTGAATAATAAATTTGAGTAGACTAGCCTGGTTCTTGATGTGAAGTAGTTAAGGATAAGGTCTACGGCAATGATCCATAAACGATTCAAGCCCTGAGAAATAATATCAGAGCTGTTGTTAGCGAAATCGCACTAAAATTGTCAGAAAATGTCATGCACAATTTCCTTAAAAGGATAACCATTTAAAAGAGAAGCCGCCGTGGATGCTTATCAGATATCGTGTTCCACATGTTAAGGTAGAGTCTTTAATTTAAAAATAGATAAACTCATCCGCAAAAAAAAGACTTTCCTTTTAAAATTAAAGCTCCCAATGGAAGAACAACATACATATGTACATATGTAGCTCAATCGATTGGAAGTCAACTCGAATAATTTCATATCCAAGAACTCCTACTTAGCACTGCTTACTGACAATTGTTATGGAAATAGAAGTTCCTTATTTTAAGGGATTTACAATTTAAATATACCGCTATACCTACTCTATGACCCTCTCACATCGAGAGAATACTTGTACTTAGGAACCTCTTGAAATATCGAAACCCACATGTTGGCCATGTATTTTGAAAGGTGGGTATTCGAAAATAATTAGATTTCATCCGAAAATAAAATTCACAGTTGTATCATTATCCTTTTTAAATGCCTACATGGCACTATTGTCATAATCCTTGTAATCCGTTGGAATATCGCCATTGAAAGCTCTCTCCATCAATTTAAAAATAAATCTCATATGAGGCCGCAAGTACGGCTTAAACGTAGTTAAAAAGTACGACTGCCACATCCTTTACTTTAAGGTCGGACTTTTCGTAATTTTTGAACAAAATTTCAACAAAATAGGGTATGATATAATCCGCTCATCTAAGTTGAGATTTTCTCTCATATTTACTATTTCCTGTTGGAATTTCCTGAATTTTTTATGTTTACCATTGTTTGCCGCATCGAAAACAAAAACAAAAAAAAAAGAAAACGTCTCAGCGATAAACTTATTGTGTATAGACTCAAAGCACTCCTTCTATTCAAAGCATTTATGTTCTTTTAACCCACCCAAATGATTTTTGGACATTGATTGAAAAGGGTTCTTTTCTTATAGGTGATGGTTGATTAAGTTAAATTTAAAATAAAAATGTTTCACATGGGCCCATCAGGTCGTGTGTAATTAAGAAAAGATTGTGTCAATGTAGGTGGATGGTTTTTTGGGTTCGAGTAGTCAAGCATTTTGTTGACAAAAATTTTATTTTTGAGTATTTTATTCGATCAGAAATAGAAATAGAATTTAAAGATTCTCGATTCCTTTTTCATTAAAGGATATTTGTTGTTTATGAACATAAGAACCGCAGAATACATAATTTGTTACATACAGTGAGAGTAAAAAAATTTGTATAGATTTCCTGTTTCCGACATATAAGCCTTCACCTTCACGGTTGAAGTGAGGTTTTGGGACGAAAGTCGCTATCTGATGATGTCCTTTTCCTTTTTCCTGTGTTTCGAACCAAATACATATCTCAAATCTCGCTCTCGTCCCTCAAAAGATTTGAGCCGTATTTAAGAGGTATTCTAGCGTTGCAGACGATTAACATTAGATGCATGCATTGTTTCATTCGTGGCATACTTAAGGCTCTAAGAATTGTTGAGAATTTTCACCCTCTTGAGAAATGTCTTCCGCTAGTTGCACTGCACTGGACCTCGGAATTTTCCTTAGTTGCCTCACTATTTTTCACACTTTGGTGTCGGTCTTCCTCGCCTCCCCATAGTTTTATGCACAATTGGACAACTTTTTTTTAATTTCAACAATTTCCACCAAGGATTTGACTTCTCTCCGATGCTACACGATTCATTCATTCATTCAAATCATGAATTTTTAGGTAAATTTTAAAGCCTTTTTGTGATCTTCTATTGCGAATAATTTCTAAATTTCTTTTTTTACTATATTTTAGGGAATAATTAAAAAGCGAGTTGTATGCTTTATTTTTGTGTTCAAATAATTTTTCTAGTCGTTCGCGACATAGCACATTTTCATTTTTGTTCTAGTAGGTACAGGCTGTGTACAAACTTTTGACTCAAACTGTACAAAAGAATTACCCAGAGAAGACTTTAAAAATAAAAAACTGTTCAAAACACTTATCTCATTTCAATCTAAATTGCGAGAAGGCGACAACTTTTCGAAACGTGTGTCCAATCAGCTGCCACTTTCAACAATGTCTAGTGATATCTCTAGGTTCTTGACTCCTTCCTTTATGGGGCTACTGACGTGACTGAAGACGTTACCAAAGAGGACTTTTACGAAGTTCTGAGTGGAACCTTGTCCTGAGCCTATCGTGTCAAAGTCAGAATCGGAAGCTTCTATTTCAAAACTGAAAAAACAATTTTTTGTCGGGTTGGTTGTAAATCAGAGCCTCGATGACGCAGAAACACATATAATGTCTTCGAGTCATCGTTTTTGCTTCCATGCATAACGTGGTGATATGTAGCCCCGGGATAATCAGCCTCGCTATCTCCAGATTTTCGAACAATAATTGAAGCTAAACACATCTTCTGTAGCCCAGGGTCTAAGGATAAACCCTGAACAAAAGGCTCTCCAACTTGCTATCTATGGACGTCACAAACGCCAACAACCAGGGCATCCAGTTTCGCACCATTACAAAAGGGAGTGGAAACCACAATATGCAACCAAGCCTCACCCTAGGTGGCGGTAGATCTCAACCAACTTGGAGTGCACAATTAAAGACAGTGCCAATCGGAGGGGCTTGTTGGTTTCACCCCGCACTGTCGCGCCACGTAAGGAAGCAGTTGCCGTCTAATTTTTCAAACTTGTTGGCCACACTGAGTTTAACTTTCCATAAATACCTCAGTTGTGCACGCATTCATGCCTGTTGACTAACGAAATTCACTGCAAGTAATATTTCCGTGAGCCAGAATGCAATAAAATCAAATGTAATTACCAACAACTAACCTCACTAAGATTGCCTGTATCCGTAAACTACATTTTCATAACCAATTCGATGCGAAGCCATACGGCCCAATTGAGCGTAAAACACTCTCTCACTCCTCCGTCGAAAATCGATCAAGTGTACACTAATGCAAGAAGTTAAGGGTAGTGGGTTAATTCGCACTAAGTAGGCCAAAGATATTGCATTTCCAATCAATCGCAAAAGGATCGATAATATTTGCTATCGACGTACATGTTCCTTTTTGCCGCCATAAATGCGCCCTCCAGGCAGATGCCGTCTAATGAGCAAACTATGTGAACTGTGAACCGTCCATCAATACCCAAAAAGATGAAAACATTCATAATTCCATCGTAATAGAAATTTTCCACCTCTAGGTCAGGGAATTAAGGACCTTCACATTGATTGCTGTTGCTGAATTGACTGGTGCACCTAAAGGGAACTTTTTTTTCAGTTTTTTTTTTTTAACAAAACTTTGTTTTGCTTTGCCAATTGAATGTCGAAATTAAATAGCTCACTCAATTTGCCGTCAGTGTCTGTCTGGTTTTTTGCACGTCTGGTTGAGAAAAGGAAAAGAAATCGAAAGTCGGGCGAAAGGAAGAACTCATTCCGCAACCCTATTGTCTGGGTGGATGTCTGAATCTGGAACTGTTTTTGTATTTATATCACGGGAACTTACTTGGTCGTCCTTGTCGACAGAGTCTGAAAGGATGGATTAGGCCAATAATCTCAGATGAATGCAATGCACTCAAAGGGCACCAGGAGGCGATGTGTCAATACACCATCATCATCGGAGTAGGAGTTCCCACACAAGAACCAATAGTTTGAGGCAATTTCCCGGAAGGTTGTTGTCTTTTTTTTGTTTTTTTTAATTTCAATTTGATTTACTCCCAGGACAGTGGACGAAAGGTGTACTTCAATCGCAAACTCAAACACTTGATTCCAAGAGATTTCAGATTTCAGATTTCAGATTCCCGATTTCAGATTTCGGATTTCAGAAGCGCGAAAGACAGTAAATAAATCTGATATCATTTTTTACCGCGCTCCATCATCCTTGTGGATGTAGAAGCGGCAGAGACGATGATGATGATGATGATGATGACCGAGATGAGTAATATTCAGTAGGGTGGACGCCCGCTGGGAGGACAACAAATTTGAAGAAACCACACGCCGCTTTATTACGCTAATATCGATGTCTGCTCCCAGTTGGATGCTTCTCATTTTGGTCTCCCTTTGGTGTGGTTTCGTTTTGTTTTTCTTTTAGTGATATAAACAAGTATGGGGTCGGGTCGGATGCCTCAAAGTTGGAAGCCAGCAGTGGACTGGTTGTGGATCCCCCCCTCCTCTTATCCGTGACTAAAACACCTGGAACTCTGTCATGATTATGGAACGATGAAATGACGACGACGACGACGACGACGACGATGATGCTGGGCCTGGATTTTGGTTCTTTGTGGAATAAACTGCCATACGGAACGAATACAACGGCGACTACGACGACGACAACGCGGTGCACAGAAGCGCATTCGAGACACATTCCGGCCCTGATAATTTATGGCTCGGGCCTGCTCCTTTCCCGCCCTGGGCCCCCTTCGATCTTTTGTGACTTATTTGCTTATTATTACTTCTCTCTGCCTGTTCTGTATCATCATCGCCCTCCGCTGAGTGACCAAATACCGGCGGCGGTCACCGATCAAACCGCGATCAATGTGAGCAGAAGCGGAGCCGCACCTTTCTCACTCGCGCGCGCGGTACACCCTCTTCTAGCATTTTTACGGTCATATTTTATATTCATAATTTAATTTTGTTATTTTTACTCGTATATTTGTGGGACTCGAACTCTCCGACTGGTATTGGGATATGAGACTCCTTTTCATAATTTCACTCTGGCTGCTGTGTGTATCTGTGTCTGTATTTGTATCTGTATCTTTATGTACCTGTATCTGTACCTTATTTTGTCATATTCGGGCTTTTCGATTAAAAACTTTGAAGAAGCAAATTTATGGACATTCTTCTGTTATTGCCTTTGGACTGGTGCTACTCGTAGCTACCTCCCGTTTTCGGCTTCAACTTCAGCTTCAGCTTCGGCATCGGCATCGGCATCGGCTTCTCGCTGATATTCCCTGTGATCTTTTATTCCTCATCGCCGTCGTCGTCGTCATCGTCGTCGTCGTCGTCGTTGTGGTTATTGTTGTCGCTTGTCGAGCTGTGTAGTCCCCCGTGTGTCTCCCTGGGATCCGCTCCTGGTGTTCTCCGCGTGTTGGCGTGGGACTAATTTTGCATTTAAATGTTAATAACTGATATGCAAATCACACTTTATTTAGGCTCGCAGGCTAGCAGCGAATAATGTACTCATGTTATGTGCGCTGGTTGCCATTTGTAAATATGAAGTTAATAAAAATTTTATTGCCGCCCCAGTGCAGCAGTTAATGGCTGGCTGGTGATATGGCCACTGGCCCACGAGGGCGAACGCATGAAAATTTAATTTACGATTTGCATCATTTGGTGCGATGACGATGATGATCAGCGTAATAAAAAATTAGAATGTCGTAAATGCTGCAAGTAAACTAATAACTAAGGCATTAAACATGGACGTGGACATGACGACTGTTGGCGTGATGTGGCTTAAGTGAAGAGCTCTCCTCCTACCGGGGCTCCTGTTGCTCGCTTTCTTCCACACAAACATACACAAAAAACTCCCCTAATGCGTGCGGAAGCCGACTGGAGCTAATTATTCGCGTCATTAATTGATTACACTAATTTATAACGATATGAGTGGAGTGGCTATGTTTGGTAGGTAGGGATGGGCCGTGACTTTATACAAAAATTTACTAATGGAACTTCAATGAGATTTATTGTATGACACCATTGGTTTCCAGCTCGCTCGACAGGTGGTTACTCATTTACTTTACCTGTCTGGTGGATCGTTTCTTGGTAAGGGGCAAAAAAGCTAATTGTTCTGAATACATTTGTAATTAAATTGTTGAGTGCTTCTTAAATAAATGGATCTATAATCCTGTACTGGTATTTATGAAAATGTTTGCGGAAAATTAGAGAATTAATGGCTCATCTTTTAAATGATCGAAGTGGGTGGAATAATCTGCATTAAATAATTGTTATAACAGTAACTGATGAAACATCAGGATTTAAAGCAAAGATCAATGAACTTGTTCAATTCCAGCCCTGATAAATTGAACATATTTCCGAGTGCTGGGGAAAGGGTGTTCGTTTTTTGTTTGCTTGGAAATAAATTACGATATCAATAACTTTCAAACTGAGCTGTCATTCTGTCCGGTCTTTTTGACAGTTGTCATCATAAATGGACTCACAACGCTGGCAAATTATTCACGAAATTTATAGACGCACATGATTATAATCGTCCATCAGAGCAACTCATCTGTCAAATTGTGGACAGATTTCGTACCACATGATCTCTAAGCGATGCAATTACACCAACACGCTAAATGAATGTGCGTGCTAAGGCGAATATCGAAAGGCTGCAAATTTATCGATTTCTCATCGGTAGAATTCAGTTGGTGAGCGAAGAGCATCGTTTGCCTCGTCTTTTCGCAGATTCGGCTAGTTGACCGTTGTTTTATTGTAAAATTTGCTTAATCAATAAAATTATCCTTTTACACCTTTTGGTGTAGTTTCCATAATATGCCACCATGGAAATATCCACTCCTTTCGAGTCCACTTAAATACAGCATCTCGTAGTCAAAGACTAGGTAGTGATCTACACCACCGGACTACACTCAGCAGCTGAAAATACACCCAACAAATGGAGGCAAATACTGGGCAGGATTCCTATGTAGACCACTACAATCGACGGATTTGTGGGTTTTTAGCTTCTTAATAGGTTAGCCTACTGTGATGTTGGTAGAAATGTATCACGTCACATATAAAGTGAAAAGTATCTTCAACGCTTTGCGCTGAGAGTTATTTACCAATTCTGCTGACCACATCGAGATCAGTGCTACCATCGGTCGATACAATGCTTCCTCGGTAAAGAACGTTGTTGACATTCTCGACCTGCTGTCCAAATATTTAAAGTTGAGCGGCGAAATCTTACGGACTCAGGATTTAAGTCCTTGCAGTGTTCATCTTAAACAACCTCTCAAACTGTAGACTGTTTTTTAAAAAGAAGTCAGACGAACGAACGTCGCAAATACCTCTCTAGTGTCCACACTTCATCAGGTTGCTCTACTTTGGAAGATTGGTGACCATTTCTTTCCTCAACTCCTTTAAGAAGCTTCCCTTTCCTTGCACTCTTTCTTACTGAGGATTGGATAGACATGTTCAGTTCTTTAATTCCGATGGGACCTCTATATTGCCGAGAGGTTCAGCACGTAATCAGGAATTCCTTGGTTCGGATGGCTTATTCAAATTTGGGACCATGTTGCTGTCGTCTATATGTCCAAGTGACGCTGCAAAATACTCCCTCAATCTTATCCGGAATCAAACTGAACCGTCTAGACTCTTCGGTGAATGGTTCTTGGAACTTCGAGTACCTGCGAGTTGGTACTTGTTTGCTCCTCTGACGTTAAAATTCGTTCAACATTTGAAACAAAACTGGCTACCGACCATTCGAATACATTTGACCTTCATCTGGATGGCAGGCAGTTGCTCGAAAGTAGATTCCCGCATCTTCCCCCTTTTCCATAACTTCTAAACCAAAGGAAATTCTTCTATGCGAAGTTTTTAAAACATAAACACTTCAGAGGCAAGCATTACGTATTCGTCCATCGTCCTTTCATGCTTTTTCTCAAGAAATCTGAAATTCTATAAAAGAAAACGAAAACAGATCGTCACTGGGATAGCTTTATTTGACGATAACAACAACTAAACAATTTCGATTCTTAGAAAACAAAATTTCAGTTTACCAGTCAAATCATAAAATTTTCACATTCATAAACTCAAAAAGGATGTCCAACTCAAATCGTAAAACAAAGAAATCAAATCGAAATTCTTCGAGTATTCCAGAATTAACATCTCATCTTCAATTGTTCTCGGTGACAAGTGACACTACGCCTGAAGGATTCATCGAAGGAAACCTAATTATCTTTCCATCAAATCAAAATATGTTCTCAGGTAACCACCCAAAGGACACTGACTCACTTCAATCAAATTAGGAGCAATCGCGTTAGCCATCGGAGATTTTGTAACTTGACCCGAACAAACTCAAATGTGTCATTCCACATCGAAAGGAATGTGTCAGTGGTGTGATGTGTTAGATATATTTTCAAGAAAATATTTGAATCTCAAAGTATGTACACAATGGGATAATGCAAAGGAGCAATATTACAACACTCGGTCGCACAACAAAAGGAACCTCTACCGTCGTCGTCGACCAGTTTTCCCGAAAACAATACACAAGTGCACTACTTTGAGTCCGAAACTAAGCATCCATCCTTTCATTTCACATTCCATCTAGATATGCGTGAAATGATTCCCTGTCCTATTGTTAATAGAGTGGTAGTCTGTTGCCTGGGAAAACCTGATGCCTGTTTACACACTGCTTTCAGCTACCGAATGGTTTCGACATTTCTGGAAAATTGGATTTTTTTTTTTTCTTAAAACACATCGAGCGAGCGTAAGTCTTGGCTGGATTTGAAGGTAAAACTAGTTTACCACAATAGAATGAAAGGTCTCTGAATTGTCAGAGTCGATACCCTTGTTACGTCATTCCATTAATAACTCCCCCCACCCGCACACACAGAAGAACGCTAATGCTGTCATTGTTATGAAAAAGGATGTGATAATGCGTCGTCCTCCTCCAGATGAAAACGTTGTAATTCATTTGATTTGAAACCGAAAAACTATTGACTGACACCCGGTAACAACTTATGGAGGTAATTTATTAAGGGTCATCCTTCGGTCAGGTGCATTCAACAATATAACCGCCACACATCATCATCGCTACAGGAAGGAAGTCGTCATCGCAATTGTTCAATAGGATCACCTGTGAGTGCGATCGTGTGATCAGACACGGAGCCAATTACGTAAGCCAGCCACCTAATTGGGTAAAAAAAAATATCGCACACACAATTGGTTACACAACATCAACACAATACAATTAGCGAGCAAATCATTAATTTAATCCAAAGTAAACATCAATTAGATACTTTTTTGTGTTCTCCCAATTGTTGCGGCTACCGCGCTTTGACGGATGGATGGTGTCAAAAAGTGCGCAATCACTCAGTATGAGGGTCATTCGCAGTAGCACAAGCGGTAGAATCCAATAGAATGTTACTGATTCCAGTAGATCGATCGACGAACAGAACCAGCACCAAGTCCTGCGTATAGCCACGCACCATAAATAGGCAATAATTTGGGGGCTCAACGAAGACCGGTAGCCGTGTATCTGTGTCGTCGATCGTCGGTCGTCGCCACTATCGGCCACTCTGGCATATAATTGTCATTAATTTTCTTGTTTTTCTTTCGACTCGTATACATTTCTGATCACCTCTGCTCATTTGTCCAATAATCGTGGAACAAATGAGCCAAGAGGTACATAAGCATCATTGGTCTTCGCTTGGTATCTCCTCTTGGTCGTCTCTGGCTCTGGTAGCTGATGGTAGTCATTGCCATGCCATGGCTCAGTTGTTCGATTATTATGACACAATCATCGTATAAAATGTGAATTTATGAAAACTTGTAAAGTTGGTATTTTCAACAAAAAGATTATAAATGGACTCCGAAGTTCGCCATTAAGAAGAAAGCCATGAAGCAGTGGTCGAGTCTTCTCTCATATACCAGCGGTCATACAATAAAAAAAAAAATAATTCCGGGTGCTGTTGTGTGTGTTGGGACAGAAAAAACAACAACTCACCGGGCTATTTTATGGGACCACAAAGAAGTTAACCTTTTCCGATGATTCGGAGGCATGTTAATAGAATATCATTAAATTCATGTTATTGCAGGAATTAAATAAAGAAATGAAGTAAAACAGTTTTGATCACACCAGTCCACCAGTCCACCAGTCAGTGGTTGTATAATTTTCGAATCCAGCTCTGGACGGATGGCTTGTAGTAGATACCTGACTCTTAACCTTTGTCTTAGCCGTTGGTTAAGTCAGCTTTTTATTGTACGCAGACAACAGTAATGAGGTTGTGCTGCTCGATAAAAGCAAACTCTTCGGTGCATCTTTTTGACACAGACAAAGTCTACATACATACAGTACAATCGACATATGTAGTTATATGAGAGTAATCCCCCATCATAACATGCGAAGACTGCTAGCGACTGCCTGCTGTTCAACCGGATCGTAGCAGCCAATGCAGATATTAAGAGCAGAAAAGATAAAGTTTAAAACGTCACCCATGGCAGGGAGGTAACATTCCTCGTATTTCTTGGTATTGGATGAACTTCATACAGTTTGGGAAGTTTACGGCTAGATTGGTTCATATTTCTATTTACTAAGATTTCTTAATTACATACTTACATACTTAGGTGGCGCTATAGTTCAGGGCGAACATCAACAACCTCAACCAACAAGCCTCTCCAGTTTGCCCGGTCCTTAGCTAACTGCCTCCAGTTGCGCACTGCAAGTTGGTTGAGGTCCCCTTTTTTGTATGTACTTATGCACCCCACCTTAGACAAGGTCTTCCTTTACTGCGTTGTCCCTCTGGGTTGAATTCGAAGACTCTGCGGGCCGCAGTATTGGTGTCCATTCGCTTTACATGTCCTAGCCATCTCAAGCGACTGATGTGCAGTTTTTTGACTGTACAGATGTCGCTGAAAGCTGGTGAATTTCATCGTTGAATCTTCTCCTCCAAAGCCCGTCAACGCAAACGGGACCGAATATCTTACGAAGAATTTTTCACCCGACGATATCTTCATCCGCTTTCGATAGAGTCCATGCTTCAGCGCCATAAAGCGGGACTGGCATGATCAAGGTCTTGTCTCCTTAGTTGTTCGAGATAGGGCCTTACTACTCAATTGCTTTCTCAGCCCAAAGAAACAACGATAGGCAAGAGTTATTCTTCGTTTGATTTCTGATGAGGTGTCTGCCAAGGTAGGCAAAGTCCCTTCGTACCTCGAAGTTACAGCTGTCAACTGTGACATTCTGTCCAATTCGTCGATGTTGTGTGTCCCTTCTTGTTGACAGCCCATTTTGGCGGCCTATATTTCGATACTAGCGAACGCACCAGTGACAGCCCGCTGCTTTCTGTCAATTATGTCGATGTCATCGGCATAAGCTAGTACTTGCACAGATTTTTGAAACATTGCGCCTTCGGCGTTCTTGTGAGTTTGGCAAACGTTACAATGACAGCTCATCAGCTTGTCTAAATTCGTAATATATATCACAATTTCTCATCCCCCTTTTTCCCAGCACATCCCATCGAACATTCCACGTGCAGTTTCGAAAATCGTTGTCCTTATTTCGTTAGTCAGAATCGTCAACAGTAGGGACATTCCGAGGCACTTGGTTGTGTCGTAACTAGGGTTTTTTTACGCGGTAGGGTAGTACCCCCAACCTGGAGGGCCAAGTCCCTGTATATAAGCCCTAGGAGGAGGAGCCGGTTAACCCGATGCCAGTCACCAACTTCGGGGATGGGAGCGCTGCCGTTGGCCCATTGAGGGTTCCTCCGCCAACATTTATTTTTCAGGACCCTGCCTCAGTCGTGAAAGTTCCTTACTGACCTGACTTCCAAATATATTGGAGTAGCTCAAGTAAGGCTTCCGCTAGTCTGCCTATGGACGTCCCATTGATTCCGTAGATAGAATTATTCCGCTGCACATCCTCCTTCTGAAGACCTCTTGTTAGACATTTGATCCGCAAAAGGCATTCAATTTTAATTCTTTCGTTTAGTCGTTTTGAGACCATTCGGCCAGTTTATGGAACAAACAGATGCCAGAGATTCACACCCTCTGCTGCTATAAAATTCATTTTGAATTCCCTTCCAGAGATACGTTCTTATTTAGATAATCATAAACGTTTTGTTGCTAATCAATTGATATTCACAAATTATACTGCCTCTCCGTTGTCTTAACATTTTCGACGTTTTCGTACGCATGCACCCGGTTTTCTTGCAGTGGCTCTTTTCGCCTTCCACATTCTTTTGTAGAATGTCCTTTGCAAGTGCTCCATGATGGTGGCCTGCCGCCTCCTCTTTTGGTTTTTTTTCATTCTCAATGTTTTTATTTGGCTGTATGGTCGTCAGACTGTCTCATTTAGAGCCTAATCCCAGCATCTGGCAGACCATGTCTTTTGGCAAGTGGCCAATAGACTTCCCGGGCTCCATGGAAAGACTTTACATATTCCTTCGTATTTTGGGTGCGGAAATGTTTATAACTTATACAAAATAATGTGTATTTGAATATAATTTGGCACATAAATATGTAAATATCGATAAGCGTCAATTCGTGCGCGTGCCGCAATTAAGTGGTCCTTGCAGATGTTGGCGATGGCTTGGAAAATGGCATTCTTTAGGGCTTAGATGGTATTGTGGGGATGTTTGCTGGTAATCCAAGCAATCCAAGGGATTAAGTTCGGTAGCTAAAAGTTTTGGGTTGTGTGATAATGGACATTGTTCGCCATCCATACAATATCTTTCACTCACACTGTCCATCCAGAGCTTAACACCTGCCTCGAAATATCTGGCTGCATTCACTCCAAAGCCTTGTCAAAAAAAGTAGGACGTAACATGATCTTCACTGTTCACTACTCCGAGGACCATTACACCAGCAGAAAACTTGAAGGTTCCTTGCAATTGATCTCATTGACGTTACATAGTCTAGGTAAATATGACTTTGCTTTTGTTGAAAATATGCGCAACATTGCCGCCAGAAGCCTCCGAATTGTAGCGAATCTTGTGAATGAAGATTAATGGCCTACATACCCCTTATAGACATCATAATGTCTGTAAGTACGTGACATTTTTATAATTTTCTTTCAAAAGAGGCAAGACTAAAAAAGTGTCCCGAGATGCCTTTTGAACTCTCCTGAGAGTGGGTTCCACACATTGCTTGTTCTCTAACGAAATGAATTTTGGTAAATGCGCATACACGCAGGTTGCTACTTAAGTCTTGTGGATAGCAAAAAAAACTTTTTTGTTATCAATGTTTTTCGCAATTTTGACTTTGACGCTGTACACACTTTGCAATGGTTAAACCAGTCCTGAGCCCACTGTTCCACCTTTGACACAAACTTTCGTTGGCTTCTTGAGAGCTGGTAAATGTCAATCCGCGCATTTAATGAAAGGGCATAAAAAGTAGTCACAATTGCTAAGTTCAGGCCATAATGCAACTGAGTTATCTACTCCACATTCCATAGTTTGACATGGGGTGCGTGAAGGCATAGTCGTGATGGAGTAGAATTCGCATTATCGGTCATTTTTCTCTTTTTCGAAAACATCCAACAAACAAATGGTGGTGTAGCATTCAGCAATGATCATTTAACGATACTCCAGTGGAACAGTTTTAGAATGACTCGTACGCCCAAGGAATGGGGCAGCTATTTTCTTGCCAGAACTCCGAATGCACTTCACCTTTGTTGACTTATTGTCGCCTGGGAACATCCATTGCCGTGACTGTCACTTGTTATGTGGTTTACAGCAATAAATCCAGGTTTCATTTCCGGTGAGGGTGTCATTTTTTTTGACTCGTATGGATCAAAATTTTTGAGCAGTCTCTTACTCCAGCCAACTCGTGCTTCGTTTGAAACTCGGTCAAATTACGCAGTATCCATCGTGCATGGCCAGATGATCCCGGTGAATTGTTTTCCTGCAGGTCAGAAATATACCAAAGGATGACTCCATTGAGAAGCTAGGCCCTAGACTACAAGTATTTATATTTTTTTTAACTCCATACTTCTTTATGTGAATCAGTTGTACTCTTCCAGCAACAACTGACTGAGTCGATGGTTTCTGGGACGGAGATAGTGGCAGGACGTCCACGCTAAAACCATATTTCTTAAGTGTCTTAGGATAATGCATAGTTTTCAAACATCCGTTGCAGTTTTTCCGAACACTACTGTTCAGCGAATGTGTGCTTCAAATTGGAGATAATGAAAACCCGAAATTGTTCACGAGTTAAATCCATTTTGACTGCGTGACTAACAAAAAATAATTTTTGTTGTGATCTGTCAAAAACTGCTTTAACATAATAAATCAAGCAAAAGCGACACCTTGCAGGAGATAGTACAGATCTACACCAGTTTAGAGATGCTGCATCGTTCAGACTAGTCGGACGTCGAAATTTTGTCATTCCATTGAGTCCTTAGAAACAACTATTTTGGTAGTTACTGCCTATAGCAGAGGCATTATTACAATATTGGATGTTAGTGTCGGAAGTTCTATTAATCCAACGCGTATTTGACTGAAAAGCCTAACAAAGCTAAGCTAAAACCATCCACACACATTCAAATGGAGGCAACATTTTTTTTTCCTACTTCAAAACAAAGACAACACATTTTCCCACTGAATAGAAACGAAGATGAAGGCAAGAAAAAAATATAAAAAAAAAAATCACTTAACCTTCGTTCATACCTAATGGACGGAAATTGTCAACTGAGTTACGCATTAGAAGGTTATCAGCCGACATGACCATCCCGAGAACTTGACATAAAATACCTTTCAACGCTTCGTGTGTACCATTGGAATGTTTTCTCTTATTTTTGTTCAGATTGCTGCTACTGTCTGGCGTTTGTGAAGTACGCTCACAACGCTATAAAATGTCATCAATCAAATACTCGTAGTTTTCATTAAGTGCGATTTCATTTCCTGTGAATTGATTTTTATAAGCGCACAGATGGGGAAATAAGAGAATAGTACAAAATTATTTTGTTAATTGAATAACTTTGATAATATTGTGGGCAATAACAAACCGTACCAGGCATCTGTAATGGGAAGTTATTGGTCATGACGTTTAGTCATCGTTAAGTTTATACACTACCTCAGCGAAAGAATGACACTCTTTTCTATCATAGCCTGGATTAAGTTTTTGAATTTCCTTGCTCCTTCAAATCTTGAATGAAAGTTCCCCACGTTATGCCTATCAAGAGCGACGACTGGTATAAATCACTTCAATTTAAAACGTTGTGCGTCATATTTGTTCATGGAGCACAAGGACTTAAAGTATTAGGCGCATTATTATCTGCACTAAATACTGTTTCTCGACAACAGTTTTTCTTACTGGCTTACTAGAAGGAACAAAATATGAACCTTTGGGAAGCTAACCAAACAAAACAAAAGAACACAACAAATTTCAAGGCCAGCCCTCACATTGACACAATGCACTCGGCAACGCCATCGACCCTTCACATACTTCAAACGACCAGGCGTGTCACAAAAACGGAGGGGAAATAGCTTCATAGGCTGAGTATTGACGATAATACGGATGGTTCCTTCATCGTAACTGACACAGATTCCGATTCGGTAACAAATTCTGCTTCGGAAGTTTCCACCGCAATCACGGCTGCCAACATACGACCTGCTGTAGCGGGACGTACTCCGGAAAATGACAAAAAACATACATACTATGTATGTAATTCCAGTGTAATGGTGTATAAAATTTGCAGATCCACCAAGAGCGTCGTAGAGCTCTTTTCCTGGCGAAAAAGGAAAAAGCCAACCGGGACAAGAGTGACCACAATTC
The DNA here is from genome assembly GCA_946965025.1 of Blera fallax. Taxonomy (NCBI): domain Eukaryota; kingdom Metazoa; phylum Arthropoda; class Insecta; order Diptera; family Syrphidae; genus Blera; species Blera fallax. The sequence continues at coordinate 73,783,001 of OX337248.1, forward strand.
TGCTAACACAGCGAAAGCTTTTCTCGATGACAAGAGCAGCCAACCTATGTCGGGAGGGCACTCTTGTGAAAGCTCAACAGGTCATTCCACAAAGAGCAAGCCACTATTTCAAGGGCTTTTATCTGAGTAAGGAAGGCTCTCTCTCTTTTCTAAGAGGAGTCAGCCTGCTACGGAAAAGCTCCTAATTGATGCAGGACAGAAGAGTCAGCCCGATTCTAGATGTCCCTCAACCAGCTCTGAACCCAAAAAGGGATCCGGCCTCCAAGAGTCCGAAATTACTGGACGATTCTTCTAAGACGTCAAAGAAAGCCTTTTTTGGCCCGATTTGTAGACCCTTCAATGAGGTTGCGAAAGATCATCTAATCTCTGAGTATCCTCGGGCATCCTTCCACCCTGCCTGACTTATGCCTCACTAGCGCCGGGGTTGACATCAGACTGGTGCTGACTACTGATCTACTGCCACGAGAATTCAACTGACTACATTTAGTCGGCAATCGCGAAGGTCGGTGCTTTATGATCCGGTGCGAAACTCAAGGCTGTCCATAAAGCCGATATCCCCACCCGGCCTAGAGCCAGAAATCACAGCTGCGCAATGACCACGGAACGTCTAGAAAACAGCCGAAAGCGAGGTATTTGAACTTAGTTACGCCATCTTGCTAAAACCAATGTCCATCTAAGTCCAAGTCATCCTATTACAAACATAAATATCTGGTGCAACGGACCGTGAATAGGAAGGATCATCAACCCATAGGGCATCAATTTTACCTACCGAATTAGAAGCTGTGAGTACGAGTATAAATCGATTTTTTTTTGGTCAATACCAGTTTCCTAAAATCAGTCTTCGTGGGGTCTCCACGATGGTGACGTTTGTCGAATTAATAGCTCACTACGACGACACATATTGTCCTTCGGTTCCTATGAACCGAAGCTTCTTTGTTTGCAAATAGCATTTGCACTTGAAGGACATTTAGAAGGGTTCGGAGAAACTGTTTTCATTACAAAATGTAGACATAATTTTGTAAAACGTATGAGAAGGCAACGTAGGATTTTCCTATCCAAATAGAAGGCTGCACCATAAAACAAGTAAAGACGACGAAAGCCTAAATCTTACAGTTAATCTGATCGACTCATTCTAAACACGATTCAACTTACCGTGAGGAAATCAAAACAGAAAAGGATTCGAACTTAGGTTGTATGAAATTCATATCGACATATTGAAGGAGATACATTTTCAGTGATGTCATGTAGCGCGAATGTACCGCAGACCCAATGATGTGTCGATGACTGTGGACCGTGCTGATTGGCTAGAGTCTCCGCTCTGACGATAAAAAGGGAGTAAGTTAGAAGAGAAATGGTTTCCCCGCTTGAGGTACTCAAAGTTATGTATGTTTAGGTATTTATAGACGTAGATATGAATACACAAAAGGACGATCCATGATCTTTAGATTAGGAAATTCGTGAGCCCGAGCCCGAAGCGGCATATTTTTATGAAAATACTGTTATTATATGTTTTCAAAAGACGTACAGTAGAAATGTGGACTAAAACAAAAGAACCCTGCACCAGGATCTCTTTTTCGCTAAACAAACAAAAGAACAATTTTAATCGAAAGTCGATGTTTAACAGAAGTCAGTGGCTTAAAGTTTTAATCATTTGCATACACCCACATACTGAACGCGTTCAGGCAATGAATGTGTTCGAACCTACCCAGTAAGCTTCAAATAATTTTAAATTAATCACACTCTTCTCATTCGTATTAATCAAATCGATGCCATTTATCTTTGTATCCAAAACAACAATATCGGATGTCTTATTTGTTCCACAGCTACCACTGTTAGCTGCCGCTCACGCTACCGCTACCGCTACCGATTCGTGTTTTCCATACATTCTACTGCAATTCAATTAGTTAAAGCTCATAATCTAAACAGAGAATAATGCTTCCGAAAAATTCCGATCCAACTTATATGTATGCATACCCAAAACTATCAAGACAAATCGAAGAATACTCGTATCTGTGAGATACAGAAAATAAAAATAAATGAAAAAATATTAAATACCATTCGCTTTATGCTACATATATACTTAAACCATTGAGACAAACTAACAATGGCTCCGCATGGGCTTATGTGCATAAAAACACCATCGTGCATGTGTATGTACGAGTATACGACTCGCAGAGGGAGCGTCACACGGTAGCAGTCTGCTTAATTCTAATACTGGCCATAAGTTATCATTAGAAGTCTTTTTGTCGGAGTCCAATTCAATAATTAATGCGCTTCTTCGCGTCCAGCACACTGGTGTTGTCCCACTTACCGACGACGATGACCGGTGGTAGTTTCCATATGAAAAGATGATGGCCTGTGGGCATTGGGACAGCGCATAGAGTGCAAGAACTGGCTGTCCCTTTACTTCAGTGTTTCTCTCATGCGCATGCATTTCATCTTGTGGTCGGACGACTCTTGTTCACATTTATTTTTGATCAAAAAAAAAAAATTATTAACAATTTTTTTGTTATGATGGCTGCAGCTGATACAGAAGCTGATAATAAAAAATAGAAAAATTTGATTTTCTCAAATTTCATTGTTCTTCCCACGTTTCGGTGGAATTGGGTGATCGCAAAGCACTAAGAAGAAGAAAAATGGAGACTAGACGAAATGGAAGCTGAATTTTATTGTAAATTGAGTGACATTCTAAAAGCTTAACGGTTTTGAGCGGAAGAAATGTGGTAATGAAGGACCATAATTTGTAGGATTCCGAATTGCTCTCTAGCTGGCGCACTAAAACTGAATCATTTACCATCGTCTAATAGAGAGGCTGCAATGCATTGTGCAATGAGGACCACGCCAACAGCAGGACTCGAGAATGTACTTAACCTGCTCCCTTTAGATCTTTATATACAGGAATCTGAAGCTAAAAGTCCTCTGAGAATCAGCCAATCAAGTAGCTGGAAGCTGCACGCAACAAGGCATACGCAGATCTTGAATAGGTACTTGGGCAATGTAGCAACAACCAATAACACAACGCCTTACCTAGACTTTGTAAAACCCTTCTGCAGTCTTTATCCAAGCAGAGAGGAATGGAAAAGCAGAAATATACTGGACACATAAACAATAGCGATCTACACTACTGGGTCCAAAATTGAGACGGATGTCGGAGCAGGCATCTTTTTTGACACCTTGTGACTATCCAAATCAGTCAGACTTCTGGATCATAGCAGTGTTTTGCAAGCAGAGGTCCTAGCAGTGACAATAGCTGCCCGTGAGACTGCGATGAAGGCAATACCACGTAATGATATCACCTTTTCATCAACAGCCGGGCGGCAATAAAAGCAATTTCTGCTGTAGAAGTGAAATCGAAGCTTGTGAAGTGCTGTCGCGAAGAGCTTAGGGTTCTTGGAACAAAACACAAGGTAAAGCTGGGTCCCTGGGCATGAGGGTATACCAGGGAATGAGAAGCCTGACAAACTGGCTTGGAAAGGCTCCACGCTGGGCGTAGAGCAAGCCGATACAACCCACTTTCTCTGTCATTACCCAGGCCTTTACCACCTAAGACATAAAATACTTGGAAGACACTTCTTTCAGGATATTGAAGAATTACAAGAAATATCCATAAATGATATATGTAGGTTTATAAAAGACTCAAAAAGGTTCGAAGCCAGAGAAGAAGGGTGGCCTTCACCCTGTGGGTATCACAATGGGTCTATATTGACCTGAGTGTGGCGTAGGGGAATTTCCCTCGCCAACCCATCCACCTAACCTAAGCTACGATCGTCTACCACAGGCATTGCTTCTTTGCTTAAAAAAGAATAGCGCGTCAATATTCACTCAGTCGTTTTATTTTATAAGATTCGACTTCTTTTGAAAATAATATCACGATTCCTAGGTGCCTTATATGCATTGGGTGGTTTTGCTTGGTTCAAATGTGGGTTCACACAAATCAGAGGCGAATTCTCGCTAAGATTATCAATCTTACTCGCATTCTTCTGGATTTGGCCAATGAGGTTGTTGTGCCTTTCTGTAATCTACAGGTTCCCAGTTTTGCCGAAATCATTGGCGTACACTCTCATTTTTTTGTTTTGATATGTAGTGGTGTTGCTGCTTTGTTTTAGCAGATCGTTCAGTTATCTGAACATGAGTCCTTTGGTCCATATGTACATATGTATGAGTCAAAGTGAGGGTGGCATTGAGGTTGATTGTGCAGTCTAACCCCATTAAGGATCGTCGATTAAAAATGCTTTACTGCCCGACCAGATCTCGATGTATAAGCATGTTCTTAACGCCAGCGTTTTTTGGATGATAAGTTGGATAACGAGTTCAATGAATCAACGTAAATGTCTGTATTTTCAAATAAATTGGTCTGAGCGTTAAATATTAATCCATCCCAGCACTTAAGCACGAAAGAGGTCCATTGTAGCTAACCTTAAAGAAGAGCATCTTCACATTCTTAAGGAATCGTAGAATTTCGATCATAATGTTATTCGTTTCCTTTAAGAGCATAATTTCTGAGGGGTTCCATATAATTTTCTAGAGTCATGAGCTCTCTAGACTGCACGATCCGATCCTCACCCAATCAGTCGAGGGCAAAGTATTTAATAGAATATGAAGTCCTCGTGGAACCACCGAAATATACCCAAAGTGTCCGGTCGCAGAATGCACATTTTTTTCTTTTCTAGAAGACTGTTTCTGTCTCATAAGCTACACAGTAGTTGATAGAACATCCCCCTCCTAATAAAGACTAGAAGGAATGTTTCTAAATTTCTTAGGAATCACTCCAGGATTCTTTACCACACAACGAGACTGGGACGGTAGTGAAATACACTATTATACTCGTAAATTTAATTCCTTTCTATATGGCTACTTAAATCCTCCCACTTTTTTCACTGGCAAAGGTAGGAGGAACTTGCTTTAAATTAAAATTTCTTGTTCTCAATCGGTACTCGCACTGGAAACCTTCGAATTGGATCGCTTTCTTCTACATAAATTTGAGCCTTCCTTCTTGCTTCGATTTCACACTGTTTCAGCTCCTTATACTTTCTTCCTTAGCTTTTGAAAGTACTCAATAATGTAATCTAGGCACTATCCGGGAGGTCGAATGCCTTAACGACTTATTGGGAGTGTTGCCTCTGATCTGCCTAATTTTGCTGGCTTGGACTACGCGCTCGCAAGATCCTCTGGCAAAGTTTAGTAATCCAGAATAACGCTTTCCTCATGGTGCATCTTAGTGATACATATAATGATGCACTTAGGGACTGATTCACGTAAAGCCTGAATCATTTGGTGAAGGTTTTGATGTGCAGGCTGTGTTTTGGCCTGGTTTGTGCTGCAATCTTCAAGGCGTTTCCCTAAGATATTGGTATTTAATAAGCATTGACAGTAGGTGCTATTTTATACAGGTAATTCGAATATTTTTCTCACAAACTGATCAATGCGGAAGTAGACAAACGCTTCAAAATGCACAGCTTCTACTGAGATCGAAAGAGAGAAACGGAAAAATAGAATAAAAAAATACACAGAAGGGCAGTTTTCGAAGTCAGTTTAAAAAAAAAAAAAAATTAAAACATATCATAATTACATTATGGCGATGTCATTTTTCCCACGGTCGACAGATTAACGCATTGGCCTGTTAAAATAATGTGCATTCAGCCCAAACAAGCCGACATCCTGGACACCTATACGGAGAGACTATACTATCATGAACAGATTCACCGTCAGCAGTATCATCCTTCATAACCAACCAGGGACCAGCACAGATCCTCTTTCAGAGACACCAACAAAGCAGATTCACCGAAATGAAAATAAATAAGGGCCCCGCGCTAATGCCGAAGGTGGAGCAAACCAATAATGGTAGCGCAGAAATAAAATCGAAGCCGAACGTGTTCAACTTAAGTGGGAGATCTACTCGACACTTCCGCATCGTCGATTCGCATCAAGGTAACTCCACGACCCCAGCTATGGAGAGGACCTACTTTCAGACATCCGAACAGGCCGAGCGAAAGAGGAGAATCAATCGATTTTACCGATTTAATTGTCGAATGTAGGCAGCAGGAGCCGGTGCTCCTTGCTCCATAATAATGGTAAATAAGACTTCAAAAGGAATTTCCATGTAAATCCCCATCACTCATTCTCGCTCACTCAAATGAAACGAAAACAAAACTCGAACACCGAATTGAAAGAACGCATTTGTTATCCTTGAACGATTTCAATTATTTCATTTTTCGATTCGATGTTTTACAAATCTGTTCTAGCTCCCACCGTAACTTTGTTGGCGGCCCGAGAGGCATGACAGAGGGCAGGACAAGAGGATAAAAGATAGGCAATTTCCCACAACCATCAGCATCATCATCATCGTCATTCTGTAGATGGGAGAGCACTCATGCAGAAATGTTTTCCAGCTTCAGATTGAAATTCAAATGGAAGTCGATGGTGTTGGTGTGGTTCCATTTCGTCTGCAGGACTCATGCGTAAAAGTTTCGATGATAGAGCTCCATTGGGTATACCTACATATATGTATGTATGTAGAGAGGGGATGGTGATATGAGAAGTAGAGGAGCACCTTAGTATCAATGTTTGTATGGAATTCTATGGTAAATCAATATTCGGTTTTCGTGTCGCTTTTCCTCGTAGATAGGAGCAATTTCGATAAAAGATGAATTCATCGAATGGATGTAAGGACATTATACTGAAGTCTACATTCTGTGAAATATATTAATTTCAATGAGTACAGAGAGAAATAATGAAATGTTAGCGTGCTGGACATCTATTGATTCAGGAAAGTACTCATACTTGAATTTTAGAGCTGTATTCAACAAGTTCAACACAACATTTCTGTAGCTATGGATTATTTTACATTAATTGTGAGATGTACACATAAAGCCTGCAAGTATTTGCTATTTGAGTAGAACTTGATTCTACTGCGTCCAAGCAAAATTCATTCGAAACCTGAGGACCGAAGGTAATACCGTCCGCAATCCGGTCCGACTGTTGGTTTAAGTAGAGGACATCGAGATACTCTCACAATTCTCTGAACATTCAAAGAACATTTTGAAATAAACCCCGTGGGCGCCGTGGTTCAGTGGTTAGGATGTTCGAAGTTCGAATTCTAAAAAACACCAAAAACCAGTCTGACACACGAATGTCAGACAAATCTCAGAGAGTAATAAATGTCATGACAAAGCTTCTCAAATATAAAAAAGGCTTTCGGTTATTCCTCTAAACTGTAGGACCCTTCCATTTGTGTGAAAAAATATAACACGCCCAAAACGAATGGTCGCGAGAAGGCACCCAAAAGAGAACAATTTGATTCGAAACTGAACCTTGCACTAAGTATCAGCCGTTTGAACGAAATTATTATCAGTAAATAATCGGAAGGTGTCTTCACTTCAAAAAAAGCCACCAGCATTGACAAACATACGCTAAGTTAAAGTAATAAATGTGTTAAGAACGTAATGGATTGGCAACTCTCCAGACCGACGATCATGCCAGCTTTCATTAGAAAGTAGCAGATGCTGGACAATGAGCAATCTCTGTCTGAGCTGCACCATAAAGCGGGTATAGTTGAAAAAGTTAAACAAACCGTACAACCTATCTGAACTGCAGGCCAGTTCGCAACCATAAGAGCAGATTCATCTTTTTGTTGGCATTAAAAGATTTGATCATAACTAGGATCCTATTGGTAGATTCATTTTTAGGTTCTACATTACATTTTCACTTGGCGTAGCGAGCTTCTGGGGCTCAAATAAAGTTAGATGAGCCATTTAGACTACAAGTACTCTTCAGCACAATTTATATCCTAAGTCGACTGGACCTTTCGTGCTGTCAGAAGGAACTCAACAGGCACATAAAAGAAAGAGCCATTCCCTAAGTGCTGTTAGGTTAGGAAGGGATCCTCAGCGCCACACTCAGGTCACTACAGACGCATTGTGATACCCATAGGGGAGAAAAGTCCATTGCCCATTGGTTAACCGTAGTTCTACAGATATGGATTCCTATGAACTAGAAAACCATCCAGTTTATTTGACGTAGTTCAAGATGTCATTGACTGGTGTGCTGTGTTATGGAGGGCTGTCACACGAGGAATTTAAATCTAAGGTGGATAAGACCTGGACAGTGATAAAGAAAGTGGGTTGTATCCTCATTGACCACTACATCTCCACATCCACAACAGAAGTACGTCTTAGTTTTTTCATGTGGTTCCACAGATCGTGATGACTTCTATCAGGGTAGAAAGGGATTTCTTATCTTTTTGCATAATCCTGTCGGTCGTACTCTTAGCAAAATAAAGCCAAATTCTTTTTGTCATCACACAAGTGCCTAGGGAGGATCATCAGGTGTTATCCTCCTTCAGGGCCTATGTCCCTGCTACGCAAGGCGTCGGCTAGTTCTGATGTGGATTCCGAAGCTCCTCTGGCCAATTCTTCGGTCTTCTAAGCTGTCTGTCGTCTCGATATTGGATCGAATGACTATTTTTAACAATACATATAGTCAGTGCTGCTGTTTTTAGTTTCGAATTTTATCTCGTAACTGCTATCACTTCACGTGGCTTACGAGAAATAGATCAGAATAACACAACTGTCACAAAGTATCCTTCCTATTTCGATGAAATATTTTTTTTCCAGAACCTTCATTAAATATGTCGATTTTCTTTACAAGCACACATAACTTTCCAAACCACATCATTATCGTCGAAGTGCGTAAAGCAACCACAACCAGAAGGTTGAATAGATGTAATAATCCTTTATTTCTGGAGAATAACCTAACTTTAAGGGATTGATTGTATCAATTTTTCCTCATATTGTCAATTATCAGCTTAGTCCACCCAGTTCAATCGCAAGGAGATAAGCTAAGCCCTGCGAGGATTACTCGAACTATACTGAAAGCTTTCTAAATGCCGAAAATAGGAACTCAGGGGTAAAATAATAGGATATACTTTTCATGTATGCATCTTCTTCTACAGAGAACTCCGATCGCATCTGTAAGACATATGTCCACTAAACGTTTCAAACCTTTAACAGAAAGGACGATTGGAACTCCTAAGGACAATGAAATTAGCCTTTCCAGGTGTGCCACTAAAAATTACACGAGTCAAACATGCAAATTGCTGTAATCAACACAGCATATAAATACATTTCTGTACTGAACAAAAACTTCTTCACACTCTTGCAGCATCACTGCTTGAATAGCCAATAAAAACGCGAGAAAACTGTTCAAAGTTCTTAGAAAAAATTGCTTCAAAAGGCTAAAATAGCTGCACTCGCAGCACACACTAAATAACAAACTAAAGTACGTATGTAAATAAAGTAAATTCCAGTATAATTGTCTGTCAATTAACCTTAAATAAAATGTCAACTGTGTCTTTTTATGGTTGTTAGACTGAGGTTGGCTGACGCAAATCCTGAACACCATTACTTACCTGCTCTGACAACTAATACCCAAACTTTTACATTCTTTGATTGCAATATCTTAAAAAAAAACAAAAATCAAATTTATCGGGCTTATATGCACCAGGCACAGCCACAATCCAAATGATCATCGTAAAGAAATTAAACAAACTTTTTATTGGTGCCTGTCCAATCGAATCTGTTTATGTATCTGTTTTTCCCCTCGATGTTTAGCACTTCAATCATTTGTCATTTATGTATTTGCATACACAGCTCAGTATCAATAAATCTTTGTTGGGTTTAATTGCACACCTTGTCCACCATTTTATAATCACTGTGCGGGATCCATTTTAGCGGGAAGAATGTGTTTGGTGAAACCGGACGTAAACAGGGGGCCATATTTAAAACACATACATCCTGCAAGAAAGTTGCGAAGTCCTTTAGAGTGCAAACAAAGTTCTAAAGGATTTTCCTTTTTTTTAAAAAAAAAATATTTTCATGTAGCTTACTTGTAATGCATTCTTTTCGTTTAATATTGTGGTGTGTGAAATATGGGAAAAAGTGGACTAAAAATTCTATAAACATTCGTATCTGGCCGAAGGTAAATGCAAATAAAGCAAGAACGTAGCAAACGATTACCGTTTTATCCCAAAAATATAGTAAAATTCAATAAAAACCCAGGACTAAAATTGGATTCACAACTTTAAAAATTATAGAGGAGGAGGAATAAAGAGAATTCACAATTTTTATTTTTCGGAATTTTTGGCAATCAATTTTTTTTCGAGGATTTAGAAGAATTACGTTACAATTACAAGCCTTAGCGTGCGACCAGTTACTCATTCATGTAAGCGATCGTAGGTTTTTAATTAAACTAGTGTTTAACGAGAACCTGTATCCTTTGAGAAATTCTCTTATGGAATAAAAAAACTAGGAATTCATGAATGTTTCGTACACACCATATGTCATATAATTTTAAAATCTTCAAATGACTCCCATGATGTTCACTTCAAATGAAAATACATATGATCAATGTGACAGACAAGCTCTGAAGTAAATGACTTACCTGGGGTTCATATCAATATTGTTACGGACAGTGTATATGTACCTATATACACATTACATTACACTGATTCTAATGGGAAAGAGCCACAACTTAACGAGGGCTTGGATGTAATGCCACCCTCAGGCGGAAAAAAAGTAATTACCTAATGATAGTCCAGTGCTGGGTTGTCTTTGAGAGGGGACAGAGAATGTAAAGTCCTTGACATGCTTTAGATAATTAGAAAACCACGATTATGAAACAGCGAAGATTAGTCATAGACATCCTATCGGGGCACTACCCATGCGCCCATGGACTGTCCGTACTGGTACCAATATCTAATTTTCACATTAGGCAAATACAATGTCAAGGAATAGCCCGTGTTAGAAGAAAGCATTGCAACGGTTGCTTCTACATTAACTATTCTGGGTTTTCCAGAGAAATTAAATGCCTTGAGAAGGATGAATAGGTCTCGGGCTCTGGGAGTTATCCAGAGATCTCAGAGGGCCTAGGGTTGGGTGTACTTTAAAATCCTATCTTATCATACTAAACCTATCTGCGGTTCTATTGACAATCCCAATATTTGTTTAAATCTACACTGGCTGTTGTCAATGTATCTGCGAGTAATTGGCACAAGGATTTGCTGAACTGCTGGATAGACCGTTTATAGCTAATTCATCTGCTTTTTCATTTCTTGACACATCCATAAGGCAAGGTACACCATGTTAGTTGTTGATACTTACAGATATTATTCAGTTTTGATTTATACCTCTTAACGAACTGAGATTTTATCGAAATTGATTGCACTACTTTAAGGCTGTTTGAGTAGCAACATACATATGTACACAGATAGTGAATATCTTCCCAGAAAAAATCATTTCCAGTGCTTTCTTTATAGCAAGAATTTTGGCTTGAAAAATTCTGCTGTCTTAAGTCTTACTCGTACCTTATATAACCTCCTGTGGTCCTATTGGAAATCTCAATACATATTTGTTTATATTCTAGGTCAATCGACGTAGTGAGATAGAACGAAAAGCAGAGAAATATTTTTTTGAAAGATCCAATCGATCTTTCGGCACACATGTGTAATATTTGTGCAACTCCAAATTAATCCGTTTTCAACTAAGAAAGACCAGTCTGATGATGTATAAAAACTGACAATGTTTGAGGCGTACTAAGAAAATAAGGATAGTTTTGCAAATTCTCTGTCTATGATCACCATCTCGGTTTTAAGTGTAGTTTAGGTTTTAGGACGGATAATGTATTTTGTCACCCTCGGCAATTTTTTGTTTTGAAAATGAAAAAGAATTTGCATGAAATGCGTTAAGAATTTAATAGAAAGCAAGCGAATAAAGCTCTTTGGAGATAAAAGCAAAATCGCTGAATGCTGTCCTAAGGCAGTAAACTAAAGCGCCTCAAATATTCCTTGATATGTATGTTAAGCCTAAAAAATGGATCGTTTTACGAAAGAAAAATTATTTCTAAAGAGGGTGCTGTATTCTAAAAACTTTTGGTTAAAATAAAACTCCCTCAGCGGCTAATATAAGGAAACTTATAAGGGAAGTTCGGGAAACACTGTTAGGTTCGCCCAGACAAAAGAATTTCTACTGTTGGCAAAAAGAGTACATAAACTCGAAAAAATCTTGAATATTACTCGCACTTATCTGAGGAGAATACTACGTACACATATACCCCGAATTATGTACTTATAAAGTCCAACTCATTCGAAAGTTCAAACAAATTGACCACCGACTCCATTGCCGCTCTTCTGTACGCTCTTTGAATGATTTGGAAAATGACGTCCCTTGTCCACCGAGGAACTATTTAGGACCATTAATACTCCAACAATACACAAACAATTGGCACCACTTACGAAAAACATCCATTATTCGCGAAATTGAGTCACAAACAAAGGAGAATTTGGGTTGACAGGATAGTTTAAAGCCAAGCCAGCCGTGACAGACATTTGAATAAAATTATTTTTCGTAAATAGTCGGAAGGTGTACTCACTTCAATAAACTAATAATCATTGAAAAATTTTAAACAGTGTAGTAGATACCTATTAATAGCAATTTCAAAAAGAAACCAACAGATGGTCCACCATTAAGTATGGGCACCATTGTATATCGAATAGGGGAAATTTATTAAGTCCTCTGTCTCATTTTATCTAAATCTTTAATATCTACCTATACTTCCGCATCTTTAAAAAAAGAAAACGTTTCCGAGTAGGTACACAGAAATTGCCATCCATCCGTAAGAGTGATATGATTATACTCGTAACATCAATTTGGCATAATTTGGCTGTCATCCACCGCCTCCTAATTAAATCACTTTATTTAATTTAAATCTGCGGTTATTCATAGAAAGGTGTCACTTGTGCGCCCGAAATTAATAAACACACGCAAATTATATGAAATTATATCTTAAATAGCCATTATCGTACGCAATTATTTTTATTTATTGCCATTAATGTGCGCCTTTCAAATAAGAGCGACGAAATCATAAATTTTGCTTAGCTATGACTTAATTTAATTTATTAACTTGACATTTATTCCTACGCGCATATATAAAAATAAAACAACAATTTCCTAAACACCAAATCTGCACTTTAATGTGGAGAAAACTAATTAAAATTGCACATCACAAATATCGAATAAATGATTATAAATGCTGGCAATTTTCCATATCATAAAGTGTGCCTAATTCACCGACTTTTATATCGGTATAGATATCTCATTCAAATCAAAAGTTTAATTAACAAAATTGCATTTTCCCTGTTCTTTGCCGTTAAAGAGCTGCCATTGAATTCGCCCGCAGCAGGCAACATTTAACATCAACGAAATGGCATCGACAAGTCCCAGGTAGGCGTTGCCCAACTGCATCAAAACTACTCAAACCGGTATAACAGTGGTGGGGAGAGTGAAATTCAATATGGCTGAAGAATGTCGCTTTTGATTGGCTGTAGCAGATGAACAAGGGGTAGGGATACAAGTTGAGCGAGTCGTAATAATGAAAATGAAACGAAACGAGTTTGTTTAGTGCTCTGTCCCAATGTGGATATTATACCATTCAATGAGGTTGGAGGCTGAATTAAATTCTGGGACATGTCTATTTTAGTTTGTTTTGAAGAGAAATTTAGCACTTCCGCGAGATGGCGCTTCTCCATTTTTGATGCAGAACCTACTACAAGGTGAATTTATTCACATCAATAAAAATAATTGCTCTCTGGTGCAAAATTACACTTTTTCAATCCATTTACTTTGAATAATTAAATACTGAAATCCTAAGTTTTACAGAGAAGACACGCATGTTTCCTTGAACATTTTTAATCTCTCAATTCTGTTTGTCCCTTGACTGTAGATTGTACGGTCACAGTTTGAGGCGAAAACGGAAATTCCATTCTTATCGTAAAATAAACATTACTCAACTTATGTATGTCGGTTTCTGAGAGGCTAGATTTTGTCGATAACTGCTTTAACAGTTTCAAAAAAATTTCGTATTTGTGTCAATGGCGCACTAAGTTTTTGAGAAAAATTTGTTTAACGATGGGAACTTTGCTTTATAACTGATATTAAAATATTTTTTTTTAGAAAAGAAGGCTATTTAGCGGCTCTCTATTAAAAAAAAATTTTGAATAATATGTGACGCATGCAAGTTTTAAAAAATTACGAAAAACGAAGCTTTAGCGACGAAAGGAAATTCAAAATATGTAAATTGACCTTATAACGCCCGCGACACACTGGCACGATTTAAGCTCAAAGATTCAAGTTTTGATAAAATGCAAGTTTGGAGAATCTTGCTCTGTCATGATATGAAAAGTTTCTAATCTGAAAGTAACACTGCCAATTACACTTAATTCTATAAGAATAAACCAACCACTACACACACTGAACTGTTAGAAAAAAATTTATTTTGTTTTTTGTTTTTATGTACATATGTATGTACATATGTATACGAGTATAAGCAAGTTTTGGATTTTTCAGCAAGCAGGTATATACCTCTCTCAAGCCATAATAAAGAGTGTGAAGTTTTTCAGCATTTTGAGCTATCCATTTCGAAGCTCGAAATAGTAAGCAACATCTCTCAAGTTACTACACACACAACTATAGTTTTATCGCAATTACTAGGTACCAGGTTTGTATTCGTAGGTTTGCCTTCCTAAAAGAAGATTTAAGAAATATAATTATAATGCACAAAATGCTTACGTCAGATTCAATTTGTTCCCTTGGTTCCGAAGATTAGAAAATATAATATGTTGTTCATAAACATACTTTATATGGCTTTCCAAATAGTCGAACACAATGAACGGCAAGAATATCAAGGATGAGAAATACTGAGTGGCTGGCACACATTGTATTCAATAATGAACATTTTGTTTCATACCGATAACGGATCTTGATTTGAGATTCATCGATTTTTTTCAAAAAATCTGATGATTACTCTGTTATCTACCATCGCTACCCGTTCGAAGACCGACAGTCTTATCTTGAAAATCTAATAGACGGTTGCGAATATGTATCCATCCAGCTGCATTTTTTTTTTTTTTTTTTTTTTTCATTTTCAACGCATCCATCCAGCTGCTGAGATACACAGATGATACTTTGGTATTGAGCTGTAACAAGATATGGATGTTGTCCAAAAGGCAAAGATAAATCGACTAAATAGGCTCAAACATTTGGAGCGCCTCAACAAAAACGCTCGACTAAAACGCTCGAAAGGCCGAAGCTCCGTTAGAATAGGAGCTTAATCCAGCGTCCTCGGAGTCGACGAGGATGGAATTGTACCCCGTCTCAGACAAAGACTCTTCAGTAAGTACTCTTCCCATCTCTTGTTGCATGCCGCCAACGACTTATCAAAGAAGTTAAATACCAAACTGCAGTTGTTGCACTAAACACCCGCACTTCATCGAAGATTTGTTGCCATTTCCTTTTTAACCCCGTCGCCATCTTATCATCCCTTTAAATGAGAAAACAAAACACCTTCAGATGGAGCTCAAAGTTTATTTAACTCTTCAGCATTTCAAGTGTTCATGTAAATTAAATAAAATACAAAATTCAATCCAATTAACTATATAACCGAGGAAACAAGCAATGTAATAAAAAAAAAACAGGTATTTCAGTATTTTCTGGGTGGATGTGGACTCCAACTCTACTTCTTCTTATGGGAGTACGGTGGTGTTGCGTAGAACTTCCTTTTCTTCAAAGTGCTCTTCAGTGGGGTTGCTGTAATCAAAAAAAAAATGCATTACTTCCCGTTAATAACACACAAAAGCTTATAACAAACCATATAGAGAGTACAAAGACTCTTTTGTAACCGGCGTCTGTGGAGCTGAAGCACCATTGTGCCTCATGTTCTCTTTATCAAACTCGATGGCCACATACTGACTCCAGTATTCTGTGGGAATCTTCATCAGATTCTGCATAACTGAGATCTGAATGACGATCTCTGTGAATATAGCGTGTTGGTCCGGATCGGGACTTGAATAACCAACAATAGTTGGTCCAAATACTCGCGCAATATTTTCAATTGGCATTCGCACTTCGGGACATTCAGCCACGCGTTGGAAATGCAAGATCAAAAACGCCAGCGTGTCACGGTTTGCCTGTGGTAAGGCGTTGATCGATTTGTACAAATTCTTTTGTATATCGGCTTCGTTAACATCTTGCACCGCATTGCAGAAATCTTTCCAAAGGCCAGTCGGGATCAAGGGTTCCCGCAATGAGCGCAAGAAATCTTTTATACAACCGCAAAGCACGTGTACATCAATATTTCCCAAATGCGGTGTACCCTTTCCGCGAAGGAATCTCTCCTTGAGGGCTTTGACCTCTCGCTCAGAGCCTGATACACGGTATATACCCACCTCGTTTAGACCACGAGTTTCTATTTCATTAACGCAATGGACTATTATAGCTGGAATCATGGGTGGAATAGTGGGCGCATGATCGCATATGTAACCCATTAGACCTTTGAGAGTGGGAGTGCCACCTTGTGGTATACAAGTCACAGTCAGAACTCCTCGACAATCAGCATGACAGCAAACCAGACAATCACGGCACTTCAATGCCACCGAACCGAAACGTATTCTGGAAGGAGAAAAACAAATGAATAAATGCGTCAGTAACAGTCAGTTGTGACGTACTTCTTCTGGCAATGAGTGCATGTGTCGGTACGGATGAAAGTCTTCGAAGAAAAATTGTGCTGACGCATCATACTGCGTTGTTTGACCGCGGGTGATGCAGTCGGGAATGGGTTAACCGGGTGAGTCACAGGAGCTTCCCTATGTGGAGACGGGCGCATTGGGGTGAAGTTATTGCTAGATCGCGGCATCTTTGCGTTTGGACTTGTGACCACAGTTTCCTCGGGTTGCTGCTCTTCGGAGGCCACTGGTACTGCTTCAATCGTTGACTCAGCACGAATAGGACCACTGCCGTCCTGGGGTATTGTGACCTTTGTTGTTGCGCAAATTTTATCATTAAGCCCAATCTCAAGAGTATGCTTGTTAGAATTTGCGGAACGCCTTGGTGGTGTTGGCACCACGTTAGGCGTTCCAGCACTGACACGAGAGCGCTTTCCACCCACAAAGGGGCCAGTGTTCTTGGGTAAAGATGGACGATGCTTTTGCCATGTTTTCGAAGCGCGGACATCCAAAAAGTCATCCTCCGACTGAGTTAGCGACAAATCTGAGAGGAAGGAACCTGTAGAGTTCACCTCGTGGCCGTACTTCTCTTCCACGTGAGTGTTAAGAGATTTACGCTTCTTTTGTTGAAATGTATTGAGAAATGCAAGTTTATCTTTAGTTTCCTCATTGATGTCTCGCTCATTACGTAGCAGTTCAGCAACAGCAATGATTTTCTTTTCCTAGAAAAAAAGATTAGAATTTTATAAAACAGTAAAACATTTGCAAACTAAAATTTCTAACCATTTGATCACGATCATGTTCAGCTTCTCGTCTTGCCTTGCTTTCCATCTCTAGAAGGCGACGAGCATGAAATAACTTCGTTTCTAGGTCGGCCATGTTTTGCAGAGAAGCATCTAACTCCTTCTGTATGCGCTGCGCCTCTCGTGTTCCACTTAGGCATTCCAAACGAAATTTATCTTGTAGTTTCAATATTTTTAAAAATTCTAAAGAGTTCAAGGTAATTTAGTACAGAATAAAAAAAAGGAAATTTTATAACTCACCTTCCTCGGCAGTCCCATCCGTAAGCACTTGAATGCAACGCCGAATATCGTCAAACGCGGCCAAAGTTGATAGTCCTGACATAATAAAAATCTTCAGATATGGCTTCCGTCAATAAATATGCAGTTAAATATATTTTTTCACAAATTGTTTAATGTTTTTCGATTAAAAATAAAATCTAGTAATATCTCCCGCTTACTGCATCTTTTCGAAATTGAACGATGACAGCCGTTGGTAACACGAACCGGTTGAGGCTCGGTTCAGTGGCAAACGCATAAAATCGTAATCACAATTTGTTATTAGCGTTCGATCTGTTTGTTTTAAACTACTAAAACACATTTACTAGAAAAGTTACTAAATAATAACATTCAAAATCAAAGGAGGATAAAGTCCAATGATTGAGTTTTTGGCATGACAAGAGAAGACAAGAAAAGGCGAAATGTGCCGTGTTGTATTGTTTTTTTTCAGTACTGAAGAAGTTGAGTTCGAAAACGTTCGGGTGGGGTCAGAAACACCCTTCAAAATAAACGGATGAGAATAAAAATCAGAGAAAACAAATCAGGCATTCTTCTTAGTGGACTCCATGGCTCAGTAATTATTGTAATTACCACATAATCGGTGGTTCGAGGTTCAAATTGCAGAAAACACCAAAAGTTTTCACGGCCCCACCTCTGACCGTGTCTGTCTGACAAACGGCGAGTTTTCCTCAGTTCAATTGTAATTAGCTCAATGCAGTGCAAATACTTCACAATAAGTCATTTGGATTTATCTTATTTGGTTCTAGTGCAAACGTGGTATAAGTATTCAATATTTCGTCGGTATTCAAATTCCCTCAACCGGCTCCTTAAAGCCTTAATTACCACTCGTCTGCATACTTACTGCTGCACTCGAGAAAGTATTCATGGGATTCCTCCCCACTCTAAATTTTAGAAATCGTAGCCAATTCTGTAGAAAAGAAAAATCCTTTACATGTTTTAAGAAATTCTCTACCACCATTCATAAAGTCTGCAGTCTATTTAATCAAATAATAGCGATAGGTGCTATTGCTGTGACAGTGTAATTCACATCACAGCAACTATAGTTTGCTGTCGAAGCTACTGTCTGCTGTTGCTGTATAAATATTTTTTTTATCTTAAATTATAAATTCCCTCTACTATGGAGCAAATTTTACGTCGAGAATCATTTTCTTTGCAGTTCTCCTGTTCTTTTGTAAATAATTTTTCCCCCAAGGTCAATTATCGTTGTGTGCTGTTGCTGTCAATGTATTTTACATTACAGCAGCTGACGCTTATTGATGCTTTGTTAATACGTTTCACAAAGTCAACGGCTGTGCTGTCCATGAATGAGCAATCAAACATACCTTCTGTCATTTGTGCCAGCAGAGTATTCACTGACAACTCTTAGCTTCGGAAGGTCCCCGGTTAATTTTCGAGGGCTTGTATTTTATTAATATTTTTCGTTTGTTTACCTTATTTTGCAACGAAATTTCAATTTCAAACTTTGTTTTTAAAATATAATTACGTAAGTACTCGCTCCATACACATTTCCAAGCAATCTCTGGTACGATACACTTGTAATGATGAAAAAAAAAACACCCACCATCGACTAAAATGTTATTTTTATCTATCACAAAATAATTCTAACACATTAATTGGTTTACATTTTATTATGAAATTGCAAATTCATACGATATTTTAACATCCTAATAGATTTCTATATAGCTATGCTATAATGACACTGACTGGCTGCATGTGCGAGAGTTCCATAGAAGCTATGCCTTAACTAGATTTCTGGCGGCGTTTTTTATTTGCGCCTGTATTAAAAGATACATTTATAAGGTAACTGTGTGGCACTAGCTACTCCATTTTACTTACGACCATTGCAATACCGCCCTTGCCATCCTTCGTCACATTTGCAAGTGCGATTTTGCAAACAGAAGCCATGTTTGCACGGTCTTTTGCATGTGGATCGCTGCCGGCGCCCAATTTCACAGTGGTGTCCCAGCAGTCCATTGGGACACCGACACATATTATTACCAATGCAGCGGCCTCCATTCATGCAGGGCACGACGCACTTCGCTATAATAGAAAAATGTTATATGATGTTCCTCGTAGGCACTCTCAGTTCATACAAAACTCGCAACGCAGTCCATAGTAGCCTTTCGAGCATTGACATTTGTCCTTTTGAATACACTTCCCTCCGTTCAAACATTTCTCCGCACAAATACCTGTGAAAACGATAAAATTGTATGCATTCCATAGAACAATGCTGAAGATTCCGTACAGCGCAGTTCGGCTTTCAGCCACACGTTTGGTTCACAAACGTGCTTCTAAGCTGACAGATGAAATCATTCGGGTTGACCATGCCGGCGAATTAGGCGCCGATCGTATATATGCAGGCCAAATGGCCATCCTCGGCAATGGGCCGATGGGTAAAACCATTGCACACATGTGGGAACAAGAAAAGCATCATCGAAGTGAGTTCGAGAAACTAGTCAATGAGTATCGAGTTCGACCGACGGTTATGACTCCGCTTTGGAATGTAGCTGGATTTATGTTAGGTGCAGGTTGGTTTATACACAAAGACCATTTGTAAAAAAAAAAAAAAAAAAACACTTTTCCTTAAAGGTACCGCTTTACTAGGGGAAAAAGCCGCTATGGCTTGCACAGTTGCTGTAGAAACAGTCATTGTCGAACATTACAATGATCAACTGCGACAGTTAATGGAAACCCCAAACGTGGACAAGGTATACAAAAAAAAAATTTAAAAATGTGATTTTCTGATTTAAATATCCATTTTAAGGAGCTACTGAAGACAATAACAAAATTTAGAGACGAAGAACAGGAGCATCACGATATTGGAATTGAATCGGGAGCCGAACAAGCACCGTTTTACAAAGCTTTAACAGAAGTAATAAAATTTGGCTGCAAGACGGCCATTGGGATTTCAAAGAAGATATAATTTGCAACTAAACAGAATGCTTTGATCACACTTTTTGTAACTGTCGATAAGGAAACATAGTGGTTTTTATTGTTATTAAATCTTAAGAAATACTATATTCATGTTTCTATTCTACTCACCTCCTTCACAGTGTCGTCCTTGATAACCATCTGGGCAGGAGCAAACCGCTGGTGCCGTACAATTTCCACCGTTCATGCACTGCGGGTAGCATAGTGCTGTTTGGCAGTATTGTCCCATGTAGCCCGCTTTACACTGGCATATGTCGTGGTGGCAAAAACCATTGTTGCCACACTTGAGACTGCATTGTGGATCAGGACCTTTTTGGAAATTTGTTATTTTATTTTTTTAATTTGTTGGATTTTGATTGGCTGACACAAGTAATTAACGCTTTTCTAACACAGTGACAAGCGGTACAAATGAGCCGTAAAATACTGGGAGAAAAATGTACTGGGAAGAGTCTGACGATTATTTGCACAAAAGTTGAAATACAAGGTTTTGGAAGAATTTTCAAATCTATATTCATTTCAATTATTCACAAAAAAATCATCCTATATTTCCATCATTTGTGATGTAATCTTTCTTCAAAAGGTTGCTCGAAATCTATGGCTTTTGAGATCTGCTACTCTTTATAAAAAATAAATTCAAATTACATATTTACCTACATAACATCTCTAAAAACATGTGTTCTAGCGCAGATAAAATATTAACGGCAAAAAAGGAAAAGTTTTGAACTCTTAAAATAATGAAGGCATGTAGTAACCTAGTCAGTATTGTCGCACTAATAAGCAAGAACAAAAATGTATATTGTTCCCGAAACTAAATTACATACATATATCAACTTTCGCGATGACCGTAGTGAGATCTTAATCAAGGGCTAAGGCGGGCCACAGTTGAGAACTAATTTGAGGTGTATTGTAACGAAAGGCAGTTCCATAAACGAATGCATAGGAAAACAGATAGATAAAACTATTTAACATCTACACCCCGTTTTGTTTATAAATTTTCGTTAACCGCTATTTTCATTCTTTTCTTTTGGACGAACGATAACACAAATGTGAAATTAAAACAGTTGAAAAGCCAGAATCGAGTTCGAACAAGAATTTCCTTGAATATGTAAATAGTAATGGATCGTTTCTTTGCTGAGACTGACAAAATGTATTAACGTATAGGACACCAAGTTCTCGTAAACACGGGTTAACATAACCCGAAAACAGCGATCACAACCGTACTAAATTAAGAAATACTCGAGTATTTGGACAAGAGGACCTAACAAACTTGAAATAATCGATGATCGGTCTATTTGCAGTGAAATTCCTGCGTTCGAAAACCACCGAAATTCGGTACTTGTCTGAATAAAATTTATAGCTGTATTCTTCCAATCAATCGGTTTGATCGGAATTCACGTGCCATCTTCTATATATGTATGTATTTACATATATACTTCTTAGCCTTTCAATTCTTTCTTCAAATTAGGATTTCTCAATGGAAATTTTGAATCGTCAGACTTTCCAGGGAAGCACACAGGAAAAGTTTTAAGTAAAGCAAACATACATGGACATTTTTTTTTTTTTTTTTTCAGGATAAAAGCAGGGAATTCCAAGCAATAGCAAAACTTAACATAACCATTGTTTTTTAACATTTTAGCCACAAACATTGTGTGCGAATTGGCTTTACTCAATTGCATACCTACAATAGGCTCTAAACAGTAAAGAAGTAGTTTTTTTAATTTAAAAACAAGTAGATAAAAAGCATAATACACTACCTTGCTGGGATGTTAGTGGGTTGGAAGCGGTTCTATCATACACACCTCTATGTGCGCATTCCTTTTTGAAGCGCAGTCGTAGTGGTGTACCCGGCAACGGTTTACCTTTTCGATTTTGTATAAGCAAACCAATGCTAAACATTGCTGTTCCAGAGTTGTTTCCCGTACATGGTAGAAATATGCTAAAATCTTGTTCCATCAAGTACAGGAGAGAGAAATAAGTAAACATACCGAATGCAATTGAAATTCAAGTAATTCTCTCATCGAGCTATATATAGAAAATCGATTCACCTTTTTCGTGATGGGGTATTTTTCCTTGGGTCTTAATGGACACTGTTGGTGACTTAAGAATGCTCTCGTCGAGTGATTTCAAACGGTCAAAGTGATAGGTGTACTTTTTGTTGCCTGACTTCCATGTGAAATTCACATAATTCACCTCAGATGGTATTGTAGGTAAATATTGATTAAAATTAGGATCTTTTAGATCTGTGTAAACTTTTCCATTTTGTATGGCAAACACTTTAATACTAAACCCTTTAAAAACAAAAAAAAAATCATTTGGATTGCTTAAGAACGATTTAAATTTTAAAGCTTACCACTAAGAACCTGCAATTGTTGTTCGTTGATCCAAAGGGATAAATCCTCCTCCTCTTGGTCGTTTGAGTGATGACGATCCTTTTTTTGATTGCGTCCACCTTCACCTCCATTCTTTCTACATTGCACGCAGGATATAGAGACAAGAAACAGCAAAAACAGCACGTACGGCCATTTGGGACTCATTTTTGTACACTGAGGGTGTTTCTATTGTTATTTATTTTTGTTATATCAAAGATTATGAGTATTTGAAAAACTACAAAATGTTGGAGGTATCATTAAAAAGTAGATAAACGCCGAAACTTAATGGTTAATTCCTTAAAGAGTTGTAGTTTTTTATCATTTGCATTTGCATTTTTTTCACAAAAATATGTGCAAATAAAGCAGAATAATTAGATTAGACTCTGTGTGGTTCTGAATTCCTGGAAAACGACTAATGCTTCTGAGAAGACTTATCGATATTATCTATCTAGGCAAGTTGTTTAGAAGTTTATTAGTAAGCAAAACTGAAGCGAAGGCAGCGAGTATAATGCAATCTTTAAGTGCCTCTTGACACAGCAGAATGGCCGATACGGCCGCCGTGAGTCACATTTCTATTTTTATTTACACGATGAAAAAATTACAATATGATCCCCGTCCACTATGTACACACTCAACTCCACGTACCTACATTCAGTATACAGTATGTATATGAACATACCAATGGTTAAAGAAAATATACAAAAAAAAAAACTTATACTGATCATTATTATTTATTAAGTGTAGGTAGGTATATGAATGATTAATATACAATTACGGCGCTAGCTACCAGCACTTTAGGCTGGAACTTAAAAATAAATTAGGCTTAATAGTTAAAGTTCAGAGATAACTTCTGGTAAGCAAAAGTCGTTGGTACTAGAATAGGGCTCGACGGTTGAACTTCAAAATCTGACGGTCTTGTGTACCCAGTCGTTGACCAGCTTTCACACTACTCCGGTAATTAAGCCAAGGCAATAATGAAGATTGTTTTCAGTTGCAGCCCACCTGACTGAAGTTACGATGTACATACTTTTGTACACGCCTTCAAAAAATAAATCAAACAATTTATTGGATACACACAATCAATCAATCAATTTGCTCGAAAGAACATGGCACAAAGAATGTGCCTTTAGATACGTACATACATTTATATGCATTAAATATGGGTCGGGAATCGTTTATATTTTAAGGCCAGTAGTCTTCTGATTTCAAATAAGAATTGCGTTAACCAGCAAGTACTGACAAATGAATACATAGGTTGGGTTAGGTTAAAGTGGCTGCCAGCTAGGATTCGCCAGCACACTTAGACCAATGAGGTCCGTTGTGATACCACGTGGATCATGGGAGAAGCCTCCCTCCACCTACTCGTCTTAAAACCAATTAGAGCTTCTTATGAAGCGTAGGAGGCTCTTGATGTCTATATTCATCAGGTCGCTTGTATTGTTATAATAGGGAGCTACTAAGTGGAGTTTCCTTCTACGGGAGAGAGCTGGGCAGAAACAAAGAAGGTGAGGAATAGTTTCCTCTTCTTCTTCATCCATGCAGCTTCTACAGAAATCGTTCGCGAAGAGGCCCAGCCTTGTAGCATGCTTGCCTATTAGACAGTGTCGAGTGATGACACCTATTGTGGTGCCGATATGCAAACTGTCGAGAGAAATCAAATCCTTAGAGCGTTTTGGATCCAGCTTTGGCCAAATCTGTTTTGTCGCTAGACATGTTAAACCACTTGTCCACCTAAGATTTGCACTCTCGATAGCATCCAGCTTAAGTTTAAGTTTGCGAGTAGCGATTGGAATACCTAAGATGCCGTTGTCCGGCAAGATGGGTAAAGTTGTTCCTTCTTTGGCGAGTTCATCGGCCTTACAATTCCCTGGAGTGTCTCTATGCCCCGGCACCCAACACAGGTGAATATTGAACTGCTCAGCCATCTCCACAAGAGACGAACGACAGTCTAGGGCTACTAAAGAGTTTATAGAGGTCGATTCCAGGGATTTGATTGCTTCCTGGCTATCAGAAAAGATGCGGATATCTTTAGCAGATATCACGTTTTTCTTAAGCCAAGATAAGGCTGCTTTTATCGCCATTATTTCGATTAGGTGATTAGGAAGACGGAAGGAGAGCTTAAGGTTAAGCTTATCGGAGAAAACACCTGCATGAATACATACATATGTATATGTACATACAAATGTATATTCTTCTGACGAGCTGACCTCGATTCGATTTTCGAACGCCACGCCAAAAAAAAACTAGGTAATGGGAGCACCATGTCAGAATACCTTAAGTCTGGAAAATATCAATACAACTGCTCTGCCTTTCCCATAACTATTTCTATTTTTCTGACATAAAGTCCCTTGTCGACTGATATTGCCTTAAACCGTCTTGACAGTGTTTTAAATAGAGTTTCTTGATACAAATTACAAAACAAATTACCGTTTTGGCTTCGTGGGACTTTCAGTAAACTCCATCTATCATAACAAAAACTACAAGAACTGACCTCTCTGGCGCATACATTCCCTTTCCGAAGACATTTGTATTTCAAGACAAATATGTTTTCAATTAGAAATCAGAATGGAAATATGTAAGTAGACTTTTATATGAAATATCATATCATTTCTATTAAAGTTTTCTTTTTTCATGACTACATGTTTACGCCACAAGTTATAAGCCCTTCAAATTCCTACCACAAGAAATAGCTTATGAGCGTAATAAAATACAATAAATTCAAAATAAATTTTAGGTTCGGTTTGTGATTAAATTCAGATACTTTAAGTAAAGGCTTTTTTCTATTTTCGTTTATCACTTAGCACTGACAACTATTAACAAGTTTTTCTATATTTAAACTACGATTAACAAGATAAAACTCTACACTTCTGGGCATGGCACATTTCTACGTCGCATAAAGTCTTAAACCAAGAGCTTTCATGTTGATACAAAACAACACGTTGGTATAATTAGTCCAGTAAGCATACAAATCATCTTGCCTTGGTTTATTTGTTTACAAAGCGTTTTGCACATAATAATAATAGACTGTACTTAAGAGTACATGGCTACGTATGAGTGATGAAAAACATCAACAGCAGCACTCTTGTTATTTTTAAACATGAACAAGCTGTGAGAATCGCAAATAAAAACCATACTCCTTCTAGTGTGCTGCCATAACCAGATGAACTCATTTTCTATTCAGCGTACCCTCATCTGCCACAAAATAATGTAAACAGTCTATAAAAATCCTATCAAGGGAGCTGTCTGCCCAGGTGTCTGCAAGATCACACTTAATACTATTCGCCATGGATGTGTAAACAAATCAATTTCCTTGTTATTTCTTCGAATCTCATAAGTTTAAACTGCAGGCTATTAACTTCTCATAAAACATACACAGAACCAGCCAAACAATGATAGTGTATAAACTAGTGAGGCCCGATACCTGAACACCATTGAAAGAAACAAAGCAAATTCAAAGAGGAAACTCATCTTTTATGCAGAAAAGATAAAAAACCGCAACACCACTTCCTGGCGAGTAGAAGGGCTTCTTTTCCTTGCAGCCAGTCTGCCACCGCCTCATTCAACCTTACCACCCCTCCTTTCCTTCAACATACAGAGTACAAACAACCAATCTACCTGACTGTCTACCTGGACTTGCCTAGATGGTCGTCACCTCTTCGTTTCCAGTTTATTTTTGGTCATACACTTGTCTTTGGTGGTGTGTTGTAAGTATATATGAAGAAAAGCGCGAGATTATATTACTTATGGTCAGGCACTAAAAGAAACCAGTTAAAGTCGCAACAGGTAGAAGAGGTAGCGTAGGACGAGGCGACGGATGGAATAGACACACATAGATGTGCACATGCACAAATATATTAAAAGAAATCAAATGTACTTTTTTTTTATCACTGTTCTGCTTTTAAACAAAAAATTTCCAAAAACCATGTTGACCTCGCACTATTCACGGACACAGATATGTATAAAGAAATGCATAGATTCATACTGGAAAATGTGCATGGAACGTGCAAATGCAAATATGGGCGTTCTTTATCCAAATTAGTTTTTATTCATCGATATATATAATCAGTAACATGCTACACGGGCCATAAGTATTTTCGCCTAGCCATAAAATTCCACACACTTATTCAATATACATATTATAAAAGAAAAGAATAAAAAAAAAACGGAACGAACCACAGAATACTAGAGCAACAAAAATTAAAAATAATCTTTTTATCTGCAACGACCGATCGCACACTTTATATTCTTAACTACTTGACAAATTCCATCTCCATTAAATCTTGGCAAAACAAATAAAGAGACAAACAAGATCGCCGTTTATTAAAAACTAAACAGAAATTTATATTATGGGCACGTTATGAACGATGGAAAGACGTACCGCAACCTGTTTCCGATAAACGATTTGATCCGTACCGCATCTGGATGAACACTGAGTAATTAAACTCCACACCACGCCAGACAGTGCCGAGCCACCACCAATACTTGCCGGAAAACTATCATCAGTTCGTCGGTCGTATTTACCAGGCGCAGGTTTGATCGAGTACGATAAGTAACGTCATTTATATCGCCTCCATACTCGCCGTCTGATCGTGTAATGTGTTTGGATTTTTTTAGTTTTTTTTTTCTGTTGCCCTTCCATATTCTCCTTTATTTGAACGTCTGCTGTGACTGGTTATTCGTTCCTTAAGGATAATTCAGCAATTTCACACTAGTGGCTGTTGAAGATGACTTATTGTACGTCTGCAGCAAATAAGACTTATTAAACTTGTCCCAAGTATTTGCAGTTCGTACTTGTTCTGTTAGTCAACGGTAATTCCAAAATTATGTGTTTTTGTCCATTTTACGTTTTGCGTTTGCTTTTTGGTTTTATTCATTGCTAACAAATTAGAAATCTCACGCTTACGCATATTTTCCAAGTAAATTACGACATAATTCTAGCTGAGGATTCATATGCCTTTCTGACGCAAATTAGTGCTATTAATTATTTTACAATGTATTCTATGAGCTAATCAACTATTCCTAAGGACTTCTAAGAAAAGAAAAGAAAGTGGTCATGTTATTTCGTTGTTTTTTTTGTATTTCAAACCAAATTTTTAATTATAGCTCACTTACGGAGTCTTAAACATTTTTGCCACATTTCTCTAAATAGCGGAAAATAATGTTATTGACTTTAGGGTCAGCATTGAAGTACGTTGTATTATGTACAACATATGTACATACTAGTGCGATTTCTCCTTGTTCCGCGCTTGAAGTTTTGGCTTCACGATTAAACACTTGCGATAAACTAGGATTTTTGTTGAAATTCGAAGCGTATTTTTTATGGTCGATTTCACATCTCGAGCGTATCAAAGATATATTGATAATTTTATCTTTACGGAGATACATTAGTAAAATAAGGATAAAATATTGTGCGAAGGCATTCGTACGACTGTTATGAATCACCTTTGCGTATAATATTGATTGTAAAATTAGTTTTCACCAAAAGATGACTTCAGGAGATCACATATTTCACCGCTTTTCACAAGAATTATCTGTCCAGACAAAACTGTACGGGTAAGGTAATATTATCACAAGCTTCGCACACATGGCTATTTCCAAAAAAGGAGCAGTTGGCGTTAGATTTTTCTTGTCGACTTGCTTTTGTTATGTGACATTACACAGGACCTTTCTTTTTTGCAATTGGAGACGTCGATAGCTAGTTGGTTATGATTTGTAAAGTCGTAAATGATAAAGAACGCATTATGTAGCATTAAAAAACTGTGTAACTTTTCTTTATTCAATAACAAAAAAATTGCATACATAAGAACATAAAGAGCACACTTGACTATTAATTAGAAACTTCGTTGGCATAAGCCTGTGTGTATTGTAAGACAAAATGCTTAACCGGTTTATTAAGTAACTGCAAAAGAAAAAAATGCAATAAGGGAACACGAATATATGTTTTTTTCTTACCTTGGAAACAGCTTCTAGAATATCTTTTTGTGGAAATTCAACCTCACTGCGGTATCCCCATGAATAATATAGCCTGTGAGAAGCTAAATGTAAAAATGAAATTGTTTAAATATTTTTTTTTAGAAATTACGTGTTTTCAACAGCGTCCGAATCACTTTTAACTTTTTTCAAATATAACTGCTTGACAAAAGTCTCCGTAATAAGCTTCTTAATATTTGAACCGAAGTACGGATGTGGTCTGTCGAAATAAATGCGAAGACCTTTGAGAAACTCTTCCAGACATTCTAAAAGAAAAGTGTAAATTTTGTATGAATAAGATATAAGATGGTTCATCCAAATCGAGGATCGGTTCGAGAGAATTAGGTTAATCAAGAAATGTGTAGATTTTTCTTTGAAAGAATATGCGATGAAAGAGAATAATTACACACTGTCGCTGTCTCATTAACTTTACTATTCATTCGCCACCGCATGTTGGCTATCCGACGCTGGATACAGAACCGTATAAGAGCACTCATCGGTTGAGTGATACAAAATTTTTGGAAATAATAAATAAGTGCTAAAAAAAAAAGTCCGTGGGTATGGCAAACGCTTGCAAATTTTAAACTTTTCAGCTACAGGGTAGACATTTATCACAGAGATAAATTGCGGTGAACAATTTTACATTTTACTTCTACTTCACCCGGTTTTCAAACGGGACTTGTAAGTTCTAACCTTTAATCCAAGCTTACCCATTAAATTTTACCAAAATCTGTTCACAAATCCTAGACATAGACAATTTGATATTCCATTCATCAATATTTGAAATGTAGAGATTGTAGTTGGCGCCCTAAGTTCCCATCCGATGGCGTGCAATACAGGATACAGTAGTTTTATATGTACATATGTACGGCTTGATGTAAATTTCATCAGAATGTCACGGACTGCAAGTAGGATAGGCTTTGTTAGTCTACCAAACGCGTTTTGGCTTCCTTTTCGACGCAACTGGAATAGACGATCAATTGAAATCTTGACAAAGAGGAACTTTAGAGAAATCTAGATTTTTATCTCTCATTAAGATAGCGTCTGTAACAGACTCAGCCAGCGATCGTTTTGGGAACGTGTACAAAGATTATCGTTTAGATATTACCTTCAGTAATAGCAATTCCTTTCATGTAGATGTATGAGAGCACTAGAAATAATAGCGTGACATGTGAACGTTGAGCTTCATCAAATTCGATGCTTGAAACTGCTGAAAATTTCGAAATGCAAATGTATTGCTTTCCACTTTTGACATCAGGTACAGTTTTAAGCAATATCCCATACGTCTGCGAAAACGTACATATAAAATTTATCATAAACAAGTATACTCTCTCAGATACTTACGTTTTCCAAAGCTGTTTTTACTCCCTGTATGACTTGGTTCAGCAATTGGCCATTCCCATTAAGAGCTCGGGCAACAATCTCCGAGTGCTTCAAAGGAAATTTACTACAACTATTGTTCAAAATATAGTGAATGACATTATTTCGGTGTTCATTTAAATCCGATAAATTCTCATCATCCATGACGAATTAAGTAACGAATAGGACGCAAATTCAAACTTCAAACGTAAACAAACTATTTCTGTTTTACTTCTACAAGGCAAATTGCAGTGTTATATGTACTGTGAATTTCTAGAAAATAATATGTATTATTTGACCAATTAGTCGAGTTAAATTTATTCGAATTTGTTTTCTCACAAACAAACAAAAACAATCGTAAATAGCTTTAAAGTGGTTTCCCGCTGCTTGGGTTGTCAAAATCTGAACATTTTTCCCCATTAATGACAGCTAAATTCACCATAAATCTGTTTGATCAAAAGTATCAGAATTGGTTGGCGCACGAAAATATTTTATTCAAATAAGGCTTTGAGTAGGCTTTTATTAAAAACAAAGTGAGGTCTGCTCGTTCCTTTATATGATGAATATGTAGTTACGGTAGCCACAATTGCATATTTTACTTACTTGTAGACTTATGCAACCTTCGGGGTAATCATTTTCCCAGTACAAGGATATTTCCAAAAAAATAAAAAATTAGTTGAGGCAATAACGAATTATGAGCTTTTCTTTATAGTAAAAAAATACTTTTGAAGATATTCGGTATAATCTCGTCTAATTTTTACTATTTAAAAAGTTCATACACTATACTTTTTTATATATATAAACCGAAAACAATGATCCCAAACCAAAGAAACAAAGAGCGGACGTCCACGAAGCAAGCATAATGGAAGGTTTGCGGCATCAGAAATCTACAACAAAAGTTAGAAAGAGTGTTAATCAACATGATTTGGCCACCATTAAGTGGATTTCAATCAATTTTAATTTTTATGGGATCACTTGGACAGAAAGGTTTGACAGCAACTGGACGGAACCTGAAATGAAATCCCATCCAAAACATTAGATTTATTAAAGCTGTTTTAAAAGCTCGAAGAGCTGAAGTACTACTTATATATAATGAAGCAACGTATACAAAGCCACGTCCTTCGCACACTGTAAATCTTTATAGCAAGGAAAAAAACATTTAAAACTATTGATGAGGTAAAGTAACAACAACTCCCTGAGAAAATATAATTCACTTGAATTTTCGGCGCAATAAAATGTATTTGCGTAAATAAAAACGTCTTAAATCCATATTCCATATAGAAAGCTTATTAGAATGTAATTCCATTATACCCGACGAAATACTGCAACGAAGTGGTCTCCTTTGTTGCGCACTACCTTTGCGCCCTCTTCACTGCTTTGATACAATTTTGGTGTGATTGGATCCAATTTCTGTAGAGACTCGTGAAATATTTAAAACAGTTAATTCAAAGGATTTTCTTTGTTCTTACAATTTCATCTTCTGAAAGTCGCTCAAAAAGCGGGTGTTTCTCTAGATGAGTTACCATCCATTTGTGTAAATCCTCAACGTCCGTAATTGTGTAAACTAATCCCTAAATCAGACTCGTAAAGAACTCGATTTTCATTAGGTTTATAATTCCTTACTCCTTTCCTTAGCACGTACGCGTATTCCGATAACAAAGCATTGTTAATAATCCGCCACTTGTGCTTCGCCTTTTTAAAATGTGGATCCGGATAGAGGAAAAACATTTTAGATAGCTGTGCCTTCTTAAAATAATTTGGTAAATATTTCATTGCGTTTGTTCGAATGCAGGCAATGTTTTCATAACTCCCGGGATTAAGAATTCTTAAAGCCTTGATTCTATCCATAACATAGTCAGACACCTTTACTCTGATCTCCATGCCAAGAGCGTATTTCTCTGGAAACATCTCGCCGAGAGTGACCAAAAATCCACCATACCCACAGCCTATATCAGCAAACTCTACTTGATTAGATTTGATATTTGGGTACAAGTTGCTCCATTCGAATTCCTCGGGACATGATGGGCTGTTGATGGGAGTCGATTAATTCTTAGAGGTCCACAGTACATTTTCTTTTTTAAACTTACTAGTCAAAACAGTGATCTGCAATGGGATTAGAGTGGGCTCTTTGACGGTAGTACCTTTTTTGAGGTAATGATAAAATTGCCCTTTCTTCGTCCATTTTTGGGAGCGACCGGCGTAAGTGATCGATTGAATAATAGAAATAAATCGATGCTAGGAGCTCTGATGCTTCATTCGAAGTTTTAGTTGCTTTGTGCTCGCAATTGTTGAAGTAATTTTAACTGGGAGTTATTGAATTGATTTTAATTTTTAATTTATTTTAACCCATGAAGCGAAAGTCACATTTGTTTATTGGGGAAACGTCATTTGAAACATGTGTCCGAGGAACTGTTTGACTTAACATTCAAATAGTCGATCGGGAGCATTGATAAAGGCCGCTGCATTAGAGCTCGAAAATAAATCTCAAACTTTATTGTCGTTTGGTTTCTCATTGAGAGATATTTCATTTGAAATTTAGGTCTTGCTCCAAGATACGTAAATTTAAAGGTCTTATTACAATAACATGATAAACCACAAAACGAAAAATATCGTAATAAATCCTTTTAAAGTAAAAAAAAATACAAAATGGGATTATAATAGACTAAGAATTTGTTTAAGTTATCTACCTATGTAAAACACTTATTAGAAATACCTAAAAGTTGAAATACTACCCTATTTTGTATTTTTTCTTAAACTTTAAAGAGATTTACATATTTTTTCCTCCTGTGGCTTATCATGTTATTGCAATAAGCCCTTCTACAACTACGCGAAGGATTATGTATTTCTATTAGGATTATGACAAAATTTAAATGTTTGATGTCCGCTAAAATATGACAATATACCGAGAGAAGCAATGTTGATTAATCTAAAATTTTGTATATGTGCATTTTTAATTAATTTAATTTAATGAATTGCAATTATGATCAGCTTCAATTATTTTGTTTACATAATCTGTAAAAAATGTATTATGCATTATGAATAAAAATTAGGATTTATGGATAATCCGCTAAAAGTTAGATGTTAGAGTTCTATTTCGTCGAATTTATATTTAGCTTAGAATTATTTCTCATATATAGTAGCTTGTCTTCAGGAAACATGACTATCAGAAGAAGATATTAGCTGGTTGATACTAAAGGTGGGCTTTTATGAATATCCATAAAGGTAATTTTCTGTATCTAATCTCCTAATTCTGTAAGCAATGGGCACTTACTGGTGTTTCTCTCAAGCAATTATGTTGAAAATCAAATTCGTTACATGGAGTAGATAATCTTGCAGTTATTTGCTAAGCGAACATACTCTTTCTATTCAATGAAAAAGTAGAACGTACTCAAAACATCTGTCAAATATTCACGTGCTGTGGTTCTGCTCCTTGCACTTCCGAAAGTAGGAATCAAACGCTAGTGGAAGTTTATCTTTGATTAGAAAGGAGACGAAAAAGTATAATAATATAATGGGCGATGTCTTGGAAGTACTTTACACAAGTGACCAAGAGGAACAGCAGTGGTCATGCTGCGCTTGGGACTACAAAACTGCAACCAGCCTGATGACTTACAAGGGTGGTGGTTCAGTAAATCCACGAGGCCTCTGCTTTGTTCGAAACAATCACATAATTAGTGCAAACAATAGCAAACCGCTATTCCATGTTTGGCCTATTAATAGCCAAGAACAAATCTCCTCGGTTCGGTTTGTAGTCCCCGGCAAACCAAACGCTCTTGCCACTAGTCCGGATGGAAACTACCTTGTGGGAGGAATCCAAGAGACTTTATACATTTGGGAAATAAGCTCAGGAAGGATGTTGGCTAATCTCTCGAAGCACTATCAGCCTATAAATTGTATTAAGTATACTGACGATGGATCCCACTTCGTTTCAGCCGGCTTGGATGGTTTTGTCATGGTATGGAATTTGGCTCAAGCCGTTGGTAAGGGTGACAACAATCAAGAACCTTTATACACTTTTAACGATCACGGACTTTCTGTTACCGATGTGCACATTGGCAGTGGTGGCATTCGCTCATACATGTATACAGTATCGCAAGATAGAACATGCAAAGTGTATGACTTGAGTTCAGGAGCCCTGCTGTTGAATGTCGTCTTCACAGAGAGTTTAAGTTGTGTTGTATCAAATATTTTTGAGACATCAGTGCATGTGGGAACGATGGAAGGCCAAATCTATGAGTTCCACACGAACTCATTGCCCAGAACCAAGGTGAGAATATGAGCAGTACATTTTAACCATATAGGAAATGCAAAATTTTGTTTTCAGGAATACCACGTACCTAAGGAACCCCTAAACAAATATTTAGGACACAAGGGTGCTGTCACCTGTATAACATTATCTGTTGACGGGGAAACTATGGTATCAGGCGGCCAAGATGGTGAAGTACACGTGTGGCATATTCCAAGCAAACAGCTGATCAGATCTCTAAAGCACAAGGGTCCCATAACAAACGTAGTCCTCACCTTGAAAAGACTGAGTGTTTATAGTCCAGAGCACCTTTTCTCGAATTCATTCTCGAACAATCTTAAGCGAATGATGGACTCTTCTGAGGCGGATGAGTCTCACACTGTGGAAGTAGTTGTAGACAATCAGCCCGATGATGAACCGATGTCTGACAAGTTTTTATATCACCTTCCTACAAAACCTCTAAGTATGCTAACCGGATCTAACGCTGAAGAAGTTGAAGCACTGCGGCAAGAAATAAAGAGACTCAAAAATATCAATCGAAAAATGTTCGCAATTTCTACGAAAAGTATCCTTAACAGTTAAATTATTAAATACTGTCTTGTTTAATACGCAACAACTTGTTATAATCAGAGTGTTAACA
Source organism: Blera fallax (assembly GCA_946965025.1). Taxonomy (NCBI): domain Eukaryota; kingdom Metazoa; phylum Arthropoda; class Insecta; order Diptera; family Syrphidae; genus Blera; species Blera fallax. The sequence goes on from OX337248.1 coordinate 73,818,144, forward strand.
TATTTATTTTGTCTCATTATCGGCACGCTTGCTGTTTTCGTCTGCAAACGACTGCCGGATTTCACGATTGGAATGCAGAAGTTCCTTTAGTTGGGCCATAATGTTATCGGTACGCTGCTCGATGAAGTCTAGAGCAGAACTTAGCTCGTCAAGGCTCTCATTCACAGACTCCATCTCTGAAAAAGCAGTCGTTAAGAATTATTGCACACCCTTTGAATTGGCACTCACCTGCAAGATCTGCTTCGTCAACATTCCGAATTTCATCGGTGGGCTCATGAGTTCGGTTAGAATTTGGATTATTTTCATTTTTTGGTGCCATTTCGCCTCCCAAGTCAGCTGACTCGTCTTTTTCCATTATAACGTCAAGTGTGACGTTAAGTCAGTGTATGTTTAAGGGTACGATTCGTTGAGTAGATAGGTGGTTGAAGTTTTAAAATCGTTTTCTATTACATAGGGGCGAAAACAGTTGTCATATTTCTCCGCGCATAAAATTAAAGGGCCATTCACAGCTCAGCGAACTGCGAATGCGAATGAGCGAATATTCGCAAATTTTGACATTTCACTCACAGCCCCTTTTTTTAGTAGCAGCAATCTGCGAATTTCTCTTGTCATTCGTTGCATTTAAAGAAAAATGTTAAGTTAAACTCTTGCGAATGTTTTGATCGCAAGTGTGAATTGCGTTCCACATTTGGGGAATGTGAATAGAATTTAACAGTTCGCAGGAAATATTCGCCTATTCGCGGAATAATCAGCGAATTGTCAACTTCTTCGCAGAAACTAATTCGAATAGAACTTTTTTTTCTATCAAGGCTAAATTAAGCTCTGTTCTTTTGGCTCAATTGTGCGCATTTAAATGTACCAAAAATAGTTTGTTCCCAGTTCGCCTATTCGCCGGTCGCTCAGTTGTGAATGGACCTTTACCGTGAGCTCCTAAGCTGTTGCTTTCTTTTAAGATTCTTTTTAACAAAAAAAAAGTAAATTTTTTTTGGTTGTGATATTTGATTCTACAAAAATATACGCCTCACGTGATGGAAATAAGAGTGAATAACAATTCATTTGACAAAGGGTAAACAATTAAGATTTTTTTAAAAAAATAAAATGCCATCAGCTCTACGAACAATATAATTTTGAAGCCTGAACTCACCCAGTATTCTTCGCAACATAAATTGTGAAGTAGAATCAGCAGTGACAAACCTCATATGTTACTAGATGTTTTGTATACATATTGCATTCATTTCACAAAATAGTGCAAAAGCTGGCAGAGGGTAGTAGTAGTACAATAGAAATCTGAGAAAAAATATTGAAATGGACCTCCTGGAAATTGATGGCAGTGTTCTTGAAGGCGGGGGTCAAATATTGCGGAACGCCTTAAGTTTAAGTTGCATTCTGCGTCGTTCTATTAAAGTGTATAAAATTCGAGCTGGTCGTCCAAAACCGGGGCTAGCAGCTCAACATCTCTACGGCCTGAATTTGCTTCAGCAAATTACGAATGGAAAGGTTAGCGGCAACTTTATTGGATCTACTGAAATTGAATTTTATCCTGGTGAGATTAAGTCTGGGAATTACTATGCAGATACAAAAACTGCAGCTAGCATATCACTGCTGCTACAGGTCGCCCTGCCTGTTTTACTATTTGGAAAGAATCCTTCGCAATTGGAACTCAAAGGTGGCACTAATGCAGCCATGGCACCACAAGTCGATTTTATTACCGAAATCCTCAGACCAAATATAGAAAGGTTCGGAGCTTCGTTTGATTTTGAGCTTCTTCGAAGAGGTTACTTCCCAAAGGGGGGTGGTCATTGCATCTTTACGATTCCACCTGTGAAGAAGTTGAACGCGATTGAAAATACTGAATTTGGAAAGCTAAGGGATATATTTGGTTGGAGCTATGTGGCTGGTGTTCTTCCACCTATAGTAGCTGAAGAAATAAGAAGTGGTGCTCTAGAAGCCCTACAAAATACTTGTCCATTAGAGAAAATAAATATTGAAGCTTATAAAGAGAGTAAAGAGATGAGCAGGGATACGGGTTCTGGAATAATTTTAGGAGCTACAACAACGAATGGATGTATCCTGGGGTGTTCAGCGTTGGGAGATCGCAAAGTATCTCTACGGATTACAGGAAGTAGTGCTGCTAAGGAATTGATCTGTTGTCTGCAGAATAGGCAGTGCATTGATCAATACGTTCAGGACCAGCTAATTATTTACATGGCGTTAGCTGAGGGGACTAGTAAGATACAAACTGGAAAGTTGACGACTCATACTTTGACTGCTATCCACATAGCGGAGCTGATGACTGGTATTAAATTTGAAACGTTCGAAGAAGAAGGCCGTGAAATTTATGGTGTAAAATGCAAGGGAATTGGAGTCATAAATAAAGAAACATGAATAGTGCCACTTGATTATATGTTTAGGGAATAAATATAAATAAATTAAGTCAAGCGAGATTTTGTAAAAAATTAAGTTTCTTTTTACATTTATATGTATGCATCTTAATTTTCAGCGCAAACGATATTTTTAATGGCGGTAAAGTCAGTACCCGGGATAAACTGTCCTCATGGGCAGAGAATCAACCTCAATTGAGCGTCTATCAAAAATAGTTCATTTGCTAACAGCGTAGTCAGATAATAGGCTCTGTGTAAATTCTTTATTTCTTAAAAACAAACTGGAAAATTTAAGTGGGACTCAATCTTAAACCTGAATGCTGGTACCCCCAAGTACATTGCACGCATGGTAGGACGTCTGCAGATGTTCCACATGGAGATGATTAGGAAAAGCTTGCTTGACTGTATTTAGAACGAACTCTTTTTTAATCACGATTGTGGCAGATAATCTAGCTTTCTTATCAAACACAGTATACCGATAGACCTAGTTAATATACAAATCAGAAAAAAGCTGGATCGTCACCAATGACAGATCGTACCTATAGCTGGAAGGTAGTCTGAAGATGTAGCAATAAGTCAACACGTAGAAGTACTAAAAAATAGTGAAATTACTTGTACAATGCGTAAATGGAAATTGATTTGTTCGTAAGAACACGTACATGTAAGTATATACATATATTTTTTTTTTTGAAAGTGGAAAGTAATTGGTGTATATGGGCACTAAATACCTACTATCCGAAACTTAAGTTGCGATAAATACAGCTTTCTAGAAGTTGCTTTTGTCCAAGAAATAACACCCCTAGTAAGGAACTAATCATTAGAAACGCAATATGAATGCATTAATATATTAAAAAAAGATACCATGGTCAATTCGCGTCGGCATATGTATTCACAAATCAAATGTCAATGCATAGGCTAACTGCACTTGGAACGCAACATGAGGAGGTCCATATGCGAAAAAAATTCTATGTTTTCGTCTATGCTTATTTCTCCCACTGATCATCGATTGAAAGAGATTAGCGGCTATGATAACGACAAGCAGATTAGCTACGCTTTGGACTAGGTCAACAGCGATGACAATGGTTCCTTCTGCAGCACTTCTTGGGTCGGGATCGGGACAACCTGCGGAAATTTTAAGGTGAGTGAGCAGTATATTAATATGTAGCAGCCAGTTGATCACAAAAAAGTAATTACTAAATTTAGTACGAACAAAATTACCTAGGTTGAGTTTAAGCTGGGCGTTGTGTATAGGCTGCTGCTGCCTTTTTTTTGTAAGTTTTCTCGGAATGTTTACTAGCTTAAGCACGAAACACTGACACCTTTTCGATTTTCTAAAATATTCGATTTCAAAATTCAACTCCAAGGGTACATACATTTTACTCTTTCCAAAACTCTATACCTATGCATATGTACACACATATGTATGTATGTATGTAGCAAAAAATAAAAAAAAAAGTTTTCATTCTGTGAGTGCCACTACTATTGAAAACCGCAAGGTAATTTAAAAATAAACAGAAAAACAGGTACCTATTAGTATTAGCCTTTGAAAGACAAATAAAACTTAACTTCATTGATGATACTTTCAGTTGATCATGGTCAAGTAGTAGCATATGTCCTTTTTAGATCAAACAAGAGATACATTACTGCTTATTCGAAAAGTTGCATTCTGTTCTGTTTCAGTATATCAATTTGTTCCGTAGAACTCTAGCATTGTGTGCATGCCTTATATTCTATGTTCTATGTTAATTTAATTACATATTTTTCTTTACAAGATTGTCAAATATAAACGAAAACGAAAACATCGTCATCCAAAATAGTCTAAATTTGTTTTGTATGTACAATAACAGCTATTACAAAAAAAATTTCCAATTTAATCATGACCAAGGTATATCTTATCCCAGTTTCGGTGTTTTTCTTATTTCAAGTCTCCTTTATTGGATGGTAAGCACTCAGAAAAGTCGATGTGCACCGAATTTGATTTATTTCGCTTATGTGATTTTGCAGCTATATAGCAGCGGTACTGCAAGGACATGTTGTGCCAACAGTGCCCTACATTAGCGATGCCGCAACATACTCCCCTGAAAGTTGCGTATTCGGTCAGCTCATGAATATCGGCGCAGCACTTTGTGAGACTGCCTTTTTTTCTTACTGAAAAATGCGTACTCTATGAGTCATTGGTTTTTTTGTTTTCCAGTGGGAATCACCATTTACATAAGATATCGTCAAGCATTGGAACTATATGGTCATCATCCCGAGATTGGGAGATCATTGCTGAAATATAACAAACTATCCTTTTGGTTCGGGGTGGTATCATGTCTAGGAATAAGCATTGTTGCTAACTTCCAGGAGACAAATGTTCGTATCGTACACTTCATGGGAGCATTTCTTTGCTTCGGTTGTGGAACTCTTTATTTTTGGATGCAGGTGAGGAACATATGAACTTAGTTGGTTTATGTTTATTTATAACATTGGGAGTGTTTCTGAAGGCTTGTATGTCGTATATGCTTCAACCGATGGCTGGAACTAAACTTATAGCTCATATAAGACTGGGAATGTCTGGTTTTTGTACAATTCTCTTCATTGTGGTGGCAGTAACTGGTATAATGTCGCATATCCTGTATAAAGGCACAAATCCTCGCAAGTGGTAAGTAAACTTTCAAACTATGAGCATCAAACAATAATTCTTATCATGGCCCTTAATAAATTCCTTTCAGTTTATGAAAAGTTGATTGAATTTGTTTGGAGATTAAAGTACTGAAATAGGGTCGCCCTTTTTGTTGTTTCTCGATAATGTCGCGAATAGTGGCGACTTAAAGCGTCTATATTCATAACGTGGAACTACGCGGAACAGGGGTAGTTTTTTTTTAGGTTCTTTGGCTACATGGGCATTGTAATTTCGTTGTATCTATCTGGAGACCCAAGTGTTAAGACACGATAATAAATATTCATGATCAGCTGCCTATTGCTGTATGTATGACAACGACCTAACGTTAGAGTCATCGCTTTATACGTTGCTACTTCTTTGCAGTCCTATGGCACCAAAACTTTTTACAACACAACAAAATTTGTAGTTATCACTTGTGTTTCCACTATGTTTTCAAGCACGACGTAATACTACATAATATCCGTAACCTTTGTGGGGTTCGCCGATTCGACCTCAGAAAATATCTGAGGCCGATCAAATGCTGCTGTTTTTGCATTTGGGTGATCCAGGAGTTTTTTGGCCTGCCTCTCTTCCGCGCTTCTGTAGGAACGTTGAGTGACACTGCCCTTTTGAAAGGGTTCGTAGGATCCCTCCTTTGAACATGGCAATACCAACTGAGCCGATCGTGCTCCAATTTTTTCGAGATGGGTTCTTTGACGTGAAGACTACCTCGGATCTGCGAACTTCTAATTCGATCAAGCTTTGTTACTCCTGCTGTCATGCGAAGCATCTTCATCTCAGCTGCCGTTAATTTGCTCTCATACTTTTTGTACATTGTGCCGCATTGTGAACCGTATGTGAGCGCCGGATGAACAACTGCGGTGTAGAGCCTTCCTTTCAGCTTAGGGGGCATTTTTCGGTCACAGAAGATAGCAGAGTTTTCCTTCCACTTCATCCACCCTACGCTTACGCGATATGATTGATGTCGTCATCAATAGTTGCTTCGCTATTGATCATAGATCCCAGATACTTGAACTTTTCGCACTTGGGAATCACTTTTCCATTCAAATAAATGTCTGGACCAGGTCGGAGTGGAGTGGAGTGGAAACTGTGTTTCTTTACATAAATTAATTGGATTTCAATTATTTTCTGATTTTTAAATCCGCTAAATCATAATTATAGTCGTGCGGCACAAAAAATCAAACAGCGGGGAAGTACTTGCTGATAGTATTAACTGACCTACCTTTCGTTCTGATCGAAACTGGAGGTCAAGACCAGATGCTTATTCTACAAGTAAAAAACGACGGTTGTTTATGCTTATTCTACAGAAAAAACGACGGTTGTTTACCCACAAACGTAGCACAATAAGAGACAAAAATTATTAAATTCATTTATTTATATATCTACTTAGTAGATTGTCCTTTAAAAAAAAGAACATGACTAATAAAATCGTGACTTTCTACTATGCGTCATAGAAACAGCAAAATGATAAATCAAGACTGGATTAATCTAAGCGTTGTTAATTATTTATAAGTCAAATTCGTTGTATGCCAAAACTAGATGCTTTTTATTTAAATCCAAACTTAGATGAAATTAGATTAGATACGACATGTGCAGGAAACAGATTTACAGTAGAATGCACTATTCAGAAAGTGAGATTGAGTAACTCCTTAACTTAACAAATATTATTCCAACGTTTATCAATCACGAAAAAAATGGTTGTAGTTTTCGGAATTAGAACCTAAATTTCCAGCTCAGTAGTTGAACGTACTATATCCACCGATTCTTGTAGAAACAACGCAAATGGTGTTAATACGTTCTTTAGAATTTTTGTCACCGATGTAACAGATGTAAAACTATATTTTAACTTTTTTCAGGTACCCATCTGACGGCGGTTGGCAGTTTCATGTAGTTAGCTCTGTCTCTGAATGGGTAATGGCCACAATATTTTGCTTCTATATACTAACGTTCACAGACGAGTTTCGAGATGTACATTTGGATCACCCGCAAGTCAGTCTTGCAGCCTATCGCATTACTTTGTAAGGAAGCGCATGTAAAATTATGGGAACATTATGTTCTTCCATTTCAGAAAGACTCAATTTTTTATTTTTTTTTGTTTGGAGCTGTGATAGGTTATTTGTTTAGCGACATCCTAGTTTTTCCAAAGTTTAAGTTTTTTTCTTCTTTGTTTAACTGTGTAAAAAGTATTTAAGAACGAAATAAAGTAAGAAATTGTAGTACTACAATGAGTTAAATAAAATCTTGTATATTTAGTATTTGTTTTGTTAAGTGTTTTTCTTTACAAAATTAACGCTTCCTATCGCGTGAACGGTCGCGTCGCTTGTTGCTGCCTCCTCTACTGCGGGAACCTATGCCACTGGAGTATCGAGAGTGTTGTTTGGAGCGATCTTTTTCTCGACGATCCCGATCACGATCTCTGTACTTGTCGCGATCTTTTCGGTTTACATTGGAATAGTAGTCCGAACGTTCACGATCTCTAGAGGACTTCCTATCAAAATGAAATAGTTAATTAAGTGGTGCACTACATACATATTTACATAATCGCATTGTCGCCAAACCTTTTTCGATGCTTTGAATGAGGGGAAGAGGATGGTGATCGAGAGTAGTGTCGAGATTTCTTTTTACTGTTTTTCACTGGTGTTCTCGAGCGATGCTGGCCCTTTTTTGTGGAACGACTCTTATAATCTGCGGAGGGTGTTCGTGACCTGGATCTGGAGTGACTTTTGGATCGACTCCTTGACCGACTTCTTGATCTAGAACGAGAACGTTTGTCTGGAGACTTTACATCCGAGACCACTGGCAAGGGTATGGTGCGCTGAATGAAGCCACCCCACGCATTGTGTGAAGTGTTGTTGCGATCAACTGTGGTCACAGCTGGTGGTGTGTTTTGTTCTTGCTTCTTGTTTCGTGATTCCAGGTAGCGCTTTTTCAGTTCCTCTACTGCACTTTCTAGTTTTTCTACATTAGGCTAAGGGAAGGAGAAACAATTTAATTTGCAGTTAAACCACTTTACTCCTTGAATAACCTTTGGTCTCTTATAAAGTTCCATTATGCGGTAGCATATGTCAATAATGTCATCTTCGGAGACTTTAAAAATACCATACCATGAAGGATTTGCTGGCAAGGCAATTGACAACTTTCTGGCACTCAAATAGATACACGCACAAGCAATGGTCTCTGGTTGATACCGCATGAACACGTCGGTTCGCAACGAGTCATTCATAAAATTCCAGGAAATTTGCATCATTTTCTCATGTTTTTCGTACTTTAACACTTGCAAGTACATGACAATCAACTTGTGTGGATGTTTGACATGCACACAGAATCCCAGCTCCTTTAGAACTCTCCGCTCGGCTTCTATAACTTGTTTCTTAAGGTTAGTGTAAAACTGGTCTAGGATGATTGGAGTGATGTCTCTGAAATGAATTCAAATAGTAGTCTTTTGCTTGCAAGTTGATGAACTTCAAGGGGCACCATTCAAAGAATTCCCCCAAAAGTGGGAGACACAAGATTTTAACTTACTTTTGAACGCGCACTTGTTTGATATGATGAAACACGTTGATAACATCACGAATTCGACGTGGAGCTTCTTCAATTTTTGACGCCAAGCAAACGCAACTCATTGCCACGGTTTCCATGTTGTGACGAACGAAACTTTTCGAATAGAAAAATCGTTGAAATATTACTTGCCCAGTTGCCATTGCTACCTGTGGTAGGTTAAGAAGAATTCCTGCTGTCTGTATGAGTTCACATCCTAAAATTCTCAAATCTTTTTCGGTTTCCTTGTCTAAACCATCGACTTGCGACGGGGTTGCCTCTAACTTCAACTCGGGTATCAGGCTATTCTCGAGTGTAAGGACAATTTTGTTAAAAAGACGAGGGAACGCCGGCTTCGCTGCAGCCATTTCTTTATTTGCATCCCCGGCTCCTTGGACAACCATTTATTTTAGTTCGTTTAACACAATTATTTTTGTTTTAATTTATACAAAACCAATGTCACTACAAAAACAAGGCCGTTGACAGCCAGATGCAGTGACGTTCAGTATATATGTATGTATGTTTTACTTTACAATTATTCCCTTGTAATTGGAACGAGAAAAGGAACTGTTTGCCTAAAGAAAACGAATTATTATAACCGAAGTTGGCTGGTTATGCCTTAACTAGGCCACAATGTAAAATTAAAGCAAAATCAGAGCAATTATACTATTTAAGTCATCAATATAAAACGATATCTAATATCAAAATAATTTGAAATTGCCTGTAGAAAAGAAAAATTTTAAAGAAAATATTAATGATTACTTGTCGAAAAAGAAATATGTATTCTTAAAAATTGTTAAATTTTACTAACACTTCAAAAATTTTTTTAGCTGAACTGAACTGGGCGCCGTGGTCAGGTGCGTACCTGTAGGGTAAAGTCGTTGGACGATCCCTACAGGCAAACGTTTCAAGAAGACTCACTGCCTCCTCGTGGCGGCCACCGGGCAACGGCCCTCATGCTGTAGCAGTCACCATCCAGCCGAGGAACTTGCTACTGTGCTTATGTGCCTCTCCTGTGCCCCGGTTGAACGGTTGCGGCAACGGCATGAAAGCCAGCTAAAGTGAGCGACGAGGGGAGTAAACCCCAATATTAAATCCCTAATCCAAGGTGGAACAGCATACGCTGAGGGATGCATGGCTAAGAGGGTGCTTAGTCGTTAGTATGCGAACTCCAAATACCTGGCTACCTTCGGTTTCAAGCCAGCCTTCCTGTGGCATGCCGGGCTCTGTCATGGGCGACCTCCTTTCCCGGAGACTCGTGGGTCCAAAATTAATAATAATAATACAAAAAACTTAAAGACCGATGCATCTATTATCGCATCAACCTCGGGTTCTGCTGTCGAGCAACCCGTTGTAGCTAGAGAAGCTTTAGTGCTCTCATCGGCCAACAATCCAACGGCCTCCAATTCTCGGTCTGCTGTTGAGCAGCCGAACAACGTCAGGAGGTCAGAAGGCGATGCCATATGGGCCCCATCTGAACCCTCCCAAGACCCCAGATCTGTAGAAGTGGAGTCGGCCACTTCAGATTCTGACGCATCTACCCTTGTTGATGCCTGTAGCGTCGTCTCGGAGAAATCCGGATGCCCTTCCATTGGGAAGATGCTAGACGGTCTACAGATCCAGCATCAGCAGAGTGGGCTCGTCAAACTCAATTCAACAGAAAGGAACCGCCCCTCCCGCCTCTTCCGCCCCCCCTGCTAAACGCGAAAATAAGCGGGTCAGATCAGAGGATCAGACCCTGCCAGCTTCGGCCGCCAAAGAGGTCAAGGCAGGACCTGCACCTGATGTTCCCACTTTTAGCCAACTGGCTAGTGCTGTCAGGTTGGGTGTTGTCCCGGTTGACCTATCAACCCAGCCCCTCTCAAATGAGCAGATGGCTCTTTTCCAAGAGGCTGTTATAGACACCTCGATTGAGATGAGCAACAGTGGCGTGTGGCCATCCTTTTCAGGCTCGCATCTCAGATCGGGGTGGCTAACCTTCATCTGCGCAGACAGTTCTACTGCCGAGTGGATGCGCTCGAACTTTGAGAGGATTAGAGCTAAATGTGGACTGAACGTGACGCTGGTGGAAGAGGGGTCTTTCCCGAAATCACACATCGTCCGAGGGTTCTTTCCACAGAGTCTTGAGCTCTCCTCTGCGAAGATCCTAGCGACAATCGCTTCTCAGAACGCTGAGTTGCAGGCCAACACATGGAAGGTCGTACAGAGAGAGAAGGAAGGTGCGCTCCTTCATCTCGTGCTAGCGATAGACGACGCCTCCATGAAAAGGCTCAACTTCCTAAAAGATCTTGCCTAATTAAACTACCGGTTTAATTTTGTCAAGCTGATCCTTAAGAGTACCGACAAGGTTTCAGCGTCGGACAGCGGTATAGTTGAGACAGCGAAGGCTGTACCATTACCTGCGGTGGAAACTATGTCCACCCTGCCCTTTAGTAGTAGTGCCGCAGGGCATGTTACTCCTGACGGTTCCGGATAAACTCCCATGGAACAGGCAGCAACACCAGCCACTTCCATCACCAGCGCCACTGGGCATGGTGATCAGAATGTTTCCGGAGCCGTCCCTAAAAAGCAGGCCCCAAGACCAACTTCCTCGACCAGCAGCGCCACTGGGCATGTTGGTCCCACTGTCTCTGGCAATACATCTGCTAATTTGCTAGCCGGACCAATGGGTCACCGCAAAAAAAGCAGAAAAACATCAGCCCCTTCGACCGGTAAAGTGACCGGTTCACCTCATCCGGCGCCACTGGGCACGCTTATCGGAAGGTTCCAGAGCCGACTAGAAGCAGACCACAGGGTCTTTCTACTCAGGCTGCTTGTCGTAGAGGAAAGGGTCCTAAAAAGGCCCAATTACTCCGGCAAGCCAGATCCTCGAAGGAGGATTAATGTGCACAATAAGAGTGCTACAGGCGAACCTGCATCATGCTAAGGGCGCGTCCGCTACCCTTAGTAAGCGGTTCGCCGAAGAAAACATAACCCTTGGTCTTATCCAAGAACCTTGGGTTATTTGCGGACAATTAAAAGGTCTACGGAAAAGGTCAAGTAAGTTAATTTTTAAGTGTGGGGAGTCAGTGCCAAGGACGGCCTGCTTAATAAGCACAAATATAAACTTTCTTCCTATTCCAGAATACATCACGAAGGACATGGTGACACTACTCGTAGAAGTCCCGACCGAGAGGGGAACACAAAACATCGTGTGTGCCTCGGCATATTTCCCCGGCGACGACGACATCATCCCGCCTACAGAGATCCAAGGACTTATTCAGTACTGCCAAAAAAAACAACCTACACTACATCATAGGTTGTGATGCAAATGCGCATCATGTTGTATGGGGCAGTAGTGGCATCAACAGAAGAGGTGAGTGTCTTTTAGAATACCTTACTAGTAGTTGTGTAGATATTTTAAATAGAGGCTCTAAACCTACCTTCATAAATGCGATTCGGGAAGAGGTACTTGATCTCACCCTTGCTAGTCCATTTATTTCTAATTTTATTGAAAATTGGCATGTCTCTGACAAAGCCTCGCTGTCGGACCATCAACACATCACATGCTTCTAGTAGATATGATCCCAAGTCAACGGACTGGAATTTATATCGAGGACTTGTTCTCTCAAAATTGGATATGCTCGTTACACCTATCGAGTCCATAGGGGACCTAGATGAAGCGGCATACCAATTGAATGATGTGCTGCTTACTTCCTACCACGACAGCTGTATTCATAAAACCAGTTTGTGTAAACGAAAGGTTCCCTGGTGGAATGATCAGCTTGCCAAACTTAGGAAGCAAGTTAGAAAACTCTTCAACCATGCTAAACGCACGAAGAGCTGGGACGAATACAGGTCCGCTCTTACTAAATACAATCTAGAATTGAGGCGATCCAAACGTGCTACATGGAGAAAATGTTGCGAAAACATTGCTGACCTGCCAGTAGCAGCACGAATCCATAAGGCACTCGTTAAAGATCATACTAACTGTGTAGGCTTAATAAAAAACCTGATGGCACTTACACGTCGGACCGTATGGACACTCTCAAAACCTTACTTGAGGTCCATTTTCCAGGTTCGTCCACCCATGTACAACACTTGTACTCGAACGTAGCTGACCATAGGGTCGGTATTGCTAATAGAGCAAATAGTTTATCCGGAAAAATTTTTAGTCCAGATAAGGTTAAATGGGCGGTGAGCTCCTTTAAACCATTCAAAGCCCCCGGCGGTGACGGTATCTTTCCAGCACTTTTGCAGAAAGTTATCGACCTGATCATGCCGGGTATCATAGCTTTATTTAGAGCCAGCTACTATTGGGGATACATCCCGACTACCTGGAGACAGGTAAACGCGATCTTTATTCCCAAACCGGGCAATAGGCCCAGTGAGCTGCCTAAATCTTACAGACCTATAAGTCTAACATCATTTGTTCTCAAAACGATGGAGAGACTCATCGATGTTCACATTAGAGGGCGGTTAGATTTGTCTACCCCTCTGCACTCAAGTCAATTTGCATATAGGAAGGGCAAATCCACAGAAGGGGCTCTTCACTATCTTGTGAAGAAAATTGAACGAACTCTTGGTTCTAAGGAAATAGCCCTATGTGCCTTCCTTGACATTGAGGGCGCTTTCGATAACACTGGCTACAGCTCAATAGAGAGAGCAATCAGTAGCAGAGGCATCGAAGATTCGACCAGCAAATGGATAAGAGCGATGCTCGAAGCTAAGCAGCTAAGGGCTGTCCCCAAGGTGGAGTTCTCTCTCCCCTTCTATGGTCACTAGTCATAGATAACCTTCTAGTCGATCTTCACAGATTAGGCTATACCGCCATTGGTTATGCGGATGACTTGGCGATACTTATTAGTGGCAAGCACAGCGCAACCATCTAAAGCGTCATGCAAGGTGCTTTACTACATGTTTTAGAATGGTGTAACAGAGAAGGAATATCCATCAATCCCTGCAAAACTGTTCTAGTGCCTTTTACTAGGAAAAGACTGGTCAATCTAGGACCTATCATTATCAAAGGCACTACTCTAGCTTATTCCAGTGAAGTCAAATATCTCGGGGTTATCCTCGACAAACGGCTCAACTGGAATTCTCCAGTTCGCCATCGAGCGTGCTAATAAGGCCATGTGGGCCTGCAGGCGCCTGTGCGGCAGAACTTGAGGCCTAAATCCAAAAATGATACATTGGATGTATACAATGATGGTGAGGCCTATTATCACATACGCGGCCATCATCTGGTGGCCGAAAGTTCTTGAACGGACAACGGCAACTAAACTCCAGAAGTTACAAAGAGTTGCCTGTCTCGGCATCACAGGTGCTATGCGTACCTGCCCGACGGCAGCTTTAGAAGCAATCGTTGGGCTTTCACCCCTTCATATCTTCATTAAGAAGACAGCTGCTAGGTGTGCTATCAAGTTGCAGATAGAATACAAGTATAAATCAGGTGACCATGTGGGACATCTGAAAATTCTTGACTCAATCCCCAAAAGAGACATGTTTTGTACCACCCCTGACACCATGGTCAAGGAGTACTGTTTCGGTAGGCTATTTGAGGTAGAAATATTAGATAGTGCAAATTGGTCTAATGGTGTTCCGGTATTAGACCCTAGAGGTCTAGTTTGGTTCACAGACGGATCGAAAATGGAATCTGGAGTTGGAGCTGGTGTCTTTGGACCCAACACCAAAGTCTCGATACCTATGGGAATGTGTCCCACGGTATTTCAGGCTGAACTCCATGCCATTGAAATCTGCGCTAGGTTAAACCTTAGTAAGGGTATTAAGGGCGCTAGAATTTTTATATTTTCAGACAGTCAGGCAGCACTCAAAGCGCTGTCGTCCAATTTAGTGGACTCCATTTCAGTTAAAAACTGCTACGATGCACTGCAATCCCTGGCGAGACTAAACAAGGTAAAACTTGGATGGGTTCCTGGCCATCAAGGGATTGCAGGTAATGAGCTAGCAGATGAACTAGCTAGGGCTGGCTCAGAATCTGCGTTCATAGGACCTGAACCTTACTGTGGCATTAACTGGTCATTCGCCACAGCGCTGATTAGTAACTGGGAACACAAACTTCGTCTGGACCACTGGGAAAATGTCCCAGGGTTGAGACAATCCAAATTACTAATCAGACCCTACTCCTATAAGGATATACTTAACCTTAATAAGGAAAGTATCAGGAAGCTAGTGGGCTTTCTCACGGGCCATTGTGGCTTGAGATATCACCTTAACAAACTTAACCTGGGCTCAGAGACGGAATGTAGGTTCTGCTCGGAGGAGGACGAATCGTCCGAACACATTCTCTGCAATTGCCCAGCATTACATTGGTTAAGGAGACGTATTTTCTATAAAGAAATATGTACGCCAGCAGAAATGAAAAACTCTGCTACAAAGGACCTACTATCCTTCATTAGGGAGGTAGACGGTCTCTTAGACTAAGAACACCCTTATGATACAATAGATCTTCTAGGTCGCAGTGTCTGCCACATGGGCAAGGGTTATATCAAAAAAAAAAAAAAAAAACGGGGCCGTGGCTCCAGTGGTTAGTGCGTTGGATCGCTAAGCGGGAGGTTCGACGTTAGAATCCCAGAAACATCAAAAAGTTTTTTCACGGTACCACCTCTCGAATGTCTGACAAACGTCCGAGAGTAATAACTGTCAAGAGAAAGCTTCTCAAATTGCCTTTCGGATATGGCTCTAAACTGTAGGTCCCTTCCATTTGTATGAAAAAATATAACATGCACAACATGAATGGTCGTGAGAAGCTAGGCCCTGGACCACATACGGTCTGTTGCGCCATGTATTTGGATTTGTATTTTAACTGAACTGAACTGAATACTGAACTCAGTGAAAAGATTATTCGTCAACTCAAACGAAATTGGAGTTTATCTAAGTGCTGGTTTCAAAGAAGACTGAAAGAAACCTGCTACAGAGGGACAAGTTTTTTTTTTTTACTGAAGTTGTTGAAATCAAGTGAAAAATTTTTTTGAGTTTCGTAGTTTTTTGAATTCAAAAAGTTTGTAATGTTTCTATCCGATGTCATCACTCCAGATTTTTATTAATTTTCAAATTATTCTACTCCCATTCAGATTAAGTTGTTACGTTCTCCAGCAATTCAGTCGTACCACTGCAGCTCTTCAACTACGGCTACCAATCACTTCACTGTTCTCTATATCCTGCCATCATTAACTTTGATAGGTCAAACAACTTATTCCTGAGCCAAAAAACATTTGGAAGATTTTCATCTATGTACGTCCAACATGATTTCCCACTCCTATTTCTTGTACTTCTTGTTAGAGTTGAGTTGGCAAGTTTAGATGAAAATCTTAATGAGTACCGACCGCGCATCACTAATAACACCTTCCTTCGCAATAACGATTTCCCATTCGGTATACGAGGCTAAAAATTGTATAGCATATATAATGTACATATGTATGTATAAGACGTAATGGTATATACGTATGTACATACATTGTAAGTTTTGCGTCATATATAAATCACTTGTTTTTGTATGGCATGTATGTTTACATGATCCAAATTAAACAAAATATATGGTCCAATGTACATACATATGTGTGTAATATGTTTGCCATATTTTCTAAGGTCATAATTTTGTATGTAATAGATTGCAATACTACATTTGATAAGCAATTTTCGCCTTGTCATATACATATGTATGTGCATATGCATATGAACAAAAATTATCTGACGAAACCATTTACCAAATAAATTGTTCATATTTATTATGGCATATTATAATAACATTTGTCATATATGTGCCATATAATATGACACAATTTGGCGTGTATCTATGCTAATGTAGATAAATAATCTTAAGACGAACCGTTGAAAAAGAAAAATGCTTACAGTAACAGATATTTATTTGAAGGAACCACTAATAGTGTTGCCACTTATACTAAATACAGTATACATTACCCAATTCATTTTCAACAGTTTTTAATATACCACACCTTACTTGCGAATTTATTTTGAAAAGTTTAGACAACGTTTCTATTGCTGGTCCTGGTACACCTCCAAAGTTGTATACGTCTGTTGATTTGGTCTCGTTGCGAATAATAGGCCAATACTGCCAATATAGCCACACCTTGTAGCTTCTGTACAAGCTCTTGAAGCAGAAAGAGGTTGTTAAAGTGTAAAGTTTCAAAAGGTTTAAAAAGTGCGATACACATGAGAACTATAAAATGTTTGCCTCCGATACCCATCGCCCGATTGTTCGTAAATTTGAAACACATTTCTCTCTTTTCGTTCAGACATTTAATTTATTTAACCATCCGAAGGCAGTTGCCAGCTTCATGCAGTTAGCTCTTTAAGTGGGTGATGGCTACAATATTTTACTTCTGTATCACCCGCAAGTCGTTGATCTTCCATTTCAGAGCGGAAAGACTACATTTTTTACTTGTTTTTGTTTGGAGCTCTGATAAGTAATTTGTTTAGAAACATCCTAGTTTTTCCAGTTTTCTTTTTTTTTCTTTGCTTAACTGTGTAAAGAATATTTAAGAACAAAATGAAGTAAGAAATTGTGTTATTAGTAAATAAAATCTTGTGTATTTCGTATTTCTTTTGTTGCGTTTATCTTTACAAAATTAACGCTTCCTATCGCGTGAACGATCGCGCCTCTTGTTACTGTTTCCTCTACTACGGGAACCTCTACCACTGGAGTATCGAGAGTGTTGTTTGGTGCGATCTTTTTCTCGATGATCGCGATCACGATCTCTGTACTTGTCACGATCTTTTCGGTCTACATTGGAATAGTAGTCTGAACGATCACGATCTCTGGAGGATTTCCTATCAAAAGAAATTGTTATTTAAATGCATACATATTTACATAATCGTACTATCGTCAAACCTTTTTCGATGCTTTGAATGAGGAGAAGAGGATGGTGATCGAGAGTAGTGTCGCGACTTTTTTTTTGTGGTCTTTATTGGAGTCCTCGAGCGATGATGGCCTTTCTTCGAGGAACGACTCTTATAATCTGCGGACGGCGTGCGTGACCTGGATCTTGAGTGACTTTTCGATCGGCTCCTTGACCGACTTCTTGATCTAGACCGAGAACGTTTGTCTGGAGACTTAACATCCGAGGCCACTGGCAAGGGTATGGTGCGCTGAATGAAGCCACCCCACGCATTGTGCGAAGTGTTGTTGCGATCCACTGTGGTTACAGCTGGTGGGGTGTTTTGTTCTTGCTTCTTGTTACGGGATTCCAGGTAGCGCTTTTTTAGTTCCTCTACTGCACTTTCTAGTTTTTCTACATTGGGCTAGAGGAAGAAGGAACAATTTAATTTGCAGTTGAGCCAATTTGATCCTTGAATTACCTTTGGTCGCTTATAAAGTTCCATTATTCGGTAGCATATGTCGATTATGTCATCTTCGGAGACTTTAAAAATACCATACCATGAAGGATTCGCCGGCAAGGCAATTCCCAATTTTCTGCCACTCAAATAGATGCACGCACAAGCAATGGTCTCTGGTTGATACCGCATGAACACGTCGGTTCGCAACGAGTCATTCATAAAATTCCAGGAAATTTGCATCATCTTCTCATGTTTTTCGTACTTTAACACTTGCAAGTACATGACAATCAACTTGTGTGGATGTTTGACATGCACACAGAATCCCAGCTCCTTTAGAACTCTCCGTTCGGCTTTTATAACTTGATTCTTAAGGTTGGTGTAAAACTGGTCCAGGATGATTGGAGTGATGTCCCTGAAATAAATTGAAATTTTTTAGTTGCAGATGAACCTCATGAAACACTAAGATACTTCACCCTAGTGGAAAATCAAAGATTTTGACGTACTTTTGAACGCGCACTTGTTTGATATGATGAAACACGTTGATAACGTCGCGAATTCGACGTGGAGCTTCTTCAATTTTTGACGCCAAGCAAACGCAACTCATTGCCACGGTTTCCATGTTGTGACGAACGAAACTTTTCGAATAGAAAAATCGTTGAAATATTACTTGCCCAGTTGCCATTGCTACCTGTGGTAGGTTAAGAAGAATTCCTGCTGTCTGTATGAGTTCACATCCTAAAATTCTCAAATCTTTTTCGGTTTCCTTGTCCAAACCATCGACTTGCGATGGGGTTGCCTCTAACTTCAACTCGGGTATGAGGCTATTCTCGAGTGTAAGGACAATTTTGTTGAAAAGACGAGGGAACGCTGGCTTAGCTGCAGCCATTTCTTTATTTGCATCACCGGTTTCTTGGACAACCATTTATTTCAATTGGTTTAACACAATTATTTTTGTTTAATTTACACGAAACCAATGTCACTACAAAAGAAAAGCCACTGACAGCTGTTGTGACGTGACTTACGTTTCATTTGACTGCTGTTTATATAGAAATGGAACGAGAAAAAGAACTGTTTGCTTAAAGAATTGGGATCCGGTTCAGTTATTAATGGGACTGACTAATGCATAAATAATTGTGCTTATGCTACGCTTACACTAGGGACAGATGATGAAACCGCGAAGAACAGTAAATAAGAAATAATTTGTCTTGTTATCTCTTTACGTTGATAGGATACAGAAAATGAGTGAAATAAAAACCAATATTGAGCTGTTGGAAAATTTTGAGTTGAAGGATTAACAGGACTAGTTTTACAGTATATACTAATCAAGTTGTGGATAGAGGTTAATGCTAGTTTGTTTTGCGAAAGTAGGGCAACAAAGTAACAATAATAATTATAATAAAGTTAATGTCTATGCAATCTTTAGGAATAAAAAAAATAAAAATAAAAAAAAGCAATTAAAGAACAATTACGAAGCAATTAAAAAAAGTCATTAGGGGCAAACCACCATCATTTTATTACCCCGTATACATGCATTATTGAAGGGTCGAGTCGAAACTGAGTTGAGATTTTGACCTGTGTACTTGTGCACACCGAATTGAGTCGAAATTGGATTGGAGTCGAGCTGAACTGACAGATGAGCATTATCACCATTTATTCATTTTTAGCTGTGTTAGTGTTTAGGACCTGCAAACCATCCGCTCGCCAACCAGGCACTAATAAATCAAACTGGTTTTCCACTCTCACACGATGACCATCTGTCAGATCGACTCCTCGACCCATGTAGTTACGCGTATTTTGGACTCAACTCAGCACAAATTGTTGAGTCGTGTCCAGTCGTCTCGGTTTCGACTCGACCTGCGTATATTTGCGTTTCGATCCGGGTTCAACTCTGCATATATTGTCGGCTTACAAGCAAAACTGACCAGCTTCCAAAAATTGTATTTTGTATAAATACAATTATATATATTATTTATTATACATATATAATAAAAAATATTAGCATAAAATTCTGTAGAAACTGCATATCTGATATTTTGCCTAGAAATATGAAAAAAATCTAAGAAAATCGCAGTTATAATCATAAAATCACAAGGATTTAAAGAAAACAAAAACTTGTTTTGCGTTGTCCCACAAACTACGCTTTTGCAGTTAGTCAGTTTTGCTTGTAAGCCGACGATATATGTACGTAGTATATGTAAGATGTTTTTTATAAAGATGTCTTTGCTTATATTTGGATTAAATAAGTCAAAGTATTTGTTAAAAATCTTTGACCACCAATTGAAAGATTTGGAGAAGATAATTAGTCATTGAGTTACTTTCTTTTAAATATCTGTATTTAAAATGCGAACATTTGGATTTACAGACACTTTGGAACACAAAAAGACCGATGTGGATAGCAATAAATTAGATCGAAAGCATTCTGTGCAGTCAATACATACATTTACATATGTATGCATATCTAGCAAAGATAATACGCTTTTCAGTATGATCCACTCCAATCAAATTCTGATTATGTCAAATAATCTATGTGAGCCGTCAGGGCCTCTTTTTCATAGAATTTATTTTAAGTCAAAATATTTCTGAGTCAAAATCCTTCATATTTTTAATAGAAGTCTGCTTTCTTGGAATATTATTACTTATATTTCAGAAAATGATGCAGTCTTCGTTTTTACTGGCTTGGGTGAATGGATTTATAAATTATTAATTTGCCAAGCCTAGATAACTGTCACTTCTATATTTTCTCTCTAAACACAAGTCAACACAAAATAGATATTAATTAGGACGTTTCATCTCTCTAAAAGGAGAGACAGTTAACTGATATTATAAAAAAGTATTTTATAAAAATCACTATCCAAAATTCTCGACAGGATTGCTTTTTCTAATCTACTCATTACAACAGGGTCAGTTACTATGTGATACGAAAAAAAGTTTTCCCAAGTAATTTGTTAGAAGAGTTTCGGTTGCATTAAAAAGTCCACCTATTTTATTTAGTTTAATATAAATAATGAGTGCAATTAAATTAATTAATTAATATATAATTAATTATGTAATTAATTAATTAATTAATTTAATTAATTATTTTTTGCTTTGACCACTAAGATAGTTAGTCTTATCACTTTGTACGTTACGCAAATATTCAGAGCCATCTGAATGATAGGACCATGATTAATTTAAACCCAGTACTTAAGTTGGGGACAAAGATTTCATCGAGGTACGTACAAATATGATTTCTTGATACTCTAAACCGTCAGTACGGTCTTTAGGTTAGTTATTCATTGAAATACAAGCCCTTCGCACTAAATGATCCTTTCGGATGAACTTTGAAATTATTGGGTAACAGCATTGTTAAGACATTGCAACTGGAGTATTTACACGAGAAATAGGAGTGGGGAAAGGCCATGTGTGGCCAAAAACAAAGTTTTGTACGATTTCGCGTGAGTAAAAGATGTGGTGCTTTGAACATTATATATTAAGTGTAGATGACATGGCTCAGTAGTCAGTGCGTTAGATTACTGATCTGGAGGCTCGAAATTCGAATCCAAGAAAACACCAAAAAGTGTCGAGAAAACTTCTCAATTTGCCTTTTGTATATGGCTTTAAACTATACCTAGATCCCTTCCGTTTGTCTAGATTTTTACCCAATTATGATAATCTTCTATAAATAAATAAAATGTAAAGAGTCGAACTATTTTACAGTTAAGGTTGCTATAAAATTTCCAATACTAAATGGGTATATCTACAAAATATAGTGATATTTATTTGATCAACTTCCGATGCATATCATGAAAAGCAAGTGTCGTAGTTATAGATATAGTTGTAGTCCACTTCTGTATATTCCTATTCGTTGGAAAGTGTCTGGTTTGCTACTCTTCGTTAAGGACCTTTACTAAATGCAACGAATATATAAGAACAAATTACCGGTGCCATATTAGTTAATCTAACGAGGACAGGACTGGCAAAAGTATCAAAAGTACTGTCAGTGTTTACTTGTTCCCTTTTTCTACTGCAAACTTGCAGCCAATTACTGAGTGCTATACATGTCTTAATAGATAGAAAGATATGGGAAATTGAGACAAGTGTATTTCAAGCTCTTACGTTCAGTGATTTGTATTTCTCTTAACGCAGTGACTACTCTTAAAAAACAGTCGTCTATTGCGCAAGATTTTACCAATGTCATCATACGCCTATGTAAATCGTGTAGATATACCAAAAGTGCATTTTATATATTAATGTCTGTATCTATGTTTACGCGTTTCTCTTTTCAAGTAGCGAAATGAAATAGATTCAAATAAAAAGAAAATACTAATATGTAATATTGTCATGTGCGGCGGCATGTTCTTCCTCTCTTTTCTGCATGAAGCACGACCGAGGACTATGAAGAGAATATTTACCCTCGACAGTTACGAGGATAAGTAAATATCGAGACGTCGTCGGTGTGTCGTCACGTTGTAGTGTACGCGCTTTAAACTTTTTATTCAAAAAAATATTGTTGTTAGATTAATAATGTTGTAGAGGTATACAGGAATGCCTGTACATTACCCCACAAAATCAATTTCGCGTTCAGAGTGTGTAATAAGTGATTACAAAAATGAGTTAAATACCCACCCTGTTTGAGCATGCTACATAGGATAAAATTTTCAAGTTTATACAAATTAGGGATGATTTTCTCATGTGAGAACGAAAAAAGAAACCATCCAAAGGTCGCGCACAATAGACTATGAAATTAGAATTTCTTTTTTGCAGACACAAAACGAACAAATTTACGTCAGTGAAAGTATAGAAAATGCTGCATGTGTAAAAATATACAAAGTTTCCGAACTAGCTGAGGTAGACAATAATTTTGAAGCTAATTTCGTTCCACATGTGTATCTATGTACATACATATTAGTGCTTTAGACACTTCACTGTTCTGAGGATTTTAAAGAAATTATTTAAGATTTTATGGTGTGCACATGATTATTACAGGAAACAAACAAGTGTGTAGTAGAGAATTGAAAAGGAAAAAAAAGGTTAGGGAGGATAAAACTTTGACCATGGCCGAGAAAGGGTTAGTAAATAGAAGCTTTTCTTCTTATTTATAAAACACCCTCCCGCGTGTAAGATCATACATACATAAGGTTGTCGACCGGTCGATTCTGTGTGTCAGTATTAATAGTGATGGCATTTGGCGTTTTGTACACACAAATGAAATTTTTTTCGTTCTCAGCCAGACAAAGCTAAACGAAAAGCCAACGGAAAAAATACATTTTTTTCCATACAAAATTACTCAGTCTTTTTATCAGTGTACTTTTGTTATTATTGGCAGCAAGCTAGATATTATTTTTAGGGAACTTGAATAGACTGAAAGTCAGCATGCGCAAATCGGCCATAAATTTACCTTGACGATGGACATTATCTCTTATGCGTTCTCTGTATTCTCTAAACAAAACCTTACCAAACAGAGAGTGAAGGGAGAGAAAGAGCGTGGAAATAACAAATTCAAATTCTCTATAAATGTCCTACATGACGTAGTCAGTAGAATCCAGATCAAGGGGAAGTTTCTAACCTAGAAAAAACTCACCGTAAATCGTTCGTTAGTCCTTTTCAACGTTCTCTTTCATTTCGCATTTTTAAACGTGTATAGCTACTGTGATTCAAAAATTGATTAGTTCAGCCAAATGCCAGAAGTGCAGATACAGTTTTCAGGCACTTGCTAGTGATAGAATGAGTTCTTTGCGACATTGAACACTAAGCAAAAGGTTTCTACGAGAGTCAAGAATGTTTATAAGAATACGATTAAGTACATTTCTGAAAGCATGATATTGTAATACCTTCGATTCACCTAAAATATATAAAACATACCATTTTTTTAATATACTGTTTCATCTGTGGAGCCTTTCGCTGCTATAAATCTAAGAAAGTTGACTAAGTCATTATAATTCATCTTTGGAATTTTAGGGAGTAATTAATTTATTATGGAAGATAACTTCTGGTGGTCAATACTTTGTAATAAAATAAGCCTAAACGTCAGACTCCATTTTAAAACAGTTGTCACAAAATATGAGTTCTTTTTTCTAACGAGATAATACTAATAATAATAATAATAAGTTTCTAAGTTAGATCCTGTTCGTTTAGCAACAAATATTGCAGATATTCCTTAATGAAATGTTCATTTCAATGTTTCGTTACTCTTATGTTCTTTAAAATTTCGCTTCCATTTCGAAACAACTATCTTTTCATTCAAATACATTTTTGATTTGGCTAGTCAAGCGATTAGGTATCCTTAAATCTTTTGAGTCACTGTATAGCATGCCTATATGCGCGAATGTTAAACCATATCTCTCCATCTCAATCTGTCCTAATATTCCTGAGCACTACTACAGACGGGAACGGCAGCAGCGGTGTATCTTTTTCTCGCGTGAGGAGAAAACTCAAGTTTCGCAATTTTCTTCATGTGTAGATACAAACACTCTGGATTGTGAGCTTTAATGCGATTTTTTGCTCGTCAATATTCATCTCATGAAACAGTAATAATTTTGTTTTTCTTTCGTGAAATTGCAATAATAAAGCCAATCGTTCTGTAATATAGCTGTGTTTAAATAATGTTTAATAATTTAGAAACCCAGCACTTTAATTTTTTTTTATTACAAAAAATACAGATATTTTGAGTTGAACTAAATTTTCTTGATTAACAACGGTAACAAAAATAAAATAAAAAAAAAAAAAAACAAATAAAAATTATCCTCATACGAGTAAATGTGTGTGCTTCGAAGAGAAAGAATAAAGAAATAAATAAATGCAATATACAAGTGGCAAATATGTTTTCTTAGTAAATAATATTACCTAACAACAAATATTCTTCTCCGAAAGATTAGAGAGGCTTGGCAGGCAGAGAACAAGTTAATAATTAATTGTTTATTTATAGAAAGAAAAGAACAAAAAGTAAAATAAATATAAAAGAATAAATCCACATATTTGTTCTACATAGCACCTCGAAAATATCTAGTGTAATTAAAGAAAACATAAATCGCGTGTTTTTTTTGTGTACCTACTTACATACATCAACATCAAGAGCAGTCAGAAAAAAAATCCAACAATAAAAAAGGACAATGCCTGTAAAGAAACAAGGTAAGTGCACTAACGGGCAGACAATTATTTATCCATTTAACTTTAATTCATAATGCTGTTGTCTTTTTTTGAATGTCATACCATGTGAACAATTTTTGCCAGTGTTAACGAGACATTTTTGAGAACGAAACGTTTTTGGTTTGACAGTTCTATATCTAGTTTGTAATACCTAGGTACTTTTGTATGTGACTGACCTGCTTAAGAGATATTGACCTGCTATCTGTCAAATGATCATCTATTAAGAACATGCTAGTTTTATAGTTTGATGGCATGCTTAATGGATATATTTTGTGGAAGCCGATGGATACTAAAAGGATATAAATACAAAGGGCTTAAAGAGGGCGAACCAATTTGCAAAATGAAAATTGCTTTTCTGGTCAGCATGCTAATGCAATAATTCAGTCTTGCAAAATATGGTAAGGTGAACATGAATTAGAAATGTATATTCTAATGTTTTGGAATATAGTGCGACTACAATTCTTTAAGTAGAATGACATGTTTTGATTCAACTGAATCTCTGAGATAGAATTTGTACATATGTAAGTGGTACTACTGATACTAGTAGAAGTGATTTTATTAATGAATAAATAATTGTTTCTTATAAATAATTACGTAATCACAAGTTAAGCACTGGCGTTTGCCGTTAGTCAGAAAAGAGAGTTTTCCAAAATTTTAAAATAAAAATCATTTCAGTTATTTTTTCTAATTTTTCAAAAAAACTTCATGTAATTGGAACGCTTAACATAACCCTTCAACTTTGATGTTATCCAACTGACTTCAGTTTCCAAAAGTGTGTATTGCTCCCAATGAGTTCGTTTATCGCCTTTAATATTGTACATACTCCGATGAGGTGGAAGACATCTTCTTTGACCCGTAGATTGCACTTTGTTCGGTCCTATTTGGCATGTTTTGGTACTTGGTCATCATGGGTAAATATCTATGTATCTCGATCTTTATCAACAGTTCCTGTAGTGCCTCTCTCTTTGATATAGGATTGCAATTCGTTAGCTGAATATCACGAATGCCTGGATCATTCTAGGAAAAATTGCTGCCTACGGTGCATTATGTGCATTGCAACTAAATTCGGAAGCTCAACTCATTTGTATGAGTGGTGCTATATAATATGTATGTATGTATACAGCGATGTGGCTTTTTTACGAGTTTACCTCTTTGAGCCCAAAGGGGTATGGCGATTTCTGTAAAAAGTAATTTTATGTTATTCTCATACTATAATTCCCATTATATACACATAAATATATAGCGGTGGTTAGGGTATTGGACTATTGGGCAGGAGATTCTATGTTCCAACCACGAAATACAGTGCGAAAAAAGTTTTTCACGGTCAAACCTCACGCGAATGTCTGCCAAATGTCCCAAAGTAATAACTGTCCTGAGGACACGGTATGAAACTGTGCGTCCTTCTAATTGGTGCGATAAATATAACACGCACAACACGAATACGTGCAAGAAGCTGGGCATGTACGGTTTGTTGATATTTAATGCAGTTTGCGAAAATGCGGTGGATGATCTGTTGTTGGGAAACACAATCGTCAACTGGATAATCTGGATATGTACATACATATGTACCTCATATGATTTGTCCAGTTCCTGTTGACCAGAGGTTACGTGGAATGTCAAATTCAAATTATGTACTGGTATGATAGTGTTGTGACGGTGAATTTACCTCTTTGGATAGATGCAGCCCATTCTGCATATGCCAGTACTTGTAGAATACTCGACTTAAAGCGCTCTAATTGCAATCGTTGATACTTCTAAACCTGGAATTTCTAAGACACATGTGTGTCAATCCTATCGATCCAATTCTGATATAATTCATCAATTGTTTGTGGCTCTAGTTTAACAAAGCTCGATGCACGTTTCCTTCAGTGTTTTAACTGTTTGTGAATGCTTGGCACAACAGACCGTACATGGTCCAGGGCCTAGCTTCTCGCAACCATTCGTGTTGTACGTGTTAAATTTTTCACAGAAAATGAAAGGGACCTACAGTTTAGAGCCATATCCGAAAGGCAAATTGAGAAGCTTTCTCTTGACAGTTATTACTCTCGGACGTTTGTCAGACATTCACGAGAGGTGGGCCGTGAAAAACTTTTTTGGTGTTTCTGGGATTCGAACGCCGAACCTCATGCTCAGCGATCCAACGCACTAACCACTTGAGCTATGGCGCCCACCGTTGAAGTAACAGTTCCCCATAAAAAAAACTTCAAATCACAGCTGCGCGGCGGCCAAGGCATACTCGTCTTCAAAACGGCTTTTATCGAACTTAGTGAGCAAAATATCGATTGTTTGACGGCAAGTGTGAAACGTCGTGACACGTGTACCAACATCACAAGAAAAAACACTAACATTGCCATCTCTATGCTAGACCGATAACTTTTTACCTTGTTCTCGTAATTAAAAAACGAAAAATGATTACTTCTACGAGTATATTCATTTACACAAGAAGTTAGGTATGTATGTATATACTTTGACCTTAGAGCAAGCAACCAGATTTTTTCTGAAATCAGTTTACATTGTACTGTGCTGAAAGTTTCACAATATATTTGAGTTTATGCTATCTTGGACAAAAACTATCGTGTCGATTAATAAACGTTGAAAAACTTGAACAAAATTACAAAACTAAAAGAATTTATTTATTTTATTTGCAAGTCAATGAATTCAGGATAAAAAATATCAAATTCGAAATTCACAATGAGAAATATTTAGGTATACATACATATGTATGTACATAAATTCATTTATGTAATAAAATCTATGAGTAATGACTTTAATATAGATCTGTTGTCTTGTTATAAAAAAGATGTCAATCGAGGTCTGTTTTGTTCGTTTTCGCCAAATTCGATAGCAAGTAAAACTTTGTTACTCGTACTCATTTATAAAGAAGTATGCAGGCCAAAAACTGCGTTGACCGTGTCACAGAATCTGCGTTCGCGTTTTCATAGCAGATACATTTGCCACATTATATCCGACAATTTGTTGAAGCAGTGACTTGTAGACCATGTGTTATTTTTATGAACAGTGAAAACATGTATAGATTTATCATAAAAGTTCAAGCTTTTCGGCTTAGTTATATTTTCGAAGTAACAGTTCCCCAGTTTTCCTGGACTATTAATTTTATATATCATAAGTGGGTCTACCTACATACATAGTTTCGTTGAAAATGGGTGTTAATGTAACCCTCTGTAGATGCTAATCATCTCTCCCTTCATTTCAACTAAAGGGCTCGAAAAAGTTTAATAAGGTCTTTATGGATTTTTGCAAGAACCGCACTAATGAAATAAATTTGGTTTCACTACCAACTGAGATCTAATTTCCAATAAGGAACCACCCATTGATATTATATTACACAAAAACCAGATACTTGATATACAGACACATGCGTTTATACTTAGTTCGAAATACTTAATTGTTCCTCTAGATTGGTATCGATCTTTCAAATCAAAAAGTGGGTGTATGATAGACGTAGGTAACCTTAGGTAACCCCTATACATATATCTAAAACTTAAGGTCGGTATTACAGTGAACTCTTAATTGGTTGATGTCTTGGATTAATGTCTGCTGACTTTACGGTTCTCAAATAAAGGCCTTAAAGCTTACGTTGTAAGATTGAGGTACATGTTGCCGTTGGCTTTACTGAGAAAAAATCATACAACAAAACGTTGTGCTAGTTGAAGAAAAGTGTAGCAAAATAATCGACATATCTCAATCCAATTATATTTTCGTACTGCTACCGTTGGCGAGCGTCAAACATTGAACGTGGAGGGTGAGTCGTTTTTTTTTTATTAGACGCATTATGCACTCTGGTCCAAGCGAGAAGAATATAAAGCACAGCATAGGACAGACATATTTAAACTAGTTCATGGAGAAGCAATCAGTTGTATCTGACAGTAATTATATTGAACCCTAAGAATTGGCTATTGGCGGTATTGTCCAATACCGAATCAACCTAAATTTGAGCATACTTATAATAAATAGTTCTTGTTCAAATGCAAAGCAAAACAAACGCTAAGTAGAACAGTGGTGATAAATTAAATGCTGTCAGGTACAACGGATTATTTGCGATGCCTTAAAAAACCATGATTTCATGGTCAACAGTAAATTTTTTGAACAAATTTTGAGCTTCGTGATCCTCTGGTTAGTGTGTTCGACTAATGTGCGGAGGTTTTAATCTGGATAGTTGATAGGCAAAGTTGATACTACTGCTACCTTCACAAAATCAATATGAACCTAAAATATTCGCTCAAAAATATAATTTTCATTTCAACCTTTTGCTTGGATTACGTTCAATTCAAATAATAGAACGTTCGCCGTTTAATGGCGTATAAGAAATCCAATAGTTTTTCTACTTGCTACATGGTATATACAGACAGTCTTCAAAACAATGCACACTACTGTAAACTCAAGTGTTCTCATTCTTTATTAAGCATAGCATAATCAATATTCTTGTGGTTTTGTTATAGAAAAAAGGCCCAAGTAGTATTCTCCATTCAATCGTTCAACGTAACGCGACAGAATTTTGCTCTTTCCTCAAATGTGTAGTATAAAAGATTTGAAATATGAAATATCGAATATCGATCGTTCAAAAATCGATTTACGAAAGATATTTGCCAAAATTTAAGATTTATGTGAAATATTTTGATTGTAAAATGAAACAAATTTTCTTGTATTGTGTTTATGGAATTTAAAAAGAAAAAGAAAATTAATATGGAAGAAGAAATCGAAGAAGTTTCAAGTGGTAGTGATGATATGAATAGAAATAAAAATATTGATAGTAGTGACGATCAAGAGGATCAAGAGCAATTCCATTCGTCGAGTAAGGAAGGGGACGATGAGAGTTCAATAACAGAGGAAATTCGACGCTGTGAACATAAGAATTCAAGTGCTTCTGATGAAAATCTGATTGAAAATTCACAAAATGGAAAAACTGAAAATGATGGCAGTTGTTCGGGGAAGGATGAGAATTTTGAAACGGATTTAAGCGAAGCGAATGAGAATCCTCATCCGATTGAGGAGCGGTCATATTGGTCGTCAGTTTTCGGTGATAATTTAATTATTAGTGAGGATGAGGTCATTGATGTTTTGATGAATGAAACACGTATGACTAGATTGGAGCCGCCTGTGAGTCGCAATGATTCGTGGCCACTTCTGAATAAGTACGTCCAGTGTGTATGCTTTGAGATTCCTTGGTTAAAAAGTAGGTATAATGAAATTAGACAGATTCTTTGGTAAAATGTTTTGTTATGAATTTGAGAGTAAAGCGCAAGTTCTGTGAATAGGTTTTTTTTTAAAAGTGTCAACATTTAAAATTGAAATAAAATGCAAACTATTTATTCAACAACCAAAACTCTGTTGGACTAATTCAATAGAGCGACGATCTTGGAAGCTAATTTACATGTCTATTGCTTTAAATAACCTTACCACAAATTTTATTTTGAACTACTTTATTGTTTCGGTCAATCTTGAAAAAATCGTATGACTTCGCTCAAATTTGGATCAGTGATGATGAATTTTTCTTGATATATGGTTTCAGTTGAACAGCTTTAGTATGGGTTTTGCTTCATATGTATGTGGCGATTTTGCTTATTAACCTAGTCATTAAGTCATTACTGGAAAATATTCTTTCGGTTTGCAATTGCTTTCGAACCCAATCCTCGAGCATTCGACGCAAACCATGATCTTGTGGCATTCTTGAACCAGTTTTATCTTGTAAGGATAAGATTTTGTTGCATAATAATACTCCATGTATTAGACCGACGAACTTGCTTCTAAAAACTTCGTGTAGATAAATTTAGATATTTATCCATAATTTCACTACATTTCTACAAATTTCTACACTTTCTTGCTGTTGCTTTATCATTTTTGTGTCAACAATGAAAAACAGCACAAGTCTACTTATGTAAAAATTGAGTTATCATACAATCGGAGGCTCCATACTCGATTCTATAATCGATTGTACAGAAACTAATTTTTTATCTTCTTTATTTTTGTGTCAAAAACTTTTTCGTACTATGGACATTTTTTTTTGTGAACTCATGACAAACCTTTAAAGGACTCTCCTGAAAAATTGTAAAAAAACGAATTGTGTTGTTGTGATAGATTTATAAATAATCTGTACTAAATCTTTCGACGTTTCTTAAAATACAAAGCTCCAATGACCCATTTTGAGGACTATAAAATTCCATAAAGTCCTCTATAAGTCTGGCAAACAGTACATGCATTGATTTTTATACTCATTATTAAAATAAATAAAAATTAGTTTACTTTAACTGAATACAAATGTCGAAGAGAGCTCGCAAATTGACAGCTGACTTGACATCCCTAATGAAAATTGCAACACTCTTAAAAAGCACGCTATGCTATCACAGTAAAGTATATGGTGTACTTTGAGCGGGATACTAACTGGTCGTTGTGCTGGAATAATACATATGTACATTTGTATGTAGTAAATAAAAAGATGGAAGAAACACTTTTTTACATGCACCTACATTGTCTGCAATTGCTATGCCCTGAACCCTTAGTAAGGAAGCAGGTTCTGAGTGAAACGAGTGAAAAGAGTCTAAACTTATTTAAAATGACACCTAACATAACTTAATCTTCTGTGGCTTTATTTTTCTCAGGCAAGACTTCTCTTTTCTGAAGTCCAGTATTGATGTAAATCTTGCACCTAAGGGTGAAGTTAGATGTCAATAAATAGAAGCGCTTGCTATATTGAATTCATATTCGTTTTTTTGGGACGTTTTTCTTATAGAGAGATGTCCGCGCAAGTCTTTGTGTCTAGTAGAATTCATATCACTATCCTTTTGATTTAAACTTTAAATCGTATTACGACATAATTTGTTGTAGATAATAAAAGGCACACTCGATATAACAAACAAGTAATTTCTCTTTTTAATTTTTCCAATTACAGAAGCTCACCGCGCCCTTGAACTACTGGAGGATTATCACTCGAGATTATCTGAGCCACAGGATCGTGCTTTACGTATTGCCATCGAGCGAGTAATACGAATTTTTAAATCTCGCTTATTTCAAGCACTTCTAGGTAAGTATTCGTTTTTAGAACATTACTCGTAATACAAATTTTAAACAACGTTGTAGTTGCAACAAAATGGTGTTCAGAACTTATTGTCTGTTGGCTTTATTAAAATAGGATTAAATAAAACGTATATTTAATATATGTACATGCATATGTATGTGTATATCCTCTACACTCTGTTACATCTGAAATCAATTCTCCTGTCCTACTTATGCAAGCGTTGCGTTTGTGAAAAATTTTTTTTTTCGTGTTTCGTTGTGCTCATTAAAAGTTTTTAAAGTGGGCGCCTGGTATTTTGTATGACATAAGTACTCTATACGAAAAAGTTTCATTATGAAAACATGAACATCCGTATTGATGAATGCAGCCTGCCCTACTTATGAGTACAATAGAGACTATGTAAGATCGGGCGGAAGATTTGAGCACGTTCTTTGCTTGGATGATTGTAATAATGTTAATACTATCGCATTAGGTGTATAGTCCAGTGAGATGAATGGTGCTTTGGCTCTTTTCGCCTAGTTTTTCATGTAGCTCAACATGTTTAGATCCAGTTTTCACTTCTGTCCTAAACCCTGAGCGACACTAATTCAGAAATCTAATAAAAAGTTTTAAGGCCCTTACCCTCAATCTCCTTCCTACAATTTCTTTATAAAGACATGTCGAAGGATTTCTAACTTCTCTCAATTTTGTGCAATAAGGAGCTTTACTTCATCTTAAACTGCACTAATAGAACATACAAAAGTATCCTTTTTATTGAGATTTGTAGTTATTTACCATAGTGAGCATATGTTGCCTTAATCAAATGAAGCACTTAAATCGATGCAAATACAATTCCTATTTTCAATTGAAAACTGTGCATAATATCAATATGTGAAGTACATTGTATTCCACTTGATGTAAAGATGCAATCATTTATTATACACACATACATAAATTGTACCTTTTTGTGAAGAGTGTTTAGCTTTTAGCTTGTTCCCTCTCCACAAAGCTGCAGAGCGTTGATGGTAAACTTTTGTGGCATATCTATGCTTTCTTGTACGAAAAAGGAAAATAAAGTGCCTATCAAGGACTAAAGGCACCCACGTTCAATAGGCTTTTCAATTTGATTTGCATACCCTTTCTTTGAACGTATAGCAGTGGAAAGTGTAGATACCACGACGTTGGCATAGACAGCTAGACGTTTACAAATGCATATCCGTTGTGACAGGATGAAAAAAAAGAAAACACTTCTCTTCATTTACTGGGTATTTTAGTTAACCATTGCACAATTCGTTATCGCTTTTGTTGAACTTAAATGCTTAAAATGTCTTGTCTGTGTGTGCATAGGAATTCATAGATTGCATGTTCTCTGTTTTAGTTGTCCTCGCAGCAACCTACGATTGGAGGGAAGTATGCTTTACTGTAATAGCGTGGCCTTCTGAAACCTGAAATTTAAATAAAATCGTTAAAGCCTGTTTCGAAAAAAATCAACTTCTTGGAAAATGACAGTTTTTTAGGAATCCCTTAATCTTGAGGTTCGAATAAAAATGTTGACTTCGCCTTGAATTGTGACACGACTGGGCTTAGATATCAAGTTTGGTCAAATCTATTTAGGCTGTAGTTGCGCGTACATACAGGCTCACAGTCAGATTTGCTAAACCTACTTTTTAGATCTTCGCTATGAATTTTTCACGATTCACTCTTTATTTGACAGTTAAAACTGGAAAGGTTTGTGAATATGTAAAATCCTGAGAAAGTAACTCTGTAACTCGAAAACTTGAAAGCTCATGCTTATGCAAGTTTTGAATAAGATTTGAATATATGGGGTAATATTTTATTTCGTAACCGTCTGTTTTTTTTTTTTTTGTTTTCTGAATCTTTTTTGGATTGGATTTGGCTCTTGAATTGTTGAAGGCTAAAATTCGAAATATACATACATATATATGTATGTCGTGGGAGCGAATCGCAGAATTTTGGAACAGAAATATTGGCGAGGTTACAAGGGGGCACGGCAATGATAGTCATTGTAGCCTTTCTGGTATAACGTCTACATAAGACATTTCTTAGAATCTATTCATTGAGTTCTTTTGAACAGTATTTGCTGTTTAGGCACTAGGCGGATAGCTACCGCCAACGATTTGCCGGTTGAAGATCGCTTATTAATTTAACAGTATGTTTTGGGATGCTGTCGTCTTATTAATAATATTCTGGGACGAGCTCTAAACCTAAGAGAAGTTCATGTGGCTCGGTTCAACTTGTGCTTTGTATAAAATAAGACCTCTACCTTAGTAGGCCTTTGACCCTTGGAGGGTCAGAACCTCAACTACTGCCTTCCATCCTTCATGGTCTCGGGCTCGCTGTTCCCAGTTGGCAAGACCAAGTATAAAATAATAAGGTGAAATTAAAAGTTACCCTTTATGCCACATCATTACTTTATTTTATCCGATTTTGAAAATTTCCGGAAAAGCTCAACATAAGATCAAACACGCAAACCACAGCCTATCAAAACCTGTCTCAAATAAACACGAACACCATAGGTTAGGTTAGGTTAGGTTAGAAAGGGTTATGAGGAGAACCTCATAAAACATTAGGCACCAGTATGGGCCCATCGCGATCCCTGGGGAACCTCCATAAAAGCAAATGGAAACCTAAACACTTTTCCTGAAACAATTGATTTCCCTACAGAATTTAAAAAGCCTGTTTTGGTTGATAGGACCTACCTCTTCTAGGTTGCTGAAAAAGTAGTTACCTAGGTATTTCCTACGATTTCGAGCTATGCCAGGGTACATTCACATAGTATATGTGTGATGTCCTTTTCGACGCATGTGTCGTTACAATATCTACATACATCTGTGTCTGTAAGGCCCAGTTTCTTGGCGTGCTTTCCCAGAAGGCAATGCCCGGTCAAGATTCCTATTGCTGTTCTTAGCTGAATTCTGTTTAGATTCAGAATTTCCTTAGTTCTTTTCCGGTAGAATTCTGGCCACAAGGCCTTGGAACCCTGTGACCTGCTGCGTTTGACCATCTTTGGTTGGCTGTTTTATGTAGCCTTTAATGGTAGCCTTGAATACGCACGAAGGTGGTTTGATATCCACGGCTTCGCCTACTGGCAATTCTCCTCCATGTCTTGCCATTTCATCAGCAAGTTCATTCCCTTTTATTCCCTCGGTCAAAACTGAAATATGTATGTATGTATGTACATACATGTATGACTTGAAAATAAGTTGTTTCTAAGATTTGCGAGCCCAATTTAGAAAAGGTCTTTTTAGGGTTCCCTTAGCATAAGAATCAACAGAAAAAAATTACTGTGATTCTCATTTTCTGAACATTGAATTGAAAATCTTTCTTCGAAGAAGAATGTATTCGCATATATGTTTATATTACGTCAGTTGATTGTAAATAATTATTTTTTTCTAAATATTTACGTTGTATAAAACAAACGTAAATGTTTTCCCATTCTCAAATCTCTATAGCTGCACATATTGCTCCTCTTCTTTGTAAACATCGTCCACAAATACTATGTTAAAACCATTTCAATGCCGAACAATGTACACACCAAGCTGAAGTTATCTGCTAAACTAAGTGGTCATCACTTTTTTTATCTTGGATTTTGAAAATGTGAATGGAATCAGTTTCAAATTTTCTGCATACGATGGATGAAATTTTTTTTATGTATGTACTCATTTTACATAATATGAACAAGAAAAAAAAGAATAGAATAAAAAAAAACAAACAGAAAATTCATGTCTATTTAGAGCATATAAAATAGTACACTATTCCCCTGGGAACCATAGTCCTTGCTATAGAGATACATTTTTTTCTCAATTTGCAAAGAACCTATCTCGACGATTTTCTCTGAGATGAAATATGTATAAGCCTGAACTTTGCCATTCATTGGACAATTTCTTCTTAAAATTAAATTGAATTAAGTTAAGTTAAGTTGAGTTGAAAAGCAAAATATCCTTTTTAGATTTTTTTTTGTAACCGCCAAACATCAATGTGTTAAATGGCCGCCATCATAGAGTATGCAAAATGTTCAACAGCTAGATCGACATATTTTTATATTAAATTAAATACGTTCATAATTTCTGTATATTACAAATTATGCATCAAAATTAATAAACCCTACAAGATAGGGTATAATTATTTAAACCAACTAAACATGTGTATTCTCCTTTGTCTTGTCTAAAATATAATTGAAGTTCTATTTTTGATGTAGTCACAAGCACAAGTGCTTAGAGAAACACTTGAAACCACTTGAAACACTGAAACTAATGAACAGAAGCAAGCGACATTATGTTTAAGCACGCTGCCATGGCTTGATATGAGCGGAGCGTAACATGGATATCATAATGTATGTATGTAAAAACTTGCAATCTTCATCAAAGACATACGTCATCCGGCATTGACACATAATGTACGGCTTCTACATAGCGAATGCGCATGATTTCGCCTTAGTTTCACAGCACAAATATTTTGTATAATTTGGTATTTCAAATAAATGAAAACAATAATGCATAGATAGGCAAAAGAAATGGTTGCTTGTATCGTACAGTAGAGGAGAAAAATTTGACAAAGTTGAGTCTTAAATTTGGATGATAATTTCATAATAGAAATTTATTTTAAGAATCACTTTAATATATTTTAAGGCTATGGCTTCGCTTGAAGGTCTCCTCAAGACTTTATATTTTTATTGAGTGGAGGTTCTAAGCAGATGAATCCTTAGTATATAGTTAGTGGTATATAGTTTCTTACATTGAGGTTCGTGAAGTTTTTTACTTCTGCTCGCTATGTAAAGCGTTTTGCCTCTAAAGTGCATTCAAAGAGTCTTTGTGCGCTAGATGTCTCGATGTCTACTCGAATTTTTCTGATTGTACCGATGTCGCATGAGTGCCGTATCGTATGGTTAGTACATTAGCTTACTGACGGGAAGTTCGAGTTTTCAATCGCAGAAAACACAAAAAAAAGAAATGCTCACGATCCCACTCGCGAATGTCTGACAAACGTCCGAGAGTAATAACTGTCATCAGAAAGCTTCTCAATTCGTCTTTCGGATATGGCTTTAGATTTTAGGTCTCTTCCATTTGTGGCGAAAAAGTATAACACACATAACATGAACGGTTGCGAGAAGCTACTCCCTGGACCACATACGGTCTATTTGCATCGATGTCGCTGTATGAACGTTGTAAGATGTGCACCCTCATTCAGGTTCAGCTTGTCTCTATAAATTCTCGCACATGCTACCTCAATTGGTCACGAAATAAATATTTTATCGAGCTGAACTTTCTGTCCTAAAACTATCCTAATAAGTAATTAAGAATCATTAAAAAAATTAGAATAATGCAGCAGACAATGCCCTTATCGAGCATAATTTCTCTAATATGTACGTACATATTTCAAGTTTCAACGAAGAGTAATTTCATAAGGTTGGAGTTCTTGATTATTGTACAGCACTGCACGACCATTAACAACATTTCCTAAACAATCCACAGGGTAGGCAGTATTGTAAGGAGTTGTCGGACGGGGATCATTAACATCAGAAACCTTGGCCTCATCGTTGCATCTCGGTTTTATGTGTTGATTGTAGAATTCCAACAGCATTATTGGCCCTATGCGGCGGAAGTTCTTGCTCTTGTTATAGTAATCCAAAGTGAAGGTCATGGCTGGTTTCTCGAAGCAAATGCCAATAACTTAATAAATTTCCTCCATCCTGGTTTGTATAGCGCTTTGAAGAGCTCTTAAACTCGAGCTTAAACTCGAGTATGTCCCACAAGGTTTTGGCATACTCTCTTAACTTACTTTTAAGGATGGCATTTATGCGCATGCTGAACAGCTATAAGCCTCTGCAAAGCATTTCTTTGGCATGAGACCATGTTTTGTTACGAGATTTACTAACATTTCCCATTGGCAACTGTCAGACGTTGGATGACGTATTAAAAACGACACCAAGGGCTCGTCAACTTATTTACGTCATTATTATCTTATAAAGATAATTTGTTCCAATAGAATAAGTATCCCTAAAAAAATTATCTACACTTAGCGATATCATGAACGGAAGTCGAATGCAATTTAGTGCTGCAAAAATCCAACATCTCCCTGACTTCTTTTGGTTGGTTATAGATTTAACTTCATTCTCCACTTTACAATTGAACACATAATTTGTGATTTTCAGTGATTTGCGCGACAGAGCCACATCGAACGGGTCGCCTCTGGAACAAATATTTTGCGCGAGAAGATGTTTCGGCTCGCTGTAGAAATCCTCGCGCCATTATCGCAATTGTTCATTTGTGATAGAAAATGGAAACCATTCTTCTATTGAAAGAAAAGTGGAAATGTGGATTTTTTTGAAACGAAACTTTTCTCCTGGAATGGAGCTCAATAAATTGACTAAACACTTTACACACGACACCGTATTTCAATTAAAAAAGTATATCCACTTTTTTCGAATCAGAATCATTTCTTTATTCACTGTAGTTTAATTTAAGAATGTATTCGTTTTTCAACCGTTGTCATCGCAGTGTAGATCTTCGCACACAGATGGCAGCAAGTCGTATTTGACAGTATTTTGTTGAGTATGCTCAATAGTGTCTGTGGTGTGGTGAAAATTAGAAATGTCACTTATTTTTAGTTTTTGTGCTTCACCGGTGTCGTGCGTTTAAAATCTGGGATCGAGTTAATTTATTGATTTAATTTATTGCATGAATAATATTACTAAATGGTAACAATGAAATGGTTAACATCATAAATAATCTATTAAATGAGATAAATTCTTGAAGAAAACATGTTCGGTACGCTGAACAACTATTTGTCCGGCGTTCAACGGGCCTGGGCCGCTCAGGACGGTGATATTGTGGCTGGATTTGTGTCCTTAAAGGATAAGCATATTATGAATAGGAACTTGTACCTGTTGGAGCCGGATAGCTACGTGGAAAGGCAGTTAGATCCACCAATCGATGAGATTGTTTCGGCACACTTGAAAGTGCTTTACTACTTGAGTGCGGAAAGTAAGAAATTACATATCATGAAGTGTGAAGCAGTACATATTTGAATAACGTATGTCTTTATTACAAAAGTTCGCGACTACATGGAAGCGTACAAAAATCAGGTGCAGTGTATACAAGGTGTAGTCAAAATGCTGCAACAACTTAAGGAGGAGAACTGGTGTCTACCTATCATGTACACTACATGCCTGGATTTGCGGGTGTTAGCGCAACGATGTGAACAGAATGGAAAGATCTCCAAACCAGGAGAAATTCTCGAGAAAGCAGCAGATTGCTTAATGAGTTGCTTTCGTGTGTGTGCGGCCGACAATAGGTATAAGTTTGCACACGTTTAGCTTTTAGAACTAATCATGTTTATCGTTATAGATCCTCTGATGAAGACACCAAACGCTTAGGAATGCTCAATCTTGTTAATCAACTTTTCAAAGTCTATTTTCGGATAAACAAATTGCATCTCTGTAAACCGCTTATACGCGCAATTGATAGCTCTGCCTTCAAGGACACGTTTCTGCTTCCGGAGCAAATTACATACAAATACTTCGTCGGTCGAAAGGCTATGTTCGATTCGGATTACAAGAGCGCAGATGAGTTTTTAAGCTTCGCATTTCAAAAGTGCCCAAAAAAATTCTACAATAACAAGCGATTGATTCTCATTTACCTCGTTCCGGTTAAAATGTTACTTGGATACATGCCAACAAATCAAGTTCTCGAAAAATATGATGTACTTCAGTTTCATGAGTTGGCCAACGCTATCAAGGAGGGGAATGTTCGCAAATTTGACGAAGTGATTCAGCGACACGAGGCGTTTTTTATAAAATGCGGAATCTACCTGTTAGTGGAGAAGCTCAAGTTCATGGTGTATCGCAACCTATTCAAGAGGGTCTACCTAATCAAAGGTACTCATCAATTGGACTTGGAAAGCTTTCGCACTGCCCTGCAATTCGTCGGAGAAGATGACATGTCTATGGACGAAACTCATTGCATTGTGGCGAACTTAATATTCGAGGGCAAAATAAAGGGCTACATCTCACATAGTCATAACAAGCTAGTTGTGTCCAAGCAGAACCCGTTTCCCGCGCTAAATACAGTATCATAGAAACTTCAAATCATGTAGATTATAAAGGCCAAATAAATTTACTAGAAAAAAAAAAGATAAAACTGTTTAAATTCGTAATTTAATTGTTGTACC
Organism: Blera fallax; assembly: GCA_946965025.1. Lineage (NCBI taxonomy): Eukaryota > Metazoa > Arthropoda > Insecta > Diptera > Syrphidae > Blera > Blera fallax. Next base: position 73,858,351 of record OX337248.1, read on the forward strand.
AGAATCGCGGTGAAATGAGTACAAATGTTTTCTTTTTTTCTTTGTTCTAGATATACAAGAATTCTATGAATTAACTCTGCTGGACGACTCGAAGACAGTTCAACAAAAGACCGCAGAAACATTGCAAATAGCTAGCAAGTGGGAACAAGAAGGACATACGATTAAATTGTCAGATGTGAGTATTGAGTGGGATACATATATCTTGTTCTTTGTTTTTGTTTTATAATTTGCATACGGAAGTAAGTTGAAATACAGAAGTGATCTTCAAAGGGGTTATGCTTGATAAAAGTTTTTTTTTTTACATAAAATATTCTCTATAACCAATAGCATGACTGAGAGGGGGTTAGCCCCATAATTTTCTGCCCGCAAATTTTGAAAGTTCACCGTAGAAAAATGTGCGTTTTGGTAATAACTTTATAAATAATTAATTCATAGTCGAATGTATAAATAATAGATAACAAAAAAGTTGGACGTGCATAATTAGGTTATACTTTTCGTTATTGAATTGTGTTTGTGTAAAGTAACGAGAAATTAATCTTTTCAAAAATATGTTCAAATAAATGGGAATGAATCATCGTTGCTACGTTCGGTGTTACTCTAAAATAAGAAGTTTCGGGCCTGATATAATTTACCCTTAATTTAGACTTTCTATTTAAGCATGGGGATGTGTAGTGTAAAACTTGCAGTATGGCCACGGGTTTTCATGCATGCACGATATGTCTGGATATGAAAAGGTGAAGGGACGCATTAAGGATTGTTCAGGGAAGCATGTAGAGGAGGAGGACATTGAGTGTTTGTTATAAATCTTCTCCGATTGTTGGATCCCACATTAATATTAAATGGCTAAAATTCGGTTTCGCTTAAATCGATTGGCGCTGCGCGCTGATATTCAGTATATTGAATACTGAATTTTAATAAGATAGTGGCGCGTTTAACATTAAAAATGAGCATAATCAACAAATACGTTACACTTTGCAGGTATTAAAGAACAAATTTAGTGGATATTCTATAAGACGTATGCTATGCATGTAAGTTCGATCTGACAGAGTACAGGGGAGTACATAACTTTAAAGCAATATTTGCCAATATTTTTCATGTATAGTGTCTCTTTTTAACTAATTATTACACTCGTTACCTGAATTTTATTCAGTAGAAACACAAAAAAATAAAAACGCTTATGAGCTGTAGTTGATACATACATACATATATGTATGTATAATCTATCTGTGAAGAGTAAAGTTTTTACAAAACCAAGGCGTACCTTTACATATAACAGCACAAGAATATATGTACATAGGTATGAATTTGCTAGTATTAGCTGTTACATTCTATGACAACGAATGATTCTCTTTTTTTCAGCATAGTTTCCAGCAGTTTTTAGCTCTATGATATGTAGTACACTCTGGAGAAAATCGTCCAAATTTGATCGAAAAATTTCGTGAAACCAATACTTGCGCTTTTAAATACATTAAAAAAAAAAAAACTATAAAACTATGAGAACTAAAAATATTTATTTTGCTTACAAAGCTGCAAAATAACCAACGAAAAAATGATCTGTGGTATGAAATATATGTGCCATAAAAAATGTGAAAAACATAAGAAAAACGACACGTTAAACTAAATAGCTTACTGGCGGTTTTTGTTAGATCATTAATTTTGGATGCTCATAAGAATTAACTTTTGCTCGCAGTGTTTATTGAACTTTTTAGTTGTTGACGACACTGAATTCCGTTTTAATTTATTTCGAAAGTAAAGACGTGTTTTGTGCTATATGCGCACTATATTTGAGGCATTAGTTATCCACGCTTTTTGAAAGTGCTCCAGAGTTATTGATTTTAAATTACATAAAATGTTCGAACGTTTTAGGTCGATTCCTTAAAACATGCTTTAACCTTATAAGTGGTTAATGTCTTTATTTCTTATTAATTGCATTCTATCACACAAGATTAAGGGTAGCATGGACGATAAAAAAAGGAATCGGGTGCGGTTCGTTACCAAATGCTTCGTTTTATTCCCTTTCCCATGGGGTTTTCTTCAGCTTTCAGTTGATGATATACATACGTATTTATAAGTATCTGTGGTCTATTATGTTTGTAATACATGCACCTGTGATAACCGCAATTCCAATTACTATTTTTGGGTAAGAAAGTCACTTTGCTATGAAGTGAATTTTATTCTAAATTTCGGTTAGCTTGATTGATTGATTTGTGATGGGGATAAAGCACTCAGAGTCAGTCTTTAATGTGGTCCATTGTGCTACATCCCATTGAAGGAAAAGAAAAAGAGAAAAACTTTTCCGTATTTTTAAGGAAACCTAGTATTTCAACCAAGAATGGAAAGTGGAATGAGCCCATTCCCAAGACATCGTTTCAAAGTGCGCAATCTCATTCTCTCAAAAACGGGACGCAGGGAGGATGAGTCCCCCCGCATCCCCATTTTCAAGATAGGACGTGTACGTTTACTCTTTCTTGATTTCTATCTATGTCATGGGATGGGCACATTTGTTGTGCTGTGTAATAAGCTCTTGAGAAGATATCAAGCCTTTTGACAAAACTTGTTAACTTTGCTTGAAGATAATCTAACCCTATTTTTTTTCAGACCATGTCTATCTAATACAAAATGTTCGTTAAACTGACACTAATTATTATTGGTTCCGGACTCACAGGAATAATCCTATACTTCTTTTTCACTAGTGCTTCACAGATCTCGTTGCCTACAATTTGCTTTAGCCCAAAATCCAATTAAAACAAAACCAGGTTCATCTAAAAAATTCTCTGATTTATTCCTTCATTCGAGAACAATTTTCAACGAATTTATGAGAGTCTCCTGTATTGAGTGGAGCCGATGTGTCACTTAAAATGATAATATTTCTACCACAAAATTTCATTTGAATTGGCCAGGTTTATTATGGCAAAGAAGGGGCACCAGTAATTTCGAAATAGATTCCTTTTTGCAGTCTATTAAGAGCAGTACACGATCTTAGCTGGCGTCTTTGGTCATCATAAATAAATCCCACTCCCGCCTCTTACCAAAGTTTGATTAACATCCGAGATAATTAATTGTCATGAACGGTATTAAACTCTATAGGTCCATTTCATTCGTCCGAAAATATAATACATACATATGTACATACAACACGAATGGGTGCGGGAAACTTTTTTTTTTATTTAAGCCCTCAGGGAATAGGATTTTGCATTTAAGGAGATTTAAACATTGGAAACCGTCGTTACCGGTTGTCATTGGTGCTCCATGATTAGAACCATATTACTTATATAGGAAACGATTTCCATCCACTCGATTTGAAACGTGCTTTACAGAAATACATTATGAGTACTTGTTGCTCTGAGCACTTGCGTTGTTTACGTAGGTTTCTTTTTATTTTATTCATTAAAAATGGATTTGTTTAACATCATTACCAAAACGTAGCTGTCCATTTCGAAATCTCGACTGCTGCACCAGCGAAAACTTCTCTTTTCTGTCCTTAACAAACCCAGTACTTTAAAATCAGGTCAAAATAAAGTTATATAACGACTCTTCACGCAGTTAAATTCATTATCTGCTTTTTACGACATGGAAAGTAAGTCAAGGATACTTTATAAATTTCAACAATATCCAATACCCACACGTTTGCACATACACACACTCATTTATATGAAATAGTCTGGCAAACTACAAACTGAAACTACCTTTCAACTATCTACTCAGTATTTCCAAACGTTGTAAAAACGTGTAACACACGTCACGCGATTTTAAACCGACGACGACGACTATGTGTCCTATATTAGGGACATGCAAATTTTTTTTCATTTCATGGCGCTCTTCCGGCTACTAACAAAAACTCCATTAATATTAATAGAACCCAGTCCCAGTCTCAGACAGAAATTTTCCCAATACATATTTCATTAGCAATCCTGGGGACTGTTGCTAAAAACACCAGGAGTCAAATGCTCTTAATGTAAATCTAAATCCCAAACAGAGCAACATGATATTGCAGCTTATTAGAATCGGATTAAGTTCACATCATTGGTAGAGGGAGTTGGTTGTTGAGGACGAAGGGCGCTAGGTGGGCGATAACCTACTTTCTTCCGGATATTGTAGTGTATACCAAAAAAAGTAAATTGCTCGCATTAGGCACAACATGCTACAGAAAATATCCGTCGTCGTCTGGAAGTAAAACACGACTTGTATATTTTTTTTTCCTTTTTCACTAAAAACAGAATTTTATATTGTTTTTTTTTTTTTTTCTTTGTATATCTTTCTTATATCGTATATGTGTATAGTTTGTTTTCTTGCTCATTCTTTTTTCGTTGGTTCGTTCGTTTGGTGAACGTTTATATTGTTTTTCATGTGGCACGAGTTGTAGTAGAATTGCTAACCAAATCGAATGAAAAGACAAATAAATATTCAATCAAGGCTGACCCCATGCTTTTCCTTTCTTTCCAGTTAATTAAGATTTCTTCGAATATCAGCCGAAATTGTGAGATATCTTCGGCAAGGAATGAAGATCAACTTCCGGTAGGTACCCCCAATCCGCGTCAGCGTCAAAAGGCGTATTAATACTTGAAAATAAAAGAAAAAAAAATCTATTTTCTCTGTTTTTTTTTGTTTGTTCGAGCAACAAGTTGGTTTCTTTTCATTTTTCTCCTTTTGTTTTTATGTGAGCTAACCTTTCATTCATGATACATTTTCTTCAAGATTTTTTTTTTGAGAAAAAAAAGCGAATATTTGCAAATCTAATCTAGAGTAGACACTTATCAAGAATTTTCCACATTGGAAACGAATTTATTAGATTTTATGTTTGTGGAGATTTCAAAACGACTATTAGTCGTCAGTTCAGGTGATCCGGGGGTGGACAGGAGCAGACAACTGAGGAGCATGCGTATTCGTATACGAGTGACGTGAAAGCTCTTCCAACCGCCGACGAGGTGAAGGAGCTTCTCTCTGTGCTGCGAAATTAAGCAGATTGAATTTGGTAAACAATACTACCGTCTACTGGAAAACATTATATGTACACATTGACGGAAAAGTCTCTCATTCTGAAATCAGTCCTCAGTGAGACAGAAAATACTCCCTAGAGTAGTAGCTGAAAACGCGCAAAGTGTGCTATTTGACTTTTTCCGTTCGTGGAGGACTTTTAATTGCAAAAATAGAGAAAAAAAAAAAAAAACACAAAAGTTGTTAATATTCCACATATTGCAATAAATTCGAACAACAAAACGCAAGGAACAATATTCATTCGTTTTGAAATAACATACATATCACGGGGGTGGTATCGTGCAGCCTCGTAGTGTTTCCTCCTGAGCAAATAACCAGGCATTGTACATGGATACCTACATATGTACATATGTATTTTATTTTGTGTTTGTTCTCAGCTTCGTGTTGTTGTTAGTTTTCAATTCTTCAAGTTGAATTCGAGAACAATAGTGTTTTATCTGCATTCCACTACACCGCCTATATCACTCTGATAAGTGCATATTGTGTTAACAGATAGTTTTTTGTGCTGAACTAGGTGAAAATGATAAATTTTAATTATAGCTTAATGACCATTATTTCCAATCAAAAACAATTTTGCTGCTTTGTTCGCAGTGAGACGTTAATTTTTGTATCTTTTTTTTTTGGTGTAGACTAAAGACTTTTGTGTCCATGACAAATTTTATTTAAGAATTAATTCTAATTTTAGTTGATTTTTTTGGTTATTGTGTAATTGAAGGAAAGTTCTTTTGCTTAGAAAGCGTTTGAAGAAGAAGAGAAAAAAACAAATAAAATAAAGTGTGAGATTTATACGTTCAGTATTAAGGTGGTACGGTACGTTTTCTAAAAATATAAAAGAAAAAACTAAAAAAGAAAGAGAATAATAAAATGATTGATTGGGTGTCGATCGTTCGCCACTCGAGGCGGCGTTTTTCAAACTACGTTGGTTCGCGATCACCAGTTCGTATTCGCAAGCGTAGACGTGCTCCTCCACCTCATGTTTCAAAGGAGAACCAGTATAATTGCTGCTGTTCAAATGTAAGTTAAATACTTTAAAAATAGTTTTTGCCAATGAAATGGATTTTAAATCGCTTGAAATGGGTTTTTTTACGACTAAATGCACAAGTTTATTACTATTTCCATGAAAACTATTGCCAGGTACACACTAGTCTAGGATATGTACTAGTACATACATATGTACCTACCCACATACAAGTATTCCATCAAAAGAGAATAGTAAAATTCAAAGTGTATTTCATATTAACACCCACAGCAGTCATAAAACACAAATCAGAAAATATCACAGCAAACAATAAAATGTCAAAGGACCAAATTGCAATGATATATCGCCTAGAACATTAAAAATAATGTGAACGGTGAAGCGAAGCGGTTAAGTAAATGTTATAACGCCCAGATCCTATGTCATATGTCCAACAACAATGTCTAAAGTAAGTTTTTTAAACGCTGCGACATTGTTTGATTGGATTCTATGACTTTGGACGTTAGTTCCCTACAGCCAGCTGCTTCCAATTACTTATCCTACGTCAACTTAGTAGTGGCGGAATACTGCAATAGGTTATTATACAATTTTACAATATGTAGTAAGAAGAGGATACTCTTTGCTAAGTTCGATTCCTAATATTTATTACAATCCATTATACACTACGAGTATTTTGCAAAATCCAGTTTAATTAAATCGTACTACCTGTAGGACAATTTTGATTTCGAAATGTTTACATAAATTATTTGCTTGGGGTGCTACCATCCCTTATTGCAGGTGATGATACCTTGTGCTTTGTGTATGGGACGTGTTTTTCTTATGTAAAATTAATCCTCATTTACCGGGTAGAATTATCTTGAGGAATGTAGCATTTTGATGCCACATAATGTTGTAGACAGCTGCCTTACGTTCACTACTTAACATTTTCCTTCCGGCACCGGAAAACTTACATAATTACTTTTATGCTTCTCGAAGGTTTCAATTTATAGCGATTCAAGAGTGGAATCAACAAGCATCTGCTGGCATCTGTGAGAGAGAAAAAAAGTTAAATAAAATAAATATCAACTGAGTAAACAGTTGAAAGATTGTGCCTCTGGTTTTGTGTTGTGAGTTTCGCACAATTCTCTCAAGTATGATGATAAAGAAGTCAAATGACAGCGCATCACCTTGCCTGAATGCTTTCTCGACGTCAAAGGTCTCGGCGAGGTTGGTATCGACCTAGATGGAGCAGTGAGCGTTCTTCATCGTTATCCGGACGTACGAGTTTGGCAGGAATCCCAAAACTAGACATGGCTCTGTATAGCTGGTCTCTATAAATGCTATCATGTGCGACTAGTTAAAAATAGTGATGCGACTATATATGTTTGGCTTTAAGTATTTTGTTTCCAAAGGTCTTTGTTTTTTGCATTTTGCGAATCCTGTCCACATTTCCTGCCTAACTTACCACCTTACCTTCATCGAACTGAACCATATTACCATAGGTTAATTTATTGTATATAGTATCAATGTACATGACTACTTATCCATACAATCTATTCCCACAAGCGGAATTAAAACCACCAACCTACTGCACATTTTGTAATTACAAAGTTAAGTTATGACAGTTTAATGCTGTTTAAATTTAAAGCCCCACGGGATACATATTTTAGATCAGAGTATGTATCTATGTATGTAGTTCAGTATTACATATTTCATGTAAAACCTACAATCGATTAGAAATGAGGACCATGAAGCTCAACTCAATTGAGTTTCTCTTAATGTTTCTGTTTTTAGAATAAGTCGCAACTGCAAAAGAAAATTGTTTTTACATAGGAGTACGAGTACCACTGTATTACTGAATGTTGACACCAAAGTTTACTATTGGACACTGAGGGTGCTGCTCCTTTTCTTTACTTTTGATTGTTGATGTGCATATTATTGAGGTAAAGCTTGTAATGGTTAAACTGTAACGAACATTTTACTTAATCTACTAAAGGCAGACAATTTTGGACACACCTGAACTGAACTGATCATCTCCAAAATGAACTACGTCTTAAAGCAGTTCATCATCGACGTTTTTCGAAATTAGCTTATTAATATCCACTCTAAGGGGACATACATAGGTACATATGTAGTTGCAACGTCGAGATTAACCTTTTCTTAGTGAGACTACATACATATGTACGTACTTGTTTTCTTCCTTTCTGTGGCCTTTCCGCATTCCTGTTTGAAAGCATATGATTTTCAATTCATCCAAATGGCAACTAGAATTATCAACAAGTCTTGTATTACCCACGTATATAAATTCCTGGAAAACACCAAAATGCGTTGAAGTAGAATCGTAAATGTTGTCGAATATAATAACATAATTACAAGAAAGTTATAAATATTTAATTATATAAATAATGATTGCTTGAATCATTAAATTATTAAATTAAAATGAAGGATTCGCATGATAAAATTTCTATGAATCACCCGAAGCGCAAATGTAGAACTCAATTAATTATTTAAAACGTTTGCACACGTTGTACGAGGATGGCCTTGTGGCTTATGTATATTTAAAAATGTAATTAAATATTGCGGTCACTACTGCACCTGAATGAACTACTGAATGCAAAACCGCGAACTAAAATACTTTAGCCTTAACCACATATGTAAAGTGGTGGAAGTTGCTAAATATCGGACGTGAAACGATGGTAGTAACACAACTTATAAAATTGAATGTCTCCTGGTATGTATGAAATACATTTTTGTTAGCAAAGCTTTAAAGGAATGTTATCAATACCTGTCTTCTGTCTAGGCAAATTTGGTCAGACCTAAACATCAAAACGACAACTAGATTCGTTTCAGATCTACAATTGAAGTCCTCACAGCACATTGATTCATAAGCAGATATGCCAGCAGTCACCCAGTCTGCCCTCAAATGATTTTTGTAGAAGCTGTAGAGACAAGATGCAGGTAGAGACGGCATCCCATCCTCTGTGAAAATGCCTCGTGCTATCGACACTTAGAAGGAAAACTTTAGGCCAGTACTTCTTCAAAGACCTAGATGACCTATCAGGTCTGCACATCTTAAGGTCAGATGTCTTATTTCCCGGTCAAAATTGTTTCATGTACCAATTCTGTCAGGCCAGCAGAATTCGCTCCTATCACGTCCTATTGGAATACATATCGAGGATGTCGTTTAAATCTCATAAAAGAGAATTAAGGGTTGCGAGTACAGGAGAGCTTCGGTACCTCTTTTAATCCCAATGGACCTAAACTTTGATTTTATTTCTAGCACCTAGCATCTTACTTAACCTATCGAATTTTACCTTCTTCTTTTTTTTTTATTAACCGTTGAAATATATAACGCGACGTACACGTACCTACATCTTATGCTACATATTTCTCCTACGTATCTGTCTTGCGAGAATTTACTGTTGTTTTTGCATTGAGTAATCCACTTGTTTTTTTGTCTGCCTCTTTTCCGAACTTCGACTGCAACTTGAGTCGCTATTGCTATTGCGGACATGACAGAACCAGCTGATGCGCTCAGCCTGGAGTTTTTCAACAATCGGTTTCTTTACATGAAGGCTTCCGCGGAAACGCGTACTTCTAATTAGGTCGCGTTTTGATACTTCCGCTGAGATCCGTAACATTTTTATCTCCGTTGCTGTCATGTTTTCTTCATAATATTCATACATCGTCCAACACTGCGATGCGTATGTTAAAGCCGGATGCACGACTGTCGTGTAAAGCAAACCTTCAATTTAAAATGACATTTTGCGATCAAAAAAGACTGCGGAGTTTTCTCGCCATTCGGTTTGCAACATCGTCATCATAATTTTCCTGATAATTTACGACTGAACCCAAGTATGTATGTATGTAAATTTGTCGCATTTTGGAACGATTAGTCCATCCAACAGAATATCCGGAGTCGGGTTTGCGGCTTCGGAAAAACGGCAATGCAAATGTTCTGTCTTCACTCGGCTGATTCTTAAACCATTATCTTCTAACATCTTAATCCAATTTTTACTAAGAATAAATTTAGAAAAATAAAATTATTCTTGTAACCGGCTTGTGGGCGTCGTGGCTCAGTGGTTAGTCCATGATCTGCCGTAGTGGGAATAGGCCTTCCCCTAATACGGCAGACAGAATCTTGCATTCGATGCTGAGAAGACATACCACTGTAGTTGGCGCTGTTCAAAAGTTCTCCTTTTTAATTCCGAAATATGTATGTACATACACAACCTCAATATGAATTCAGCAAATTTCAATTATTAAAAGAAAAAAATGGATTCAACAAAGCTAAATTAGAATTTTCAATCCAACTCTAAATTAATGTTATAATTTAATACGTACAAACTGAAAAATTTGATTTGTTCAAAATCTACTACCATTTTGTAAAATTTGTTCCTCAAGTTTAAGAAAATCCATGCCATCAGATGGCGTAACAGGTTTCCAAAAATGCACATTCCTTAATTACAGTAGATTTTTAAAAAGTATATTTTCTAACCTGGAAGCGTTTAACTTAAATTTAAAATCGTTGTGATTTGCACCATTTCCCTTGATTGACAGACCAATTACACTGTAACTCGTCCTTATGATGGATGGGGAGTCAGAGCTTTAATTAAATCACTCTGCGGGTGGATGTTTCAAAAATGATATTCTTATTAAAAAACTACTTAAGTTAATTAAGTTTTAGCCAATTTAATCAGGTAGAGTTTTATGTCCTAGAACCGTACGAGCATAGTTTGGGCTATAAATAGATTTGTAAGTCGATCGTGATTGAATTTTAGCACGAAAACGCTATAAAAGGGGATAAGAAAGGGTACTTTGAAGCAGAGTTCAAATTACATACATACATATATAGAAAAAAAGAGATTTATTTCAAAATGTTGATATACTCGTACTCATTCGATTGTATGGAGCTCTTTGAAACCCTTAAAATACGAGTAAAAGAAAAGTCATAAACGAAGTAATAAAAATGAATAAAAAATATCCATATAAACATACATTCACTTATATACATAACTGAAAGATTAATGCACGAAAATGAATTTAGGTCAAGGAAGCATCTATTGAAAGATATGCGAAGGATATGAACTTCACAGGTTGACGGCTGCAAACACTCGATGGATCTTTTAAATGCAAAACATACACGTTTTAACATAAAAATGTTGATGATAAAAAAAAAATAAACATTCGAGTGCATTTTACGCTCTGGAGCACTATCAACTTATTCGTTAGAGACTCTAAGCTGTCATGTGCCTGTTGTCCGCTATTCGTGATTTTATGATTTCATTACGCTGGATACACTATAGGGATTTGCAGGACTTATCCGCAAATTATTGTAGCATTCAGATCAGTGTAGATAATATTTGTGTTATGCGTTTTTCATCCCGAATACGTTGACTAAGTTTTAAGAAGTACAAAGGATACAATCGAAGGTAATAAGATCGATTTGCAACCTTAAATGGTCTTTAAAAGTGTCAATTGAATAATAGATTCTAAGTAAGTCGTGTACGTTCTTTTCTTAGTCAGCAGAGGGTATACTATCCCATTGCCGAACACATACATAACAAACCTTCACAAGTTAACAAGTATAAATACTCGGATTGTAGAAACGTTTATATCAGAGATAAAATATGTAGTCGTTGGCTACTTTGAAGTTAGTCTTACACTTTAATTCTATATCTAAAAGGCTGAATCAAGGAACTTCTCATAATAGCCACAGCGTTCGGCCATTTACGAAACATTTGCGAAAGTTAGGACCGATTCCCCACTCTCAGTAGTGATACTTATCTTGTTGACAACTAGACTCATTTTAAATGGCTTACAGTTTGATGTCAGCGCCACAAATATCGTTGGCTTGTAGCGGTCGTATAAAAGCTGTATGGTGCTTATTTCAAGACCTTTTACCTGCTGTGTCTTATTCGAAGTTTACGAAATACCAAGAGGCCTTCCTCCGTACCCTACGGAGCTGAATTAATTAAGCTAAAATTTCATGGCTCATACCTATGTACATCTGTCTTAGGTATAAGTTTCTGTTTTTGCTGTTTTCTTATTAATGCGCTAGTTTAATGTGAAGGCGCGTCGGAAAAGTGTTTTGTGGTCGGGGACTTTGAACCCATGTATTTGGTGCAGGCGAAGACGACTTCTTTTTTATACGAGTACATTGACAAAAATGGTGCTTGTGCCAGGTCCGAATTCTTCCGATGAGAGGAGTGTCTGTTACCTCCAAAATAATGTCTCTTAGTCTTAAAAACTCAGTTATTACAAAGTTGTAATGCGGTTTACCAGCAGGTATCTTCTCTCTAAATTTTACACATAAATTGGGTTTTGCCAAGGTACTTTGCCTTTACAGAATATTCTATGAGGAGTTAGACTTTCCTAAAACCATTCCTTCAAAATTTCTTACTGCTTAACCCAAATTATCTGTATGTTTTCTTTTTACTTTCTTCTGAGCACATGCTGCTTGATCTTCAGTTAGCAGGTGGCTTCCAAGTTAACTTATGTATTCTTAAATGTAGAATTAATCTTTGCTATCTTCGCCTCTCATCGTTGTGGGCTTGAGTCCCGGTGCAGATTTTCATAAATTTTGGACATAAATGGCGAAATTTTTATACTTGTTGCCTGCCTAACTTTACCTCTGTAAACAACATACACATAATTAAACATTCGTGCCAGGAGTTTCTGCAATGGATTTTACAGATCACTGTTTTTTTAAAAAACCGATCTATTCCTACCAACTTTCTTTATATGTATATAGCTGTAGAGGATGTCGTATAAAGTATTGGCTGCATGTATAAGGTGCGAACGTGCAGAATGTAAGTGATGCGCTTGCTGAATTCGGGTCGGCTTATTTCGCCAATAAATATTTGTCCTTTTGACTAAACGGTTTGAAATGACTTTCCATAGAACGAGAAACCTTAAGAGATCTTCCTGACAAGCCTCCTTCATTTAATGTGTGTTTTCTTCATCAACATGGTTTTTCTACTCCAACAAAGAGGATTCTTTAGTAATTTTATAGAATAATAAGTTAATTTGTAGTGACCAATACATAATGCCATAACGTTGCCTAAAAAATGGTGTAAATGTTTACTTGAAACGATAGACTTCATAATGCCATAACTATCTGTACTTTTACACGCTTTCGGAACCCGAAGTAGTATAAGTGTACACGTTTTCGAAACTCTCCCTCAGACATATGGAGACTTTGTGAACAATTCGTCCATCATTGTGTATTGTCACGCCCACTTTAGGGCCCACTCAAGAAATCTTCTAAAAATAATTTGTCTCTTAAAAAAATCTATGAAATCGAGGCAGCAATTAATTATATCATAGTGCTGTCCATGCTCGCTTTGTTGTAATTTGATGAGAAGATGCGGGAAATGGTATATGATTGCAGATTTTCTTCATTCAATTTAAATTCAAGTAATTTATCTTTCTGTTTGTTTGTTCTGGTTATTTATTTATTTTCAGCAGAATCAACGATTCAAAATCGAAGGCGAAACTGAACTTCCGAAAACAGATGCACACCAACAGCAACAATCACCACCACCACCTCAACCTCATTCGCCTGAAGCAACAGTCAATAACGTCCAGGCGGCGGCGGAGTCACTTCATTCCGAGCAAGCTGTAAGTGCAGAAATTACCAATTAGGCATCCCAAAATCAATCCCAATCCCTACTTTTTAGTTGATTTTTCGTTAATAAATGATTTTAAGTGTTGTTTGGCGTTTTTTTTTTTTTGTTTCTTTTGTAGTACACAGCAGGATCTCACAATTCAAATTGGTTTTAATAAACAAAAAAAAAACGATAAGAAATGTGAGACCCATTTTGCTGGATTCAGTTTTAATAAAGCATGATTGTTGTTTGCATTTTTATTTTTGTTTTTTGTTCTGTTTTCTTTTGTAAATACTAACAGTAATTGCAAATAATCAATAAAATTCCGCTCGTGTACCGGAAACAGCAAAACCCAAACGAATTGTGTTTTAATTTTGTCGATAGTCGCGCCCTCTCATTAAATCAAAGCAGCAGGAGCACCAACATTTGCTAGTAAAATGAATATACATAGCTTCCATTCTTCGTGACGTCACAAAATATATTTTTATGTACGCTGTGTAGATTTCCAGCTACAATGTTGCTACAGTGGTCATTAAGAGCACAAACACCTGTATATGTAGTTAGCCAAAGTGAACGCCCGAAATGTTTAATTGTGTAGGTATATGCGTGTGTGTGCGATGATATGCAGCAGCAGCAGCAATCTCGTTGGAAAGCACCAAAGAGTCGAGTTGTCAATTTATCATTGGAAGGTGGAAAGAGAGTGAGTGAACAAGTTGCGCGGTGTTGACGGTGACGTGCTCTCATTACTTTTATTTCGGTGATTTATTTTTACCCAACAGCCAACACTCTGAAGTGTAGTTTCTTTGTTTAAATGTCGATAAAATTAAATTAAATTATATAATATTCATGCAGCGGTGATTAGTAAATTTTGTCAACTAATTGTCGGTGATCTTGACTGGAAATGCATATAATATTCCAGTGGCTTTCGAGTTCGAGTATCGCGCGTCGCTATTAATAAGAAATGTTGCGTAGACGTGCGCCCTGGAATGAGAATTTCCTGCACTTCCAAGTCGAGTTGTCAGAAAATTTGTAAATTTTGCTGGAATCGGCGGTAGCGCGAGCGATGTCTCCTCCCGTTTTGTGTATTTTGTTTTCTTTTCTTTTTATTATTAATAAACCCTTAATAAATGTATAAATAATTTTGCATTTGGTGCTGTGTGTGCTTGGAAAAAGTATAATTTCCTTTGTACTCTACCCTGGTGGTTGCTAAGTAACTGGACGAAAAGTACAAAAAAAATTTTTGTTATGTGAAAGTGGAATTCCATTGAAGCTATTTTCGTTTTGCGGTGCAAAGTGTGAGACTTATTTCACACTCGGATTTGTTTTTTTTTTTTCAAAAAAAAAAAGAAAAGAATGTGCCGAGGGAAATTTTTATAGAACAAGTGGATGAATACCTCGGAATGTCTCTATAACCACCTATTACTTGTGGTAAACACAACAGAGAGCAATTAATAAGCTTCCAAGGAATCCGCTGCCTTTTTTTCTTTTTTGTTTGATTTTCCGCGTTTTTTCTCTCCTTCATTGTTTTTTTTAATTAAGACAAGAAAAAAAAGTATAATTTGTTTCGTGTGAAAGAAGAGAGTTACACCTACCACTTCCAAAAACAACAACCGAAAAAATGACAACTCGAAAAAAGAAACGTCAACAGGAGGGTGGAGGTGGATTTATCAAGAAAGTTTCGTCGCTGTTCAACTTGGATTCGGTAATTTTTGTTGGTTTTTATTTTGTAAAATCTAATTTCATTAATAAAAGTGTAGTTGATTTTTTCGTTTCTATCGGAAAACACACACTCTGGCAGAACATTTCATCTAGAGTTGTGTTTATATCACTCCTATTTCTGTTTTTTCGCTCATCCATCCGCCGAATGTGTGTTCTCGAAATAGACTTTGTTTTATTTCATTATTTTCTTGAGGCAGAAAAAGCGAAAAATTGTTGTTTTTGTTTTTGGCTATGTGTGTTTAGTTTGGTGTTGGCTATTTTTGCCTTTGAAAATTTTTTAAACAAATATTTTCTCCTAAGCTGTGATGAGGATGACATAAATGCCTTGAATTGTTGATAGAAAATCTGTTGAAGAAAAAGAAAAAAACGATCATCTATTGACGACGACGACGACAACCACGACGGCGATGACAGTAGTGCAAAGAGGTCAGTGGGGCGCTGCTGATTTTGTGGAAGTGATCATGATTTTAACGAGACGAGGCCTTGTCTTCCGTCCGGATCAGAATTTTTTATTTTTTTTTTGAATATGTACAGAGATACAGAGCTTCATCAAGCACTGTTGTATTTTTGCAGCCAAGTAACAAGACTATAAATAGACCTGGAAAATTTGCAGTCTTACGCATAATTTCTTCTTTTTTTTTATGTAAGAAAAAGTAATGACTAAGCATGCGGGCATGTCTCTTGGTGACTATAAATAAAGTAGTGTCCAGATTGAATTTTAGAAGCGATACATGAAGCAAAAGCGAGATAAATCGTTAATGTTGTTCTTAGCGATATTGCTGTGGTGCTGTTAATTAGCTTCATTTTGAGTCTGTTGTCGTCAATTTGGAGCAGTGACCAGATTCTAGGAAAAAGAATAAGTACAATGAATGATAGTGAAAGTTTCAATGAATGTACGCTGATTACCTAAATCTATACATTCATTGGCAGTACTGAACTCATTCAATAGTTCCTGCACTCATCTCCGTTCCTGATTACAAAACGTGTACATACATACATATGTATGTATACATATGTACATATATCGTATGTGGTCCAGGGTCTAGCTTCTCGTAACTGGAAGGAACCTACAGTTTAGAGCCATATCCGAAATACAGATTACAGATTACAGAAATGCAGATTTCATTTCGAGCTGTAAAGATGTGCAAAGTCTTTACCACTAATCATTGTACATATTTACGGATGTGTTCCAATTCCACGATTTGAATCGGGTAGTTATTGGTTAGCACTTGGCCTGAAAACTAATTTATGAAAGGCTTTAGAACTAGGAGGCTTTCAACCTCATCTCCCTTACTGCTTTCTGAAGATTTCTACGAGAGCTCTCTACTACAGATCGCCGAGTTCTTCATTTTGACCGCCATAAGATCTACGAGTACAACTTTGCTTTGTTGCTGTGCGACTGTAAGATGTGTGAATCTACCCAACAAGAATACATGAGTGTACATGCAAGGCAAGTTACAGATGGAGCCCTCTGGATTTTTAAAACACCACAAGGCTCTATTCTAAGTACAATAGACTAATTGAGCGTTGAAGAAATCTTGTTTTATATCGTCTTATATGTATATCGTCTATGCGTTTCTCTTAGTCCGTCACTGTGTAGCCATTTTAGAAGAAAACATTCCTTTTCAGAAAAATAACTTTCAATGGCATGGCAGACATACTTGCCATGCTTGGTCTGACAATCTATTTAACCCCTGGACTGCAAGATTTATAGAAAAAGTTATAATTTTCGTCTATCTCAATAGTAAAATAGAAAGTTCGCAGGTCCACTTGCTAGATACAGTTTATTTGCCGAGGAAACTAAATAGCTAAAATCCTACTGATTATGAAAGTCAATAAAAACAGTGCAGCCGAAATCTATGCACATAACGCAATATATACATACATATATATTAACGCATTGTTCGATGCTAATTTACAAGTCGTTCCACATCAGCGCAAGAGGATCCAAAATTGTTTATCATTTAGAGTTTCTTGGATATATTCCTCACTGCAATGAGTGGAATAAAAAAAATTTACTCTTCTTTGGTGGATGTGATACAAACTTAAAGTTGGTTATGGTTTTCGCTCAATTCCCAGGTACTATCTGTTTTTTGCGATCTCGGAACAGTACTTTCAGCTACCAACCCAAGTACTATTCATCTATCCATGCCCAGCGAGTCTGTCAATCTTGCGTTTCGTTCCTCGAAGCATTGTGTTATGGCGATTCCTTTTCCAAAAGCCATCAAATCGTTATTATGATCCATTTGATTGAAAGTTCGCTGGCAGTCGGTCCAAAACCAACTAGCTTTATGGCGGGCTTTGCGCTTATACTTAAAGGAATTTTTTCATGTCGATGCGCTTAATCTTGCGATCTTTGATTAAACTTTCAGTGTATTTGCCGATAATATGTCTGCTTACTTCCTTATACTATCCCCACAATGACATGGTTTCCATAAGATTTTAAACTGGAGGCATTACGACTCGTACATAATTCATTTCTTTGCCTACCAATGAAAATACTAAAAACCTTATTGCATGCGCACATATGCATTAAAATTAAACGTCAACTTTCCAAATTTTGTGGAATTTGACGCCAAAATCATGTCAGTAAAAGTATGAGATTTAGTGCAGGCGATTAATACAGTCAGGAACTTTGCAAAATGCGGACAATAATTTATGTGGATATAGTATCGTTGTGTAAATCTTAGAGAAATAATCGTCCGTGGTTGGAACATGAACCTACTACCGTTATCTTAGAATGCCAGCACATAAGCAGTGTGCTTTGTGGTATGCTTTATATTTTGTATCCATTTTCATCACAGGTGATGCTGTATAGCAGGATATGTAATAGTTCATCATTACATATCCTGCTATAGGCACTAGAGATTGTAGATTTAAGTACCATTTGGGGATAACAATTTTGTTTTCACATAATAGCCGTCTCGCAGTTTCACAGTTTCTAAGGATTCAACTTTAAAAAAACCATGACTTAAAGGGTGACCTTACCATACTTAAATCCCAAACTACGAGTACAGTCTTGTTTTTTTTTTTTAATTTAATAATTTTTATATGAAAACAATTGGTTAACCTACTTACGTTTGTCTATACACATATGTATACATTGTATAATTTGGCAAAATAATAATAATAAAAAAAGAATTATACGTCTTTCAATTCCGTTGCATTCTAAAAGCTATTACGTAAAATATGTTTGATAACCTTTCAAGAACTTGAGAATAATAAAATTGCGTCACAGTGCTGTTTTCTTTGCTGTTCCTCTAATATGACCCACTGTGCATTATTTGCGTTCTGGTTAAGCAGGTGATTATGTATTGTCAAAGTCTGTATGAAGCGAGCTAAAATGCATACTATGCCATAATTGAAAGTTTTAATTATCTTTGAGATTATTTTCTACATCAAAAATGCGACAATTGTGTTAAGTATGCTAGCTAACTGCTACACCATTTATGTGAGCGCGTGCGTCACTCAAATTCATATCTTCCATATGTGTCATTCGCTTTTAGAATTCCATTACATTCTATAACCTTATGGATATGTAATTCTGATAAACATAAAAATTCTCAATCTCGTATTTCCTTATCAATCTCCATTCCTCACACAACGAAAATAGATAAATAAAGGAATTCCTCACATACACATTCCTGCTTTTGTTAATCTCAGGCATAAAAAATGTGGTAAAATTATTTGAGGAATCAGTTTACTCGTTTAACATATCACTTGTAATTTGCTCTCACATCTGTATGGCTTGTATTACTAATACAACGTAAATTTAATTAGACACTTTAATTGATTAGCGAATTTGTGCTTCTCTTCAGTCATAGAGCTCTAATTTCATAGTCAGCGAGAGCTATTTTCTTATACATATTTGCATATCGCAACAAATCGAAAAGCGAATTTCACTTATTTAACTTGGTGAACTTAGATACTTAAGTTAGGGTCTTAAGGATAGTATGTATTTGTTGTACAGATAGTTTTTACTGCGTACATTAGTACATATATGTGTATATGTAGTATATTCACTGTCGGCCGGTCGGTCGGCTACAAAAGACAAATAAATATTAATAGAGAGGGAGAGCTTCCATCAATTAGCAGTCATTGCGCATTCCATTAACACAATTACTAAATTACTATTTAGTTAAAGCTGTTGTTGGACATTAGACATCAGTTTTCTATGTAATAGTTGCTCTGTTGGGTGGACTATTCATTAATTTATCTATATTGAGGATATGCTCGTCTCGTAAATAGAGTTTAAGTGGAATTTTATTTTGATTTGTGTTTTCCAATTTCATCTACACCGCCGCACCCCTTTGATTAAAGTATCAAGTTCAACATGCTCCGCTATCAGCAGCTTACTAATAAATGTAATTGATATGAGTAGATATAACTATTTTCCAAAAGATAAGAACCAACTAAGGAGTTTTATGTTTATTGTTACTACAATAATAAATATACATAGATACATAATTTTTTCTAATTTTTTGTTCTTTTTAATTTATTTTTCTATTCTTTTTTTTCATGAAAATATGATTTTCAGGCTCACTCGACATCGACACTAAAGGTAAGGCACTAAGTCAAGTTATTAGTTTGTTGGATTGTGTCATTGTTATCAAAGTGTGTAGTATTATATGCTTTGAGTGTGTATTATGTATTTACTTATGCATTGACTGCTTTTGATTATTTAGCATTTAGTTGTAATCGTCCTATTGTATGAGTTTTATTTTTGCGACCCTAAATTTTTATTTTATTCTATGTCGACGATAAGAATTGCGAACATAATAAAATGATTGCAAGTGGAAGTGCAAGATTATTCGCACCGTACATTAAAAATAAAATATTTTGCCATTAGTTTATCAAACCAAAGATAAGCATAGGTATTCTTTGTGTTTTTAATCGGTATACCTAATCAAAATCGTTTTAAAGGGTGCAGTTTTGCAATAACTCACACTTATAGGTAGTCAAACATGAATCAACAATTGAGAGAATATATTTCGTAGGTTGAAATGAATCTATAGATAGAAGAAAGTTTCATTTGAGGAATGGATTTCGTGTGATTTAGTGTTGTACACCCCTCCGTTGTTTTTCATACAGATGGAGCGATACAGCTTTCTAATGACAGTTATTGTTTCGGACATTTCTCAGACTTTCACACGAGCAAACATTTTCTTGGATCTACTGGAATTCGAACCTCCACCCTCCCGTTCAATAACGCAACGCACTAACCACTGAGTCATTGCGCCCACAGTTTTGAAATTAAATACCAAAAATTTAACTACGTTAAGAACCGTAGGGAATCTGTCAGAAACTGAATATGTACATACATATGTACATATATACGCAAAATAAGCATTTACAAAGGGTAGAAGTGACCACATGACTTTGTGTTGTTTCAAGTTCCTTAGCTTAACATAAATGATTCACAAAGTTTAAATAACAAATTAGAACGACGTCCAAATAGGCTGAATCAGACAAATGCCATTGTCATTAAACGAAAAGTTTCCTACGGTTTTTCTAAGTGCAAAAGTTGTTCATAGTGGACTTATTTAGGCACTATGGTCTAGTTGTCAACTTTACGCAGAAAATGTGCGAAGGATATCGTTTGATAAAAGTGACGAAGAAGCCATTGTAGGTCAATAGACGTGCGTTCACGGAATTATGAATGGTGATGTTCAAAGATAAACTAAATCTGGTTCTATTTTCTTTTAAGAATGTCGTAAAAATCACATTATGACATTTTCGGTTTACATACATCTGAAAGTATGTATGCATAGAAAAAGATCTTTTGACAGACACTGTTGCTGTTATTTACAAAATAAAAAAGAAAGAAAGTAGACGTTCTGTTAAAATGCAATTTTATGACCATCTGCCAATCGCAGCACTGATACTGCAGTTTTGGAAAAGTTCACCAGGACCTGATTCTAAAAATGTATAGTAGTGTTTATTGTATGTTCATATATACATACATACATTATGCAGGCATGTGTACTTACAAATAGCATGTACATAGGTAGATATGTATAGGTCCTCTTTCCCCCAGTTAGACTTATGGCTCCACGACGCCTACACGCTATCTCGTTCGATGTCTGAAAATATGTCGCAGCCTTGTCCAACTTTGTTCTAGCTGTCGTGACTGCTCTTCGACTGTCCTGCGTCATTTATGTCTCGGTCGACATTGGTGGTATTGATCTTAACATTAAAATTAAATTACATACATATATGTACATACATACATATGTATAATCTTCTGTTAGGTTTTGTTTGTTGGCCGTATTTTTTGGTTTCTTTTTAAAGTGCGCGTTATTTCGAGGGGAAAGTTTGTGAAGGAGAGGAGGACGGAATCCAGGAGAGAACCTCGATACCTTAGGGAAAAAGAGGCCCGCATTATGTATGAATGTACATACATTATTTGGACGATGGAAACACTAAGGCGCTTGAAATATTGACAGATATGTACTGCCAAGCCTCCAATGTAGGATATCGAAAGAAATATTTCCAAAGTGAGTTCCATGTTACAGAAACTGTGAAGTTTGGAAAGAATAAAGGAATTCATAAAAAAAAGTTTGTAAAATTGTCATGTCTATGGATAACAAAAGCTATTTGTTTGCTGCAGTCTTTGAATGAATCAATTTCAAAAAGAAACCAACAGATGATTCACCATTTAGAATTATTGTCAAGTTTACCCTCCTTATTTCTCTGTGCTCTGTGTGTATCTCCGGTTGTGTTGTTGCAAGGCAGCAATGTCTTTTTCGCCTAAGATAAATATGAAGGTTTACCCAAAGACTTAAAACAGTCAAGAGTCAAGCGATGGATTTTACACATGTGTATATCTGGTAATTTACGCAGCGCCTTAAAAATACATGTTAAATCGTTTGCTAGCTAACTCTATTAAGTTCTTAGTTTTAAGTTACAAGTAAGCTTGGAAAACTTACCCCCAGTAGAATAAACAGAATCTATATAAAATGATTAACACACGTATAACCTGAATGCTTGCGAGCTAGGTCCTAGGCCCTATATGTGCCCAAATACTACTAATGCAACTAATCCCTCGGTTAGAAAATAGATTTGGGCCTTTGGGGGGTCACCGGGCATAGCAATGTCAAGGTACAAAGCACAAGAGGCGTTGATGTGAATTCTGGACGAGTTACTGGTATTGGTAATTCCGCATTATTTACATTTTAGTTTGAAGAACTCACTGACTGTTAGTAAAAGCCGAAACGATTGTAGGTTTTTAAAAGATTTACTTAGCTGTTAAATGCCTTCGCGTATTCAAATATCATTGACTGCCACTGCATATAAATGTTCGGATAAAATTTTCTCAATTCAATAATCAATTATATTTGGGGACATATTGGGTGTAAGCTATTGTAGCATTTAAAGTAGAGTCTGAGCCTTCATTAAACAAACTAGCAATCATTGTCCATTACTATGAAGTCTGGAACAAATCGTAACAATTTCCTAAACTCCCATAATGTGCTTTTAATTCACATAAAACAGCGAAATAATATGCAATTAGCTTCGCTAACCAACATTCTTACTAAAATGCGAAGTAAACGATTTGTTAATATGACCTGTACCTGTTTGTGGTTTGCTATATATACATAGGTACATAAATGTGCTTTCAACATGTCCTTTTGTAAATAGTTTGTAATTAAAAAAAAACTGTTTAGTAAGACATTTTGAATTGATTTGGTTACCAGGTTAATGGCGATGACAGCTGGATATATGAGGACATTCAACTGGAGCGAGGCAATTCTGGACTTGGATTCTCCATTGCAGGTGGAACAGACAATCCGCACATTGGCACAGATACATCAATATACATAACAAAATTAATACCCGGCGGAGCTGCTGCAGCCGATGGCCGCCTCGGTGTCAACGATATTATTGTTTCGGTGAATGATGTATCTGTAGTGGATGTGCCTCATGCCGGTGCCGTTGATGCATTAAAAAAAGCCGGGAATCATGTCAAATTGCATGTTAAACGAAAACGGCCTGCGAATTCAAGTGCACTGGCGGGTGACACGTCAGTTGTGAGTGGTGGTGGTGCTCCAGTCAGTACCGGCCCACAAGTTATCGAGATCGACTTGGTGAAAGGATCTAAGGGCTTAGGGTTTTCAATCGCTGGCGGCATTGGCAATCAACATATACCAGGCGATAATGGTATATACGTTACGAAAATTATGGAGGGTGGTGCGGCACATGTAGATGGTCGTCTTAACATTGGCGATAAACTGATTGCCGTTCGAAATAATGCGGTAAGTTGTATTAAATTTTATTAACTGACTTTTTCTTGAGAGTGTTTATTATTTTTCAGTCGGAGAAAAATCTGGAGAATGTATCTCACGAACAGGCGGTTGCCACCCTCAAATCAATTACTGACAAAGTGACGTTAGTTGTTGGGAAGACACAGCATTTAGTTAGTTCATCATTTAATCAAGTCAATTCGCATTCAACAGGTGCGATCAATAATATCGGACACAGTGTAGTCGATTACGCTCGATCACCATCACCTGCCCCAGCAACATCAAGATCCCATTCACCTTTGCCTCGTAAGACACCCACTACTCTTCTATTACTCATATCTACATACATACATATATATACGTACATACACTATAAATCACGAGAAACTTGTACATTCTTTCATTCCCTACTCCTATGCGCACGTGCATAACGAAAAACAATTTCTCTCAATAACCGATAACAAACTATCATTTCAGAGCCTGCATCAAGGTATGCATCATCCAATGTACTGGCTGCTGTTCCGCCTGGTACTCCTCGTGCTGTTAGCACGGAAGACATAACAAGGTAAGCGCTGATGGTCAAAACAATCTTCCTTATCTCCAAAATTCATTTCGTTATATAATATATGTACATATAATGAGAGAAGTGATAATGAATCGTAAGTCGCGACAAATAGTGAGAGCGTCTGAAAGCGTCTGAAAGTATCAAACGAGATAAAAAAGATAACACGGAATGGGTGCGAAAAAAATTTCTCAAGAAGACAGCGCATACTTATTACATTCGCTGAATCAAAATCGAAAATTCATCATAGCAAAATGAAATCATTTGACGACGTTACTGCGGTGTGGTATATCTGATAATTCGTATTGTGACTCTGTGCTTCTTCAAGAGCAAGCTGAGCTGTAGCCGATCGTGCATATCTAAGTTTTACTTACATATTTGTATTTCCGAAATTTTTTATTGTTATAAATATTTTAAACGAAAGACGACTGTCGACGGTAGTCGGTGTGGTAATTAGTTTTAAGTGTGTGTATTTGTGAAAAAAATCATTGATTAGTCATCGCCGAGTAATGAGCTGTTTACAGCTGCAGTTGTTCAATGAGAAGTTCTTTAGAAAACACTACGTGAGGTGCATTGCAAATCGCTAAATTAGCCTAATGAATATGCTGGTGTTAAAATATATTTTTTAATCGATTTTTATTTTGTGTTTCTATTGTTTGTAACAGAGAGGCGCGTACAATCACAATACAGAAAGGTCCACAAGGACTGGGCTTTAATATTGTCGGTGGCGAGGATGGCCAAGGAATTTACGTGTCATTCATTTTGGCTGGTGGTCCAGCTGATTTGGGTGGTGAATTGAAGCGTGGAGATCAGCTAATAAGTGTGAATAATGTTAACTTAAAGAATGCCACACATGAGGAAGCCGCTCAAGCGCTAAAAGTAAGTTTCATATTTACATATGTACATACGTAGAAATGTAAGAAAACCTAGTTTAGGATGTTCATGATGACAACGAATTCCAACAAAATATCGAACATCACAACCCACGTACTTTACTACAGGAATAATTTACGTTATAATTTACAATCCTTCAACTTGTACATGAATCCATATGAATGAGTCCGGTATAAAAGGATGTAAATCTAAATTGGAAATATTATTAATTTCTATACTACTGTCCCTTCTTTGCAATTAAGGCCTTAGATCCTATAAGTGTGTACCTACATACATACATACGTACATACTCTTATACGACAGTACTCTAAGTTGGGCTATGATTCATACCAAATCAACGTTGGGCCCTTAGTCCACTACATTTATTGTAGCTAGGTTTTGGTACATATTCTTACTTATTTTAGTTAAGTTAACAGATACGCTGCTTCTAACGATTGATTAAAATTTAGTGCTCAGTCTGACAGGCAATTTTTCTCTATTCGCTTTACCACTGAGTTTCTTCTTTCTTCGAATGAAAATCGTTCGTGCTTTATAGCCGTTTTACTTGGTTTTCTGTTGACTGATAACGCATTTGTCATGCGTTCCACATTTTGTTTGCATTTAACGCTATCGTTATTTGTATCCAACGGGGCTTTTTCTAGTCTTTCCTAAAAAGCGCTGATTTTAACATCATTGCTCGTAGGCTCCTTTCTGCCAGGTGCAGACTTGATAGCATATCCGGTTTATTCTGTGTTAATGCGAAGCTAGACTAGACTTCATATTCTTCTCTTAGTCTATATTTAAAGACAAATCCGCTTGAAAGTGAATTGTTTATATTTATATCTTTGGTGGTCTGCTCTACTTACAAAGATTAAAGTGGATATTAGAAAGCATCAAAAAAATGTTCTCCCTATTTGCTTATTTAGAAACTAAGTAGTGCCGTGAACGTATTTAGACTGTGTTTATTCCCATTTATATTTTTAGAATTCCGGTGGTGTGGTAACTCTAGTCGCTCAATATCGACCCGAAGACTATAACAAGTTTGAGGCTCGTATTCACGAACTGAAGCAACAGGCTGCTCTCTCCTCTGGTACAGGTACTCTGCTTCGTACGTCACAAAAGCGCTCCCTATATGTCAGAGCTCTATTCGATTATGATCCAAATCGAGATGACGGCTTACCTTCACGAGGTCTTCCATTCAAGCATGGAGATATCTTACACGTTACAAATGCGTCTGACGATGAATGGTGGCAAGCCCGTCGTGTTCTTGGCGATAGTGAAGACGAAGTCATAGGAATTGTGCCGTCAAAGCGTCGCTGGGAACGTAAAATGAGAGCAAGAGATCGTAGTGTTAAATTTCAGGGGCATGCGGCCAACAATAACATAGACAAAGTATGTATAACAACCACAAATTATATGTATAGTTGAGCTCCATTTTAAGGCGTGGTCAAATTATCATTTATAGCAATCAACCTTAGATCGAAAAAAGAAGAATTTTACTTTTTCGCGAAAGTTCCCATTCATGAAAAGTCGCGATGAGAAAAATGAGGACGGCAGTGATCAGGAGCGTAAGTATAAACTAATTGTTGGCTATTAAGTCTACGCTTTGTTTGTGTCCTTTTGTTTTATTTTTACTTAACTCACTTTGTTTTGTCCCAAAACGTTTCGTTTTGTTTCTTTTTTTATTTCATTTCATATAAAATTTATTTAACGTTATTGTCGCTTGTCCACCAAATCAATATTTTGTCCAAATCATAAATCGTTAAAAATTATGAAAACGCTGTACAAACTGATTAAAACACGAACGTGTGTGTGTAGCTAATGGAGTCGTTAACAATGAAAATGAGAACGTGAACAATAATGACTGCAACGAACAACAACGTAAGTTAAAATACAACAATAAGCATCTAATTAACACAAGTATAAAATAATTACGAAACGAATTCGAAGCGCTGCTCGCAAAGACGGTTTAAGTTTACTATGGAAACAGCTAAATAAATGTTTTTTTTTTTTTTGTTTTTTTCAAAAATAAATACAACCATATTTAAAACTTGCCTTACTTAACTTTCTACTAAATGTTACTTGTTCTATTGACAGTAGTTAGAGGGAAAAACTATAGGGGTTCGGCGTAAATACATGTAAAAATGCGTAGATATTTATTTGTCCACACGCAGCACTTATTACATTTCTTTATTTTTGTCCACCACAACTATTAGTTTTTTGTTATTTTAATTTTTTCTGCGATAGAAAAATTAGAGAATCATTTTTTTTTTTCGAAAAACAAAACTAACTTTAACTTCCTCTTGTATGGCATTGTATAACTATCTATTTTATTTCTCGATTCGTTTTCTAGCTTTTATGCTTTGCTACACACAAGACGATGCCAATGCTGAAGGAGGTATGTACCAAGTTCACTACACCATTGTTCTTTTTTATGTAATTTGTTGTCTTTGTCCTCTAGTGTGTCTAAATATATACATTATATATATAATTTAATTAATGCCAATAATTTAATATCTTCCTCTTTCACGTAAAAACAAAATAAAAATAAAATAAAACACAACACTAACGATCAGTACAAAGCAAACAAAAATAGTTCAAATATCATATAACACATATTTTCTAACTTCGATATTGAACTATTGCGATTTTTTTCATGTTAAGTGGTGGTTACTAACGAAAAAATTAAGCAAGAAACATTTTTTATAACCGTGCTACTAATGTTTTTTTAATTTTTTTTAGTTTTAGTTTTTTTTTTTATGTAAGCTTTATTCAAGTTTTTTGTTTCTGTTATTTTTTTTTCTTACTGCATTTATTGTAAATATGTACACACAATTTTAAGACTTGGGTCTATAGCCCCCGGTACACAAACTCTTCTCCAAAGCAGTATCTAATTATTTTGAAATTTATGTAAAATTCTTTGACACTCACTCTTTTTTATTTTTTCTTCTATAATTCATTTCTTCAATAAAACTTTAATGCAATTTCATATATCTATTTTAAGATTACACAAAGAGTAACAATGTTTTCCTATTCAAAACCAATATATATATTTTTTAATTTTGTCATGCCTGAGGGGGGCTTAGTTTTCGAATATATTGCAATATGGAAAAATGCATTTTTTTAAAATAGTGATACCAACTTTATAACTATTTATTTACATATGTATACATATTTGAAAGGTACAGGCAGATAGGAGAATTTTGAGGTTTCAACTCGATTTTTCCACTTCTTAGAAACATATCCAAATCATAATCTCACAAAGTTTTTAAGGTTTTAAAGTAAAAAAGCAATTATCATATTCCTCCTTTTTTTCGTCATAATATTTATTTAAATTCGAAAAAACTAAAGAGTATCAACAAATATAATTTCAAATACTCTGAACCTGACCTTTAGAACACACTTTCTAACAATGCATATTATATCAGTTTTGACTTCATTATCCAAAAAAGAAAAATATAAAATGTTGATCTATCCGTCTGTGTGTATCGCCGTCTGCAGCTGGGCGAATTTTCATTTAAACTTTACATCTATAGTGTTTTGGGGGCATATTCGAACTTTTTTTAAGTCCTAAAGTTCGTCTTTTGACTAATGCTAATGGTATCATGTATGTAGCTACTAAATTGAAGACTTGATTTTTGTGGTCGATTAATCATATAAGGGTACTTTATTCTGGGAATACCGGACTATAAATCCAAACAATATTCAGCATATACGTATAAAGACCAAGTCTTTCGTACTTCTTTGTCATACCAAGTTTTAGAAAATTGAAAAATTAGAAAAAATATAATGTTTGACTTTTCGACAGCTATAAGTTTATTTTATCGTTTATCGTTTAAATGTATGTAAAAACGCATGCGGATCATGTGCTCTATTAAATTCCTGAACTGATTTAATGTTCTTCACTTAACACTGGATAAGGCTAGACAACGGCCGATACTTTATAGTAAAAAGGTTTAATCAATCCATGTGGACATGTACAAGGATATTTTCTTAACTAATATGAACATGAATTTGCTATTTTATGTAAATTCATTTTAGGGGCTCTAACTGACAAATAAACGATAATAATGCTATAAAATTACCTATATACACCTTTGAAAAATTCGAAACGACATTTATATAAATCCATGCTTTTATTTAACAGTTTATAGTGCTCAAAGTTCGTATGCGATTGCTGTGATATTTTTTAAAAGCGTATACGTTCAAATGCTCGATCACGGAAGACATAATTCTGAATTACGGTAATGGTTATACGATCACGAGTGTGATATATACCAAGTATATATTTTAACGTGACGAATCATACGTTCACGGAAGAAACGTTTTCATTCATGAAAAATATACTTTCGACTTGTTTATATTTATTTATATCGTATCTACAAACTTCAGAACACTCTGAATAAATTCGTTGCCTTATGTACATATATGTACTTTCTTGTTGTATTTTACAAGCTCTACTTTCCGTTTCTACGATTTATAATATCGAGTTAATTCCAACATACCGTATGTGTAAAAATAGATTTGCTGCAAGATATTGACGAATCTTTCTTTATACTGCATAACAACATAGTACACGTCGTAAAAGATTTAATTTAGTTTTTAAAATATTACTTTTACGGTTTATAGTGGTTAAGGCATAAAACCTCATCTGATTTATTTTATATAATTTAATAATCCTATACGAAGTAGTGAGTGTTAAAGTCGGAATTAAATTTTAAAATTTTATCAGATTTAAAGCTGGAGAGGATACGTTGTGACATACATAGGTACACATGAAAAGTGCAACATATTATATCATTTATTAAATCAAAACTAGCCGGAATGTTAAGATTCAGGAAATATATACATAACAAATGTTAACTTTGTTGTTTCGCTATATCTAAGTTTGCATTATATATACATATATAAATATATATATTTTGTTAGTCGTAATAATATTATGTTGTGTTGAGAACGAAAGAAAAAATCCTACTCATCCAACATTTCAGCAAAATTAAACATTCAATGTTTAAAAGTAGTTAAAAATAAATTAGATAATCTCTCCCTTCATAAAGATCCTTTGGCTTAATTAACTTTCATTTTATTTATAAATTGATAGTTTTTTTTCCTTTTATGTAAATCGGTGTACATCCTCTCATTATCCATTGCCATTTGCCATTGACAGTAAGATGTGCAAATTAACTTGAAAATTTTCCAAAGTGACCTAAAATGAGTCATAATAGCGAATGTTTATTTGGAGGATGACTTACATTTAATTGGGAAAGCTCATTGGCTGTTTTGTTTTTCTTTATATTTTCGGTGTATGATCCTTTCTCCCTACTGCTATAATTGAAAATTGGCATATTGTTTCAAAGACTTTGAATTCTTCCCCAATTTTTTGTTTTTCTTATTACAATTATTTTTTTTTTTTTAAATAAAATCTTAATAAATGGTCTGACTTGCAAGAATTATACCATATTGAATCAGATTCTCAGTTTTCAGCTTTCAGTTTCATTCAGTCGTTCACTATTTTGTCACAAGTTTTCTGTTTTTTTATTTTTTTCTTTTTCGTTATTTGTTTCAATCGAAAAAAACAACCCCCGCCGCAAAATCACTCACGAAAAACAAACCAACGAACAAAATTTAACTTATAATTTCTTTTCTTTCTTTTAAATTTGTTATTTAATTATATGTAAAAAAAGGCGAGATTATCTACAGAGTGGAGTTACCTGATATGGAGCAGATAACACTTATCTACTTGGAGAATAGTGATGCTGACTATCGTAAGTCGAGCAACTAAAAAAAAAAAAAAAAAGAAATTGAAAAATCAATAGAAATATTTGCAGCAGTTATTGCAACAAACGTTTATTTTTTGTTTTTAATTTTAAATTTGAATATTTTTGTAGAGTAAAATGAACAAGAAAAAAATCGTTAATTTTCGTTTCCGTTTTTTCGTTTTTATTCCTCATGAGAATTTTTATATTATCCGTCTTGTTTCGTAAGCAACCGTGATTCGTTCGTTCGTATTTTTGACAATGGATATTTCGTTGCCCCTGTTGCTCTTTTCCCCTCTTTAAATAGATTTTTTTTTAAACAAAAAAAAACTTATGATTTGTATGAGCATTTTCCCATCACATTTTTTTGTTGATTTGTAAGACTTGCGAGATTTCCAATTTTCAAAATGCAAATTTTTTCATTCACTTGTTAGAATGCTTGAATCTTCTGAATTTGTTTTAGATTCATGTTTGGTTTTGTACGTTTTTTTATGTTTTTTTTTTTTGTTTTATTTTCATATTCTTTAAACATGTGTTTACCTCAGATGGTAAGATTTGCAACAGGTTGACTGAGTATGTACCGTCCTTGTATTTTTAACGCACACCTATTGTAGGTGGCACCTTGTCTTTTTCTACTACTCTTTGGTATAATATTTTGGTACTTTGCACATATTTGCAAAATTTATATGAAACTTTTCCGAATATTTTTAATGTTTTTTTTTTTAACACATGAGATCTATCATACATATACATAAAGTGTACGTTTTCTGGTTTAATTTTTATTTATTTTTTCTTATGATAAGTTGTTTGTGTTATTTTGAATAATTTGCACAACAACTTTTAAAGGGAGACAAATGAACGTTCTACAATTTAAGGCATTCACTGGTATGCATTGTGATGTAGCAATGTAAGCTTGTGCACTTTTCTGAAGGCACAGTGGACCAGGATGATCCTTAAGCGAAAAATAGATTTCACCAACGATAACTCAATTGAGATTTTGTTCTGATATTACTGTGGTTAGTGATGGTGTTGATGAATGATTTCGGCAATGAGTTGTGTGTATGATCTCGCAAAATCTTCGTAGCAGTGCACATTCTCATCTTTTACATCTACAAAGCATTCTGTTTGATGTTATGCAAAGTTCCATGTTACCAACCGCACGCTATGTGCTCTGCGCAATTGCTTAGAATTTTTTTCAATGATATAAGCTCTCGATGGAGCTTTTGGCTGATGAAATATGTTTTTTGCTTTTTGTGAGCTTAAATGCTAATTTGATTTTTATATCGATTTATACGGATGCAGTGTTTGTTTTATATGACGCTATGAGGTGCTGTGAAAGCCTCAGAGGAATATACATATGTATAATCTATGCGGCTTCGTTCAGAAACTTTTAAGAGAAACCTACTGCGCGTTGTTTCGATATAATTCTTCATGAATTTTAATCTATTTTTAAGTATGATCCAGTTTTTAAAGATGCTTGTTTGAACCACAACTGACAAAAAAAATACGCTCTTTAAAATGCCTCTTTGTCGGAAGCCATCAATTTTTCGTTGTTTCATTCAGTTTGATGAATTAACTTTGTTGCTGAACTTCCATTAATATAAACTAACTCGTTAAACTCTTTTTTATTAATAACCTGGTCGTCTGTCTGTCCGCGTAACGGGGGATTAAGCGGATGGAAAAATTAGTCAACTCTTTTGGTGATG
The DNA here is from genome assembly GCA_946965025.1 of Blera fallax. NCBI lineage: Eukaryota > Metazoa > Arthropoda > Insecta > Diptera > Syrphidae > Blera > Blera fallax. Next base: position 73,890,770 of record OX337248.1, read on the forward strand.
GTTAAAAATGTAATTAGCCATTAAATCGCTAAAAAAAATGTCAACAATTACGTTAATTCCCATTTCTTCGTTTGTCACAGACGACGCTCGAAGTTAACCGTCGACTGGTTTACATTTCGATATTCCGCAACTTTTTGAAGGCTTGAAAGGACTTTAGTACTTCGACTGTGAGCACATACATATGTACAATCATATGTATATACGAGTGAAATGCTGAGTCGAGAAAATGAATCAGCGAACTGTCCCATTAAATATTCCCGATCTATGCCACAGTGCTCTAATCTGTTAAAATATAATTCTTCAGACATTATGTCTTTTCATTTATCATACTTTCACAAATAACTCTTCTTTGCTCCCCACCGCCAGGCTAATGCCACCAAACGTGTTTAGTATTACACAACTGGATGCTACTCCTTAATGAAAAGTATATCATTTGGCTTTTTGTCCATTCAAATTTTGCTAAAGAAGGTTTTGAAATTCCTCAACATTTAATTTATTCGGACAAACAATCTTTTAAGCGTATTCCTGATGTTCATGGTTCAAGATTTTACTTAAATAGCCCACCAGCATCATTCTAAATATTCTAATAGATAACACAATATCTAAGCATCCCTTAAAAGTCTTGGTTTGGGTATATGCACATTGCAGTCGTCCTGAAAACTTTAATGCATTTAGTTTAGCTTAGCACGTACGTTTTTACTTTCTTTGACAAGTGCCACTGTGATATAAACAGATTTCAATTCTCATGGTCGACAAATCTCATTTTCAGTCCACGGTCATCTTAAGTGACTTCAGAAAAAAAAAATCAGAGTGTTGCAAAATTGGTCCTTAATGTCTCAAGCAATTACAAGAGGTTCAAAGAGACTAGACCATTGAGCTTGACGCAATGTAGTCGCTAAAATCATGTGTTGTACATATAAAACATGGAAGTTGTATTTTTTTTTAAGATATATGGTCTGTCAGGCCACCAATTAGCTATGTGCTTTGTTTCCAAACCGAATTAGGAACACCTTGCCATGGTTAAATTTCGTCAAACCTTCAAGGCAGTGGTATTTTAAAAACTCAATTGAATTCTGCCTAGTGTTATACTTCAGACAATCGAATGAGTTTTAGTGAATAAATCTTCTACGCGAAATACGCTTTTTGTTTTAAGAATAAAGGCGTGACTCCAAACATTTTGAATTCTCTGGAATAGCATGTCTTTTAATTTATTTACGAACAATTGCAGCTTTTCTGTATGCTTTATTTAACACAAGTATTTGCATTGAGTTATATTTTTTTTTATTTTCACATCCCTACATATTTTGATTATTTAACATCATTTAGAAGAAAGTTTAATAGAATATGGAAAGTGGTTAGATTGATATATATGTATGTATACTAATTTTCTATTAACTCCTAGTAGAGAAATGACGTGAGGTTTATAAAAAAAAAAATCGACAGCTGCTCCATTTATATCCTTATCGAACGTCTGTAAACTGTAAGGCCACATAAATTTGTGATAACAAATCATACAATATTCTATACAACTCTCTTGAAAAATTAAATTCCGTACGTGTGCATTTAAACGACATCAGCAGAAATATTAATTTGTAATAATAATAAAAAAAAAATCAGAAGAGTATACATTCACCTTGTTTCTATATAATTTATTTTTAGTTATTAATTGTAATTTAAGGTTTATTGCAATATTAATTTCTTTTAAAATAAAACTTAGTTGAGCTTCTTAGATGTGTGTCAATGTTCTTTTCTTTATTTTAAAACTTATTTCTTATTTTCTGTTCTAACTTGTAAAATGCAAACAAAAACTAAAATATATTTTAAACTAGAGCTTTAACCACTTGAACTAGAAACAATTAATTAAGATTTTATTAAATAATAATAAAAAAATGTGTCGTGGAAAAATAATTTTAAAATGAATATGTTAAGCATTTTTATACTCTAAAATGAAACGTTTGCGCAGCGCTAGAAATGTTGGACAGAGTGAGTAGTTAATTGGCGAATGCACATTGCATTGCTTCTCCCGTACAATTCTATTGAGAATAATAATTGTTTAATTTTATATTCTATTTCGTTTGATTTTGTTTTAAAGTCAATGTTTACTTAGTCGACTACTATCTTCTTTTTAATTTTGTTTCTTATGTTTTATTTAATTTATATTTAATTTTTATGTATCTGTCTGAAAAACTGTCAATAGTGTTTGAATAGTTTATTTTCAAACTGAATCTCGAATTTTCTATGTATACAGATATGATGCTCACGAAATTTTAAATTCAGTTAATTGCCTGAGTAGAACTAAAAAAAAATATAATAACAATAAACAAAGATTCATATATTAAAAAGAGGAAAATTAATATTAATAATTCGACCACTTGCAGCATCCGAGGAGAATGTTCTTTCTTATGAAGCTGTACAAAGGCTATCAATAAACTATACTAGACCAGTAATAATATTGGGCCCGCTTAAGGATCGCATAAATGATGACCTTATCTCTGAGTATCCTGAGAAATTCGGATCTTGTGTGCCACGTAAGTTTTTTGATAAAATAATTTTGAGTTTTTTTTTTTACTGTAAGCTAAACATTTTTCGTGCAGATACTACTCGGCCAAAACGTGATTATGAAGTTGATGGAAGAGACTATCACTTTGTATCATCTCGGGAACAAATGGAACGAGACATTCAAAATCACCTATTTATTGAGGCAGGCCAGTATAATGATAATTTGTATGGAACATCGGTGGCCAGTGTCAGGGATGTGGCAGAAAAGGGCAAACACTGTATTCTAGACGTATCGGGCAACGCAATTAAACGATTACAAGTAGCTCAATTATATCCAATAGCCGTTTTCATAAAGCCAAAATCTGTTGATTCGGTGATGTAAGTGTTAAATGTGTTGAAACATTTTGTGTTGTCATAATTTAATGCTGAATATATTTTACAGGGAAATGAATCGGCGTATGACTGAAGAACAAGCGAAGAAAACCTACGAACGAGCCATTAAGATGGAACAGGAATTCGGCGAATACTTCACAGGTAATTATCATTTGCTTTGAACATTTTATGTGGATATGGTGTAGTGGTTTTTACACCGAGCGAAGTGTTTTACACTTAGCCTGTGACCGCTATGGAAGTAGTTTGTTTTGCGTAGTTTGTAAAGTGTATCGAGTCGACAGACATAAATATTTTGTACAACAGACCGTATGTTGTGCAGGGCCCGAATTCTTGCGTCCATTCGTGTTGTGTTATATTTTTTGAACAAATGAAAGGGACCTACAGTTTGGAGCCATATGCGAAAGGTTTTTTTTTTTTTTTAAATTCAGAAACTTTCTCATGCATTTTCAGTATCGACGTTTTCAGAAAACTGTAATTCAGTAATTAAATCGGTCTTAAGATCATCATTTAAATCCAATAGTTGCTTAATGTTGCTAAATAAATTTAGGCTCATACCCTCTATAACAATTTCTAATCCACGTTTCAGGCGTTGTTCAAGGCGACACCATAGAGGAAATCTATAGTAAAGTGAAGCAAACAATCTGGGCACAATCCGGCCCAACTATATGGGTACCATCGAAGGAATCTCTATGACCAACAGCCACAACGACATGGACACTGCCGCCTCGAGTACGTGTTCGACCAGTCTCGAGATCAACAAATCAGCATCACTGATTTGTTCGAAATTAATTTTACATTAAAATAACTAACTTTTATCTTTATCGTTATATTATAATTATGATTGTCTTATTATTATTATTATTTAAATAGTAATTGTACATTACTATAGTTTTATTCTTTACAACCATGCAAGAGAGAGCGAAATTAGCGAGATACATATATAAAAATGCAGAGAAATGTTGTGACATACATACAAAAACATAACAAAACAAAATACATATAAGTATATATACACACAGAAGTGAATTCGAATCTTAGTTATTTAACGATGGAACAAAAAGAAAACTTATAATAAAGAGAAAACTAAAACAGATCTGATTCTATATCATATTCGTTATAAACTGTTAAATGAAAATATATATTTTTTGCAATAAAACTTAATAAAAAAATTTAAAAAAAATACAAAAGAGTTGAACCATACGTATATAACTTTTTTGTGGGCTAAGTGACATGTACTTTACTTTAATTTTTAGCAACTTCTCCCACTCTTTTTCTTTTGCCTTACTCTCTCTCTCTCTCTTCCCGACTTATTATTTGATTCTTAATTTCGTTTTTAAGTATTACATTTTAGATTTTATTTTAACATGATATATATATATATTTTTTTTTTTGCTTTTCCTAATTTAATTTGTAAAGTGTACTTTTAGTTGAATTATTCTTTTTAAGAATATTTATTTGTCTATTAAATTGTAGTAAACATTAAAACTCTATGTTTGTAATTATTTTTTTGTTTTTTTTTTTTTTTTTTTTACCTTGGCGTTGTTATCGCAATCGCGCGTATTGTTACTATAAAGGCGTTGAAGTAGTAGAAAAATTGAAAATGGTAGTTACTTATATTTATACATAAAACAATACAGAAATATAACTATATATTTAAATGAGGAATGCTATATATATATTTGATCTACCCATGTAAGAAAACAACTAGGAACAGCAATAACGCGAAGAAAATATACATATGCATATATTCCAGTATCAACACAAACTCTCATTGTAAAAATGAATCGAGGAGATATAATGATTAGCAAAAGCCGCATCTATTTTATTTCATAGCGTGCTTTTTTTATAACTACTTCTTTTGTTTGTTTAGAACATAAACTCATAAAAATTAATGAAGAAATCGAAAGCAAAATCGTATATAAACGTCGCATATTTGTAGCTAGCGAAAACTAAAACTAAATGAAAATACTATATACAAACACAAATGTATGTAAAACAAATTAAAGAAAAAACAAAAAAGTCGAACAAGACTATAATCGGAAACATCACAGAATAAACAACAGTAGCTAAGAAGAGCATTGACTTATGAATAATTTCTTCCAAATTTTCCTCAGTCCTAATGTTGTATAGCGAAGACCAGACATTGCACAAAAGTCGTGTGTTTCAAAATGTGCCTTTTTTCAGTTGTTGTGTTGTATTATTATGTATAATAAAAAAGAAAATGTTTACTGCCACCCTTCGTCAAAAAAAGAAAAGAAAAAAATAATAGTATATAATTATTCTTTTCGTCGTATTCTAAAACACTATGAAGTCTATTAATTTTCATTCAGTCCCCTTTTCCTTCTTGCGTATTCCTTTTTGATTTTAGCTATTGTTGTTGCTTGTCGATTTTCACTCTTAATTAATATTATATTATTATTTAAAAACTTTTGCATTGATATGTATTTTACGGTGTTCTTCGGACGAATTCCTGTAACTAATAAAATGCAAGTAACTAAATGAATATGAAACAAAAAACAAAATGAAAGAAAACTAATATAATATTATAAGTTGTGTCTTAGAATGAAGATTATTGAAAAAGAAGGTTATAAATTTATTTTTTTTTAAATGTTATAAAAAAAGGAAATACGAATGTTTCGAAAAAATATATTATATTGTAATTGTTCATTCATTTAATGAGATGTTTTTTTTTTATTACATTGTTCTACTCATGATTAATTCGCGGTTGTTTTTTTTTCAAAGAGTGTACCTAACAAAAGAGGTAATATTTCGGCAATCTGATTTAGACTTTAAAGAGACCTTAACATTTTATTTTGAAATAATAACATTAGAAGGTTGTATCTGAAAGTCAGTTGACCATTTATGTACATAGGTAAGTTTTTAGATCTAACAATTTTGTTTTCCTCGGTCTCTTGATAATGATGTCCCTTAGAATAATCACAGTAGCTGCAGGGTAACTTCGTTGCTTAATCAAATATTTGATCTCACACCCATGGATTTTTTCTTAACGTTTTGACCATTTTTGTCTGACAAAAATGGTTTTTACTACAGCTTCCGTTATTCGTAGGTGGAAAAGTTATTTAACATAATTTTTAGAAAATCAGTCAAAGATAAAAGTTTTATAAAAAAAAGTTATTTGCTTAGTTAAACATTTGAGAAAAATGCACTTTAAGTAAAAAATTTAAACAACAAATTTTCATAATTTTGACTTTAAGGAGCCATAACTTTTTTGTGGCTGCATGAAATTACAAAAAGTTTTCATAGTTTTATGCGCTACTAAATTGTCTCTTCATGTTTAAAACTGGTTTTGTAGTTATAATATTTCAGAAGTTATACCATTTAAAGTGATTGTACCTCTAAATCGGAGGTGTGCCACTTTTACGGGCTATAACTCGAACTGTGGTGAAAAAATATTTGATTTCTAGTTCTTTTCATAAATCCTATTTTTTAGTTTAGCAACTTGTTTACAAATATAGTCTATGTGATTTCCAAAGAAAAATTTTTGGTCTAAAACTACTCCTAGATACTTTATTTCATTTGTTTTTTCAATTGTTACCCCACCTATCGTAACATCTTTGTCATCACCTCTGTCATTCAGCACCATTAACTTTGTTTTTTCGATGTTTATTTAAGTTTATTTTGCACAAGCCACTGGTTGATAGAGTTTAAATCCTCTTGTTGTTTTATTTTACTTTTTACATCGTTATTATCGGAGATGTAGACAACTGCATCATCATCCGCGAACAAAGCCAATTTGCTGTATTTGACAACACATTTTAGGTCGTTTATGTAGATACTAAACAGAAGAGTCCCCAAAACAGACCTTTGAGAAACCCCAAAATCTACTTCAATCGCTTCAGATACTTCTCCGTTGAATTTTACCCTTTGTTTTCGATTTATTAAATGAGACTGGAACCATATTAGTTATTTGCTTCTAACACCATATTTTTTTTCATTTTCATTATTAAAATATTGTATCTCTACTAACAGTCCCAAACGCACGCTTCAAGTCTAAGAACATACAATAAACATTTCTTTTTCTGGTTGATTCAACTGGTTGATGTTACAACTACATTGATGGCAGTTTCACATGAATAACTCTTTCGAAAGCTGGATTGCAGATCTATTATTAAATTGTTGCTTTCAAAATACTCGTAAGGCTGTTTAAAATTTTTCTAATATCTTTTCAGACAATGGCATAGCATTCACAGGTCTAAAGTTCTCACATTTTACTGTAATTGATATTTTTTCTATTGGTATTACCAAGGATTCTTTTCACGAATCAGGAAACTTGCTGGTGCATAGAGAACCATTAATTTGGGCCTAAGATTGGCCCAAAGATAGATACTGAGGCTCTTAATGATAGTTGGGTTTATTCTTTATATTTTTTTTATAGATTGCATTATATCTTTTAATGTACATTTAAACACATGATTAACGAAAGGGGTCGACGGAATTCCACGTCTCACAAAAAATTTATTGAAGTTATTTGCTACTTCTGTTTTATCTATGTTTTGCCACATTTTTTTGATCCACGCAACCAGATATTTTATACATTACATATTCACTTTTGCGCTTAAAGATTTATTTTTATACTTATTACGTAAGGCAGTATAATTTCTCAAGTCTGTTTCCGAGCCAATTAATGCTTTCGAATATTTCAAAATTTTTGGATTTTTGAGCAAAAATCGAACAGAGCACTAAAAATACTGGATTCGAAACATCTCTTCCATAAACGAATGAGTGTTCGTGCTAATAAAAATTATGGAATACGTCACACGTACGATTAGATTGGGATTATGGCCTTCTACCTTCGATGGAAGCTGTCCGTCTGTCACAGCTTTTAAATGTTGTAACCTTATGTCGTAGATGAGTTAAAAAAAGCCTTGGTATTGAAGAAAAGGTGGCAACAAACTATTTTGTCATTTCTGAAATGGCTAAGCAGCTAAAAGAAATTTGAAAAATTTTATCCATAAAAATCTTTTATGTGGTAACTTATCTATTTGTATGATGTATTTATCAGAATCTAACTATTGCGGGGCCCATGTTTCTCAATTTTTTTCTTTGTTTCATTGTGTCCACATTGAATTTTTCGCTGGGCAGTGCAAGTGCTTTATGTTTTATAGCGAAATATAAGCCCTCATAAGGCATACTATTTCAGGCGCAAACAGACCTAACACTTACTTTCTAGAAGGCAGTCGCGGCGTTGTACGTGTCACATTTTTAGCAGGAATGGGATGGTACTTTTTTTTTTTATCTGAAAGACATAATTAAGAATCTTCTCATGACGGTTATTTCTCTCTGATGTTTGCCACGCATTCGAAGGAGGTGGTATCATAAAGAAACTAGATTTGAACGTCAATCATCCCACCCAGTAACCTAAAGTGCTAATAACTAACTGAGCCACGGAACTCAGCTAATAAGCCAATGGGGAAATCTATTGCAATTTCGAGCATCAATCACTTTGCTATATCTACCTTGGCAGTGTTCATCTTCGTTTAAAACGAAGGTACTAACAATTTCAAAATATAATCTTTTCCTTTATTATTTTATAATGTTTTATTAAATAAATTTCTGTACTAATGACAATACTTATAATTCCCACAACACAATGTGTGATCCCTTGCCAAAAAGAACGATTTTTTTTATGTAGCTTTAAATTATATTAATTTACCTAGTCATATTCACATTTCAATATAATTACAAAATAATAACAAAAAATATACATACCTACAAATGTATACATAAAATTAATGTACAAGAGACTTTTTGGCAAGGGGTTATTTGCAATTTTAGATATATATGTATGTACATCCATAAATATGTATTTTTTTTTTTGTAGTTGGGATGCGCACGTTAATAAAATTAAATTTTACTTATATAGACTCTTAGATTAGGGGTGTGCACACTGTGACGTCTGGCGTCGCTTGCATTGATTTACAAGAACTAAAAAGCAAAATTCGAATTTCACTGAAGACTTAGACCTAATAGTAATAATTTTTTTTATTTTCTTTTTAACAACTTATATTCTTAGTAAAATAGAAATTATTTACTGATTGAATCAACAATTGGGTCGAAATGTACTTCCAAGATTCCGATCAGTCGATACTATCGAATTGCCGTGTCCGGTGCTGAGAAAAATATTTCCAGTTGCTGGATTCTGAATTACATTAGCAGCTGTAGTCACATTTCCTCCACCTATATGTACTAATTGAGCTTGCTGCTGCGTGGGAATCGTGGGGATAAGAACCTGTTGCGTTTGGATAGCATTGGCCGCTTGATTGTTCTGCATTTGCATGCGAAGTAGATTTAATTGGTGTGCTGTTATCGTAATCTGAAATAAATGGAAAATTTATATTCTAAAGCGCAATATAAACGTATGTTTTTATATAATTAAAAGAGTGCAACATTTTTATTTTCAGCTTATTCTACACATGAAAAGTTTTTTTTTGCAGCTTAAAGCCAATCGTCACTTTTCAATGTTTAATTTTTTTTAAACCATATGTGTCATAATTTAGTTGTTATCTGACCACTTCCTGATCAGAAAAGAAGATTAAACTAACTATTTAATGCAATTATTGATTGAGATACCATTTCCAAATCTAAAGCAGTCGAAAGGGAAGGATAGGGAGGATGGATCAGAAAATTTCTACAACAGCCTTTCTGGATGCATGATTCTTAAAGAGCGAAGGGTGTACAATCTTTTTTAAGAGCTATTAGCTAAAACGTTGCTACTTAATGCAGTTTAATTTTTTTAATATTAGGTGAGCTTTAGAGCTCCTTTTAAGACAGTTGGTTAACCCAGGCATTAAAAGGGTCAGCAATTTCTACCATGGACAGATCACTTTGTTTACTCTGTTTAAAGTTATTTGCAAGGGATATTACTATACATTTCGTTAGCTCAGGGTGGGTAGACTTAAAAGAAAAAGTGAATTACAAAGTGCGTAGCGCAGGTGAAATAGTTTTCTATTAATAATAGCTGCCTCAGATAATCATGATCTATTCTATTAGCTTCCACAACTAAGTTAACCAGTTAACCAATCCAGTAGCATACTGGATGGATGACGGAAGTCCAATTACCGCGCGAATACCAGTGTAGTTAAAGAGCTGCAAGTATTGTTATTTAACATGTTTTATTGAACAGAGTTATTTTTTAAAAAGGACACTCAATAGATATGGAAACGTGGACGGAGTGCGTATATAAAAAAAACATTTTCGACAGACCCATCTTTTTTCTTTTTGTAAATTCGATTAATTTTGTCATACGAAGTGAAGTTTAATAATAAACATAAAGCAAACGTAACTTGATTTTTAGAAAGCAATATTTCCGGAGTAATCTTAAAAAACAGAAACATGGCTAGACAGACTGTAAAGTTTGACAAAATAGGACAGTTATCACCAGTAGAGCTGTATTAATTTCTTTAAATCACGCGAAATCATAGCCAGGCTAGTACGGGATTGCCGTCAAATACTTGTTACGCTGGCTAACCTGATGTGAGTCACTTTTATTTAGATGACACTAGAATTGGATTTTAAGAAAAACACTACCATGTTATTGCATACCAAAGGATTGAAGCTCCGTTTACAACTATAAACGCGTAAAGCGAATCGAATTTGTTCTGCCTCACTTCTGATGAAACAATAGAAGAGTAAAATTCATTTGGGCGCGATTTAAGAAAAAAACACCCTAATTCTTTACGGTGTATCTGCCCGCAAGCGATTATATTTTAGTGAATCTAGGAACGAGAATTATTTGCTAATTCTAACAATTACCACGATCAGTTAGTTACCCAAGTGAGCACTTGGCGAAGTTAATAACTGTTATGTCAGGCAATATACCTCTGCAAATTATCTTTACTTCCAACATCATTCAATATTAGGGTACTGATGATTATGCATAAAAAAAATAATTAACTTTTCGCTCATAATCACAGTTTTATCACAATCATCTGTGGTTAATGTGTCACGCTAATTAGCTGCGAAGTTGAGTGCATTGTGCGCTTAACCATGGTGTTAATGAATTACAATCTATCACTGAACTATGCATGTATGCACTTATTTCATACCGGGACATTGGTGATTTCTCCGTTTGGTGTAACCACTTGCTGGATAAGCTGAATTTGCTGTTGTGGATTCTGTAAACTATTGACCATTGCAGTGGCGGTTTGCTGTTGGCCGGCGTTTCCAGTTGTCAGCAAAATGTTTTGAGGCGCAGTTACTATATTGATCCCTTGCAAAGATTGTGGAAGCTGTTGATTACTCATAATTCCGTTTGGTGTTAAATTCGCAGTTTGCAGGTGCGTCGTAGTTTGCTGTTGCTGACCTTGCTGCCCGCCAAGCTGAATGTAATACTGCATCGGCTGTTCCGGAGCTGTGGATTGAACATTATTCGTAGACACAGTGACAGTATTTGTTGCTGTTTGAGTGGAGTGTTGCTTGACTGAGTCAGTTTCCTTTTTCACTGGTACTGACGCCGGCTTTATTTCTTCTCTTGGGACAATGTCAATGAGAAAATCAAATTGGTCACAGATCGAAATTGCTTGGGCTATGTCGCTACGTTGGAGTGTGCGCCTTTTGCTCTCCTCTGTGTGCACCCAAGCGCGTAGTGTCAATTCCTGAATAAAATATTCGCAAGCCTTGGCAAAGAGCAAGGGTGCCTCGGCAGCAATCATCCGGGTATTCTCGTCTAGTTTCATTATCTTTTTAATTCGAGCCAAAGGCAATGCTTGGTGCTTAGCATCTACTTGCTGTATGCTCTTGACTTCCTCCAGCACATTCGGCCAGAATGTATCAATGGTGGGCGGCTTTTTGCGTTGGTTTACCCTATGACTCCTGTGACGTTCGGTACTGGATGATGAGACTGATGGTTCGACAGTTTCAGGTACTTCGACTTTGATTGGAGTCACTGTAATTGAGTTCTCCATTTCCTGGGGATAGGCGAATGATTAGAGTTAAGGAATTTCACAATCAGAAAAGAATCCCACAACTTACATTGATTCACGACGGTATGTTGAAGAAAATATTCAAAACAAAAGTTATTCTTTTTCAAAATTATACGGTTAATCTTAGTAATATAGTTATTTGCACTTTGAGGGTGTCATTCTAGGGTTTTTACACTATAAGACAATGCACGACGCGGATTTAGTGGATTCATGTGAATTATTCTACGTACTTTCGCGTGAAATGTGTTGCATTTACTTTGATTTATTGTGCATCAAAACAATAAAGTGCACGTGCTGATTTTGATGTTTTCTATTTGGTTGCCCAATGAGAGACGATGATCAACAAAAATCGACCAGAGACCAATAACCGTATTGGCTGTCGTGCTGCAATCTCCAATAGAAAACCTTTGCTGTCCGCCATTGATCATGATTGGCTGATTTGGCGTCCATTTACAGCAACTCCGAATGACAACAGCTGTCAAATACAGAAGTACCAGACGTAAAATCTTAGTTATGTCACTTTAACTAGCATGACAGTAAAGAAAAGTTATAAAAATAACAAAAATAATTTTTCTTCTACTTTGACTCTTTTAAAAACAAACATATTTAATTTATTTTAAATTTTTGCGAAGAAGATAAGATCAGATATAAAGCTATTATCCAAAGAGTAATTCTCAAAAGTAGAAAATAAAACATTGTTGGAAAATTGTACAAACGAGAAAGGAATGCTACACAGACGGGATACGGTTGTATAATAGCCACCAGAGCTCGGCCAACTTAGGAACACATACATGAGTTCTTTCTTTCCATGAATAAGCAAGTCAAACTAGACGATTCAGATAAGTAGCAGAGAATATCCCACCGTATTAAAGGGAGCTCATTTAACTCGAAAAAGTGGATACAGCTATCGTAAAATCAAGTCGATTAAAGGCTTTCTGTTCTTTGCGGACTGTAGTCGAAACTAATATGAACCCAATCAGTACCGATTTCAATCAATAGGGTACCTTCAACAATGATATGTTCACAATACAAGCTTTGACAAATGTCACAGAATAGCATTATATGTTAACACTATCGAGGTAAGTGAGAACTGGTAGTCCTGCGTTGTGTTTAGTTATCCAAAACATGTTTCAACGTGTAAATTTTTCATCAGTCAAAATGTAGAGAACAAAATTAGATCTTAGATACTTTACATTAGATCAGATCTTAATGCATATTGACATTTAAATGGATATCATTTCAGCCTTACATAGAGGCTTGTTTTAAAAAAACGATAAGTTTACAAGGGATCTCTATATCTTACAAAAAAAAAAAAATGTACACTTGGCGTTCTCAAAAGTTAGCAAGACCTAGTACTGGCTTCAATATATGTATACTGAATTGGTATATGCGATAAATTAATAATAAAAATAGTGATTTATTTTTAATTAATAATTCCTAAAAATACCAGAACATTTTTGCTTCGTATCCCACCTCTCGCGATTGTCTGGCAAATTTCCGAAAGTAATAACTGTCACGAAAAATGTTCTCAATTAAAAAAAACCGTTCGCATATAGCTCTAAACTGTAGGTGTGAAAAAATATAACACAAGCCACACACGGTCTGTTGCGACAAATATTTGTAATAATAAAAATATCTCTAGACATCAACTGTCTTATGAGAATGCAACTAAAATGTATGACTTTTTTCATGACAGTGTCGTCGAGGTACACCTGTGAGTACTGAAATTACTTTTCGGAAACACTTTACGTTGGCAATGTCTTATTCCGGGAATTCGAACTGTCACACGTCATTAAAATTTTTTGTTCCATATTTTAAATTTTATAAACAATTTTAAAATTTAATGTTTGTAAAATAAAAATGTTTTGGACAATTTTTTTGTTTGCCACTGGTATTAAATTGCTTTTAATTGGTGCTTAGTATGTTCGGTAATAACCAGTATTACAGTTTGATAAAATACTTATTCTTTCAGTCGGTCAACTGACTTCGAAGTGCATCGCAACTGGATGGCGATTACCCATTCCCTTCCCTTATCAAAGTGGTACACTGAAGATACTAGTCAGTGGACCCTGGATTATCCACCGTTCTTCGCCTTCTTCGAATGGATTTTGTCTCATTTCGCAAAATTTTTTGATCCGAAAATGCTTGAAGTGCGGAACTTGAACTACGCTTCCGACTCCACAATATTATTCCAGCGGTTGTCAGTTGTATTTACTGACATTGTGCTTGCACTCGGTGTGCGGAAGTAGGGATACTCTTTTATAAAACGGATGCAGTTGTAATATAGCCCTCTCTGTCTGCAGGTGTTTGTCATCTCTTCAAGTAAAAGATCCATTGGGGAACTTTGCTGCAGGAGTTATCTTCCTTTGCAATGTTGGACTACTTTTTGTGGATCACATACACTTCCAATACAACGGTCTACTTTTCGGAGTTCTATTGCTTGGTATTGGATACCTTTTGGAGGGGAAGTACTTGATCTCTTCTGGGCTGCTTGCAGCGTTGTTAAACTTAAAGCATATTTTTCTGTACATGGCACCGGCTTTTGGAGCATTCTATTTGAAGTTCCACTGCCTACAAAGTAAGGGACCTTTACGCAACTTCTTAGCCATTCTTATTACTGGGATTAGTTTGTGTGCTTTGTCCTTTGGGCCATTCCTAACGCAACTTCCACAGGTATTTTTTCTGGTTTGCGTTGTGTATCTCTAATTGTTTTATAGGTTCTTTCCAGATTGTTTCCATTCAAGCGGGGTCTGACTCATGCTTACTGGGCACCAAACTTTTGGGCATTGTACAACTTTGCGGATAAAATTGTAGAAGTGTTATTCAAAATACCAAGGCGCGGTGACTCAAATACTGGAGGTCTTGTACAAGAGTACACGCATGTGTTCTTGCCAAAAGTCAGTCCACTGGCAACATTTGCTTTAACTGGTATTTTTATGATCCCCTGTGTTGTGAAGCTAATGTGGTACACAGAGAAGCGGTAGGATAAAAATTCCACATTTACGATATATTTCTAATTAAAATCTTTACAGAGAAAGTTTTCGATCTTTCCTTCAAGCGGTTGTGATATGCGCATGCACAGCATTCATGTTCGGTTGGCATGTGCATGAAAAAGCCATACTTATGGTGCTATTGCCTTTAAGGTGAGTATTAAGTTGATTACCTTCGCAGATTGCTGTCTAACAAATGTCTTTGCAGCCTACTTAGCTTGACAACTGCCCAGGATGCAAAATACGCTTTCATTTTAAGTACCATTGGCTACTTCTCGTTGCTTCCTCTGCTATTTCCCAAAGAACTCACGTTGATCAAGTACACTTTATATTTATCTTACATTTTAACCCTATACTGTTTGCTTAGGTCTCTACATACGACCTTAAGCTTTCGTTGGTATGAGCTGGTTTACCTCTCCGGCATTGTGTTACTGCCAACATACGAGTACATCATTAGCTACCTCTTACAGTTAAATGAGAAACTCCCATTCCTGCCCCTACTCCTGACAAGTATTTACTGCAGTGTAGGAGTTATGTATGCTTATTTTAATTACTACATCATGTACATGATTGAGAAAAATACATATGTGAAAATTAAGGGGAAATTGAAAATCAAATAAATGATACCGTTGTGTTTGTATTTCTAAGCTTTGTTCTTTCTGTTAGTGGACATCGAAGCCATGCTGTTGAAGCTCTTCGTGGATATCCGCGTTCCGGTCGCACAAATTGATTATTGTACAGCCAATATAGGTTGTCCTTAAAGAAGTAGGTTTTACCTAGCAGATAAAAGGGAACAAAAATTATTTTATGTGGTATATATATGTAAATATATAATTTTCTTTTGTACGAGTACCATTTGAGAGAGTTGCAGCTGCATCTATGTGGTGTGGAATTCCCACCCAACGTTGCATGGGCTTTGGATAATTATCTTCAAGGATTAAATGTCTATCATCAATTCTCCAGAATTGTGTGTCCACAAAGATGTAAGTTAAGTTATTTTTAGCTAATTAAATTTATTTAAGTTTCAAAGAACACTTTTTTTTTGTTAATAACTTACGCCACATCATTGCTGCATCTACCTTGGATATATTCACAGTTGTTCCAATAAGGTTCGTCAGATTTTTTGGGCTGTTTTCCAACAATTCCTTACCATCGTAGATCCAATACAAATTATCTGTGGGTGAATAAAATACATATTTAGGCAGGAAAGTATCAACATCCAAAAGTAAGAAGCCTTATCCACCATAGATAAAAAAATTCCTAAGTAAGTACTGCCTATGAATTTATACCGATGGTTCCCTCTTAAGAGAAAGTACTGGAGTAGGAGCGACGATATACTGCGAAAAATTCAGCCACTACTTTGCTTTACCAGCAAACTTGACAGCTTTCGAAGGAGAGCTTGCGGCAATTGAATGTGCGTTAATACAACTCCTCTGCCGAAACGAACAAACAGGAAACAGCGTAATTCTATCGGACTCAAAATCCGTTCTTCAATCATTAATCAACCTCAACTGTAATACCGTAACGAACAAAAGACGATTATCTTCCACATTGCAACAAAAAGGACACTCCATAATTTTTCAATGGGTTCCGCCGCACGTAAACCTCCAAGGCAACGGGTTGGCAGACGCCCTAGCCAAGAAAGAAAAATTTAAAAACTTTACAACACAATATCCCAAGCACAGAGGAAGGAAGCAATGTAAGAAATGTTGAACGGGGATCTAACCCTAAGTGGAACAGCGGATACCCTTGTACATCGCCTCACAGCCACCATCACCACCGCGTGCGATGCATCCATGCCTAGAAGGACAAACAGCAGGAAGGCACCACCGTGTTACTGGTGGACCGAGGAAATAAAAACACTTCGGGCAAGATGCCTACAAGCCCGGCGCAAAGTTCAGCGATCAAGAAGGAGACCAGACTTTCAACAATGCATGGACACTTTTAAACTGGCAAGACGCAATTTAAATAGAGCCATCAAGGAGAGCAAAACCGCATGTTTCAAACGCCTCTGTGCGGAAGCCGACATTAACCCATGGGGCTCGGCATACAGAATAGTAATGACGAAACTGAAGGGCTATAGAACTCCTCCAATAACATGTCCAATGATGTTGAGATCCATAGTAGAGCACCTTTTCCCCCAAATACCAGCTACTATTTGCAACATCGTAAGAGAGCTCAATACAGCGACTATTCCCCAAATTACACTAGAAGAGTTGCTTCAGGCATGCAGCAAAATAGGCGACACCAAGGCGCCCGGACCCGACGGCATCCCGAATAAGGCAGTAAAGGCGGCTATAAAAAAGAGACCAGACATGTTCATAATGACGATGCAGAAGTGTCTCGAAGAAGGAACGTTTCCCGAAAAGTGGAAAATGCAGCATTTGGTCCTACTACCTAAAGGAAAGAAGCCTCCAGGAGAACCATCGTCCTATCGCCCAATATGCTTACTCGACACAATGGGAAAGATTCTCGAGAAGATAATCTATAATAGATTACTCGCGGTAGCAGAGGAGAAAGGAGCTCTCTCAGATCGCCAATTTGGCTTTAGAAAAATGCGATCTACTGTTGATGCCATAAGACAAGTAGTTAATATCGCAAAAGGTGCCATCGAAGGGGAAAGATGGCTCTACGGCACAAAGGAGTACTGTGCAGTAGTAACATTAGACGTTAAGAATGCGTTTAACTCGGCGAACTGGTCGTTCATTAGAAGATCACTCGCCAGGATGGATACACCATATTACTTGCTGCGTATAGTGACCAATTATTTCATCAACAGGAAGTTGAGATACTATACAGATGAAGGGGTACGATATTACAATGTCACTGCGGGAGTTCCACAGGGATCGGTCTTAGGGCCGTTATTGTGGAACATTATGTATGACGGCGTCCTGAGATTAGCGTTACCTGGGGGGGTGACTGTAATTGGATTCGCCGATGACATTGCCGTCGTGACAGTAGCTAAACAGATTCGTGGAGTTGAATCTGCTACAAATGAAGCAATTGTCCAGATAAAGGATTGGCTGTCCACCGCCGGACTAGAACTTGCCGACCATAAAACAGAGGCCGTCCTCATAACTAGTCGTAAAAGTGTAGAGTTTGCCAACTTCCAGGTTGGTAACCAAATTATCAGGTCCAAAGAAGCGGTTAAATACCTTGGAGTAATACTGGACAACAAACTGCAGTTCAAAACACACGTGGACTATATAACCAAGAAAGCATCGCAAATGCAGGGAGCTCTCTCGCGCATACTGCCAAACATTGGTGGACCTGGATACGCAAAACGGGTCCTACTCTCCAGAGTTGTTACATCAGTTTTGTTATATGCCGCCCCAGTTTGGGCGCATGTTTTAACGACGAAGGAGACCAGAAGGAAACTATCGTCAACATACAGACTCTGCGCGCTAAGAACAATCAGCGGTTTTCGGACCATATCAGATGAGGCCGCCTTTGTTATAGCCGGAATGGCCCCCATCGACATTCTTGCAGATGAAATGTTGAGGATATACAACAGAAGAGCCTTGAGCCAACATGACGCCAACGGAATCAAGAGGATCAAAATTGAGGAAAAGGCAGCGTCAGCAGCTATGTGGCAAGCTCGTTGGGATAATACAACGAAAGGCAGATGGACACACAAACTCATACCGACAATCCAAGACTGGATAAGTCGTAAACATGGAGACTGCAACTATAACCTTACGCAGTTCCTGTCTGGCCACGGCGGGTACCGCAAGTATCTCCACCGATTTGGACACGACAGCTCACCATCTTGCCCCGAATGCCCAAATGAAGATGAAGATACGGAGCACGCAGTATTTTATTGCCCACGCTTCACGGCATGGAGAACTACTCTGCCCAGTCCGTCGTTACTCCTCGAACACTTGTTGGAGTCGGAAGAGAATTGGACGGAAATAAGCGCTCTTGTAACAATTGTACAAAATGAGCTAAGGAGAATAGAAAGGCAAAGAAACAGAACATCGGAAGCCTCAGAAACCGCAGAAACCTCAGAAGCAGGTGAACAGCACGAATAGCTTGATATGCTAACCAGCCCCGCGAAGTAATACCTAACGGCAGTCCCGTGGGGAGAGTGGTAGAAGTGTGCAGGGTGTGGATTAGTACGTAGGCGCATTCCTGGCATCGATTATTCGGGTCTGCGAATCGTGCATGCTAGTAGCCCGGGCTACTAGTATCTTTAGAAGATTACCACATCCCTTGGCGCAACCAAAAAAAAAAAAAAAAAAAAAGAGGAAGGAAGCAGTGGCACTCTTAAGACTCAACACCGGACATAGCTGCCTTGCAACACACCTGGAAAAAATTCGCATCCAAGACTCTGACACCTGCACACTATGCAGTAAAAAACGAACCGCAAGATGTTGACCATCTTTATACATGCCCCGCTTTGAAAGCCGACAGGAACTAAACAACAACATTTCACATTTACACTGAACTGCTCAAGAAATGATGGCCTAGGCTTCCTCTTTTAGTCAACAATAACAACAGATTAATTTGTTAAAAAAAAAAAAATAATATATTTCTAATCGATCTTTTTGTGCGATGCGTCAAGAATTTAAAAAGATGAAGTCACTTTATGTTTATTAGTATTACAATCATCACAATGAAAATTTTTGAGTAATAATTGACCATCTCCTGTAAAGTCTACATAATATTTTAAGATTACTCATCGTTTTATGTTCATGCAGCATGTTCATACTCATACATCCACATTGAAAAGTTATATTTTATAATTTGATTCCTTTCTATGCTCCTCAAGATCTGTCTGTGTACCAATATTCAAGGTACATACATACATTGACTGGAAGTATCTTATAGGTTTTGAGGGTAAGTAAGTCAGTCAGAGAGGCTTAAAATTTTTTTTTCAAAAATCTGCAACACAGTAACAGTTAAAGCTAGAAGCTTCTTCTTTTGGTATGGTTCTTTGTTGCTAGGGATCTTGAGGGTACACTAGCAGGTATTTTGATTAAAAGCAGAGTACAGAATACAAGAAGTTTCTGGCGATATGTCCAACTTCATTCAAATGAGAAAAAATGTTTGCAATTATAAAAACACAAAGAAATGATGCTTCTAAACAAGTAAATAGTAAGTTCTGAAAATAATTCAGGGGCATTGCAGTCAACGTTTACATGGGGCTTAACTCTTTCCAGATTCTATAAGTTATAAAGAGATGAGCTTCTCTAGGAAGTGATGAATGATAATCATGAGTTTGATGGGTTCCTAAGTGGCAAATTTTATTTGTTTTTTTTTTTAAGAAAACCGGTTAAATCAAAGTAAGTTTGTAGAGTGATACTTATTGTCAGATTAGCAATAAAGAGAAAGACGATACATATTTATAAAGCTGAATAAACAAAAAAAAAAAAAACAAATACTTGGCGCAACGGACTGTATGTGGTCCAGGGCCTAGCTTCTCGCGACCATTCGTGTTGTACGCGATATATTTTTTCACACAAATGGAAGGGACCTACATACATTTTAAAGCCATTTCCGAAAGGCAAATTGACAATTATTACTCTCGGACGTTTGTCAGACATTGGCGAGAGGTGGGACCGTAAAAAAACTTGTTGGTGTTTCCGGATTTCCCGCTCAACGATCCCACACCATTCACTTGAGCCACGGCGCCCACTATATTTATAAGGCTAACTAAAAACAAAATTAAAAACATATACAAATAACTATATATGTACCTGTGAAAAATATCGTTGCTCCATCGAACCGCTCATAGACAGCATCGATACGCTGAATATGTTCTGGCAAAAATGGCAGCATTCCGTGTATTGATTTAGGGTATCCATTTGCAATCGTGTACTTTTGCGTGAGTCTCCAAACGTATTTTCCCTTAAATATATAGACTGCACCTCGTATCATCGACACTGCGTCAAAACGACCTTGGCATATATTCATTGCATGAAAATGGGGACGCTTTCTAGTTGGCATCCTCGTGGTATCGTCTGTACTCCTCCAAGGTATAGTTGACGTAATTGTAGCGTATCTTCGCTATAGAAATAATATTTTTTTTTAATATGCATAGTAAAAATGTTGCAGTGCTTATCATATCACCTTATGATCGCTAACTGTTTCATAGTCCCCCTGATATGTAAGCAGTATGTCGTCATTCGTTGTTCTCTTTCCAAGTTGAGACTCCGTAGCATCATCATACTTCGCAGTTGAGGGTTCAGATTCCGTTGTTGTAGTCGTTGTGTGATCTTCCACTTCATCATCGCCTTGTAATTTTTTCTTAACTTTACGAAATGGTTCCAATTAAATTTATCATTATAGTACCAATATCAGAAGCCTACCATAGAGATCATACATCGCCAATATGTCATCATAATCCAAAACATTCTGACCCGGGCCCTTGTAGTAGGCAAACATAATCGATGAATAGACTGGAGAGTGCGCCAATCCCAGGCTATGTCCCAACTCATGTAGGGCCACAGAATAGAAATCTACTCCATCAGAAAGGTCCGTCGAGTTTTCTTTCCAGTTTTCATCCTCATCAAAGTGGATATCACCTCCATATGAGCCCATTTCATAGGGATAGAAAGCATGTGCTAAAATATTTCCAGCGCCATCAAAAGGATAGCTACATGTACGAGAAAATAGTTATAGGCACTCTGATTGCATGTAAATGTATTTACTTATCGCCATGATATTGTGTCCCAAAGCCAACTATAATATCTGCTGATGTATCATGTACACGAACGAACTTTAGACGATTATAGCGTGACCACATATCAAAGGCTCTTTCCATGTCGCGCTCAATCTGTTCCCTTTCGATTTTTGAGGACCAGTTGGCTATGCTTGTGAGAAACGTTTTAAAATATGCACTTTTAATCTAACTCAATATGCGACTTACTAATATGTAATTTTTCGCTTCTGCCAGGATTTCGCGCCAACGATATAGCGTTTGGTTCGATTGTTAGCGTAGGCCGCAGACTCTATATCCGGTACTCCACACCGAGGCGCAGATAGCAACTTTAAAATAGAAACATTATTTTTTTTTTATTTATTTTAATTTAGAGAAAAGTAGTTTTTACTTTCAAAGTCGGGCTATCCAGCTTTCCGGTTTGATTGAGTGCTCCATATTTTTGTACATTTTTTATTGCTCCTATAATTGCTCCTTCATGATACAGGGCTTCCGAGTCACTTGGATTTGATTCCAAGTAACCAAATCTTCTCATAAAATTTATCTGTAACGATTCATGTTTGAGTTACTCCTTCCGCTTTAACAATAGCACCTTACAATTTCCGGTGGTGGAATTTCGATACCTGGTAAACGTTCTCCAGCTGGATGACCCCATACACAATCAAACATAAATAAAATTGATAAAAGCCAAGAAAATCTAAGCCCCATGCAAAGTAAATTGACCGACAACATAATCTTGTTCGTAATTAATTCACGCACTCTTCACATTTCAAAGAATTTTTCGCAACTGATAAGTTTCGAAACGGTCGAGCATAGCTTTCTTAGTTCATTTGGCGCTGTTCCCTTATCAGTCCTTTAGTGGTTCCTACGTTCGCTAGTGCGACAAGGCCAACCACTGACCGATAAACTGAAATACTGAGCTTGTTTAGAAAATGTACACCGAATTAGAATCAGTGAAACAATCTCGCATCACTCAGCTGAGTTGTTATCAAAAAGAAAGTTTTTGTTCTTTTAAAATGCATACCGTTGAAAAAGTGCTCCCATAAGGGAATGGTATTTGAAAATTAAAAAAGTTTCAATAGGAAACATTTTGTATTTGTCAAGCGATTCAAGCTTTAATAAAATGATGAGATCTGTTTAAGAAGTTCTATATGATTCCATTGAGAGAGAAGGCAAATGACAATGCTTTTGATAACAAAATAGGCAATGGGGATGAACCTAATCTCAGGCTTTAAATAGCACACACATATTGCCAACTATGAGTACGACTACCCTTTAAAAGGCAACCTTTTATAAATTACTTGGTAGACATTCGAATAAGTAGTAAGCCGCTTTGAGGCAAAGAGACGGTATTTGAGAATTTCTAGCCATAAACTGTTTGAGATGTATAATCACATCAACGTAGTTCAACTCCTTGCACTATTTTAGATCGACCGCAATTACATTGAACCCTAGATTAGAGGGTTATTAAGAAAATCGTTAAAATAGTAACCATGAGAATCGGAACGTAGGAAAAAGATCAAACTCAATGCAAGAGATTCCTTCTTAAAAGTAAAAATCCACAAATTTACTCAGAAAATAACTATTTATGGGCGAAGAAAAAAAAACAAGTTCTGTAGGGACTACGGTAAGCCAAATTAACCTTCGGAAATATTAACAGAATAAACAGGTCTTATCAGCTGGATCCAAAAATGGCGGTGCTGAATGGGATTCTTAAAAGTACATTATGCTGTAAAGCTACGTAGTTAAGCCACGATACTTGTACATATAGAAACGACGAGAGAAATTTGGAGAGGCTAGGAGAGATTTACACTCTCTAATTTCGCATGGGATACATTTTTTGTTTGCAGGAGGAATGAGTTCCCACTCCCATTCTTATTTATTCTTTTACAGTGCGTAAAATTGTATTAGTTTAACAAACCGTATTCTCTATAGAAGTCGTGCCACTCGACATTAAATTTATTTTTGACAATTTACGATCAAAATTTCACAGCTTAAGTGGAGACAGTTCATGCTCTTTAAATTTTACTGGACTTACTGGGTTGTCACTCGGTTTAAATCCAATGTGTTTCCTTGTGTTCGACTTAGAGAATACCCTCCTTTGCCGTTTAACTTTGGTTTGCATGTATTGCAAGTAGAGCAAATATTCTATTCCAGAAAACAGGTGGAGTCAATCAACTGGTTTGAATATGCATTGAAATCTAAAGTTGTTTAGATTTGCGGACGCTTTCGGGTCACTACACATCGCCTATGATTGCTTGATACTCGTATATCTAAAGCACTAGGTATATAGTTCGAAGATAATTATAATTTTTAACTTCCATCCATTAGGCTTAATGTTACTTCCTTTTTCTAAATTTAAACTTTAAGTGCCTTTAGCAAGTGGATTAAGAAAATGTCTAGCTTTAATGAATGTTTATTATATTAACTGATTATAAGCAAATCGGATACATTTTTATAAGTTTGACTAATAACAATATTTATCCAACACTTGGTCAAAAATGATTACGTCGTTTATTGGAAGGACAATACTCGGCATACTCTTCCCAAGTACAACCAATCTTTGTACAGCACTCACTTGTTATTGATGATCCAGAAGCACGTATATGTCGGCTATGCAAAAATGTATTCACAACTGATTTTCGTAACCATTTTGAATCACCCAAATGCAGTGAATCTTTGTTTTTTGGAGCTGTTGGTTTCACCACTGGCTTGTGTTCACTGCGTCGTTGAAGTCGATAAATATCTTTTTCGCAAGCCCAAAAAAGGTGACGCAGAAGCTTATGCCTACATCGTGAATGGGTTTCTTGATGCCATACGTCTTTCCAATCAGAATGTGATCTGCGAATAAATTTAACGAATATCGTATAAATGTTTTTACAAGCTGTTCCTTAAGTTCAACATATTCATTTTAGAAATATGTATAAAATTTAGTATTGAATTATAACGAACTGAAAAAAAAGAATCACCTTTGTCCAAAAAGCACCTCCAATCCTTCATCGGCATGAACAGAGACGACTTTGAAGTTAAGGTTCGTTAACAAACACAAAACTGCAACGATAGGAATTGCAAACTGCATATTTACAAAAGAAAACCACGTTTATTTTAAAAGCAAACCGAATACATCTTGACCCTTTGACTATAAAGGAAACGGAACTGGAAGAAGTCCTATTCCTGGGGATGGTGCTTTATTTATGAATGAAAGTCTCTGTGTCGCGCAGGAATATCCCCCCAGTTACAAATAAAAGTTTTCTCTATTTTAGAATTCCCACATATGTCTGTATGTGTACTCCACAAGATAAATATTTGTGCTATTTCTTTATAAGCCAGACGAATTGAAAAATCAGTTTGTCTTTTCGGCTGACTTGTGATAGCCTTGCATGGGTTCTAGTATGTATAGTCTAAAAATACTTGTACTCAATAAAAATACAAGAGTACACATGCATCGGTCGTTAAACGCATACAGCAAACAAAGTAGGGACGTTGTTAAACAGAGTACATAATACATTTTATCAACAGGTAGACTCAGTAAAATCGATTTTATGACATGTTTCCAACACCATGTTATGCTGTACTTTTATGGAACGAAGTTGACTGTAGCAATCAGGCGAACCACACATGAAATTAAAGCTAATCAGGATTAAACGGTCTCTGATTGATTGACGATTTAAAGTTTTTGTTAAGCTGAATCAAAAGTCCTTGGGTGACCGAATCGGACAGTCCCTTCGATCTACATTATTCTCCAATTGGAGGTTTATGAGAAAAATAACAGGCAGAAGGAATCAATAATCTGTTCTATCGAAATACCAAATTTTTGGGAATTATTCCATTGGGTTCTTCGGTAGGTAAATATACTAAAGATACAAGTCTGTTACTAGCTTTCATTGATATAACAATTTTTTTGTTTTTAATATTGACTGTTTTGCATAATTACGAGTAGTCCACAAATGAAAACTAAAGATAATGCATCATCGGCTTTGATAACCTTAGAATAATTGTATTATCTAAAGAAAAGAGATAAATAACACGAATTCTTACACCACAAGCGGTTAAGGCATGATGAAAAATTATTTTTAGATATCAAGGTTGCTTTGCACTGGTTGCTCTGCAAGGCCAAAACCAAGTTGATAAATTTTCTTCGGATAACTTGATTCCGACATTTATTTGTATCTGTGATTGTGGGCATCACAATCATATCTTTTAGAGCCTGGATGGTATTATTAGGATGCTTGTTGGTTTTATGTTCAACTACGCCACACACAAAGTAATGCAACGGATTGATTTGGTAAGTTTTTTGGCCATAAGTTTGGTTCTATGTGTCGTGTGTTTGTGTTATGTTGATGTATCCGGCAGCATTCACTCAAAGACCTTGTGGGCAAAAGTAAGGTAGGCATAATCTGATCTAACCTCACCGATATTCCATTGGCCTGGTAATTACGATGTTTTACTTATGGAACAAAATCTGGGTTTTTCTTGCTGTCCGAACGTGTTGAATGATTGTCTCCTTTTGAAATGCATACACAAAATATCGCCCGCAAAAGCCTGCAACTGGACGCAAATCTTACAAACGAACCATCGGGTAATTTTAAATCGATATTGCAAGATCGCACATATGTATCTCAGCGTGTCTTTTCATTCTTCGTATTAGGTATTTATCTGATATAATACCCGGGAAACGAAACTTAAACTTTTGTTATCAAAGCGAATAACACTACGACTGAACAAAGACATGTCCTCAAATAGCCCCAAGGTCCTGCAAAGATTAAATTTGTTTTGGGTATTCCTATCCAATCACTGTCCCCAAACGATAGTGTTTACCCATGTCAAAAGTATAAGAAAATGCCAGGCCATTGTAGCTACTACAGACTTTTCAGCTCAACAAAATTTTATTTGACTAAAAACCATCCTTTGGTAAATTGAAAATTGGCTTTCGCCCAACTGAAATTCGTGTTATCAATACCGGATCTTTAATAGTTTAAACATATTTAAAATCTCTGCATAATTGGGCTTTCAGCAACATATTACATAAAAATTACTTAAAGTCGCTATGGAACACAAAACGATTTATTCGTCTTTATTTTTTAATAGAATTAACCGCCGTGGTGAAGAAAGAAAAATATTTCAATACAAATTGTAGAGGTAACGTATCTACATTATTGTTTCTTAAGTCTTCTTATGTACATAAAGTCTAAAATTGGAAATTAACAAATTATTAAATAACTTGACTACGATCATCTTGCTTCTCTTCGCTGACGTCAATGTCCGTTTCTTCTTCGACATCGATTCCCACCGATTTCAGTTGACCAGCATATTTCGTAATTTTATTTTCTTGATCTGTTAAAAGTTCCAACAGGTCTTCCTGATCTTTGTGAAGTTTATTTAAATCATCGGCAAACGTAGACGAACGTCGGATTTCTTCAGCTAGCTTTTCTCTTAACGCGTCGACTTCTTTGCTTAAACGAATATTTTCCGAATGCACCGATTGTGTAGCGACTTCCATTTCTTCACTAGGCGCAGATGGTCCTGCAGCTGCTGCTAATTGAGCTCGAAGAAGGAGATTTTGGTCTGATAGTTGAGTGTTCGTCGCTTGAACTTGTGAGAGTGATTTTTCTAGTTGATCATTACGGGATTCTAGATGTCGCACAGTCTCTTTTAGGGTGTTGATTTCGGTATCAAGTCCTCGAATTATACCCTTGTATTGAGCTACTAATACAGAGGCTTCGGAGCTTAATGTGAGTTCAGTTAAATCAGCTCCGTTTACGTCAAAGCCGCCAATTAGTTTTACAATGAGAGCTGGAAAGAGACAATTTTTTTTTCTGTCAGTTAATAACCATTGAAATAAAAGAAATGAAACTAATGATAGGCGTTTCTTTTGTGAGATCTAGTAGCTAAGCTGTTTGTTTTTTAGAGTAATCAACTCGATTGTAGTACCATGAAGTTATGAACCGCAACTCTTATTTATTTATTTCGTTATTGATATTTTGTTAAAGAGAACATTCTGCCATATAAGCTCCTAGTACTACGAGACGTGGTTTTCGAAAACTCTGCGAGCAATCACGTCATTAAAATTGTACGTGTATTTCAAGATTTAAACGTTATATTTGAATAACAGTCTGCTTGACCTCATTTCCGAAAATGGGCATAAATGTGGCAGAATACAGAAACTAATCAAATAAACAAATCGAATTCATTATATTGATATCAATGGACTTTAGTAGTTCAAACGATTCGATACTCAACTATCGACTTAGACTTGTACTTATTATTGTACAAAGCGGACGGAGAGCAGCACTTTTCAAGGCCACAGGTGGTCTCTTGACCTACATCTGAGTAGGTCCTCAGATACTATTTGAATGCCCGATATAGGTCTTTTTGTTGCCAAACAATTAGTCGACATTTTTCAATTCTCCTCGAAGCGATGTATTAGATTTGGAAACGTTGAGTGGAGTTAAAAACGGGCTTTCAAGTTGGCATACAGAAAAACGATCGACTTGCATTATTCTCGGATCCAATATGAACGTCACGCCTGGAATGCCTTAACATCTATTTCAAGTTAAGATCCCAGCCATTGTTCAGAATTTAAAAGTGGTCAAACAAGACAGTATTGTGTTGAAGTGATTTTTATGAGTATGTGGACAGAGTAGTCATGTCACAGCAGCTTCTTTGCAAAGACCTATGTTAACTTAAAACTGATGCACAATGATAGGACCATTGTACATCAGACAACTCTAACGAAAGGTACTTGGTGGTGGACGATATGTTCACCATCTTAGTTCAGTGGAACGTAAAGGTCCATGCAACACTTGTTGTTGATCTCCAATAACGTTTCAGACTATTCTGAAGTCCAAAGTAAGCCACACAAACTTACCTTCTAGAGATTTATGCATTTTACAGTATTCATAGTCCAAAAACAAATCCAATGACGATTTGGCTCGAATTTGCGGTGATTTCGATGCGCGGCTGTAGGCCTCGTGTCGTGAAACATCACTAAGTTTCGTACAGAATGTTTCTTGTCCTATTCGTTTGATAATTAACTGCAATTAAAAAATTTATTTAGTCTTCTGAAATATGTATATATTTCTTTTTTTCTTGCTTTCTCACCTGACAAATATCCTCTCGTTTGTTGTTGGGCAGAGAGTTATCGTTGAATTGAATGCACAATCCCATTAGGAATGCGCATAGTCCCTGAACCAAATACTCGTTCTCGTCGTGCTCATTGGCACAGACTTTAGCAATCAAATATGCTATGCATCCGGGGGTTGAAATGAGAGCTTTTACTGCAGCTGCACAATGACTAAGCCAAACACTCAACAGCATCAGTAAACCAACTTTACTTTGTAACTTGTAGCTTTCCTTTTGAAGGAGATTGGTGCACTGTTCGAGTAATGATATCGGCTGGCTACCAGCCGTCGTAGCCAATAGAACACGCAACAGCTCTTCCTTTTGTGTAACATTATCAACAAGTCCATGCATCAGAGCTGTAGCCGAAAACCAGTTTGCTAACGGATCTATGCTGAACAATCCGCCGCAGAGAAGCTGTCCAGTTGTAAGGCTCGACACTTCAGTACTGGAAGGCAATAGAGTCTGAATCACAGCCGTCTGACCAGACTCGTTTTTATACAAGTAACACTGGAAGCAGTACAGTACAGCACAACGTAGAGCTAGTGGCTGCTTCTCATTCACCATTGACATTAGAAGAACAACAATAGCATGCCGTGGTGGATTACTAGGCGCCATGACCTTACTTAAGTCCTCCTGGTTGCTACTGTCACCGCGAACCACTTCTGCTACTGTGTTTATAGTCTCGGTAAGAATGTCGGCAGGAACACCACTACTCATCAAGATATTGCATAAGGAGTAAAGCAAGCGCGATGAGCGCATTGCCTTTTGACACGAAGCGATCACTTGCTGTTGGTTGCTAGGTGTGACCAAGGCACGTACGACCTGAAGCATACAATGGATATTGGAAACCTTTTGTGGAGTCCAGCCAATCTCCTCTACCTCTGGTGGAATGGTAAACATTGGCGCTAGCCTTTGAATGTAGCTACCTTCTTTGAAGAACTGCTGGTTGCTTGAGTTATTCTTCAGAAGATTTAGCATTAAAATTAAACAGTCTTCTACAACGATGCCACCATCCGAACAGCCTTCATCTCTAACGATCTCAAATAGCTTATCGAACGCGTTCTCGAAAGCTACAATTTTCTGAATGTTGGAATGTCCTACGAAAACAATTCAATCATCAAAAGGAAGTCATTGTATTGCATTCTCTTTACCTTTAGTAAGTTGGATGAGCAAAAGTAGCGCATCATTGCGTATCACTTCTCGACTATCAGTCAGAAGATCCATCAGTTTTGAAACTCCCATTGGACTAACCAATATTATCTCCTGCAGATCTTTCGTTTTGTTTGTGATTAGAATGGTTATGAGTTGTATAGAAGCTCGACGCACACGAAAATCATATTCCTCCAAGTATCCCATGACTAGAGTGACGTTCTCCGCTGTTTTTATAAACATTTCCGTAAACTGTTCACCCACATTCACAGTAACAGTCGGATTGTCTGCTTCCTCATCAAACTCACTCGACGACATAACATTACACAGTGTGTCAAGTGCATAGCTGACAATTTCACTGTCTTGACAATCGTTTTGCAGCACTTGAATGAGTGCAGGCATTCCTTGTGCTCCGACTTCAATCCGATATTTTCGTGAAAGTGCCTTAAGTGCCCGGCATGCATCACGTCGGTCTTCGAGAAGAGTTGACGAAGTCACTCTGTCAACAAGCTTTTCCACCTATAATTAGGACAATAATTTCGATTTCGATTACACATGCAGTAAAAATAGGAAGCTAATGTGTCTCGAAAGTGTTTAGATTTTCCACTAAATATAAACCGCGTTGACCTTCAAAAGTAATTTTGAGACATTTTACGCTAGGAAATGCAAATGCGGATCAAACTTTCGCGTTTGGATGTTGAAAACCCTTCACTTGTTTAATGAATTCAATTTTTTGTTAAAACATAATTCCTTTCGACACATTTTATGTAACGTATTTCTGAGTTTTCACTTACAGTTTCAGCAACACTGGGTTGTTGACCTGGTTCCGAGGTGCCAAGGACCGTTTTTATTCCACTTTTTAGAAAATCCATTTGGAAAATCCAAATTAAATCGTGGGATTTGTTAAAAAGATCACTCCCTAGCCGCGATTAGTGGCAATAAAAATTCCCTAACAACTTTGACGTGTGCAGTTTATGTCCACGTCTCGTTGTCATTTTTGGTGCAAAACTTTGAATGTGGTGAATTAGTTCGGGAGGGGTGTCACAGGGTGAACATTTTGCTGTTTTATATATATACAATTAATTGTAAGCATTATTACAAATACTTTTATATAGTCTATAGTACGTCTTAGGAGTTGATCAAACATAATTATTCTCATTCGATCCAAGAGTTTAAATTTTAATATTCCATATATTTTATATAGATGTTGAAAAACTGTACTGAATATGAAGATCCGATCGGAGCGAAAGGAGTTCTAAGA
Source organism: Blera fallax (assembly GCA_946965025.1). Lineage (NCBI taxonomy): Eukaryota > Metazoa > Arthropoda > Insecta > Diptera > Syrphidae > Blera > Blera fallax. The sequence goes on from OX337248.1 coordinate 73,921,787, forward strand.
CGTTAGTTTAAAGAATGACTGGATATAATTTTATATAATTTTAAAATGGGTTAATATTTTAACATTATTGGAGTGGTGAAGAGCGCGAAATTCCTGAAATTAGCTCTTTGAAGATTGGCATATTAGTGAATGTACAATTTAAAAAATATGACAGCTACAATAGCTGCGCTTAGAATGTATAATTTTTGTGAAATTTAAAATATACATATACTAGTATAGAAAGTCGTATCCTTCCTCACGATTCAAGATCTTGATAGCAACATCCAAATCTAAAATTTGTGATCCAAAATATCTCTTTTGAAATTATTATTTCGAAATAATGGTTAGGTTTAAAACATATTCAAAAGCTCTACGCTCCCATTCCTGCACCGTGATATTTATAGCTGTGAGAATTTGGAACAGTTCTACTCTCAGTAATTACTTCTAATTAAGTTCCAATATTTTGAAAATATAATCAAAGTTGTTAATAGTTGTCAGCTATTTTTTTATATTACGTATATATTATGGCCTCTTGGCCACTTCTTCTCGAAGTTGAGTTAAAGTTGAAGTTGGCCGTATAATTCATTTTGTCGCATACTAATTCTTAGCTTCAAATTTAAAATAGCTTGCAATGAAATCAAAACACAAATTAATTCGCTTAGGGTATTCACTCCAAAGTTACGAACCATTATCCAACAAATATGTTGTTTTCTTTTCAAATACAAATACTTGGCGTAAATATTCCAAATAGCATCTACTGTGAAGCCTTTCGTATCGAACGTGTCATATTTTTTCAAACAAATGAATGGGACCTACAGGTGAATGCTTACGAACTTTTATAAAATATCTGCGAAAGAAGTGATCGTGAACAAACCTATTAGTATTCCTTGAGATTCAGAGTTGTATCTCCTAGTTGGCTCCTCTGTGAGTGGAAGCACTAAAAAACCAGCCTGAGTTTTTGCGAATTATTTGCATGCTTGAATTTCCTTGAGAACACTATGAAGTCCGCAAGGTAATCCTACTATAAATTAATCCATTAAACGAAATCCATTTATATGGAATAAGAAATCTCTATTACGGTGGCGAAAACACTATGAACTATCTAGTTCATTCTACTGTTTTTATATTTAGCTTGGGTAAACTATGAAAGAAATTCCACCTCTTTGGGAAAGTAATGCAAATGTACGCATGTAACAATATTTTTACTCCATTCTTTACTTATCAGTGTTTTAATAAATTACTCAGACTTTCGACAATATACATTTAAAGCCTTCGCGATTTGGAAACTAACCCTATTATAGCTAATTTTGTTAATCTCTACACGACCACCGGATGTAAATGAGTAATGTGCCCATTAATGTGTGGGATGGATAAAGATAAAAGCCTTTTAAAGTTCGTTGAAGCAACGTCTTAAAATGCCAGAGGTATTTGGTACTTTTCATTCCTGAAACTTTTGCATGAGCCATTGTATGATTGTACATGATAAATTAAATTATTTAAGTTTTCGATGGAAAATGAAAAATGGTGCCACCAATCAAAACAACAATTTTTAATTTCAGAGATGACCCTCTCTAAAGCTACGGTTAAAACAAATCACTGTACCTAATCCATAATCCGTAATCACCACATTCACCTGTGATAATATAATTTGTCTGGCAACGTCTCTAACAATTTCAGCGGGTATATAAAAAAAATCAAAATGTCGTCAGCTCAGCCGTCAGTTTGGTGACAGTAGATTTTTCTTCAAGGGAAAAACCCTAAATTGTGTGTTAAAAAAATGTTAAAAACTATTAAATTCAATATGAAAACATCAGTATTTACTTAGTTTATAAAAAAATCGGAAATAATTAATCAATTACAATGAATTCCGCACAGAAAGCTGGTATGTGTTCGTCTGGACTCTCGGCAGAATGTGTTATTTTTCATTTAAACAATTCTCATTTGTGGGTTTTCTTCTCTATGCCTACGTACATACAGTTTATTTATTTAAAAATTTATTTATCAACAATTTTGATTGAATGCGTTTTTTATTTTGTTTTCCTACTCAAGTAAATTGCTAAACTATTAGTTTCGAATAAGAAATATATGTATCACTGAGAGGAGTCACCTACTCGTCGGTCAATTTAATTAATTCACTGCTGAATAATGATAAAGTTAAAACAAAATGAATAGAAAAAAGTGTGCACAATAAGAATAACAAAAGTTACTAATAATTTATGGCCGCTGTAAACTTTTGTGAGGAATTTTGTGTTGGGTCATAAGTGTTTAGTATCTTTTTTTTATTGTTTGTATATTGTGTATCTTATTTGCTCAGAGCATGTATCTGGAGTCCGCTTGAAGTATATTAAATATGATCATGGTTGTTGGAACGCGAATTAGTTGGATACCGCGCGATCGGAAGCACAATACAGCTGCAACTGAACGAAGGCGAAATACTGTCGCCACTACACAACTTCATCTGTAAACAATTTACGCAAAAATGCTTGAGTAATTAGTCATTCGAGGCATGACATAATTAAAATATTCACTCAGAGTAGTTCTGTATCAAGTTCAAGCTAAGGCACGAGCTCACAGCTCACGAAACCGATTCCGACTACCGTGCGTTAAAGACGGCGTTTACTTCGCTCTTTGTTGTGCGCAAATCGTTTTCTATATTTATCCAAATGAAACATTCTTTTTATCTGCACTAAAACCGTTGAAAGTATGGTACAGTACTCGTTGTTGAAATTTTTTATTTCACAAAACAATTTAGTGATCTTAAACACTGCCTACACCCTGGTATAGTGCAAACACGATTAGAGATAACTTAATCATACATTGTTGTCGTGCTAGACAAACAAATTCGGAGTCGAAGCAAATTTCGCGATAGGTTTTTGATTGCAGGTAAGGCAAAGGCGAACTAAATTTAAGCTCAGTGACTCACACTGACCAATCAAGGTCATTGCACTGCATAGACTAGGTAATAACTTTCTAATTAGCGAGTGTTCCACATTTTAATGTTGCAATTATATTTCAATTATCAGCCTCTGGCATCGTGTTTGAATCGATTTTTATTTGCTTAAGGACGTGCGTCGCCTTCGCGATGTAGCTAAATACGAACGTTTTCTTATTGGTTTTGAATATTTCTTTATATATTTATATCTTTGTGTCGCGTTTTCATAGTGATACTGTCTCAAGTCTTGCTGTTTTTTGTTTACATTGGTATTCTGCTGTACATCACCTACCTATCGAGATTAAATGCAAAGCGCGCGAGCGAGCGAGCGAGAGAGCGTTGACGGCACAGACACCGTCGTCATCGTCATCGAACTTTAATTAGCCTGCGATAGCGATTGTGTGGTGGACGACTACGTCCGCTCATCCGATCAGTCATAGAAAGAGATTGACAAATTTGCTCTAAAAATACCAACTTTCCGTGAATTTTTTCTCAATTTCTCCGAACAACTAGTTTTTTGCGCGATGAATGAGGAGGAAATAAGAAAAAATTGAAGACCACTTCCATATACAACACTCTGTGGTTTTTCTTTTCCTTCGTTTCAATCTTTGTCACTCCTTGTTTTGCAAGTGTAAACACAAGAATTTCACTTTTAAAAATCAATTCAGACACACGGCCGTGCGGTGTAGTACATAAATAATTATAAATTTGCCAAGTTCTCCGCGCGTTGAGGAATTAATTGAATTTTTTTTAATGATCGTTATGCAATGCCTGAATTTGATGAATCTTTTCTAATCGAATGTGCCCTGGTAGAGAGTCAGAAGATATTTTCATATTCATTGGATAGGCGATATTTGAAAAGGAAATCCAAGCCAAGGGTACTTATAAAAAATGTCACTCGATGTAAGTTATAATCCGGATTTGGTTGTGCTTACCGATTTTGAATGCAAAGTGGTGGAACCTTTAAAGAATTTCAATTATGCATTGTTTTCGCCGAGAACGAGCGCAAATTGCGAATTAATTTCGGGCCTTTATGGTGAAAGTTTTAATATTGATTTTTGTATTTTAGACAACAACGTCAGCTCACCATCGACGCCCAATTCGTCGACGTTTGGTTCATCGGGTCACAAGAATAGTCTAAAGGGTACTAAACTTGCGCGCCGAGCTAAATCATTCAAGGACGATCTGTTTGAGAAGATATCGCTGATGCGGACGCCCACAAATACCTTGGGGAGGTAATTAAATCAAAATATACAGTGAATAGCTTACTCAATATTTTCTCTTTAGGCCACATTCCCCACATAGCCCGCGAAGCAAACATGCTAAGCCTCCTTCAGCGGAGGACATGGTTCGCTCTTCACAATCACTCGAGACACATGTCAAGGATATTCAAAATGCCCTAAAGCATTTCCGAGATGTGATCTTAAAAAAGAAACTGGAAGTGTTACCAGGCAATGGAACTGTGATTTTGGAAATGATTGCTAGTATGTATGCAGGTAAATAAAATGGCTATAATTAACGGCTTACAAGTGATTTTAAATGTATTCTGACTGCAGTTATTCAGTCATACACTCTAAAAGAGAATAGTAATGTTATGCTGTCAGCTACTCGGCAGATGTATATGTCGTTAGGGAAATTAATTAAGCTGTGTGACGAAGTATTGCTGTGCGAAGAGGGTACCGAATGTACATCACTGAGTAACGAGAATGTCAAAGAAGTCGTCGACCTAGTTGATGAAGCTGTGAAGGTTTGTTAAAGAACAGTATTAACAATTTTCGGTGGATAGACGAACATATTCTTTTTTTCTTTATAGAATTTAGTAGGCTTAGCCCAACAAAAGTTAAAAGAAAAAGAAGAAAACACTTTAAAGTATGTAGCAACAACATCTGAAAATAAAATCTCACCAAATAATCTGATGCGACCACCCGTTGAAATGGTTGGCCAGCGGACATCATTACCGGATATACCGCTTACTCCCAAGTATGAAGAAATACATTAAGCAATTTTTTTTTTATTATCTATAACCGGTTTGCATTACAGAGATCGTGATATATTAGAAAAAGCAAATTCAAATCCTATGCGAGCATCACATAGCACTGAAAGCATTTTAAGGGATTCTAGTCCACCACCAAAACCCCCACTTCCCAACAGGTAAGTAATTAAGATTTTTTATTTATTCTGCGTTCATGAGCCGCAACAAAGGTTAAATAACACGTTATTTTTGTGGGCTATGATTGGTATTCCGTCTGGTCCATTGGCTCTTTTGAAGTCTAGGTGAACAAAAGCAAATTTAAATTCCTGAATTGTCTTATGAAAAATGAAGTCATTAATTGCGCAGAAATGATTAAAGTGCATTACGATATTGTTAATAATATGAACTTCCTGTATATTACCGTAACCCTTTGGCTGTTACTCTGTCGCTAAATTTTTCCTTCGCGTTTTCGATTCTTAGATTACATCTACTTTACAAGCTCTCGAATGTAGTTTTTCTTTGTTCTGTTGGAAAAGTTTGCTTGCTCACAAACTTCTTTGAACCAAAGCTTGCTCGTAACTGATCTTTTAAAAGAATTCTGAGAAGAATTGCGGAAAATCTCTTTCAATAAATATAGAAACTACTACAGAAAGTGACTAATTTTCTCAATTTGCTTAGCTAATACTGTACTAGATCCAGGAAATATATGGAAATATTAGACTGAAATTAGGATTGAAAAATCATTTTTGTGGTTCATGTGTCCAAATTCGTTGATTGCTTATCCTAATGACATTAATATTTTGTTAGGTCAAATGTGGCACCACCTTTACCACCTAAGCGCCGAAGTCAACAGAGTCAGAATAACGCCAGCAGCATTAATTCTGAACTGGACTTTAGTTCAGATCTTTCGATGCTAAATTATGGAGTGGACCAGTAAAAAAAAATACAAATTTTATTTTTCAAAGTTTATTTATTGACATGAAACTATTTTTTATAGCCTTTCGGTGCGCTCTAGATCGCCAGATGAAAATTCTAGTCAATGCTCACTCGATTCAGCTTTGAATCATTCACGTGAGGAGGAAGAATTAAAAGCGCTAACCATGGAAACATCTTCAGAAGATCAATTTCTCGAGGACGATGTGGAGAAGATGCTTGCATTCAGTAAGTCTTATCATATGTTTATACATTCAGTTCAACTCACACAAAAGATTGAGTAGCCAAAAATATGAGTTTCCAGTTCGAGAATGGTTTCACTATAATAATTTCCATTCATAGAATCACCACAAAACAAGAAGGACTCAGAAAAACTGGTCAACGCTGTCATGGAGAAGCCTGAAATGCGAAAAACCAACCGCCATTCGAATGAATCGGGTACATTTGTTGTTTTAAAAAATAGCAGTGTTATTCTGTTGCTCTGGATTTTTTCTTATTTTTGTCTTTTCAACAAATTTTGTGCTTTATTTTGTGCATTTTGGTTTATTGCGCATTTTTTTTTATGATTCGGATATAATTTGGATGGCAACTAAATAAGTAAACATTTCAGGATTTGTATCAATGCAGTCGATTCGCACTAGTACACAGAGTGTGTCGAAGCGATCATCAGATTATAGTGTGCATTCTCAAAAGTCCGGTAGTCAATATACAAGCGAAAATAGTCAGGAGTTCATAGCTGCTGCCCAACAACAGAAGACAGTAACGCGCTTTTCCAGTTCTTCTTTATCTGTGACCAATAATCAGGCATCGTTCTCTGCCATCGAATCTCAGAATGGCATGATGAATTTTTCAAAAACCACTAGCGGAACAAATGACGATAATCATTCAATCAGTAATAGTAGTGCTAGTCCAGATCACTTTGAAAGTTCAATGAAATCAGAGAAGCTAATCAATGCCCAACAGAGCATGTCTTCGTTGACTAAGACTAACAGTTTGGACATTTCATCTTCGGATGATATGTTTTCAACTTCTTTGTCTGACTTGATTCCTCCTGCTCTACCGCCAAAAGCATCCAAGGTTAAAGATAAGCACCTTTCGCAGTATGATAATTTCGATGAAATCGACGATGTTCAAAGGTTTGTAAAATATTTCCTAATTTTAATGACATTTTAATTATGTGGTGAATTTAAAATTTCAGTGTATTTGGTGCTCAGCAACATGATCTTCCTGAGCTTCGCTCAAATCCGTTCAATTTCCAATGGCAGAGCAAACATCAAAGTTTGATTGACCCGCGTTGTCACAACTTCGCAATGGAACCAAGTCTTGAAGAGCCGCCACCTTTGCCAGTAAAGAAAAAGCACAGTAAGTTTCCACTGCGTTCATTTTATGTTATTTATTTTTTTGTTTTTGTACTTGTATTCAATTTAGATCGAAGGTTTTAGAATCAAGTGATAGGGAATTATATAATTCTGTTGTTGTTAAACCAAATATTGTAATTAGAAAAACTCTAACGCATATGGTTTGTTTTAATGATTTAGTGTTTCAAAGTGTGGCCTTTTCGGGTAAGTTTAAGTGGTTAGAAAGACTTTCTATTGTTTTGCTTTTATTTTTGTGCTTCTTTTTATTTCACAACATAATTGAAACAAACAATCTATGTACATTCACTTACTCGTACAATACAATTTTTTTTGGTATTTTGCTTTTGCATATTTGCCTTGTTTTTATTTCTTAAAAAATTGTTTTCTAGGTGCCATGCCAAGTAACAAGAATATACAGATTGTCATTATCACAGAGGTCATACTTTACAAACTGAAACAAAACAAATACAAACAAGTTTAAGTTTTTTTATCAATGTTAGATGTGTGTAGTTTTGCTAATTTAAATTGCGAAAAACTTCTGTACACCACCTATATTTCGTAGAAACTATGTTATATTCATTTTCAGTTCGCTGACGTGGGTCACTAGCAGTAATTTTTATGTTTCTCTGGATTTTTATTAAATTATGTTTGAGAACAAGAATTAGTTAATAGGAAATAGAATCTTTTTAAACATGTATAGTTCGGTTACAAGCAAAGTTAACGTAAGTAGGTATAGTATAGTAATTTGAGAATTTGTTATACATTTTAAATGTTCATTTATTACATGGCATAAATTGTATTAAGGCACATCGTACATATATGCACATATTTTTCTAGGTACAAATGAACATAATTTTTTTTGTAAACTCAGAAATGTAATCCATTTTTTCGACCATGCTAGTATATTTTTTAAGTTTAAGAAAATATCCAACAGCTGTTGATACAGTATACAAATCTCCTCGTAGTCAGAGGTATTGCATATTGCATTGCATAAGATCGAAAAATCGTCGCCAGCGATATCCGCCAACTTTTAGATGCATAAAACCAGCCTCGCGAACGCTTTGTGCTACGATAGAATAAACATCACACCGAACAATTCATCCCCTTCTGAAACACTGATCATGGAAATAGAATCCACAGATAACAAATTTATGACAATGATTTGATGAGATAAGTTTGAGGATAACGTAGAATTTTTAGGTTCAAATAGTCACCTTAATGGAAAAAAAGTTACATTTAAATCTGTTAAATTGTTGTTAGCATTGGCTGAATTCCTAAATGTAAAAAAAAATGCGCGTTGTGAATGCGCACTGCATTTGTTTTGAAAATATATGTATATGCTCTCTCACTTTGTTGCCTTTGAAGTTGATTTCTGTCTGCTGACATTTTGGAACGGTGTGTGATGCATATGCAAATTACTTACGTCGTCGGCAAATTATTCATCTTTTGTTATTATACCCAAAAACTCCCATCATACAAAATAAAACTAAATTATCATATCTGCATCGTGTTACATATTTCACGATGCGCTGTTTGCATTTGTTTGCGCATTAAAATCTGTTGTAATGATTAAGGAATATTTGCAGATGCTCAATGCGGGCGTTACTGCAGTTAGGAATTCAGCCATTTTAACCATATAACGTTAATCTTTCGTATTCGTGATAATGGCTGTGTTTGCAAAACGAACACCGGTATTTACTTATCAAACCCGTCCTAATGAACAAATCTAAGAGAGTAGAAACAGCTCAATCGTTTGTGAGTTACATGCTTATAAAATTGCTCTATCTGGGCGCATGGGCGCTATCTCTTTTCTCCTTTTAACCTCTCTTTTACAATCTTTTTCATTATTTTGTCTAAACCATTCAATGACTCAGAATCAGTAAATTGAATAATGGGGTTGGCGCCAACTTTGCTGGTGGGCGCTCCTTTTCATTTCCTTCGGGCGCATGTGCCTATTTGTTCGCCCTATTGTTGTTTCATTTCTATCCCCAGATTATATTAAATTTTTTAGTTGCTCTAGCTCTGCAATTTATGATGTATCCATCCCTGATTTAAATATAAAATATTTTAGTAAAATAAGATAAGATAATAAGGGTGTCTGAGTTTCAGCATTTCAAGTGGGGCTCATTCAAAGTAGCAAAGGTCCACCCAATGATTTAATTAATAGAATAATAATTTGATTCTAGATGAGAGAGGGAAGTGCCTGAATCATGTCACAGAGTTATAACATTTTGTACTAGTTTGTAGATTTCATAATAATAAATTATCGCAATCTCCTAAGTATCCACCTACAGGTTCTTATCTTCTTGGTATTTCAGTTGCTTTAACTTGAATCGTTCTTAAGAATCCACATATGTGGGAGTACATATGTACATAGGTTTTTGAGTCTCAAGCTTTTCTTATTCCGAGAGCGCATTCGTTTACCATAGAAAAGCTGGGGCGCCTTTAATGCGAACTCTAGTGAGTAGTGGCTATTAATATGACTTCCAGCGATATCATTTACACGTTAAAAAGTTATTCTTTGTAATGTGAATCATCAAGCTAGCAACTGCAAAAAAACTCAGTAAATTTAATTGATGACGAAAGTTGGCGTCAAGCTTATATGACATCACAGACAGCACCCGCACTTGGAATAGTACATTAGTTTTTTTTATTGCTTGTCACATGTATGATAAGAGCGTGTGATGCATAGTTTCTTGACCGGTATCATGGTTTTATGACGTCGATCTTCAAAAGGAAAATATTGAAATATGAATAGCTTTTGTAAATTCGATGTTAGTATTCAACTAAGTCGAAGTCAATGCAGAGTATACTCCGGAGCACCAAGAACGAATAAAAATAACAAAGCCATTGATTTATAGTGACTTATATACTAAGCTTCAAGATGTCAGAGTGTCTTCTTCAGTACCAAAATATATGTGAGTCGGTAACTCTTATTTTATAATTTGTGTCACGAAATCCACGAAGGATACTTCGCGAAGAGCTAGTTAATTCCAAGTTTTTGATCAATTACAAGTGCCATTTAAAGTTATAAAATCCAATGATAAAGTGTAAAATGTGAATGAATGTGTCGTGAAACTCATCCAGATTCTTTAATAAAAACGGATGGAATGCTCACGGACTATAATAATATAATTAGTAAACCCGTAAAATTTGCGCAGTGAAGCAGTTAAACCTCGGTTCTCCCAGGCCAGCGAATTGGCGTTTAGTAAATCGTATGTCCTATGCTTGGGTGACTTACATATGTGGCATAGGCTCAGACTATGCTAGTATTTTATGTATTGGCATAGTATGGCTCATTGAGTTTTTATAGAAGTTCTGTGCGTTTGGGGAAGGGTCAGTATTTTTAAGACAATCTCATGAGTTAGAAGCTTTTCACTTTCAGCGTGAGTCCAACCTTTTAGTCAGTGGATTGAAAACTTATTCGCTATTATCACTGCAATGTTCTTTTTTGATTACTACATCTGTGATACGTGTGCATGACTTTTCATTTCTGGCAACCTATCGATATATTTCTTTTTCTTTTTGTGATAACGCCTTTTATTTGCGCCGACATAGAGGTTTTCTACGTTATCTTTGCTGTAGTCAGTATCTTTCTTTGTTATTATAATTCGAAAAGTTGAAAAATAAAGTGATTTTAAGTTAGGTAGTTAAATATTCGTTTATGTATAAAAACGATGTGAAGCAATTAAGCATAGGTTGTTGACCTGCATTTTGAGATATGTATATGCAAGTATACTTGTTGTAAGAAATAAAGTGACAAACTATGACTTACTACCTCTAAAATCATCGCTTATGGTAAATAATGCAAAAGAGAAACAAGAGTGTTCCTATGAGTTTTAATTGCTTTAAAACTAAAAAATAAAATCATTAATATTTGGAAAATATTAACAAGAGTTCTTTTAAAAGTCAGGCTAATCTTAAAGCTACTTTATTTGTATGTTATTTGTCCATGAAGCAGTCCTTTTGGTAAATTAAAGAAAAGCAAACAAATTCTATTTCAATCATAGTTCATTTCCTCTTGACTCAACATTACTAGTTGTTAAGTTTTATTTTTTTTCCTTTTGGACTTACCTTTAGCCAATACTCTATTTATTTATCGTTCAACATTAGAATTTGTTTGTTAAAAGAAAATACATTTTGGCTAAGTCCTTCGCTTTGAAAGCGTGTTAAGAAGTCATATTCTCTGCCACTTAATGACTTACTAATAATTTTACATTTCAGTTTTGGCATACATGGAGATCTGTTCGGCGACATCTAGGTCTGTTGAACAGCACCGTCATTCCGTGCATACCTACAACTTAAGTCGCAACATATCACATAGTCAGACAATGAAGTAAGTCTAAATGCAATAAAAATCGTTTGGAAAATAAGAAATTTAACTTATTTTCTTATTATTATAGTTTGTCTCCTGTTAGCAAGCCGTTGACATCACAATCTTCGCTGACATCATCACCAATCAATGAAATACCTCCAGCACTGCCGCCAAAGAATAAACAACGGATGAGGTCAACTCCAACCCCAACAATAATCACGACTCCACCTCAAAGTCCCAAGCCAGCTATGGCATTGGAAATATATCAGGAAGGAGGTCGCATAGCTCGGGTGATAACTTCAGCAGCGGGCACTGAAATGTCCACTGTGAATGAGGAAGGTGGTGATATTTGTGATGAGGAATACCACAGTGCAAGCAATGATTCGGGTCCTCTGCCAAATAATGGTGATGAACAACAAGAACAAAACAAGGATTCACCAATATCAAATTTAGATAACACCAATGACGAGGACGAAGGAATCGATGTTATACTTCGAAACAATTCATATAATAAGAAGGTATGTAAACTACTAAATGTGCTAGGAGTCTATTAATCGTTTTATCATAGGATTGCTCACCAACAAATTCTGTTAACAAGGACACCTTGCCTGATCTGATAGAGGAACTTGACATAACAACATATATGATTTTAAAGAAGGATGGAGAAGATGGCCCAGAAGTCAAGGGAGGTTTCCTTGACGCGCTTATTGTTCACGCTTGCCGAGTGCAGAAAAACTCAGATAATGGTGAGGGGAACTATTAATTTGTAAAAAGAAAACTCACTTTACTCACACTGTATTGTAAGCTCATTCACAAAAAAATTGTTTCACGAAATGCTGTTTTGTTATAAGCTTTTCTCTTTCTTCTTCTTCTCCTCCTTTGCCTTGCCATTTCACTATACTATCTCTTTTAACGCTGCTTATCCAGCAGATGAAAAAGATGGTAAGAGAGATTATTTGTCTGTCTCTTAAGTTCAAATGGTTTTTGTAGTTCATTAACGATCTGGCTTTGCACCAATTGAAAACATATTAATGCTTTATGTATGACAAACCATTCTAAGTTAACATTTTCCATTTCAGCTTTCTGTGAAGCATTTATCACCACATTTAGAACATTTATTCAGCCGCTGGATCTGATTAAAAAGTTAACTCATCGGTATACAGTACTTTTTTGTCAGTTAAATAATGACCAGAAGCAGAGGGCCGCTAAGGAGACATTTTCTCTTCTAGTTAGAGTAGTTAACGACTTGACGTAAATTGATATATTTTTAGATAATTCGAATTGAATTAAATTTATGTTTCTTTGTTTCTAGGTCAACGGATTTAGTTAAACAACTTTTAGAGTTGTTAATTGAATTTGTCAATCAACTTGTGTGTTCTGGTGAACTTTATATGGCTAAACTCTTAAGAAATAAAATTGTAGAAAAGGTAAGAAAAACAAGTAAAAGAATCAATAAATAAATTTATTAAATTATTTTATGTTAGGTTATGACGTACAGGGAACAAAAAACATCTAGTAGCTACTTATCTGAACAGCGGTGCATCACTGCAAATCAACCTACATTGCTGGATTTGAAATCGCTGGAAATTGCCGAACAGATGACACTGCTCGATGCAGAGCTATTTCAGAAGATCGAAATTCCTGAAGTATTATTATTTGCCAAAGAGCAATGTGAAGAGAAATCTCCTAATCTAAATAAGTTTACGGAGCACTTCAATAAGATGTCTTATTGGGCTCGGTCTAAAATTCTAATGCAGCCCGATGCCAAAGATAGAGAAAAGCATGTGATAAAATTCATCAAAATAATGAAACATCTACGTAAGATGAACAACTACAATTCGTATTTGGCACTTTTGTCAGCTTTGGATTCGGCACCCATAAGAAGGTACATTCTTTTTTTTGTATAGTACATACATACATATATGCATAAGTATTTTATGTTCCCTTTTCAATTTGCTAGTATTATGTTCGCTAACTTGCAACTTGCCATGTGCATTGCAAAATTGAGTGCATGTATACACAAAAGCAATGTCCTTGCACCATTCTTCACTATGCGTGTAGTAGTTTATTTACATATCTGTTTTTTTATTACTACAGGCTAGAGTGGCACAAAACAATAACTGAGGGTTTAAAAGAGTACTGCGCTCTAATTGATTCCAGCTCTAGTTTTAGAATTTATCGTCAAGCATTGGCTGAAACGAATCCACCCTGCATCCCATACATGTGAGTTACTTTCTTGTTTAGCTTGTATTTGCAGATGTTTTATTTTTCTATTTTACGTACAGCGGCCTTGTGCTTCAAGACTTAACATTCGTACATGTGGGAAATCCTGATTATCTTAAAGATGGAGTTATCAACTTTTCCAAACGATGGCAGCAACACAACATAATAGTCAACATGAAACGCTTCAAGAAGTGGTACGTTTACAAATCGATTATAAAGTAAAAGTATTAATTTTCATTTTTTATTTAGCGCGTATCCGTTTAAGAGAAACGAACGAATAATTGGGTTCTTCGAGAATTTCGAGAACTTCCTCGGGGAGGAGCAGATGTGGCAAATTTCAGAAAATATCAAACCTCGCGGCCGAAGACCAGTGCAAAATTAAAACTAATGTTGCAACTATTACTCGTAATCATCAACCTAATAAGAATATGTATGTGACTCCTAATCTGGATACTTCTTAAAGATCAGTTACTAATTAACACAACGAAATTACGATGTGGTGAGGCAGCATATTCGCTGCACCTGAGACCAAAGCCAACCGAACAAACATAAACGAATTATACCAAAATTTAAATTTAAAACACTTACTTCCCCTCCCCGCCCCCTCAAAAATAATACCACGACTTTTTCTCCTGTCCCCCATAAATATATATATATACTTGTATAGAGTTCATCGTCTGAGATTTACGAAAAAAAATGTAACGTCTGTGTAAGACCACTTTTAAACTAAATTTTACAATTAACTCAATTCGTGTGTGTGTGGTTTTACGTGTAAGCAAACTAAAGGAGACATGAAATTCTATTAATGTTGTTACAAACTATTATTAATCAAATCATATATAGAAACAAGACTGTCTTAACAATTAGGAATTAAAACAAACAAAAATATATGTATGTATGATATTCATTGTTGAAATAAGCACATGCAATTTTATGCTAATGATTTTCTCATGCACAAACAATGTGTGATTCTAATCACTTTAGCTTATCGATTCTGACTTTCTAAATTGGTTCGTTATTTATACGCACGGCAATGAAAATATGAATCAAAATTTTACTAATTTATTTTCCGTTCACTACTATATGTAATATGATAGAACAAAAAGTGCAATCTTATTTTTGATTCTCTAAGTTCAGCACAAGTGTTTTTAGCGGTGTTCTTCTGTTTATAAAAGAACAAACTATTATTATATATGCCAATGTGTTGATATGCAAATTTACAAAACAAAGCAAAAAAAGAATTAATGTAAGAAAAGTCTGTAAATGTAGAGCATCTAAAAATTCTACAATTCTTTAGGACACAACTATAACATTTAAAAAAAAATTGCAAAAAAAAACTAATCGAAATTCTGTGCTAAACAAATTATTAACTTTTATTATTAGTGAACTTTAAAATTTTACACCAGAAGTAAACATTTATCTTTATAAAGTTATTTGTAATAAGTGTATACATATTTTTTTAAAATGCAATTTTAAGCGTAAGCAATTAGTTTAGGTTTAAGTAGAACATGTCTGAAATATTTTTTACTTTATTTGTGTGTTATTTATGTTTTTTTTTACGTTCATTTGTAATTGTATTTTTTTTTTGCATTTGTTACTAATGTTTATTTGTAAACTTGAAAGAATTTATTCACCGGTCATGCTTTTACAGTTACTAATTAACATAAATGCCATACCTATACTTATATTTTTTATACATACTATATCGTAACTGTATTAAATTATTATTTTATTAGTTTTTTTTTTATTATTGTATTTTGTATACTATATATAAATCGTTGTAAATACTAGAATCGGTACCTATGAATTTTTTTTATTAGTTTTAACAAAAAATAAAATAAAAAATAGATTTTACTCTAAACAATATAACAAGATTGTGTCTAGTTCTTATGTAAAAGTAGGGTTTGCATTATGTATTATATAATAAACTATCTTAAATGTTTTACATCGCTCATTGTCATTAAAAGAAAAGAAAAAATAATAATTCTTCTTACACTAGTGACTACACACTGTATCTGTAACAAGTGTGCTAAAGGCCGAGTATGGATTTTTAGTTCTTTAAAGCCAAAAAACTATACGGGAGAGAAATAGATCAACATGTGTTTTATAATTGGTAGTTTTTTGTATTGATGATGATGTTTTAAAAATAATGTATCTGTGAACCCTATGTAACAATCCTAACTTATTATAAATTCAAATAAAGAAACCATAATATCGATGTTTTAAAAATATGTTTTTTTTTTTTACATTTGGCGGAGTCTCAATTAAAGGCTTCCCGTAAAAACCATAGAAACAAGGAAAAAACAAACTTGTGAGAAAAAAACGTAAATATAATTTAGAAATATGTATGATGTATGTAAGGGCTTAGGTAACCCTGGCAGAGCAACTATAATCCCAAAAGTCTTTAATTCAAGCTGCATATATTTTCGAAAAATTATGAAATAACTGTTAAAATTATTAAGAGCAACGAAGGTAAGGTTGAAGAACTTACTGGGATTACCCACAGCACTCTCAAGTGCAGCAACAAATCACCTGGTACACAGATGGTTCCAAAATGGAAAATGACGTGGCGACGGAATATTTAGCCCCAACTTTAAATCTGCCGTTCCATTAAAAATACTTCCATCTTCCAAGCAGAGGTCTATGGTATTGTGTTATATGCTAGGGAATGCATCAGGCGAAACCTCCGAAGATCACACATCAATATCCTATCAGACAGCCAGGCGGCCTTAAAAGCCCTCAATTCATACAATTTTAAGTTTTACTTGTTTGGAACTATTTACTTACCCATAAGCAGCTTGCTTGGTTCCCTAGTCCCCCGAAACCTTCTGTTGCCTTCCTACCAGCCAAATAAAGGTAGAGCTAGATCGTTAGTAGCAACATGAAAGTCTCCTACACTGGGACTCTCAACCAGGAATGAGACACGAAAAAAAATTGAAAGATTTCTCCTATTGAACAAAACTAATGTGGTCACTGTTCTCTTAAATACCACTTCAAAAAAATTGGCATTAGTCAAGATGATACTTGCAAGACACCGAAACTGCTGAGCACATTATGTGCGAATGCCCCGCTATTGCTCGCAGGAGACGTAAACATTAATTTCTTACGAGAATTAGATTTCAGCTAGGATACTAAGAAAAAAAGTTGAAGTGGCTGCCTGCTATCGTCAATGCTCTTAGACCTTTGTAATACCACATAGAGAAATTTTCCTGCTTACTCGTTAAGACAATTCGAGGTTTTGATTAAGCAAAAGAGACTCCTAATATCAAATTGGGTAGATCGTTGTAATAGATATCTCCTAAGTGCAGTTTTCTTCTATGTGTGAGAGCTGGGCAGGTAAAAGAAGAATTAATGGTTTCTTGGCCTTCTTCGCCCATACAGCTTCTACAAAAATTTGAACATATGCCAGACTTTAATGCATGCTGTAGACAGTGCACAGTGATAATACCAATTACAGCGGCAATATGCAATCTGAGAAAAATCAATTTCTTAGAGAGTTTTAGATGCAGCTTCGGCCAAAACAATTTCGTCGCTAGCCATGTTACACCTCTTGCTCACCTAAGATTGTCTCTCTATAGCATCGAGATTAAATTTGAGTTTGCAAAAAGCGATCAGTAAGATGGGTATATTTGTTCAGTATCTGGCGAGTTTGCCAGCTCAATATCTCTATCCCCTGGCACTCATCTCTCTGAGAGACGATCGGCAATCTAGAGGTGCTAATAATTTTAAAGAGGCCGATTCCAACCATTTGATTGCTGGGCTATCCGAAAAGATCCGTCTATTTTTATCGGATATCACATTTTTATCTAACCAAGATAAGACTTCTTTAATCGTCATTATTTCCACCTCGAACACGGTACAATAACATGACAAAGACGGAAAGAGAAGTTAGGATTAAGCCTATCAGAGAAAACACCTTCACCGTGGTTGGTTTCTAGCAACGAAAGTAATTACATTTCTTTCGCACTGTACATATGTAGGTACAAAGTTTTTAAATAATTGATGGAAACTTGCCTGTTACTCCGCTGTTGGACTTAATTTTTGCTGGAGACAGGACAGAATATTGGGCAAATCGTGGAATAAGCCGTTTTTCACGAAATGTTGCTGCTCCGGAAGTTGGGTCTTTTTCTTTTTTCCGTACTTTTCAGCTCCCTAGTTATTTAAACATATAACACTTTTAAACATCTATTTCTAAATTGACTTGTGATTTTAAACATATGTATGTATTAGGAAGTGAGAGCAAATGTAAAATTTTTTGTTACTTGCTTTTTTATTTGTGGTGATTGCGAAATTTACATGGAAATCGAGTAATGTAATTTCGGAAATTTTTGTTAATGGGATAAAAAATTGAAGTGTTTAGTAAATAATGTAATACAAAAATTATTTCATATAAATATGTGCAGACTTAAAAAAAATTTTGAAATAAAATCCAAAATGGTACTCTCGTTAACGTAGTCATTATAGGTTTTTAATGTACTGTAGTGAAAACTGTGGATATCATTCTAAGAAAATTAGTCAAATGCATGATTTGTATAGTTTTTCATAAAAAGCCGAACAATCGAAATCCCTTTTATATTAACACAGGGAAAAAACCATATAAGTTTATGGACAATTATATTCTTTTTCCTTTTTTCCCTTTGGTCGGCCAGGTCATGATCAGAATTACAGGGATCATACCTCCACTTTACTGCATCCCTACTGGTCCTCCTGTAGGGTTCGCACCCGGAGGTTATGGACAATTATATAACATTATGTGTAAATACAGTCAATATTGGTCATGAACATATTTAAGGCATTTGATCATTAAGTACGAAACTTTATAGGTTCGTAATAGTCGATCTGTTTTGAACAAATCCATATACAATAGAAAAAAATCTATTATTTTTTATACTCATAAATAAAACTTTCGCAGTGCACTCCCAACTGTGTCGTTTTTTAGTGTACCTGTCAATTAGCCATTGAAACGTCAAAAATTCACAAAAATAAGAGAAAAAACATCTATTTAGGTGCTTAAAATTTCTAATGATAGTCACTGTCGCAAGGAAGGTGTTGTATGGTATCGATTAGTTTTCTCGTTCCGACTTGGTCAGTATTTCGTTTGCGGTATTAGTGGTTCGCGGTAGCCGGTGATGTTTTTTTTTGGAAATAATATCCATTTATCACCTCAATGTTAAACTAATCTAATAACAACTACCAATTCAAATGAGAAAAAAGTCACTTGATTCGATTCGAAAACTTTCCAATACAACGTCCACATATACAAAGGGACAACTGCTCTCAGTTCAGTTCAGTTGCACAGTGTTTTCCTTTCGTTGGGTGTGTGCTGCTTCTTAGTTCTCTTGTGTGACTTGTGAATATAAAATTATAACCATTTTTACAAAGAAGATAAAAAAGTGCATTTTCGAAGTTTTTTTTGTTCAAATTAAGTGGATTTCTTGGGAGAAGACATAAGTTTTACTGAAATACAGTGCCACGGTGTAACTAGCGATATCAATGCACAAAAGAAAAAAATAGCTGCAACTCCGGAAGTGTGAAGAAGTGCCGCCGCAGCATCAGATTGTCAGCGATTTCATCCGAAAGGGGGAAAATTATCATCAAAAGAAAAGAACAACAATCAGGCAGACCAGGCAGAATCGCGCAAAGAAAGTTGCTAAACTAGGTAAGTGGCCATCAAGCCAACTGGAAAGGTAACTAAAGCGATAGTGACGGCGACATGTATTCCTCTTGCAGCAGCACAGGAGGTAAGGAAGCAGATAGCTTCCATCCAGTGTGCGGTAATCTATTAAACTGTGTGCGTACAAGTTCGATTAGTGGTCAAGTACAGTAAATTGACGCATTGTAGTATAATTAAATTAAAAGGAAGAAATAAAAATAGAACTTCTGGAGGACTTTCTTTATGTCCGATATAAGTATGTATATGGCTGCAGGTAGGTGGTGAAAATAGACCCCCCGGACTATGCCGTCCGATAGGCCAACTACCAAAACCCCATCACATACTTTCATAATTGAAAAACTTTCCCAACTTATTTAGCTAGGATTGAAAACAACAATAAAAATCGGAGAGAAATTGCAATTAAATCCATACTTTTGCATAAAATAATCGTTCTTTTCTTGCATTGCACACTCACACCAGCATAGTGAAACGAGAAAATCCTATATGAACACAGAATGTTTATAAGTAGTTATACGTGACAGCGAGCGAACGCAGCGGCGAAGCAATTGAGAGAAAGTGCCACTGCAAAGAGAAAGGAAATTTAGGGGTTGTATTGAATTAAGAGCGGCCGTCGGCCGAGCTAAGAGATTCCTTGCACTTTTAATCGCTCTCTGTTTCATTGGTTTTTCGAAAAGGGAAAAGCAGAAAAAAGTGTAACAAAGGGTGATTTGGCAGCCGGTGCTGGAGAAAAGTATTTTGTTTTGTTTTCCCTTGTGGCCTTTGGAATCATCTTCTTAACTAGAAGACTTTTCCAAACAGAGAGAAAAATTTATGTTTGTATTTGTATCTGGGTAGATAAATTTTTGCAGGGAAGTTGATAACTCAGTACGCCGGCCTGCCACTCCCCACCCATAATTGATAGGTTCAAATATAAATAACATTCGTGATTCATAATTTGTCGCTGGTTATCATATTTTTTGGTTTATTGTTTTTTCTCTGCTCAGAAGCAAATGGGTATGTCATCGGCTCATGATAATTGATTGCAAGAATTACGTTATCTTGGTATCAGGGTATAAGTGGCATTGTGCGGTTTTTTGGGGTTTTTCTATTTCACGGTATTTTCCCTCCTACATACATATGTGCATAGCATATGTAGGTTGGAAAGTGGCAAGGCTGCGACCTAAAGATGTCTCTGATCGATTTAATTTCTTTCACTGACTTTATCAGTTTAAGAGGTGTGTTAGGCAGACATACATATATGTATGTACATATGTACATACATATGTACATATGTACATATGTATGTACGTTTGTATTTAACAGGTCAGAGGTTTAAAGTGGGCGCCGTGGTTCAGCTGAGCGAGAGGTTCGAAGTTGGAATACCAGAACAAACCAAAGCGTTTTTTAACGCTCCCACCTCCCGCGAATGTCTGACAAACGTTCGAGAGTAATAAATTTAATGAAAATGCTCATCAATTAGCCTTTCGCATATGGCTTTAAACTGTATGCACAAATGTATGTAATGTTGTATATAGAATACTAGCGAGAAGCTGGCCCTAGACCACATACGGTCTGTTGAGGTTATTTAGAAAAACCTCTCATTAATTGAGAATCCTGTTGCACAAAATAGGATACGATCGCTGATGTAAGCTACTTAATGAGAATTCTGCAGAATATTTCTTAATGATTTTGATTTTTCCAAAATATTTTCCATATTTTTGTACTGCCCAACCAGCAACTTCTTCTCAGCCTCCAACCAACTATCTTTTAATTTTTTTTCCAATGAAATTTAACAGAGTGCATGAATAAATAAATATGAAGGTGTATTCAAACGTTGCGCATCCCATCACTGTTAGATTTTTCCTCAGTGCATTCGTCAGGGATGCTATTGGCAACTTTAGCTGGTGGTCGCAAATATGTATGGCATAAGAATCATGCGCAGTCAAATTTAACAAAAAAAAAATAACTTGGTAAATGTTTCACCAATTTTTTGGGGACTTTACCACTATCCGTATGGAATTCTGCCAACTCAGGAATTTAATAACCCTTCTGAACGGTCAAGTTGAAATAACGCTTTAAGAAGCTGTTATACCTTGTATCTTCTTTGAGAAAATTATTAATTCATTTCCTCACCATTGACTCTGTTCAACCATAAACGAAAAACGATTACTGACGAATCCGCAAGTAAAAAGCCGGTATGTTATATAGGTATGTAAATGGGTTCATATTGAATCCTGAGAGGTACTCTTTATTTTAATTTCCTTCATGGCGTGAGTTAAGTAGGTCAATATAGCGAAATATTTCGAAGCTTTTCACAACTTTCCTAGCAGAGTTCACACACTACAATACTATTCCAATGGACTGAATAGAGTCAACGAACAAAACGGACAGCCAGGAGCGGCAAGGCAAGATGATCGTCGAAATGTGCAAACTGAATCCCTCACTAAAGTTGAGGTAAACCAGAAAAAAACTCTCGACGCGAGGTATCAACATATCACTGCTGCTTGTTTTGGCAGCCTCTAAGTAGCGTACGAATTTTTGATAAGCAATGAAAAAAATTGCAACACTATGGTTTCTCAAATTTTGAATATATTGCAAATTTAAAACAAAGTACAAATTCGTTGGTCGCGTGATGTCGACTTGGAGGCCGCTAGAACTTATTTCGAAACTCAAACAGGAGTAAAACAGGGTTGTTTATTATCCCCATTACGGTATTTAAATCAATAATTCCAATACATATTTGCTTTCTAATACATGTGTAGTGATGATGTACTCATACTGGCAAGAGGCATTAAAGTAATTTAAGGAATGATTAATAGTCTTGAAAGATACTGTGATGCATGGAACATGGATATTAATTTAAATAAATCTGGAATTATGCTGTTCAGAAGGAGAGGTAGTCTCAAATAAAGGTGGTTCTTTAAGGATAAGAAAAAAAAATTATGTCAAAATAAGTTCTTTAGGTGTTTTGCACATCCGAGAGTAATAACTGTAATGAGATAGTTTCTCAATTGCTTTTCGGACGTAGCTTTAAGCTGGACCTACAGTTCCATTTGTACGAAAAAATGGTCACGTGACCATTAGTCACGTTAGATTCTATGTTCTGGTTTATGATAGATTCTAAGCAGTGAAACATTTCGTCTACTTCAGAGGAAATTTGGTTAAAAGGTAAAGATTTTTGTTACATACTTGTATCATTGACACAGGCGTGGATCGGCTAATAGTGAAGAATACCAGAAGATACGAATTGAAATTCTCCATTTATTCAAATTAGTGATTAGCAAGATTTGAAAAAATTCTTACCGCAATAAATTTATTGCAAAGGCCTTGAGTAAACATTTTTTTTTTATCATTTTAGGTTGTTAATAGTCTTTCAATACTAAGTGACTATGGCGTGGAGATTTAAAGCATCAAAGTACAAAAATGCGGCTCCCATTGTACCGAAGCCGGAGGCATGTATTCGGGATATATGCGTTGGCTCGTACCAGACTTTCGGTAACAATATTGCCGCTTCTGCTGCATTTATGGCATTTAACTGGGAGCATACGGGCTCAAGCTTGGCTGTGCTGCCAATTGATGATTGCGGGAGAAAAAGCAAAACAATGCCTCTGTTGCATGGTCACACTGATACTGTGACAGACTTGGAGTTCTCTCCATTTCATGATGGTCTCCTGGCGACTGCATCACAAGACTGCTTAGTTAAGATCTGGCATATTCCTGAGAAAGGCTTAGAAACATCTCTATCGGATGCGGAATGCATGTTTTCTCACAAACAACGTCGTGTGGAGACCGTGGGCTTTCACCCAACAGCGGATTGTCTTTTACATTCCACAGCAGCGGGCTGCGTAAGCCTTTGGGACATAACATCACAAAAGGAAGTATTCAGTAAGTTAAAGCAGACATTTATTTAGAGGAGATGTTTTATAATTGAATTGTTCTTGTTTGGGTGCAGCTAATAATGAGCACCCCGAGGTCATACAGTCAGTTAGTTGGAAGCAAGATGGAACTACATTGGCCACCAGCTGCAAGGATAAATTTGTTCGAATTCTTGATCCGAGAGCGGCAAGTGATCCTATTCAAATGGTTGGCGAGAGCCATCAGAGTATAAAAGATTCTCGTGTGGTGTGGCTAGGCAATCAAAACCGCATACTAACGACCGGATTTGATGCTGCTCGTCTTAGACAAGTAATCATCCGTGATTTGCGTAATTTCTCTGTGCCAGAGAAAACTCTCGAATTGGACTGCTCAACTGGCATCCTCATGCCACTCTATGATCCCGACACAAACATGCTTTTCCTTGCCGGTAAGGGCGACACTACTATCAACTACTTAGAGGTAAGCGACAAGGATCCATTCTTGATCGAAGGCTTACGTCACACTGGCGAACAGACAAAGGGTGCTTGTCTGGTGCCTAAAAGGGCTCTGAAAGTAATGGAGGGCGAGGTTAACAGAGTCCTCCAATTGACTTCCAATATGGTCATTCCTATAATGTATCAAGTTCCAAGAAAGGTGGGTAATTTGTTCAGCCTTTTTTTTACTTTGGTTAACGATTCTTTTTTTATAGACTTATAGAGATTTCCACAGTGATCTCTATCCAGAGACTACCGGTTACAAGACTGATTTAACCGCCGGCGAATGGATAAACGGCATAAATATCCCCGTACCAAAAATGAGTTTGGATCCCGCAAAACGCGAGCTAGGCGATGCTCCAATTACGGTAGGTACTTCCTTAGAGTCATAGTTTCACCTTGTACCAACGTTTATTGCCACTAACTATTCCCGGGTACTATTATGGTGTTTTTACTATGGATTTTCACATTCCATTCTCCGTTAATAGGTTCATCGTGGTAATTTAAAGTATTTGATAAAGACATTAGAAAATAAGAAATCTACAGACGCGAAATCGCAACTAAACGGACGCCATGCAGCAGTGACAACCACTGGTAAAAATGATCTCAGAATAAATGACAAAGGCGACAACAGCAAGGAAGACAATGAACTGCAGGCACTTTCAAGAAATGATATAATGAAAAAGTTTGACAACAAATACAAAATTGATTCGGAAAAGAATATAGTGGCTACCAACAGAAAGAAGGATATTTCACCACAAAATGGCGATAACAATCACGAAGAGCAGAGAATGATTTCTCACAACTCATCGCAAGACTCACCTGAGGACTCTTGCAGCAGCGACCATTCTATGACAAGTCCGCCAAAACCAATGCCACGCACCTCGCGAAATAATTCATTGCCTGATTCACAGCAGAGTTCGTCCTCTGACGAGACGCCTCGCCCTAAACCCAGGACTACCACAACATCAGCATACAAGGTTTTGTGTTGTTTGCAGTTGTTAGCGTGTCTTCGTTACAATCGTTTTGTTTATGTTTTTATTTTCGTATTAGAGCTCTTTTTTTATTTTATTTTGTTGTTGCTTTTCTTTTAAGCACTTGTTGAAAGCATTTAATTTGCTGATGCTGCTTATGGCACTGTTAGTCCTTTTATAATTTAGCTGTAAAGGTTGCGTGAGAATTTTTTCCTGTTATAGTTTTTTGTTATTATTATTATTATTATAATTTATTAACATAAAAATACAAAGATTATATGCTAATATTAAAGAGCAATAGCTGCAGAAGCTTTCCACTCAAAAGATAAATGTATTGACTTAGATAACTAATTTGTTAATGTTGAGGTATTTTTGAATTTTTAAAATATTTTCGATAGTAATAGTGTTTAAAAAGCAAAAAATATTCTGATTTGGAGGCAAGATGGTATTGATTTTTTGAGAAGTACTGCATGTTGAGAGGCCAAGTAAGTGTGAAATATTTACAATGTTGTTACAGACTGGACACAAGGGTGGGACATCTTTCCTTAAAATGTGTTGGTGGGTCAAGGTAGTATGCCCAAGACGAAGTCGGATAAAGTTTGATACCGCTGCTCTGGATATATTTGCTGGGTAGATAGTAGTGCGCAGATCAGTGTTTATTTTGGAGTAGTGGTTGACGTAGCCGCTCCACTTTAGGATTTTGTTCTTTTTAATAATTTGGTCGATGTATCTTTGAAGGTCTTTCTCCGAAAATATGTCAAAGGTGAAAACGGGTGATTTATTGCAAGATTTTGCGGCTTCGTCGGCGTACTCGTTGCCTGGTATACCAATGTGGCTTGGCACCCACATAAGTTTGAGTTTGTTGGGGTATCTTATGAGAAGGTCCCGTGTCTTGTTAATCAGCCTGCTGTTGTGGTTTGGGTTGGAGACGGCTCGGAGGACTGAAAAGCTGTCGGTGCATATCACTAATTTAGAGGTGACCTGTGGAACCATTTTAGCAGCTACCAGGATGGCTAGCGCTTCAGCGGTGAAGACTGATGAGAATTCCCATAAAAGGCCTGCTTTAAGCAAAGTACCATTTTCTTCGGTTACGGCAAAGGAAGTGTTATAAGCGGATTTTGAGCCATCTGTAAACAGAGGAGTCCAACCTTCAAGCTTGAGAGTTTCCATTGTTTCTACAAAGGTAGAATAGTAGACTCTTCTATTGGTGTTGTCTTTATTGTACACTGTAAGCTTGAGTTCAAAAGATTTTCGGTTAATGTTCCAGGGAGGGAGTGTTGGAGTGTGCCCTTTAACGCGTTTGAAGGGTAAACCCATTTCTTTGGCTTTTGATAAAGCCTTGTTGATTGTGGATGGAAATCGCTTATTCTTTTTTAAATTATTAGTTGAATCGATGTCTCTGTCAATGATGGAGTCTTTGGAAAAGATGAGTTTTGCTATGATTTTCAGAATACTTTCGGATTGTCGCTGTTCCAAAGTGGGAAGGCCTGCTTCCGCCATGATGTTGTCAATTCTGGTCGTACGGTAGGCGTTGATGCTTCTTCTTGCTGCTTGGTGGTATGGCGATTTGAGAAGATTCAAAGTTGTACTTGGGCATTTGCCATAAATAGAAAGACCATAATCTATTTTACTTAATACTAGAGATTTGGTTATGTTACATAAGGTGTTGACATGAACATTAAGTTTTTTATTAGATAAGTAACTTATAATATTACTTCTAGCAGCTAGGCTCTTTTTAAGGTTTAAACAATGTGGTTTCCAATTGAGCTTACAATTAAATCTTAATCCTAAAATATCCAAGTTTTCTACGCTTTCTATATTTACATTGTTGATGGCTAACACAAGTTTAGGACACGATAATTTACGGCATATGTGTAAGAGTTTACATTTATTGAGAGAGAGCTTAGCGCCAGAGTTATTACACCAGTCAATAATATCTTTTATAACTTTTAAAAACGTGTTTTTTGTATGTACTAAATCATTGAATTTACATATGATGTAAACATCATCAGCATAAATGCAATGGTCTAGGCGATTGTATTTATCAATAATACTACTGATGTCGTTAAAAGCAATTAAAAATAGCACTACCGACAACGGTGATCCTTGTGGTATGCCATTGTCAAGTGGATATGTAGAAGAAAAAGAATTATTAACCTTAACAGATATTTTCCTGTTCGACAGAAATGATTTGATAAAACCATATATTTTGGGACCAACGCCCCAATTAAGGAGTTTGTTCAATATTAAATGAATCCCTATTCTGTCGAAGGCTTTCATGAAGTCTAATGCGAGTACAGATACGTGATTCCGCGAAGACAAAGCATTTGATACGTAATGATCGATATGTAGTAAGGCGTCCGAACACCCTTTTTTTCGTTTGAAGGCAACTTGGTTTGGGCTGATTAATTTTTTGGTTTCTAGGAACCAAAAAAGCCGTTTAGCAACAATTTTTTCCAAAACTTTCGACATACATGGAATGAGAGAAATTGGACGGTATCCGTCTATAGAGTCTATAGGCTTGTTTGGTTTTGATAAGGGAATGATATTAGCAGTTTTCCAAGAATGTGGAATGGTGCCGGTTTTTAGTATTGCATTGTATAGTGTAAGAAGCCTAGATTTAACATTAGGTGGTAGATTTTTAATCATAGGATAGGAAATGCGGTCTCTACTTGGGGTTTTACCTTTTAGAACACTTAAACAACACTCCAATTCTACGTATGTTATAGAAACTTCAATTTTTTCCGCTAGTGTGTTGCCAGGAGCTAGAGGTGGCGTATTGGAAAGGCTGTTGTCTTTTAAGTTCTTGAAAGAAGTTGAGAAGTTGTTATCTTTTGAGAGGTTGGACCAAGAAGAAGCGAAAAAGTTGCCTATGTCTAATGAGGAAGATATTGGACCCATAGGTGTTTCAAGACATTTTATTGTACGAGGGATGTGGTTACCAGTGAGGCAGCGGATGTTATGCCAGATTTTAGCGGTGGGAGAGTTTGGATTGATAGAGATTTAGCTTTGCTTATTTTCATTTCTCTCCTAAAAAGCGCATTTGATTTTTTGTAGGCTAAAAGATTAGAAAGAGTAGGGTGCTTTTTAAAATATCTCCAAAGCCTCATTTTTTCATTTCTCAAGTTCTTGAGAAAAGGGTTCCACCAGGGAATTGTTCTGGTAGTGGGGATGGGAGAACTTTGAGGAATCGAAATGTTGGCTGCATACCGAATCGATTTTTGTAGAATGGCTGCTTCTTTGTTTGTGTTGGAAGATGGAGTTTTAACGTTTAAGTATTTGTTCGTTGTAATTTGGTAACGAACCCAATCAGCCAAGTCGGTTTTAAATTTTGGACTTGGAAGAATGTTGTGCTTATTTGGGCTAATTTGTATCTGTATTAAGATGGGAAAGTGATCACTATTATGAAGGTCTTCTAATGTATTCCAGGAGGTTAGGGGATAAAGGTTGGGTGAACAGCATGATATATCGATATGGGTGAGGGTGTTATGTGTTGAGAAATGTGTTGGGGAGCCGTCGTTTAAAAGCATCAGGTCAGAGCTATGTAAGAATTCTTCGATTATAATCCCACGGTGGTTAGAAACGGGAGAGCCCCATAGGACGCTCCACGAATTTACATCTCCACACAATAATATAGGTGTATGTATCTGATTTATGATGTTTTCAAGATCAAAACGGGAAAAGGTTTGTTTGGGCAAAATGTAAATAGCGACGATAGTGAATTTAATTGTTAAATTTACTTGTACAGCAAGTGTTAGGATGGTTGAAATGATATTAATTTGCACATGGGGTATGTTCTTTTTAATAAGGAGAGCTATGCCCTGTTTACTGGTTAAGTTTTGGGGAGAGTTATGAAAATAACCCGAATAAGATTTCGGAATAATTGGGGTAGATTGAAACGCAATATGTGTCTCTAGGAGAGATAAAGCACATGGCGATCTTTCTTTTATTAGCAGGTTGAGCTCGTCGAAGTTGTTAGTATATCCTTGGATATTCCACTGGAGAGCTTTAAAATAGTTTGGAGCTACTAAAGTTTTATTGTTTGTTATTTGAGGGTGGTAAGTTGCATGACTCCGCTGTCCAGAAGTTGAAGCACCGAGGCTCCTTGAGGAGCCTGAGTGATTCAACTTCAAGACAGCAGAATCAGGGTTGGGGTTACAGTTCTGTTTTTTATATAGATTCATCATCATCAGTTTCGGTGTTGGGTATAAAGTAGTTGTGAGATTGGAGAAGATTATGTGTAGTTTGCGAAATAGGTGAGATGGTTGAGATAGTTTTAGAGTTTGTAGAGATTATTGGCGTATTTGTTTGTGTGTTGAAATGTGAGGTTTGGTGGTTTAGACTGGTGTTTTTGATATTACTTGTGGGGTACTGTTTTGGTTGAGAGGGATTTTTATTTGAATTTAAATGTGTATCGATTTCATTATTGATTGTACTGGATGCGGAAGGTGTTGATGATGGAATTGA
This sequence comes from Blera fallax, assembly GCA_946965025.1. NCBI lineage: Eukaryota > Metazoa > Arthropoda > Insecta > Diptera > Syrphidae > Blera > Blera fallax. The sequence continues at coordinate 73,950,942 of OX337248.1, forward strand.
TTCTGATTCAGGTTGTGAAGGGGTTTTGATGTTATTGATTTTGGATGTTGTAGCAGTGGGAGTGAGTATTGTGCTAATGCTTTGTGAAGGAAGGGGAAGGTTTGAGCTTTTGGGTGGTGGATTAGTTAAGTTGGCGTAGGCTACATTTGCAAAAGAGTTTTGATTGAAGTTTGACTGTAGGGGGTTTTGTTCTTTGTACAAACGTTTGGCATCAGCCATGGTACACTTTTTCTTTGTTTTAATTTTTAATATTTCCTTCATTTGAATATATTTAGGACAGTCTTTAGAATCGGATGGGTGGGGGGCGAGGCAATTGGCACACATTTGTCTGGTACAAGCAGAATCCGCATGTAGGGGTAAGTTGCATATGTTACATACTGGAGTGGGGTTAGTGCATTTTTTTTTGGTGTGGCCTAGAATTTGGCAGTTCCGACACCGCATAGGATTAGGGAAGTATTCAGACACTTTGGCCTTGTACCAACCTATTTCAACTGTCTCAGGAGGTTGAAATGAATCGAATGTAAAGAGCATCAATCCAGTTGGTTTGGGGTTGGAATCGACAGATTTAGTAAACTTGTAAACCTCTGTGACGTTTTGGGACTTCATTTCGGAGACGATCTCTGATTCGGGCACATTTATGAGACATGGTGCATATACTATGCCTTTAGAAGCGTTAAGTTGATTATGCAATGTGATTACAACAGGACATAACCCCGAAAGATTTTTTTTAGATATGAATTTATCTGCAACTTTTTGGTTTTTGGTCAAGATGAGGATTTTACCATCTCTAAGTTGGGAAATTTGTTCGTATTCAGTACTTATCGCGTCTATGGCTTTTCTGAGGGCGAAGATACTTATTGAAGTAAGTGGTTGATTTACACTTTCAGGGGAGATTACGATGAACCGTGGATTTTTAGACAGGGTTTTACTTGGGAGTTCAGGGAAATCGTCGAATGGTATATTAATTTTATGTTTTTTTTTTTTGCACTTGGACCCGATAACGAGACTTCAGAGAGTCCGTCAAAACGGTTCCCAGGTTTCATTTTTGGCCCAGAGGCCATGTGGTATTTATGAAAAAACACTACACACGCGATGGATTAGCGCTTTGTACTCAATGTGTGCGAGAAAGGGAGATAGAAAAGTTGTTTGTTTTGGATTAAACGGGATATAGGGAGATTAGAAAATAAGCGCGACGACAGCAACTGAGTTGACTATAGGTCCGTAAGGCACGAAAGCTAGTCGGTGACTGTGTTGTTATTATTAATTTTACTGCTCAAAGGGAAGTATCTCTATTGCTTCATTTCATTCTGTGGCGGCTTACTGTGTGTGAATTATTAAATAAATCGTCATTGACATAATATGTAGATACATATGTATATTAAAACGCCAAGCACTACAATGAGACGTTACCCATGTTGAAATGGAACGTCTTCTAAAACACATTATTAAAAGCCTTGAATTCAATTACATTTGTCTGGTTCCGCAATAAAAAATAGCAAATTTGAGTCCAGTCTTATTAACCAGTTAGATTCTGCAAGAATAAAATATGAAGAGATGGAGACTTCCATTGTATGTAGTCATAATATGATGGCTACATGTTACTTTATTTAGCATGGGAAAGATATTTATTCCGAAAATTTATTTTATCCATAGTTTAAGAATATGTGAAAGTAATGGTTCAGTGATTAGTGCAATGGACTTCAGAGCGGTAGGTGTCATTTCCAGAAAACACCACAATGTTTTATGATCCCACGCATATCTGACTAACCTCTGATAAAGAAAAAAACCTTTAGATAACCTCCATTCATTATGCAAGCTATTCCCTAATATGTATTGCTCTTGCTTTTTTCTAAGCTCATATCTCTAGTTTTAGGCATTAGGATAGTATACATATGTGCATCTTTTTCCACATCTTCTGGGCATAGTCTACAGGTATAATCTTCCAGAAAAACCATATTATTCAAATAATATCTCAAGTAAACTGGAGGCTAACTACTTGATTGCTGCTCGTGCTATGCTTAGAACCTATCGTCGGGTAGAGCCTTCCCTTCCACAGTTGATTACAGTTTGTGGTGTTCAGAAGTTGTCCATTTCTCAGTCAAGTCCCTTACTATTCCCCCAAACTAGCGTCGCAATTGTTTTAGGATCAAGAATTTCCCACTTGATTTTCCGTTTCTTTTCCTTCGATATCAAAGATTTACGATCAGCTTCAACATGAGCTATCCTAATTTTTAATCATTATTTTGTAGTGACCGCTCTGCTGATCATATACACTTAAAAACCAGTCGAAAAATAAATAAAATTCTACTTGGAGCCTTAATGAAGAACTTATTCTTTTGTTAAAGTTTGGTTTGATCGTTTATGATTATTGTTTATGTATCGCCCGGATTCTTCTCCTTAAGCCTTGTTTATTGTTAATTTTTCTTTTTTTTTTAATTTTGCATGCATAAAGTAGAGTTACATAACATCGTCAATAATTTTTTTTTTATTGAAATTATATAAAACCAAGTTTCTTTTTGCTAACAGCCAAGGCTTGGACCGAAACCATTTTCGAGCAATTCTGGAGATGTGTCATTTGACAAAGTATTTGCTGTTCCACAAGCTCCAGGTTCTCAAGATACTCTAAACAGTTTAGAGGAAACTCCTTCTCCGCCCGCCGTGAATAAGCCCGACCTCATTGTTGAAATTGAAATAAAAAGTTTGTAGTTTTATTCAAAAGCTTATTGTGACTAAATTTTGAATATTCCAATTATTTTGTTTAGAAGAAAAACCTCAAAGGAATGGAGACACAGATATTGATTCTGGACCGAAATCCCTAACAACATCCGAACGACGAAAGGCAAGTTTTAATTGTAAACCTCTTTCAGATAACAGTTGTAGTTAATATCTTTCTTCTTTCGTTTCCCTATCCTAACTTGAATTAACAAACTAATCCACAGTCGGCAGATGAATCTCCTGATAAGGTTCACTAACATATTAACACTTGATCCTTTGATCTGTCAATATTAACTGAATTTAATTTTAGATATTCGAACTGAATCACTCAGAGTCATCAGAGAACTCAACTGAGGGTGAAGACAAGCCCGAAGCCGAATTACGTAGATTCTCAGCAGCCCGCAGTAGTATTGCAGAGCGTCGACGCTTGTACGAGAACCGATCAAAAAGTACCCAAGAGGAAAAAGCTCAATCGCCAGTTCCACTGTGAGTTCAATATAATATTTTCCATCCCTCAGCACTTCATTATATCGATTACAGACGACGTGAAGTCTCCAAGACTGAACCAATGAAGCCTCTAGTGGATAACAAACGTATTTCAGTACCCGAGGGTAAGCTTTTGGATGAAAAACGACGCACTATGGAGGGCATTAAAAAATCAGCCACTGAGACCACTATCACATCTACTAAGCGCACATCGACTGTTTTTGGTAAGGTTTCGAAGTTTCGTCATTTGAAGGGTACCCCCGGCCACAAGTCAACACACATAGAAAACTTGCGCAATTTGAGCCGTCAAATTCCTGGTGAATGCAACGGTTTTCATGCGAATCATGAGCGAGTTGCTGTTCCACTATCCGGTCCTGGAGGTAAAATTGCAATCTTTGAATTGAGTCGTCCAGGTCGCTTACCGGACGGAGTTATACCCTCTCTGGTTAACGGCAGTAATATCATGGATTTCCAGTGGGATCCATTCGATCCCAAGCGTTTAGCGGTGGCCTGTGACGATGGAATTGTTAAATTGTGGCGCATTGATGACAATGGTTTATCTGAACCGACAAACACTCCCGAAAAAGAGCTCACAGCTCATTTAGATAAAATATATTTTATCCGCTTCCATCCTCTGGCAAAGGATGTATTTTTGACTACGAGCTACGACATGACAATAAAGCTGTGGGATTTGAACACAATGCAAGAGAAGTGTAACTTGCAGGGCCATAATGATCAGATATTCGATTTGGCATGGAGTCCGTGTGGAAAATTTGCAGCAACTGTGTGTAAAGATGGGAAGATTCGTATTTATAATCCCAGGAAGTCGGAGACACCCATCAGAGAGGGTAATGGGCCAGTCGGGACAAGAGGCGCTCGTATCACCTGGGCAATTGAAGGGCAGTACATTGTGTGTACAGGATTTGACAAGTAAGGAAGTAAACGTGTCTAGGATAATGTTTTTAATTTAAATCTTTTTTCTTTTTATAGAGTTTCTGAGCGGCAGATAAGTGTTTACAATGCTAATAAACTAGCAAGTCCCTTGAATACGGTCAGCTTAGATGTGTCACCATCTATTCTGATTCCATTCTATGATGAGGACAGCTCCACACTATTCGCTACTGGTAAAGGAGACTCAACCATCTACGCTTATGAAATTACAGATGAGGAGCCATACATTTGTCCACTTTCGCATCATAGATGCTCATCGTTGCATCAGGGTCTTAGTTTCCTCACAAAGAATCATTGCGATGTGGCAAGTGTAGAGTTCTCAAAGGCTTATCGCTTGACAAATACCACAATTGAGCCGTTAAGTTTCACGGTGCCAAGGATAAAGGTGAGATCAATTTATTTATAATGCAAAACATAACATTAATTTGGAGTTAATGAGAAGTGAAAATTATGTCTTGAATATACGCGCTATTATAAAAAATTGCTCAGATATTATTGCCATTGGTCCGAGATGGAGAGCTTCAAGGCCTTTCGAAAGATGCTATCATGAGCAAATAGACTCATTTAAATGCCGGTTCGTAGTTTCTAACAACCGCATAGATAAAATTTGTTCAATATGTAGTGCAATTGATTTTTTCATGACATGATATATTTTAATATATTTTAATTAGATTGAAGATGGCCATTACATTCGCCTTTACTCTGTTTGTAGAGTATGCTCTCTTGGAAAATTCCCACAGAAGTTCTAGAGCCCCTTTCTTTGCTCCTTATCACACAATTAGGCTAAGCATAGCTATAAAAAGTCTACCATTTTAGAAACAGTTTTCAGCAGTCTTGAACGATCAATAGCGACTACTCCTATTGGTTTCCTCGTACTATGAAATTGTTCCTCTAAGAGAATACATACCTACATACACGTGCATACATATGTATTAATGTAAATCAGTGCTACGATATTCTTACCACTTTAAAATGAAATTCAAGTATTTTATTAATTTATTACTAAGAAAAACATGGTTTTTGTTTGTCAGAGTGAACTTTTCCAAGACGACCTTTTTCCCCCGACTCTGGTTACGTGGATACCCACTATGTCGGCTGACGATTGGTTCTCTACAAATGACAAGAAGCCGAAAAAACTTAGTCTTCAACCTGAGGGTATGGAATGCTGTAAGTTTAAATAAGCTAATTTGAAAATATCCCCAATGAATCGTTAACGTTTTTTGTTTCTTGCAGTATCATCCATTCAGCCAGCAACACAGTCAAAAAAACCCGAGCAAACAGCCAGCCCACAATTTTTGACAAAATCCGAATATGAAAGGGCGAAACAACAAGAGGTAAAACACTGATTAATAAAATTTATTTTTTCCTAATAAAACTATATGTATATTCACAGATTCAAAAGTCGGTAAGCGCTCGTATGGAATACAATACTAAGCTCGAACAAGACGAAATGGAAGGGGTGGACGAAAATGAGTGGGAAGAATGAAATCTACAACAGGCGCTATGAAAATTTGGCTTCAGCCGTAGGTTAAGATTATAAGATTCATAATATAAAAAATATAGTACTATTAATCGATCAGTAAAACAAAAAAAAGAAATCGTCGTAAAATGTGGAACATTTATACTCTGAGCATTGTAATTTTTTTTTTTTTTGAATTCCAATATCTGGCTCGGTTCTTTGATAAAGAAAACAATTTTTTTACAATTTATGTAGCTAGGGAATACTTCATTTAACCGCAGGTCTCTGAAAAAGTCGCTCTCTAAATCCCATATGGCTACTATTTCTAACCTATAAGCTTACTTTAATTGATATTAGAGATTTAAAAGAATACTGTTGCCATAAGTCAAGGAACTATACAAAACCACTTAATTTGTAATTAAATGAATATCTAGTCTGATATCCACAAAATTAGATTAAAAAATAAATTAAAATGAAAAATGCTCCCCATCCTAGATTCTTCCATGTTTTTTTCTTTTATATAGACAAAAATATAACGAAAAGACTATGGATCTATTGCCATAAATGAAAATAGACACTCAGGATAGACCTGATCATTGCCAGTTTATACATTTATATTCAATAAATATACATAAATCGTTATTGCAATTTTTGATACCCAAAATTGATATGATACAGCAAAAAATAAGAAAAAAAAAATAAAGAAAATAACTTTTTATATTTATACACAATTTTTATACTCGCTAGAAAAAGAAACTCAATATAACAATCAATCAAAACTTTTTTTACAAAAAAAAAAAAAAAAACAAGAAAAAGAAAATCAAAAGGAATAAGAAAAACACCACACAGTGAGAACATTCCACAATATTTCACCAATTTGATAGCTCCACAACAATTCGTAACATCATGACACCACAAGATATGACAATTTAATAGTTAAGCGTACATTATTTGCAACACCATATTTATTAATAAGATTTTTTTTTTGTCTTAAATAAGTATTTATATTTATATACTTTACAAGTTAAACAGACTCTTATAATCTAATCAATTTAAAAATAAACAAAGAAGAACAGAGTGTGCACTTTGTGGTCTTCTTGCATGTACTGTAAAAGAATGAGGAAAGTATGATGTTTTTAAAGATTTTAAATTTGATTTTTTAACGATCAGCGCTTTTTATACGGTTTTGAATACATATATTCCGATATGAATACATATTTTTAATATAAACTGATACATGTATGAGTGAAATAAAAAAAAAAAAACTTAAAATCAGAGTAAAATTCTACATTATGATTAATAATTGTAAAACTAATCAAACTAAAAGTTTTATATATGCGATTTATTATTATTATTGTCTGTATACATAAATAAAATGTATATATTTATATATGCATGTAGTTATTTATGTATATCTATGCGAAATGATTAAATAATGATTACACAACCTTTTTAATAAATTTATACAATAAGATAAATAAAATTTTACTACCGGACATGTGTTTATTTTATTTTTTGTAAAGGATTTGCCTTTTTCTTCTAAAAAAAAAAAACAAAGAAAATGGGCCATGATTCTGTAAGCAATGTAGTAAGGATAGTCAACCAAATAGGCTTTAAGTTAAACGTGTTATGATAGACCCCGAAAAGAATTTTCAGCTATTAAAAGTGCTGGAACCAAAAAGTACAAAAGTAAAGACTTGAAGATGTACATACATAACCGTATGTACTAATTTATTGTCTGCAGACCGCTATTTGCGTGTAAATTACATCATCAACCACGATGATGATAATGTTCTATTGAAAATCATCAGCAACGTGGCGCATTTCCACCTATGCTGATACGTGAATCCGCAGTATTATTACTTCTGTATCACTGAAAATCTGCGAAGTTGCATTACATTCTTTCAAAGTTAATGTTTGGTGCGGCGTTACGGAGAAAATGTGATTGACTTATATTTTGTCGAGGACAGCGTCTGCAACATTTACTGTGACTATAGAACTAGAATCAACGATTACTGCGGTTGATAAATTGGTTTTGGAAAGCATGTGTTCTATCATGACGGTATAACCGCACACACAGCACGAGGGACAGTGGAGATCCTTCAATAAGCGCTTAATCTCTCGTTTTAACGATTTGCGCTGGCACCCAAGACAGTCCGATTTAACCACTCAAGACTTCTTTCTATATAGGAACAAGCCATAGACCTTAGCGTCTCTTTAGCAGAACATTCGACAAGAAGAGGAAAATTTACTGAACGATATTATCTTCGCGATTCGATGAAAAAAAAAATAAAAAATTTAACGTCTGAATGTACATAATCAACAAACAGCCAATTCTTTTTATTTACAAACAAAGTGCTTAAACGGGTGCTTTAAGAGTTCCATATTCCCTGCTTCATTTTGCATAGTGGGACATTTGTTAATTTATTACTTGGTCTTCGTTCGAAAGTTGAATATGCCTTCATGTATAGGGACTGAGCAGAGCTTCTCCTTGTGATTTGGTCCAAGAACCCGAATGTTATCATTACAGCCACACACACTGGTGGATGCTATGGTCCGGATGGTTCAAATATTTCGGAAAAATTATCTGCCAATGTTCATCTTAGATCTTATCAGGCTAAGTGGCTATGGATTGCTATGTTCTGGCATTATCCAATTTTTTTATTCTTATCTGCTTGGAAGTAAACTGGGGAATGATATTTTTGGAGAAAGTGAAAACTTCCTCTACAATTTCCTCCCCTTGCTGGTGTCAGGTTGTCATGGTTTATTTATTTATTTATTTATAAGCTTATCGATCAAACTTGGATAAAAATTGCCACACTTTGTTGGTTAGCCATTCGGAATCAAAGACACTATTTCAAAATGAGATTCTTCTTAAAAAAATGTTTTGGAAAAAAGGAACCAGAAATGAAACCGGGTGCAATTCTCGACCAGGTTATTTCACAATCTTCAGCAACAGCTAATAAGTGTCTTTTGTATAAATTAGCTGACTACAAGAGAGGTATTAGTTAGAAAGTATTTTTTGTACCTAGATATTTTTGAAAAATATTTTTACAGGCGGTGACCTGATTGAAGCTATAAATACCGGAGGCTTGGTGGCTGTAGAACAATTAATTCGCGAACAATTTACGATTTTCATGTACAACGATGGTAAGGGACAAGTTATTAATAGAGCGGAGTTTCTTCGTTGGAAGTATAGGGATCATACCGAGGTTATGATTCCCATCGAAGCATCATTGTCAATTCATGACCCTTTGGGGAAATGGGCCGACCACAAGGCATGTTGGCAGATGCAGTACCGTGGGGCATTGGGCGAGAGTCTTTTACATGTTTTGATTATATGCGATTCGAAGATTCATACAAAGTTGGCACGAGTATTGCTGCGCGTCTTTCCCAATCTAGCTTTGGATGTAATGGAGGGTGAAGAGTATCTAGGAGCAAGTGCTTTGCATTTAGCAATTGCCTATAGCAACAATGAGTTGGTGGCTGACCTTATTGAAGCAGGAGCTGATATAAATGCAAGAGCAGTGGGAAGTTTTTTTCTTCCAAGAGATCAACAAAGGTCAAGTCCCGTAAAGTATACAGATTATGAGGGCTTAGCGTACATGGGTGAATATCCGTTGGCTTGGGCTGCGTGCTGTACTAATGAGAGTGTTTATAACTTGCTCGTTGATCATGGAGCCGACCCTGATGCTCAGGATTCGTTTGGGAATATGATTCTGCACATGGTTGTTGTGTGTGATAAATTGGTAAGTTAAGTTTGCATATCATGTTCACAATATTACTGACCACACTGAATACAGGACATGTTCGGCTATGCTCTGCGGCATCCGAAGACACCCGCAAAAAATGGAATAGCGAACCATGCTGGGCTTACTCCACTGACTCTCGCTTGTAAGCTCGGACGAGCTGAAGTATTTCGTGAAATGTTGGAGCTATCTTCTCGTGAGTTCTGGAGGTATAGTAACATAACATGTTCAGGATATCCATTAAATGCCTTGGATACGCTGCTTCCAGATGGACGAACAAGTAGATATTAGTATAAAAGTTACAAAAATCGACTGCTGATGCTTTACTTTTTTCTTATATGTAGATTGGAACTCTGCATTGTTTATTATTTTAAATGGGACAAAGGAGGAGCACTTAGACATGTTAGATGGTGGTATCATTCAACGTCTTTTGGAAGAAAAGTGGAAGACTTTTGCTCGCAATCAGTTCTTGAAACGATTATTGATCCTGTTCACTCATCTATTTTGCTTATCGATCTCAGTGTACCTACGCCCGGTGAGAAATGATTTAGAAAGTGAAGACTCCGACCCTGAAGATCCTGATGAAACTGAAGGAAATGAAGGGACTAGTGCCCAGAATATAGTCCGTTACTGTGCTGAAGTGGCCACAATTGCGGGTGTATTGAGTTACGTGATTTTTCAGCAAGGTGACGAAGTAAAAAATCAGGGACTATCTGCCTTTCTTAAGCAATTAGTGTGTGTTACTTAAAAACCAAAAGATTTTGTCTAAGAGTTTGTATTCTAGTCACATGCACCAGCGAAGGCCATATTCCTCTTCTCGAATCTACTAATTCTAGCTTGCATTCCGTTTCGGATTATGGGCGATGTGGACACCGAAGAAGCGATCCTAGTGTTCGCGGTTCCAGGTAGCTGGTTTTTGCTAATGTTCTTTGCTGGGTAAGTCTGCATAAATCGTACTTGGTAAACTCGTCACATTTTTTTTTTTTTTTTTAATAAACAGAGCAGTTCGTTTGACTGGACCTTTTGTAACGATGATATACTCCATGTTGACGGGAGACATGTTCACATTTGGCATAATTTATTTGATTGTACTATTTGGTTTCTCGCAAGCTTTCTTTTTCCTTTTCAAAGGACATCCTCAACTCCAGACAACTATGTTTAACACATTCCCGAGTACATGGATGGCCCTATTTCAAACCACATTAGGAGATTATAATGTAAGCCATAGGGTGTACACGGAGACTTAAATAATGAGCTTATGCATATGTATATTTTCAGTATCCAGACTTGAACCAGACTTCATATCCCAATTTAGCAAAAACTGTTTTCGTCATCTTCATGATCTTCGTTCCAATTTTACTGTTGAACATGCTGATAGCTATGATGGGTAATACGTACGCTCATGTGATCGAGCAATCTGAGAAGGAGTGGATGAAACAGGTACCATCGATTTTTGAAAATCCCATGATTGTGACATTCTCTCTTAAAAGTGGGCTAAAATAGTAGTAACACTTGAACGAGCAGTGCCGCAGTCAGACGCTCAAAAATATCTTGAAGCCTACTCTATTCCGCTGGGTCCCTCAGATGATTCTGGCTTTGAGCAGAGAGGGGTAATGGTGATAAAAAGCAAAAATAAGACAAGAGCCAAGCAAAGAAAGGGTGCTGTTTCCAACTGGAAGGTATATACTAATCATAAGTAATTTTGAAAAATTAGTGTTTACATATAAATGTACCTTTTCAGCGCGTGGGAAAAGTAACACTAAACGCATTAAAGAAGCGAGGAATGACTGGTGAAGAAATGCGTCGTCTTATGTGGGGGCGAGCATCTATATCAAGCCCCATTAAGATTGCAAAAAAGAAGCTTAAAGATCCATATAATTTGAATCCAGAGCCAGGTTTTGAAAATGCACTCAACGTCATGAATTTCGGACAAGACCCAGCTACCATGAAGCTAGCTGGAAAAAGCGAAGTGTGTGATCCATTTAGAGAACTTGTTTTACATGCTGAACTCTCAGATGGAACCGATCCTAATTATAAGTCCAGCTTGAAGAAGTTGGCATCTCAAGCTCGAGCTCTAGTCGAACACACAATGAATATAGATTTGATTAAGCCAGGACAAAAGGCTACTCTACCTGCATCAGCACCAATTCCGTTGGTGCAACCTCCACCACCACCACAGGCTGAAAATCCTGAGATTCTACATAATTTATTTCAAGATCCGAAATTTGCAGTGGATCCAGTGAAACTAGAAGAATTTTACAAAATGCTTGAAGAGATCGATACAGAGGAGAGTGATAACGGATATTTTGCAAGACCGATTTTGGGAAAACTTTCTTTAGTACGAAGGACCAAAAACGCTCTATCAAAGCCTGATGCTCTGAATGCGTTCTGTGCAATTGGTAATGAGGATCTTTTTGAGAACCTTTGGGATAGACCGGATGAGGGCACTCCGGTAGGTTTTAGAATTGTTACTACATACATATATATTTTTATATTTTTTTACGTGCACTATTTTTCTAGATTCGAAGTGAAGAAGAGGCAGAAGGAGAAGGGGAGGAGGAAATAAGTACACCTATTGAAGAGAATCCTAATATTATTGAAGTGCCTTCAGAGACAGAACAGGACGATGCTAATGAAGAACCGGTCACGGCTCAGGATGTACACCGGGCAATGGCAGAACTTCATTTGAAGCGTAGGCAATTTCCACAGGACGATGCAACAAGGCGAGCTAAAAGTGCCAGGATTCGGAAGAAAAACAAGTAATTTAAGCAAGGTACAGAGGTTTGAGTACTAATAAAACTTGATTTGGTTACAGAATATCTCCAGAGAATATTGCAGATTCGCAATGCAGGCACCGATCAGCTCCAATGAAAAAATATGGCAGAGGAGATAATTCTCAAGATCCCCTTGAGCCGTGGAGCACCCGCGAGCTGCAGGACATTAATAAAATTCTTGGTTACAAGTGAGATGATTAGGTTCTCTTAGTAAAATCGTCCAACGACAAGAGTAATCTTCTTCGTCGGACGGCCGCTTACATTTTTCCTTCAATTATATGCAAGGATGTAAAAGAAGTTTAAATTTAAACCTTGGCATCAAACTGCATGGAAGTCAACCCTTAAAGTCTGTTTCTGTTGTTTTTTTTTTAGTATGCAATGAAGTTAAAAGTAAACTACGTAAAATTATTTTCTATGTTTGATAATTGCTTCTTTTTTTTTAACATTTTCGTTTAACTGATGGGTCTCAATTGGTTGCGTAATACGAATAATAAGTAGCTTATTTTTTTAGAAGTTTACAAAGCAAAATCATGTTAGCTCAAAACCATTTCAAGATTTTTGGCTCATATTTGATTCTGCAAACTTAAAATTAAAATTTCTTAAAAATGTTAACGTTTCCGGAGATTCCATTACTTTTTAATTGTTATAGATCCAGGGCTCCAGGGTAGCTAAACCACATTTCATACATTTGTAATTGGTTGGTTTTTAGAGCAAAGATGTAGGCTTCCTTGTAATTTTTTCCTTGTGGATTTTAGTTACCCTAGAACAATCAAATATCTTAGAACTCATTAAAAAAAGCGTCCGAATAAATTTCAAGAGAAGAAAGTGAATGCGATTTTATTATTATACTAGGGGCTTGTTATGGCAAAGCTCTAATAACTTCCGTTATTGTGGGAATTTAGGTTGCAAGTGGGGGTAGCTTTTCGTTTGATTTAAGCATAACTTTACTTTAGGGTCCTCTTTTGGATTCAAACCCCTTCAATTGTCTACAGAACACTTTTCATAAAAAATAATCAAACATAAAACTGGTCCAGATATGACGACAAATTGTTTAACATGATATTCATTAACATTCTTAACTAAATCATCTCTCCTGTGATAAGTAGCGTTAATTCTTTCCAGTTCTTCCTCGAACTTTCTGCAACATATTCTTGGGGAGATCCACTTTTCTACTTAACTTGATTAAGTCTATGCCATAGTACGACTAATTTACAGCAATTTTGTTTGTCGGGTTGTTATTCTTAGTGTGACCAAGAGTAGTGTAGACCCAATATTTGAGTAAGGCATCATTAAAGAAGAAGTTTTAATTTTGTAATCTTCCAGATATAAAACAGTCTTGTATTTCCTGATCCTACTCTCTACATAGAGATCGGTGGGTCGATTTATTATATATTGTTATCCAGAATTGCTCGGTTGAATAATGGAATTTATAGGGTTGCATGCTTTTGGCTTAACTGTGTTACAATAATTTAATGAAGGTCCATTATTCTGTGTGAAGAAAAAAACAATTGCGGCCAGCGTAGTCCAGATCTTTAAGGTAAGATTTCATTGTTCATTGCATTACGATGTTGTTTCCAATCAGGGCAGTGTGTAAAACATCAAAAATAAAAGTGCTGACAGTATGATACCCTGACGCATACTGCTTTGGATTTAAAAGCAGTCAGGCGCCTAACCATTGTACAATATGCTATTCAACACTCTCGTAGATAATAACTTTTTCAAGGACACGCCCTGCACAAGGTACGTCAGATAAAATAGCGGTTCGCTCGGTCCAAACCTTTCGAAGTCGATTAAAAGCAAAAGCATTAAGTAGAGTCCTGTATTTAGCCATTTGAAAATGCTCGCCAACAATGCACCTTCACAAAACCAACATTTTAAACAGATTTTTAAAATAGATCTTTTATAAGACATTTGTTCATATATATTTTATACTTTTAATTGAAATAAACGTTTTAAACATTGTTCGGAAAAAAAATAAAGCAATTAACATAATAAAAAGTAAAACTGCGAATTGTTACCACTTGCAGTAAAAAATATTACATAACAAATATTTCCTTCTTTTAACATGCACAATATGAATACTACATTTATACATAAATATATATATTTTTCCCATTGTTAAAAATGGTTTCTACATAAAATGTCCTTAAACCTGGGTGTATATGCTTTGAAAGTTAGTTTTTAATGCAGAGATGGGAAAATAACGCCGTTAAATAAAGAATCACATCATTACACGATTAAAACAAAATATAATAAATACAAATACAGTACGGAGCAGGGGGAAGAATAGTGGTTTTGTTTTTTGTTTTTTTCTGTTGAAACCGATTTCGCATTCGAATGGAAGCGGCAAAGTTTTTTGTTTTTATAAGTCTTTTTCCTCATTTTGCATTGATGCAGTAATTTCAGCGAATTTTGTCATGTAGTCGACACTGGATTCACTTATAACCGAGAGGTTTGATGATTGATCCTGAAAGTTTAATAGAAAAAATAATTATTTTACAGCTAAATAAAGGAAGTTTTGCGATATTACGGTGATATCACGGTTTCCATTTATTTCATCCAAATGACCGAGCAAACTGTTCAAGGAGAAGTCATTTAAATTCTCCTCCAGCCACCGGGAGTTGGAGGTTGAGTCTCGAAGTAAGTGCATTGGACTCATCGGAGGAATTCCTTTAAAAATACTGCTTGCTATAAAGATACAGGGTGATATTTATGAAGATATAATTTTTCTGTGCAAAACTCACTTGAAGATTCATCAAACACGATGCTATCGGTAGCTTGTTCATTTAGAAAAGCGTTACTCTCTTCGGAGGTAGAATCATTAATAGATGATAGGCTGTGGTTGGTGTCTACACTACTGGGAGTAATACTGTCCGTTTGATCTTGCGATGACGTTAATTCAAGCTGCTGTTCATCATCATTTGATGGTAATTCAAGTTCGTTGACCATCGTGGACATCGATGAAGAGTCTGGAGACAACTTGTTGTTTCCATTTGGAACTAATGGAGATTCATGTCTGTTTACGAGTTTATTTTGCAAGTCCTTAACTTCAACAACATCATACGCCTGACCAGATCGATGGGGCAGAAGCAAGCGTTGAACTAAGACTTGCTTTGACATTTTTAATCGCGAACCCTGTGACAATTGATTGATGAAACGATCATGCCACGTCAGATTACTACTTACATTTGGCATTTGCTTGATGGGATCCAAACTGAACGTGGGCCTTCGAAATGGAACCACTGGTTGACGAAAAACACCTGAATCAACAGTGGACAACTGAAATGTTTTCGATGAAACAAACGATTTTGTAACAATTTCTCGATCGAGCTGTTTAAATTACAAAAATATAAAATAAGAAACACGAACATCTATCTGCAACTTACTCTTGGTTTAGTCATCTTGTCACAAGTGTGGCCACAGGAACATTGCTTTTTTCGAATGCGTTCACTCAAATTGGCTATCAAAAGCAAGTGTTTTAATTTATTTCCCAGTGGTGATTTTGCCAACGAGTTTATAAGTTCCGGTTCGTCGCAGTCGTTAATGCTGTATGGCATTCCGTTTTGCTTTTGATTGAAAATTGACTTTTTCTCTGCACTAGTGTCCGTCCAAAAGTACTCAAGTTCAAGTTTGGAGTCCTGTCCAAACACGACATACAAATCGCCGATGGTTATGTCATCTGAATTTAGAGTTGTCCAACCCTTTCGGATTTTTTTGATCACATCGTCACTGATCAGTGGCTTGAAATTATTGTCATTTTTCTTGTGTTCTCTTCGTCTTCTTGCGTTCTTGCCTTTTAATTCCATTGACGACGGCGTTGATTGATCTTTTTGATCGCTGTTCGACGAATTTCCATTCTCAACTACACATATCTGTTGTGGGGCCTCATGATTTTTTGAATCATTATCGGAAGCGATATCTGAAATGCTATCGCCCTTGATTTCTGTGAAACTCAGTATTTCATTTAGTTCATCACTTAGATCACCATCATGGTTGGAATTCTCACTCTCATTGGCCTGTTGCGCTGAGATTGTGGAGACTTCCTCTTTCATTGAAAACACGGCATCGCTTAAGAGTTCACAAGTCTTAAACTTCTTATTATCTGGGCTGCGTTTATCGGAGCCACTATCGCAGCGTTGACGTTTATTCGTCAACATTCGATCTTGGCACAGTGTTTCGCTCCGAACCTTAACACCAATACGATCTTCATAGGCAGACAGGCAAAGGCTTAAGCTGCTTAGATATTCGGTGATGTTTAATAGTGGCCGGTGAATAGGCACTCCTGGCTTTGGCCTAAAGCACATTTGGGTATCATGAAAGGCAACTTGTTCTGTATCGACAGCCGAGTGACTTGGAAACATTTTTGGTTCCTCCTCAGCCTGTTAAAGTCGAGAAAGGCAAAGTTATTCAAATTTATTTGATGCACTGTTGAACTTACCAATTTGATTTCACTACTTCGCCACTTGTATTGAAAAGTTTTAATAAAGTTAACTAGCTTCTTTTGGAGAGAAACTGTGGCTTTCGCTTTTGGATTCTGTGCTAGCACTTGAACTTTTCCGAAGGATTCCATGTTAGCTGGACAGATGACTACCTCGATCTTGCTTGGCAACTTTATATCCTCAAGAGAATCTGGAATACAAATTGAGCGAAAGTGACTTCAAGAAAGAGTGACTGGTATTACCGTCAAGCTGATTCAATCTCCTTAAAGCTTTACATGTCGGTGTCTTTATGCGAATATTTTTGCCTTTGCATCTAACTGTGATGTGACCATTGTAAACGAGGTGTTTCAGTTTCATAAAGTGTTTATCTGTTACGAACTGCAGCTTTCGACGCATCTCTCCGTAGTTAATAAGAGTGTAGAGCTCCTGAACAGGCTTTTTCACTTCTGCAAAGAAAGGTTAGGATAATTGATAAAAAAAAATATAATCGTCACTTTATATTTAAGCTAGAAACGAATAGTCTTAAGTGCCTCTGCCTGTAACCCTTCGTCAATAAAGGCACCCAGACCAATAACACGTGAAACTTCATTTCAATTTTCGTAATAGTTCGGAGTGGGTCGTCGCCTTAATCTTGGAGAACGATCAAGATTTTAAGCACAACCGTAGAAAATCTGGTCAAGTTCCAACTAACTTTTTCAGGAACAACGGATTCGAAGTGGTAAAAATGAAAATTAGAAAATACCCGGTAAACTTAGATAACATAAGACTAGCTGAAAACAACTTTTAACTTATTTAAATCTATTGTTTAGACTCTTCACAGAAGACTGTATTTTGTGGTCTATAGAAGGTAATGAGTGGGAAAGCAGATTACTACGACATAAACACTTACCATCCGAAAACCGAATATATTTGCAGATTTTATGAAAAGTTTGATAGTAATGTTGTCGAACTTGATCCTTGGTCTTGAAAGCAGCGTCCGTAGAACTTTTTCTCTTTAGCTTAGAATTTATAAAGTTTCCAATCGCGTCGAAATCCTTTCCGAACTCATTCAAAGCATCAAAAAAATAATTCCGTTCAATGTTTGTCCATGTAGCTTTGGTCGATGACTTCGGTTGTGATGGTGTCTTTTGTACGCCCTTCTCTTCCTTCGTCTTTATTTCTTTTTCGTTTGGCGGTGGTGTAGACGGGCGTATGGAGTCTTGTTTCATTTTCTGAATCACACGGGCACTGGCTCGTACCCCAGGGCAGTTGTGTGTAGTTACTGATCCCAGGAGTTCTCCAAATGATTCAGCCTAAGAATTTAAAATGAAAATGTATACATATGACATGGTAATGTGCAAATTTCTGTTGTATTTTACCTCAATTTTAAATTTTTCATCGAGATTTGTTTTTGCTTTCGCAGATGTCCCAGTAGTTTTGGTGTTTGTGATAGTCTCATTAGAAATTGATTTTTCTTCCGATTTTATGGGACTTGCTATCACTGCTTCTGTTTTTGTTGCCGCTATTAATCCGACCTTGGTAACGTCCATATTTTTCATTCAAATCTCTTAAAAATGTATCAAAAATATCTGCAAAAAGAAGAGAGAAGTGAATACCAACTTAAAGCTTGAAAATATGTACATATATATGTTAACCACTAGAGACCCAATTTTTGTAGAAGCCAAATGGGGTACAAGTTCATAATTACAACCATCGAAAACTAGAAAAGCTCGCAATAGAAAACAAGATTTTAAAAAAACCAGGGAACTTCCAGGTACCAGAAGCGCAGCTTGCTTGACGCATTCTACAAGAGAATTAAAACACACTTAAAGTTCTCGAGGACAATAAGTTGGAAAAATAATAGCTAAATAGTCTACAGCAATGGTTTTAAGCTGAGCATAACGAAACTTGGTGCGATATGCTCACCTTTCATGAGGGATTATAGAAAGGTGTGTTCAGCAAGTTATTTCTCCATTTCATAGTGAAAATAAAGGTCCCTTTGTATTTCATGATGAATTAACAGATAACATAACATCGACTCCAAAGCAATAATACAATGAAAAATATCCAACCGTGGTAGACGGCAGGAAATAAGAAAAAAATTATACTCTTATACCACCGCTTGTCCTATAAGTACAGTAGGTATATTAGCTATGAAGGCACAAGAAATTAAGAAATTATCATTTTGCCGAGTAAAATTGCATTTAATCCATGAAAAAAAAAGAAACATAATATATATAATTAAAAAAAAAGAATGGCCATTGGGCGTCTATGATGGCTAATTTATGTAGAGGGAATGGACATCAACATTGCCGTCGTACTGCCTTCGGCTCTAATCCAAAGAAGAAAACTGACAATGTGCACAATGGGAAAGGGACCTCTATCAACTTGGAGTGCGCACTTGGAGGCAAGTAGCTAACGGCCGGGGTAAATGCTAAGGCTTGTTGGCTGAGGCCAAGCTAATTCCGATCAGTAGCGCCATCTAAAATATGTAAGTAATATTATCCCAGTTAACATTTTTTCCTTGATATGAAAAGAGTCGTAATATATGAAGTTAACTGTTTCATAGAAAACAGGTACACCATTGATTCAAGTGCAGCAGTTACATATAGTGAATTTAAGAACACCTGTTATGCAGATGCAGATAATTTCTGAATACCTTCCAGTATTGCAGTGCATTGTACTATCTGTCCTGTAGTGACCATCAGACCAGTTGCTATCGTTGCTACGCAATTTTAATATGTACATATTAAAGCATGAATAATCAAAACATTGTCCGATTTTCGGAATAATGAAGAAGAGCATAAATTCAAGCAAATTCAAGCTGGATTAGACAATTAAAACTTCCTTAAAACAAATCAATTAATTGGAAGACGGAGATTACGTATTTGACTTCACTTTCACGATACATTTTCTCATTTTTCAGCTCATATCTCAGGGTTTTCTTCAAATTTATTACATTTTTTTATTAAAATTTTATATAGCGGGAATTTTCCCTTAACCCAACTGCAAACACTGTGCTTCTTAATTAAGCTTGCAGTGTTGGCCATCTTCATTAAGTAGACAGCGTTTATGCTGAAAAAAGAATCTACGCGCCATTTTTAGAACAGGCAACTTTCATTGCTTTTTAAATACACGAAGCTGCCACCAAAGTAAACCAATAAAGATTTCAAAATATAAGATTGAAATAACCTTGTATAAGTGATTCAAGGCCCCGAGGCAAAATTGCGTTCTCTTGATCAACAAAATGCTGCTTCTGACCTAATTCGATCGTGGCTCGTAGATCTTCTAGACTTTTCCGAGCGAACACATAGCCATAAACTCGCCCAATGATAGTAACAAAATTAAAATACAAATCCGGATAATGAATCTACATAATAAAAATAAATTACTACGTTTTTAGATGAAAACCACTTCATAAACACAGTCGAGGAATCCTCAAACAAAAATTATTTTTTGGAGAAAACCACAATCATTTTGGTTTATTTCTTCCGAAAACCTCTCACCTTTTACGAAAGCACACTATTTTATCGAATGTTTCTAGCATATCCGGATCGTTTGCATCCGAAACAATTGCATAAAAATACTATAAAAAGCCCACTGCAAAATCTTTTCACAAAAATGGCGTACTCTGATTATCCCAGTGGAATTTCTTCTCACTATGGACAAGGATTAATGGAATTTTAGTTCTGCGATGGCAGTCGATTTTTACCTGTTTTAGGAAGGATTTATTCACCAACACGCTCATTTGGGGGGCACATTTTCTGAATAATAACAAAATATACAAACGACGACGGTTTCCCTATACACTTGGGTGGGCGAGTTCTTTTTTGTTATTTTTATTTCAAACAAAATAATATCGCGCACTTATTTGACACGAATTTGTTTCGAAGAGCCA
This sequence comes from Blera fallax, assembly GCA_946965025.1. Taxonomy (NCBI): domain Eukaryota; kingdom Metazoa; phylum Arthropoda; class Insecta; order Diptera; family Syrphidae; genus Blera; species Blera fallax. The sequence continues at coordinate 73,971,392 of OX337248.1, forward strand.
TCTTTCCGTATCAATCTCAGGCTTTCCTTCTCTTTCTTGTGGATGGATTTTTGTTGCTTTTGCATTTGACAGTGACAGTTCTTTTTTTTTGTTTCATTTTCTATCGCATTAAATGGAAAATGGGTGAAAGAGACGGTGAAAGTAGCATTGAATCGAAATAGTAAACAAAAATAATAGGGAAACGATTTGGGATTGGGTTATTTGAAGAAGTAGGTAGGTAGGCGGAAATACCCGGCAAAATGGAACGGAAGTGAGAGTTACTTAAAAAATGGACAGTGTTAAAAAAATGCGAGTAGTGAATGAAATGCTAGTTTAATTTGAAGGAAAATTTGTTGCAAATCTCCGAATAATGACTGTATTGGTAAAAACGTAATTATGCACACGCCATGATTGTTTCACAAATGCAGATGCGTAATTAAATGATGAGGACATAGGAACTCCTATGTCGTGTTCCGTGCTTTATTATTTTCACACTCCTTTCTCAAGAAATACTGGTCAGAATTTGATAAAATTGGGTCTGAGAACTTTATTCGGAAATTATGATATGGCGGTGGTGGTCGATTTTGAATTTTTTAAAATCTTTTTTTGTCGAAAATCTCTGAACGGATTTCTTTTTTGCTCTAGTTCTAATAAATTTCTTCTTATCGAATACTGGCCATAAGGATTTGGTGCATGAATATAACTGACCCCAGCGCTTGTGGCCTTATATCTATTTTTTTTTGTTGCGGATCCTTCAAAATAAGCATATTCACATATGTATGTATGTATGCATAATGGACAAAGAGTTAGAATTGTTTCTGCAGCTGTTGTTGGTGTTGATCTTAGTCATTTGTAAGTAGTTTAATCGTAAGCGTAAGGCACGATTGAAAATTATTCAAACCGAATGTAGATATGACATGAGGTTTCGAACATATTTGAAACACATATCTGAACAACGATAGCAAATTATTCAAATTAACTTGATCGCCGATTAGCAAAACTTTTAGATGATTTTTATAACGCGCATAATCGTTCATCTGAACTGTGAATTACTTTCTAAATTTTGCAATAACACCAACACGTCAAAGGAATGTGCGTACCGAAGAGAATATCGGTGGCTACAATTAAGGCTTTCTCCGTCTACTAAGTGGAAAATTTTGCACAAAGATCTTGGACTACACCCGCATAAGATCCAGATGCTGCGTCCATCTTTCGTCGACTAGGTTCTTAAGCGCTGACCCGTTGTTTTCTTAAAAAAAAAATTGTTTGTAAATAATCACAATTGTGACATTAAGTACGAAAAGTCTAGAAGGTAGCCATAGATGCCATTGTATGCAAAAAAACTGCAGCGTTTAGTGCGGTTTTAACGATGGTGTCATCATTGGACCTTATTTCTTGAAAAATACAGTCACGTTACATTCAATAGAGATCGTTACCGGACCATGATCGATGAATGTTGTGTTTAAAAATATGAATTACATTGTTCCCGACAAGGTATAGTTACAACGGTACTTTGTGGCACACGGCGACCAAAACCATCGACTTTTGAAATTTGAATTTGGCAATAGCTTGAAGTTTATGAAATGGACTTGTCAGTTGGCTTCCAAGTTCATGCGATTTGTAACCTCTCGATTATTTCCTGTGAGGATATGTAGAGTCACTAATAAGTCTGCTTCTGCTTTTGACGCCTTGAAAGCCAACATTGTTTGTAATATACGGCCGCCATTGGACGGACAGGATGCGCTTTGTCAATAACAGCAGCGATAGCCATATACCCGAAATCATTTTCAAATGTTAATGACATGAATTGATATTTCGAATAAAATAAGATTTTTGAATTAAAGCTGATTTTTTAAACTTGAAGTGCTTTATTGGTATACGAGAGAGATTTGAGTAGCTTTGGCACTGCGATTTTCATAAGAATCATATTGTTTCTAAAGCAGATCTCTTATTAGAAACGTGATTGTCAGCAAGACTTTTCAAAAATCAAATATAATTGCGGTAGATCCGAAATTGATATTCGTATTCTAGTAATGACGAGTAAAGGTTTTGCTGCAGAGGGAATTGTGAGATAGATTTACATATACATACATATGTATGTTTAACAGTTCCAGGCAGGTTTTATCGGGACTGACGAAGAGACAGTTCATATAGCCTTTGCAGTGATTTCGCAAACACAACAAAATAGTTTAAGCCATTTTTAGCCATCGTATTAATTCTTTCTTAAATTTCTTATAATTCTAGTCACCTAGTCTTATAAACATTTGCTGCGAGTGAATTACAAATTTTGCTTGATTTGTTCGCTGGAGTGTTGATGACGATTAGCTGGAGTGCTTATTAAGGATAGGTACGGCGCCCAAATGTCGCATGGAGTTTTCTTTGCACATGGGTCTACCTATACTTAGGTTTTCTGCTGCAAATTTCCGTTGTATTGTCTAGACTTTTTTGATGTTACATTTAACTCTGATGTAGGTTGACTATATGTCTAAAGTGGCAAAATAAGAGTCAAACTTCACTCAGTTTGGATTTGATAATTCCGTTTATTCATTTGAAGCAGGGGTACACGTCCAGAGTTCCTTCTGAAAAAGTTCGTGATCCGTATTTCTTACGATATGATGTGCTTGCATTCCCGTTACATTTGTGGTTGTGATACTGACTAAAGATAGAGTTGGTGAAAGTATAGATTCCTGAGGTACTCAAGTGCTTAGAGTAAATCAAGTTTTAACTTTACGTTATGCGAATTCCATTTTGGGACATAATAAACCTCTGTTGGCATTCAACTTAACAGTCTGCTAACTAAAAAGGGACCGGGGAAAGAACGCTAACCTGAGGCCAAGAGCTTGAGCATAAACGAAGTTGGAGATAGTTTAGATACAATTTCTACAATTGAGGTTGACTCTTTGTCCTCATTTTCATTTCATTTTCAACGCATTTAATTTAGGAATTCATAATTTCTTAAAGCTAGACAAAAACGCTTAAACTAACTTAACTAATCTTATTCTAACTTACTGACCCTATGCGGGTGCTCTAAGCTAAACCTAATGCTTAAAACTATGTCTTTATTATTATAATGTATTTTTTATAAAAAACTAAGATAAAAACTTACATCTAAAACTTAAAAACTATCTTAAAAATAAACCTTAAAACTACCTTAACAATAAACCTTAAAAACTACCTTAAAAATAAACCTTAAAACTACCTTATTCTAAACCATATATGTATATATACACATATATATATTTATATATATATATAGTTATACACATATATAATTTTTTTCTTTTTTTGTTTTTATATAAATATCCTACACCTAAACCTTAAACCTATGTAAGCCGGCCAGGCCAACTTTGCGCCTTAGGAGGAGCTACCCTGTATCAAAAGGAAACGACGAGGGAGTTCCCTCTCCGTCCCCTAACCACCAGAATGTCTGATGCTGCCTTACTACGTCTCGCAAATCGCGACCTGCTATCGCTCTACTGAACCGAAGACGCTCCGTCATGCTGAGCGCGACGTCTCGGTCGTAGTTGAGTCGCCTATCCACAGCTGTTCGGGCAACATGGAAGATAAGCGGCACCGCTACTTTGTCCTGTATCAAACCTTCTCTATCTAAATAGAGGAACGCCTCTGGGGGAATGAAGCCGTTAAGGCGCACGCTCTCATGATACATATCATTGGGGTAGTAAGCCCCAGAGATCAGGTTATTCATCGAGTTCATTGCCCTTGCAATGTGCCTTCGAATCATCTTGATCAAGAAATTATCCACCCTGCTTATGTCCGCCTTGTTATAAAGGATCTCATTGGAGTAGAATTTTATGTACTGAGACTCTGGTGTTCTGTATAAGCGAAGGCAGGCCCTAAGGCAAGCCCTCTCAAACACCCGAATCCTTTCCATCGAGCTTGCTCCCACGTTGAACCAAATGGGACAATCATACACGAGCATGGGCCGAATGAGGGCCATGTAGCAGATTACCTTCACCCTCGCATCGAGTTGGCACCTATAAAACAGTCTCTTTGTGAGGGCGAAAGCCGCTTTGGCTCTGGCCAGAGCAGCATCTATATGTTTGTTAAAATACAGATACTGGTCTAGCCAGAACCCAAGGTATCTGACTACATTTCGAGACGCTAACGGTTGTCCGTGCTGTCCCACTATTGAGAACTTTCGCCAATTCTTTCTGGTATCCGCAGAGGCCCCAGATAACAACGTCCTAAACAGGATGGTTTCCGACTTCTGGAAGTTGATTTTCAACTTCCAGTCGTCGCAATATCGCTTGATCTTATCGAAGTCACGCTGCAAGAGTATTGCAATGACCTCGATCTTTGGTCCTGATCTGTACGCTATCAAGTCGTCGGCGTACGCTATAGCATGGTGAAGAGATCCTACAAGATCACTTGTGTAAATGTTAAAGAGGATCGGCGGATTTACCGCACCCTGTGACTCTTTGTCCTCGATGTTGGACGTGTGCAGCTTTGTCAGCAGTGTGTATTTGATTTCCTTTCCGTAAACTACATTATAATATAATGCCGTTTAGTTTAATATTTCTTTGATAATACGGAAAACCTAAATTTTTTAATCCAATAAACAACAATAATATTAGACGAAAAATGAACTGATATCCAACGTTTATCTGTCTGAGAACATTCAGGGTCAACTATTGAACAAAACATCGAGCCATTTGGGTTTATGAAGCATTAAACTCAACTTTATTGCTTGTTGGCTCTTTTAATGTGCGGTCAAAATCGGAAGCAAATAAATTTAACATACACAGTCATTCCAGCTCCATTGGGAATGGTGTGCAAAAAAGTGCAGATTGTGATGCGAAGGGATGTTATTGTTGTTAGCCGCAGTAAGAAATTCTTAGGGGTTGGCCACGGACTGGACACATGCTTTATCTGTCTACTCTGGAAGTTCTGAATATATCAATGGGGTAAGTCACTTTCAATACTCGATCTAATCGATAAAATTGTGGACTCACCGAGCTTGCGTCATCGTACCTTCTAATCATTGGTCTAAGAATTCTTTTGCATAAGATACATTTTTTTTTTACCTTTGAGTGAAATAATATCTGTGGAATGTTTTGCAACATCGGTCAGCACATAAGCTTAATTATATTAAATTCTAATCGAGTTGTTGCCAATAGACTTAAATTAAGTCAAATATGTTAACCAAACATACAAACACAACTTCCCTTTCTGTAAAGGTCAAGGTTATCCGACGCAACAAATTGGTGGTCCGCACAAGCACTTTCCCCACTCCAGCTGCGAAAAGAAATAATTCACCCGCAGGTGTTGATCCAACAAATCATTTTAAGTAAATACCCTTTTATAGTTTCCAGGTAAGTTGCTGTATTGACACATCCCACAAGGTTAGACTCGACTATCATCGTGATCGTCTCATAAAGCCTAATTTAATGGTGCTATGTATTTCGGCATTTAAGTCATTCATATGATAATAAATGCAGATGCCGCACCTCGCATTCAATCTTGAAGTTCCAACGAGAAATCCAAACAAATGGTCCAGTCTCCGTAATTGTATTACATACATATCTGTTAGAACATACAAATCATTCAACGAATGTGATAGATGGTGCCGATACCGATACATTCTATGTCGCTCGTTCCGCTGGCTATTTTTCAAGTGGAGATGCTAATTGACTGACTTTTGGAAAAAGTGAAAAAAGTGAAAACAAGATTGCATTCTTTTATCTTTTTTTTATGAAAAGAATTTATTTTTGTACAACGTTTTGCACAGCGCTCTCACCGGGCCGGCAATCAACAGAACCTATTTACAGATCATCAACTAAAATTTGAAAAACAAGACTAGAAAGGTCAAGCAGCAGCTTGGGCGGCTTGTGGGATATGGGCTCCAACGGGTTGGAAACCGTTCTCGTCAGCGGTGTATTGCACAGAGTAGACAACACCATCGGGACCAGTGTAGGAGTATTGGCCATGTACTGCAATAGCCTCATCATCAGTTCCAACGTTCTTCAGTTGGCCCTCTTCAGAGAAAGCCTTGCCGTCACTGGTTTCCACACTAGAAGGAAGACCATTCAGTTTGAGATTAGAAATCCCTTATTGTCGTGTAATACTCACTTGAATTTGTATCCATCGACTCCGATGTTGTCGTTCTCGTAGGTGGTGATGACTGCGTCCTTTGGGTCATCCAAGGGGGCTGCAAGTGCAGCGGCGAAGCACAGAGCGAAAACAATTGCGAATTTCATGTTTGAGTTTGTATGGTGTATGCTTATTGCTAGCGGCGAACGAACTGTGTGAGGATTGAACTGGGAATGATATTCACCTGCCAAACTATCTCAATTTATAGTTAACCCAATGGGAAGCTATGATGACACCAGCACTGAACATGTTGGTAAATCATCACACATGTCACACAGATCATTAACACTTTACTCGGGTTACCAGTTTTTTGGCGTTTCTTGATTCGAGTTAATTAAATATAACTCGCAGTGCTTCGTGTCACTCTTGGTTTAACGCGCCGCCGGCCTTCAATTTGACGATCGACCGATATTTGGACAAATTGTTGGCTTGTATGACGTTGATTGCAATAAGGAAACCCGTGATATTTGGGTGGTAGAATTTAAAGTCGTATACTGGGGATCTTAATATGTACGACAATTTGTGTGGTTAGCTTGAGAAACTCTCGCGAGCATAGCTTTTACGAGTAAAGCTCTTAAAAATGATTTGCAAGACGATAAAGCATTTATAGGATTCTAAGTTGATTTTTAAGCAAATATGTGTTGTGATTAACAGTTAAATACATTGCAAATAATTTTATTTGGATCTACAAGTGTGTTTATGTACACTGACAGAATTTTATCTCTTCCGATTTATTGCCCCAAACATCAATTATCTTTCCTAATCATTTCTGATATTTACACTCAACGACATTTCAAATTTCAATCATGTAATTCTTCCTGTTCATTTCGGTTATTCCAATTCCCCTTTCGGTTATTTCAAGCGTGCTTAGAGATACGATTCTGCCCTATACCCCAACACTAAGGGACGAGAATTTCATGCAGGCTCTTTGTCGCTTTGTCTGAGGTACATTAAGGCCAACATGCACACCGTTCATCGTATGTAAATTCAGGCAATCTGACGATCTATTCAACAGCTCTCTTAATATTTTTGATAATATGGACTCGTGCTGTATTTATCCTCGCTATTGTAGTTGGCGAGATTTGTCATCGACTGCAATGTGCCAAGTCTATTGATGGCACATCGATATCACAATTTGCCACTTGACTGGGTATGTAGTCAGTGTCTTTTCAAAGTGGTACCCATCAACATAAACCAGACTTTCGCACACTTTCGTATGGCTTTTCTAAATGAATCAGAATTTTGTTACTTTAGATTGAAACTCAACCGGTTGGTTGTTAGGTTAGGTTAGATGGCTGCCTTTGAAATGCGCTGCACCAAACCGTGGCTGAGGCTGTTAACGTTTGATCATATATACTCGTACATACATATGTACATACATATGTATACCACCCTAAGCATAGTACGGGTATTAGTAGATCACACATTTCGTACATACATTTACTTAATATACTCTTTAGCAAGGGACTACCGAGAAGGACCAGGGAGGCGCTTTCAAGACCTTCATCATCCCCGTCTTGCTGTATGGTGCAGAAGGATGGACTCTGTTAAAGTCGAATGAAGGCCAGGTTGGAATCTTCAAGAAAAGTTCTACGCTCGATCTATGATCCTACCTGCCTTGTTGGTTTGTAGATGAGATGATTTAACCACGTAGCGGTATAGCGACGCCGACCTGGACAAAAAAGATGACCTGGACAAATGATGATTTGGATGGCTAGGTCTTGTATAGCAGAATGACACCAATACTTCAGTCCGAAAAATTTTCGATTTCACACCTGAGGGACTACGCAGAAGAGGACGACCTCACCTCAACCAACTGGGCATACGTAACTGGAGATACATTGGTTGGCATCCTGGTTCACTCCACAGTGTAAGAAAAGTCCACTGCTTGAAAGACGTGCATTTGACAGAACTGAAGGGAACTTTTATTTTATATTCTGGCATTAGCTTCAATTTAGTTCAGTGTATTGTGGGTGAGTTTTAAGAATTTCTTTCTGGAGGTACGCCAATGTTGCCAGAAAGTGATAAATTTTGAATGAGGTATTTCAGTTGAAGAGAGGGAACTTTTCCGGAACATAGACTAATAGCCTATTTCTATTATGCATTGTGTGATGTACAGGGTGGGTTTTTTTATCCCAGGCCTATGTTTTTTTTCGAATAATTAAAAACTGAACACAATTTTATAATTTATATTTTATTGATTGATTATATATTTATTTACATAAGCATGGTCTTTAACAACCCGTTTCAAATGAGTTTTATGCGGACTAAAATTCAAATCTTTTTGAGAATTTTTAACAAACCTGTTCACGTCATCGACGAGAAGGCTCCGGATATACACAAATGCTCTGCCTCACTGCATTAAAATTTTCTGGCTTACATTGGCTACTTTGTCGCCCATGATGCTTTATCTCCAATTATATGCAATTTTTTAAAATTATTCATTCCACACTGAATGATTGATATGATTACACCAAAAAAATTAAGCAAATTTCATCGGCTTTTCACAATGGAACAGTTATTTAAATACATAAAATGTTTTAATTACATACTTCAAAATGTTGTTGAAGCGTTAGTTGCTCCATAATAAATTGCTATCAACCACCCTCCACGACTGACTGTCAAAGATGAACCGAAGAATGACAGTCAAACCAAAATGACAGTCAAACAAAATCGACTTGAAACATAAAACGCACCCTGTACATAGGTATGTATGTATGTATACATATGTATGTTACTTTTTAAGATCAATTTGTTGGGAAGTATAAACAAATATTTATTATCGCTTACAAATATCATTCTTTACTGCAATATTTAAAGACAAAGTGAAGTCCATTATGGATGGACGATGGACTAATAAAGCAAAATTTCAAAGTTCCAATGCGTTGTTCCAAGCGACTTTTTTTGTAAATCAGCGTAGTGATACGGACTTTACGTTGGTTCATGTTATTTTGTTTAAGGCACGGAATTAAATTAATTCCAAGTAGTTAAAAATACTCTCAATTCCATTGAAGTATATATAGTTTGCACTGTTCATTTCTCTAAGAAAAAATCAACGGATGAGTCGTAACTTTTCATTCTTAACAGACAGTATAATTAATTTTTACGTTTACTCACTGACATTTTTTTTTCATTTCTTCACCTAAGAACCGTAAAATAGAAACATCTGACGGGGAAAAAAGTTTGAAAAGTTAGAAACTGCATTGAATAATTAATTTTTTACGCTAACTACGAGAATGATGTGACGATTCATCACATAGAATAAGTATTAACGAATTGTTACGCCTGACTTGAAATGCATACATGAGGTGACTAGATTTGAAATCTAAAGAAGTTTAGTTAGACGCATGTATTTATTATATCAGATACGAACTTTCGTCGAAACTTTTGTCAAAACAGATCTGTGCTCGAAAACTTTATTTTTATTGAAGGTGATCGAAAGCAATAGGGCCTTTAATTTTAAGGTTAACATAAAATTCCGTTTAAGGGTCAGGATATGACTTCAGTCGAGCCATAAGAGACCGTAGTCCAAAGTGTTAAAAATATATACAATGTAGTAGCTTTTCAAGGAATGACAGCTCTAAATGTCACTTCTATGCTGGATTTGTCAGTATAAATTGCTTTGTAATAATAGGTAGCCGACATTTGCTACCTATTGTCTTTTCATATTACATATTCAATTCGCTTTCTATTAAAATGGAAGTAATTGAGTTTCGCAATTTTTTTCAAAAGGGGTATGTCTGGTCATTTAGTATAGACGAACTTTTGCCTCGAAATGCCATTCTCGGAAAGATTGACATATTATGTATAGATTGCTAGTGAGCTGTTATGGATATGAAATACATTAACACAGCAATACCAGACATCAACTTTGGCAGCCATCAGCAAACGACAGTTGCTGTGATGTGCATGTGAGACACATTGACACAGCAAAAGCACACACCAATATTTAATACTGCGGGAATATTATTTACAAAACAAAGTAGAAATACAAAGAAAATTATTATGTCGTATGTTACATGCAGAAATTTTGATATTTGAAGCTGCTAAGACTAAACAATTTTAGACGCAAAGTTGGCTGTACAGCACAGCGCAACGAATTTAGACCTTAGTTGAAGTTGCTGTGCTAAAGTGTTCCATTCCATTGAAAATTTTGGCTGCGGCTGTCAAATTTCACCTTGCTGTGTCACATATTAAGATTCACATCAGACGTCACTGTGACAGACAAGTTGCTATTAGTGTAACGTATCTGAATGATACAACGGAATACTTACGGTTTTAATGCGCTGTCCGCTTATCTGTTCGTGTGTATGTTACACGCTTGTAACTATTGAACCATTTGCCTTAAAAACTTCAAATTTGGCACAAATAAGGAATAAAATGAGCCGCTGGAGGAAAGCTTTAAGAAAACGCCAACTATTTTGCAGTATACAATAGCTGGCGAAAGGGATACGACAATGCAAAAAAAAACACTTTGTTCGCTAATTGGGCCCTAAAACAGTCGTAAAACAATGTTCAATGACAGGGCTAGTTTTTTGGCTTAACGATTAAGCAGAATTGTCGCATATGGAGAGAGATTTATTCAGAAAATAGCCTAATAAAACGTTGCATCTAGAAAACTCCACCATTTGGAGGGACAGAAGGCGTTTCGTGATGAAATATGGCATGTACATATGCCTGATATTATTTTGAAGTATTAATTGATCTTTCGAATAAAATATGATGGTTTTATTAAATGTACATTTGTTGTGTTTTTTTTGTTTGAAAAGTACGTGAAGAACCTTATCTGAATTGCGATTTTCCGTGAAATGAGAAATCGTATGTCTACTCAGTGTAGTATAAAAATGTGGCCTAAAATTCTATAAAATTAAAATAAAAAAACAAAGTATTTGAAGGTTTGCGACTAGATCCTTACATTTTTGCACTCCACATTATGAGTTTTTATTATAGCGTTTCAACATAATCATTAGTAAACGGGAACAATAAAAAGTATGTATTCTGGAATACGTTTTTCATAATACACTTTGTAATGTTGCTTAAACTTTAAATAAAATAAACAATAGGCGCCCAACACTTGGATACAATTAATTTATAAATAAACCGCGACGAGTACTAAAATAAATAATACAACTAATATTATCACTATAAGTATAATTTTTTTCTGCAAAGAAAGAGTTCAATAAATGGTTGAAAAAATGATAAAATAAATTAAAGCTGCCATCTTGTACCTTTAATGTCTTCTTCTTTAGCGTGTGGGCTTGTTCAAGTTCATCCGCTCCCTTGTCTATGTGCAGTGTTGCCTGCTGAGCGTGATATTCTACCAATTGAATAGTTTCACTCTGAAATAGAAAAGAAAGCTTGTTAGGCAACGAATTTTACGACTGGTTTTAGTAGTTTTCGAGTTCACCTGCTCTAATACTAGGTTCTGTATTCGAACGAACAATGCATGGACATCTTCCAAGGATTTCTCGAGCTTCTTTAGTTCCGAGAATCTGTCCATTAAGTCCCTTAATGTCCTTCTTTCTTTTTCGGTTTCTTCTAAAATCTAAATTACTAAAATTTAATTTTTCTTACTTGAACAACACGATTATCTGAAAGAAAAACTTAAAACATTTTCAAAAAAAATAACCGTCCACTTACATTTCCCACGAAGAGCGATGTTGTTTTATTGGCAATTAGTTCTTCTACTTCTTCTTCCGTTGAGTTATAGTTCACTGAATATAGAGAAAAACATTTTATAGAAACACAAAAAACAAAACAAAAAAAGGATTTTTTTTCTTTCTCTTGTAATTAGGTCACGTACTGATTTTAGAGTGCAACTGTAAGTTCTTCTTCAGTTTATCCTCGTAGGATTGCAGGAACAATTCATTTCGAGTCCATATATTTATATAGGATTGATGTAGCCCGTAAAAGAGTGTCCGTTTCATTCTCGCTTCCAGACAGTAATCATCGTCAGGTGGAAGGTTCGCTTTGAAATCTTTGAATTTAATCATAAGTTGTGTGCCGATTTTGAGATTTTCATTACGTAGTTCTTCTAGTTCTTTTTCTGTGGATGTTTGTGTAAACATATTTTGATAAAAATGTGTAAGTATTAAAAATTAACAAATGGTACTTACCGTTAAAATTACGTATATTTATCGTTTGCACCATCCGATTCATTGTTTCGAGGTTGGCAACAATGGTACCCAAAAGGGTGCGTATCTCTGTGTACTAAACGAAAAAATTGGTCAATAGCAAAAAGTTTATGTTTTTAATCACTGTTTGTACGAATGGAGAAGAGGTGTTCATAATTTCTGCCTGTGAAGCTGTCTATCTAATTTGACAAATGTCTTGAGATTCTTAGGTATCAAGATAGTAAACTCAAGACCGTTTACTTTTTTAAATACCATAAATTATTTGAACACGAATTTTGAAAAAGTCTGAAAGAACAGTATTTTAACGTTCGTTGAACATATAAATCTCAGTTTAATTTAAGATAATGTTTGTACCTTAAAGTTTAAAATATACAGGGTGTAAAAGCAATTTTGAAGGTCACCTCATCTTTCGTTCACAATCTTCGCCTCGGTGGCTTCTAAAGATAAAAAGAATTCAGCTTATTCGAACAGTAAAAAAGCCCGGAAGCTGTTCAATAAGTGCAACATCGTATTCACTAGGACCCGGTGAATTGCAAGAAACCTTTTAGTGTCTGAACGACTGATTCGCGTATTGGATCATGAAAACCTAAACAGTTTATGAGTAAGTCAGCCGAAAAGCAGCGTGTGCCGCGAGAAGGTGGCTTCTCAACAAAAAGGTCAGTAAAAGCAACATCAGATGGCTGTCACACCAAGTTTCCTGTAGTGAGCAGTGAAGGTCATGATAGGCCTCCTGACTTTTTCATACAAAGTCTTCGAGTGAATGCTTCAGACACATCGAAGTGCTAGGGACAGTTGTTAAGCCCTGGATAGACAGTGTGGGTAAAAGATCATACGTTTTCCAGCAGAATTCTGATGAACATAGGATCAGCAAATGACTATAATCATAGAAACGTATCTCGCAAACATCTGTATGCACAGTGCATTCATAAAGCATTTTAAGTGGGAGTTTGCGGAAGTCCCAATTCGAGGTTCGAATGAATATGCTGGGGTTTGTTTCAGAAAATTAACCTCCTGTACCTTTGGATTGGCTAGAGCTTAGAGAAAACGTTAAACGTCACAATGTATGCAAAACTAATTACATATCTTCTTTTTTTTCATGTTCGAAAAAGTCGTACCTTAGAGCAAAACTATTTGCTGTAGCGAATCACCTAATGCGTTTTTGTTTGCGCTTGACTACCAGGGTTATTGAAAGCTTCCCGATCAATTGTCCTTTCGACAGATTGCTTTCGATGAATGTGTTTTGATCAATTAACGGATGAAAGTGTAAGCAAGTCTCACTTGTTGTTGTTGTCCGTTGATCTTGAAAGTGAAACGAATTATATTAAGGTACCAATGCTATAAACAAGCAACCATTTTCCGTAACACTCAACCGAGATAGCTGAGAAAGAAAGAATCTATAGTTCATGGGTGGATATCGACCCCAAACCCCATTATAACCAGCATATATGTAAAACCACGACGATATAAACAAACTTTTTTAATTCCTGATTGTGGAAGCAAAATGTATTTATTTTCTCTTTCGGTTTGACCCCCTTTAAACTTGAATTGAGCATTAAAAAATGTAAATAATTTGAACTCGCACATCCGAAGGGTATTTTTGGAGTAGGGTTCGTATTTACATTTTCGAAAATAAGCTGTTTCAGTACTTATACTATACACTACTTTTACTGCGCCTTTGTAAGTAGATACCGTGTATTCGTAAATAGATACATAAGTTTTCGGCACGTTGTCTACACATTTACTACTAAAATGTAGGCGTGACAGTAGAAAGAGAAAATAACGTTAGCACACGTTTTTTTATCGAAACTTTTCTACTTAAACAAGTTACAGAAATACTTTTCCGACCTTTTATTATTGATTGATCTCATTATGTCAAGAATGAGAATGTGCTCCTAAATTTTCGGCACATGGCAGTTTGTGTAAACAATTAACATTCAAATTTCACAGAACTCCAGCAGACCTGCTTTTGTATATATTTTCAGAATTTAAACCAGATTCGTTCGTTCCATAAGAGAATTTTTTTTTTCTTCCAAACAATATTTTCTTTGTTCATATTCACACGCATATGTGTCTTATAAATAAATCGGAAGCCAACGAACAACAATTGCAATTGAATCACGTCCATTGCACACTTATCTCCAACTGATACAGATAGTTTTAGCACTTGTACTACTGAAGTAAAAGTTCTGCTGTTGTTGCCAGTGGCCAATTATAAAATTAAAACGAAATTCTTTGTTGCACGTAACTCAGATTAAGTGGCATATACTCGTAGTCGTATGAGCTGATCACTTTCTCATATTCACACTTTCTTAAGATACATTTTATTTATATTTTTAACAACAGGACTACGCCCTTAAAACATTTCAAAGAATTCTTGCAAACGATATTGGAAAGTATCTTTACACAACTATTGGATGAATCACTATTTTAAAAGTTAATCAGCAACACCTCAAAACCGCAGATAACAAATTAAATCGCAGTCGTGTTATGTACATATGTAGATACTTATGTATGTACGAGTAAGTATGTAAAAGTTATATAATTACCGGATTAAGAATTGCATCGACGTTAGTGCTCATCTCAGTCATTGTAATAGCTTGATCCAGGGACCCGTTTGAGGTTTGAAGCGACCTCTGTAAGCGAAATATTTTCCAAATATAGTATCTATAGCTAATTTAATTATCGTAATTATCGTAGCTTCTGCCGTGTGGTCGTTTGCACAATGATAAGATACAAAACAAAGACCAGTAGTACTAGTAGTAGTGACAGTGATAGTAGTTTCCACGTTCGCTTACCTGCAATAGATCAGGCAATCTGTCCTTAACCATTTTGAAATTAGGGCTATAAGATAGCTGTACAATAGGAGAACTGGCGTTATTCCAAAGTTTCCATTCAGCGCATTCGGTAAATGCACTCCAAAGACGTCAACTATCTGTGCTGGCCTTAATTTTAATTTTCAATCTTTCTTGCGCTTGCGAGTAAGTTTCTCCGCGCGACTACAACGAGATAGCGCGAAAATAAATAAATATTATTCAACAAAACAAGAATTCGTTTGTGTTCTCACCGAAGAGATAAGCGAAAGCGAACGACGGCGAAGGTAAACCTTTATCTCGCGTACTGACTAACTGATAAAATGCTCATAAGTTTCCCACTAAAGGGCCGACGGCGGTAAGCTTTCGGAGCATATTCAAGTTGAAACTATGTCCTCTCGCTCTCTTATCACAAACTAAATTTTCAACCTTCCACCCCCAGGAACACCACATAATACTCGTATGTGCTTTAATTAATACGATCGCACACATCCGCTTCGATTACAATGCAAATAATTACGCACCGCACTCTCGAAAAAAACAACAAATTGAGCTCCGTGACTTGAGACGATCCACCACAGCTACAGGGGTTGATATCGATGTTGTCACCATCACGACAAACAAGTACAATAGGTGGGCTGGAGAGTATCTCAGAAGAGAGCTTTTGTCGCGACCGCACTTCAAGCAAACGGGAAAGAACTTAATTGAAATGGAAATGGAATTCGACCCAGCACAGCAGCGATTCAATTCATTTGCACATTCTGTCTCGACTCACTATATTTACTTCTTTAATTATTCCGTATTCTTGGGTAATACACGTCTATGTGCATGTGTAGACAGCCATGCAACTGAGAGATAATAAATATCAAATAAACAATTGATTTGGTACACTAACTACGAGTATATTTGGCTGAGTGATGCGATAGATTGATTCAACTTATTGTTGTTCACTTAAGTGGGTTCACTAACCTTTTCTCCTTTGTATTCGCAATGAATACATGAACTGAAGTAAATAACTTTATCAAAAGAGCAGTAAGCAGTTCTGGCAAAAATATGCGCTTTGCCAGGTCCTGATTTACAAGTTCTGAATCGAGTTAGTTAGAAAAATGCTAAAATCTTTAGAAACTCTTTCAAAAACCTACGCGATGAATTACGCAGGCGCAAAAGCGTAAGCCGATTTCGACAACCGGTTTTAGAAGTACGAGTACAGCTAAGAGACTTGAAAAGCAACGTTAGCAGCACAATTAGACAAAGATACATAGGCGGTGAGTTTAACTATCTCATGCTGGGATTAAAAATACTCTTTCCCTCAATCCTAGAAACGTGTGGGGCCAATTATGGGAATAGCAAACTGAAATTAGAAGAGCACTGTACTGTGCCTTACATATGTATGTCATACATGCGGTTTGCCTCTCAGTTTGGAAAATAAACTGTAACTGCGAGTTTTCCGAATTTTAATAAAAAATCAAGCGCCGTGCGTACTTGGCCCTATGTACGGCCATTCACATATCAATTAGATTTGAAAACCAGCCCATATGTTATGGTATGCCATGCCCTTGCATATTTCCAATATTGCTCAGATACTAATTTAAAAAAAAATCGACCAACCAATAGTTAGTTTTCAAAAACCGATCATTAAGTAAAATGACGCTTTTCGAGTTTTTGGACAATTAACATGAAAGTATTCATTAAATCTGACTCAAATGTAAAATTTGACCCGGAAATTACTATTTTTCCTGGAATTGTTACCCTTAAGAGCTTATATATTCAGTTGGGGGACAATCCATTTACTAGCATAGGATGCAGTTGGGCCTACATACAGATTGACTTTTTCGAGGTCATCTAATTTAAAGGTACACGGCATACAATTGATTGATTGACTTTCACGAAACTATACTTGCCCTTTTATATTGATTTTCAGTGTAGGTACCCATGCCTATGTTTTGACAGCCGATTGTGGTTATGTTCCAAAATGACAACACTGTCATTCTGTGCTGACTGTATTCTGTCATAGCTGTGAATCAATCATTCAAAATCAGAAAACAATGCGTCTAAATTGGGAATAATGAAAAGTAATAAGTCGTGCTCTATTCGCCCAATAATCCTCGCGCTTTAAATTTAATTTTGTGAAATTTGAGGAAACAATTCACAATCAATGCCTGTGAGTTGCTGCAAAGTTCTGTTGAACGAA
Organism: Blera fallax; assembly: GCA_946965025.1. Lineage (NCBI taxonomy): Eukaryota > Metazoa > Arthropoda > Insecta > Diptera > Syrphidae > Blera > Blera fallax. Next base: position 73,988,617 of record OX337248.1, read on the forward strand.
AATATTACTGCTGTTGCTAAAAATGTGCGTGGGAACCGAAAATTCTCGCCTTTGTGCGTCCTCAAGTTGGCGAATTTTGGGCAAAGACTTGAGTCTTTTCCTTTACAAGATTCAATTAACTTTAGAACTAGACCCCTGCATGTATCAGACGTTCGTTGACTGGTTCCTTGAGCGTTTTGAAACGGTGAAAAATCATCTTTAGCGATGAAGTGGATTCTTTGCTAAGTGGTTGGATAAATAATCAAAATTATTGGAACGACGACAATACGAAACTGGTCCAGGAGCTTCTTTTGTGGACAGAAAAACTAAATGTTTAGTGTGAATTTCGATCAGGGTCATTCCGAATTAGATGATATAAATATGTACATATAAACAACATGTGGCTCCACCAAGGTGCTGAGAATGAAACAGTGGCGTTATTGAGTTTTCATGTCGCATTATTTTAAGGAGAGGTGATGTCAGCCTTTGGCGTTTTGACGCCAAAAAACTAGCAACAGTATAAAACCAGGAAAACAACGTCATTCTAGCCATTGCTGAAATCCAGCCCAATTTATGTGGAAAAGCCTCAAATTAGGTCCATCCGTTCACCCTGCAATCGTGCAAACGAAGTCGTGGAGGCCATTGTCACTGAATGTACTTAAATCTGAACTACGAATTTCGGTCGTACCACAACAACTCTTATTGAGAGACTCTCTAGGTGCAAGTAACAATGTGTTATGCAGGAGTTCCTGGCTTTAATTTTTAGACCTGAGGCGAAAAGAAATGTCTCATATGTAGATACTTCGTAGTCCACATTTTAGTACAATTTCAAGAACTTCATATTGTACAATACGATGGTCATTACTAATAAAGAGCTTGTGCGTGAAAAGCTTATGAACCACAATTTTTGATTGCGGTGTTTAAATATCTCTCATATCAAATGCTCATTGCAGATTTAAATCTCCCATAGAACTGCGTACAATCAGATTTCGTGGCCTTTTTTTCGGTTCTAATGGTCTTTATCTAATCAATAAAACCATAAAATTGTTTTAGTGTTGATCTCGTTTTTGGAATTTAATTAGTTAATTGCGGTTTCACTAAGCTCATTAAATATTCACACTGATAGTGTGATTTAATTTTTAATTTATACGTCAATCCTTTGAATAGTGGAAAAAGTAGCCGTTATGTATCATTTAATATTCAAATATGTAGGTTACCTATAGGGTGCAATGTGGGGAACGTTTTCTATGGACGGGTACGTATGAATTCCAACGTCGAATTTTCCTAAGGAAATTAAATTCAGTCAATGACACAGTATCACTAGAGAAGATGTGATTTACGAGTACAGGAGTGTGGTTGCGATGAATGTTAAAGCTGAGAATTCGTTTGATTCCATGTACTTTTTATCTGGGATGGAAGTATGTATACATTTCAAATCATAGTCCAACTAGAATCCTTACTAAATTCGATGATGGCATGCAAGAAGGCAGCATTGGATTTCATTTGATTGTGTACTAAATTGAGCCTTATAGCCAAACTTGTAGCGGTGTAAATTCGTGGAAGAATATTTGGAATACTCAATTCACAATGAACAAACTTTTCAATTCACAGAAATGTAAGCTGGTTGCACGTTGTTTGTTATTTTTTTTTTTTTGTATAATGATGGATAAAAATGGTGATTGAATAAGAAGTGTGCCAATTCCGACGCTGCGATTAAGGTTCCTTTTTGAATAAAATGCAATGCATTCCTGAATTTTAGAGTAGTTTGTATCCATGAGGCAGTCTATCCGAAGGATATGAGATCCATTGGCCTATCCTTTTTTTTTTAAAACACTTCTTTCGGCAGGGTTTTCTTATCACAGGAGCAAACAAAATAAACACAGAAGCAATAGTAATTGCAGATCCTTTTTTATTGTTGAAATATACAGCTTACTTGCACTTACAGCTTACGTTCAATATTTCTATGAGGAATCTGCTTTGGTGCTGCATCACTTGTGAGACTGGCCAAGTTTGCGGACCTCAATATCATTCTACAGGCCGCTTCTTGACAGTACCAGGTGATGGGCTTATTGCGAAACTTTTTCACGATTGGTTCCTTTACATGGAGGCTTATACGAATGAGCGTATAAGCTAGGTCGAGGTTTGATATCTCCGCAGACTTCCCTGGCATTGCGACTATCGATTAGAGTAAACCTTTTAGTTTAAGTGCCGTTTCGTGGTCACAAAAGTGCGACATTTTAACCACCTCAAGATGAATTTAGACAAAAAAGCCTTCGACACTTCTCAAGGGAAATTGCTTGTCGCGTCGGCCAATGGTCCATGGCTTAGCTTCTCGCAACCATTCGTGTTGTGTGTTATATTTGTTCGCACATATGGAAGGGACCTACAGTTTAAAGCCATGTCCGAAAGGCAAATCAAGAAGCTTTGTCATGATAGTTATTACTCCCAGACCTTTGTCAGATTCAGATAGGATCGGGGTAATATCTCCAGCAGCTCAAAAAATGCACCAAACTGTGAAGCGTGATAGAATGAGCTTAAAATATGCCGCTGTTGTTCACTTACTGATGTTCTGCCCATTAATTAACTAATTTGCCTCTTGTCCTGGGTCAGTTAAATCTTGTGCGGATGTACATATGCAAATTCTTCAAAGAATGCTCTGTAAGGTGCTTCTTGAAACGTCTAATTCTTTTAAACGATGACGAATTGATGTCTCTACCTTTGTTTTCGCGTTAACGTTCGCTACGACGATGCATGGCTCAAAGCCAAACCGGTTGCCTCAAATTTTTTAATCAATTTTCAAATTGATGACCCATTTGTAGCATTAGCTTTGTTCAATGAGAAAAAGGGCAAGGCAGAGCAGCACAAATTGGTGATCAAAGGTAGAACAGAAAAATACTGCCATATGCTAGTTGTCAAAAATGACAACTTCATTTTCGATAGTTGGATAATTATTTGAGTTTACAAGTTTAGTATAAATCGTGATAAAAACAATAAAATAATGGAACTTAATTTGTTGGAACAAATGGTATTAGGGGCGATGGATTCAGAAAGTTACAACTTTTCACTTCAAGGACAAAACAATTAATTTGCAATCACAGCTGATTTTGACGTTTCTCACAAAACTGTTCTACCTCAAAAGTAAGTGCAGAAATTTTGCTCAGGGCAGAGTCCAGGCAGAGTCATTGAACAAAAAGCAAACATGAGCTGGACAGAAATTTTTCTCATTGAACACGAAAACCTTTAATTTACATGCTTTGGACTGAGCTGGACAGCCTTATTGAACAAAGCTATTATTTCGATTGAAAATTCCACGAAGTTTGCGAACTGTTTCAACCAAACTTTCCCCATTTTTTTTTTCTAATCGCATCCACCACACAGAAACAAAATGGAGCGAAAATCTGGCAGTCTAATTGGGGAACCTTTATTTCACAAATATGCAGTAAGTAGACAGGTGTTGGAAGGAGTAATTTATCCAATTTCTAGCCTTGGTTTACAAAACAAGGAAGCCTAAGGAATAGTCAACAGCTGAGGTGACAGAGCACACGTTACTGAAAATCACTGGCAGTGCAAGTCAAAATCACCCAGCGAACAATTTTTTTTCTAAATCCCTTTTCAAATCCCTTTTTTGACTTTTCTGTGAGGTTAAGGGAGTGCTACATTAAATAAACGTCTAACCCACCTAAGCAAAACCCACACTAATGCAATAAATTTCGACATAAATAAAATCCCTCAGTTGTATTGGGAAACATTTGTTTGCCTCTTTTCATGTCAACCTTCGACTTTAGGCAATAATTTGACTCTAATCTCTTTAGTGCAAAAAAAAAACGTAATTATGAGCTTAAAAATCAACCACAATCAGAATAGCAGAGTTGGATTATTTTTTAGTTCTTCAGTCACACATGGCCGACATGCAGATATTAAAGTCTATTCGGTGTGAAAAGAAAAACAAGTCTTAAGTCGTTAAATATGGCATAAACTAGAATGGTATCTAAAATGTTGCTGCAAATCAAATTAGCTACGTACGTCATAGTGTCATTGGAGCTAACTCAAGGTTTTTTAGTAGATATTACTAAATTTCGTTATGTATCAATTAACGTTGTAGTAAAAATAGGCAACAAGCAAGTCACGCCAAACAGCTTAATTTTATTCATCTAGCCTAACTATAAGCAATTAATGAGTATCTATAGCGAAACGGGCAAACCTGAAAAGTCAAATGGAGTTGTGGAAGGAATCTAAAGTGCAATAGCATGATTGCAGCATGATTGCAGCACATGCTAAGTATTAGCGAAGGGCAAAGGTCTAAAATGTCAACAGTTCTTCGGGCTTGGGGTGCTGTTGAAGTATGCATTTGGCTGCAGTCAATGAGAAGATAATTGGCTTACAATAGGATACATTTTGCTACGGAGAGCAATGCAGAATGAGTTGAATGTTAGTCAATTATCGGTTTTGCCATTTGTCTGTCTGTTTCCTTGAACCTGCATAATTGCGACCGGTATAAATTAGACAAGCGGCATGACGTCGTTAAGGCAGGCAACATGATGCTTGCATCGAGCGAATATTAAATGTTTAAATGAAGTAAAGCTATATATGTATGTAGAGCGAACGACTAATGACGATTGGTAATAACGCGTAATTTGACAACATTGCTTGTGCTCGTTCCACCACAAAAGAGCTGTTTGACAAGACATGAGAACAGTATCGTAGATACGTTCTATAGAGGGGTATCTTTGGAAGCAATGTCGGAAAATACATATCTTCGAGGTAGTTAGGGACTTTATCTACCTAGGCTCCGCTATGAGCTCAGAAAATGACATCAGCGCTGAGATCAAACAAAGAATAACTCTTGCCAATCGCTGCTTCTTTGGGCTAAGAAGGCAATTGAACAGCAAAGCCCTCTCTCGAGCAACTAAAGTGACCCTATACAAGACCTTAATCATCCCAGTCCTGCTCTATGGCGCAGAGGCATGGACCCTGTCAAAAGCGGATGAGGTCGCTCTTAGCTGCTTCGAGAGGAAAATTCTTCGGGTGATTTTTGGTACCATCTGCATAGACGGTGAATGGAGGAGGAGATACAACAGCGAACTTTATGGGCTTTTCAGCGACAAGGAAGACCGTAAAGGAAGACCGTGACTCAGGTGGCGCACGCAGGTGGAAGGGGACCTCAACCAACTGAGCGTGCGAAACTGGAGGCAGCTGGCTAAAGATCGAGCTGGCTGGAGACGCTTGTTGATTGAGGCCCAGGTCCACCCCGGACTGTAGCGCCATCTTAAGTAAGTAACCTATTCGACAATAAATCCGAGGACGGACTTGAAGCTGATTAACTTTGCGGCGAAATAAGAAAGTAGTAAGCACACGTTTTCGACTCAATGACCAGTGAGCATAATTGACTACATTACGATCGATGCACTAGTGTTCTGGATGTCCGAACATTCCAGGGTGTCAACAAAGATCTGGAGTAAACCAGTTGTAGCGAGGTTTCGTTTGCGAATTTTTCAGACACCTCGCAGACAACGGAAATGATGTTCGAAAGAATGGTCAGACGAATATGCTAGGGATACAAGGAATGAAATAGAATTCGGTAAGCACCGCAGCATATATGTAAGGCAGACGGGGAAATCCTTCGCCGATTACATAGAAATGATTCGAGTGATTTTTGATCCCGTATTTATGTGTTGATGGAGTAAGAAGAAAAAGATTAAACGACGAACTTTGTGAGCTGCAAAGTAGAATTGATCTTGTCAGATAGATTCGAATACTACGACAACAATCCGGCTCACAGAATCTGAAATACCATTCCAGAAACACAGCCCAGTAAAGGAAGACTCGTAGCCTACCTTCGGTGGCGCGCTTCAGGCATCTAGCTGAGGATGGAACTGGGGGGAATTGCAAATTGAGTTCTTGAAAAGGCGTGCTTATCACAGGTTTCCCTAAGACTAAAGAATATTACAAGCAATGGTAGTCAAGTGCTCTTTGGACACTAAGAGTATCTGCCAACTCAATTATTGTCCCTCCATCGACTTGCTGGTCGTAAATAAGCAATCGTTTTTAGCTATAGTGTCCATCAAAGAAGGATAAGTGTGCTTTAGACGAACGTTAAGCATGTAGAACCCATCGGGAAATTCGTGCTTTAAGTTGATTTCCTATCGTCAGTTTGCTGTAGCTTTGCATTATAATTGGCGCCTTCAAACTTTTTGCTGGGGAAACAATATTTCGATTTCTGCAACGCGTTCCAACTCTATCCAACTTATTCTCACGGACTTCGAAAGACTCGCTCTGTTGGTAAAAAAGGATTCTGTGGCCTTTAAGATGAAAATAAGTCATCTGTTAACGAAGAACTCCAGCTTATGATTGCCTCTATTAGTACTGCACCCATGCAGTTGTCATGACAGTACTTTGGAGAAGTCAAGTTCGCAACTTATTTTTTATGCTATGAACATTGCTCTTGCATTTTGCGATAGAATGCGAAATACGACTCTTCTTTTATCAATTCTGCTGGCCAAACCCAGTTCGATTCCACTGTTGTTGGCAGCAACTGTGGACGGAAATTTGATGACAGTTCACCTCTTCCACGCTGCAATGAGTGATGGACTTGAATGGCTGAGAGCGCTTTATTCTTTCACACGCTAATCTTCAGCTCCATTGTGTCATTTTCACTCTTAACGTCGTTGAATGTGAATCCATTCTTTGTCGCATAACAAAAAAAAAAAAAAAACAAAGTTGATAGTACGTAGCCCTGCTGTCCCTCGAAATCTTCTGACACCTTACCTTTGTGGAAGCTGTGGAAGACTGCTTTGTCGTATAACTGAAAGGAAAAAAGGTGTGGAAGGCTACTTTAAATCGATGGAGCGGATACATTGGGATCATCAAGTAAAGGAAAGGCCAGGAAGACCGAGTTACAGATATTTCTTGGTGCCATAAAGTTTAATCTACAGATCTTGAAGCATTGAATTTAAAGCCTTTAAGTCATGTCTCAGTCAAGCAAAATTTACGAACTTTAAATATGAAAAATATACAAGCAAAGATCAAGGCAAGAAGCTTAATGGAATTCCAACCCTGTTGAGAACTTTTCCATGTTTATACCACGACGACTCCATAAAGTTCGTCCTCGTTAGTTTAATTGCGATCCACAACTTAAGTTAATTTTAAACACAAACGCAGTAACATTTCACAAATGTGCAATTAAATTCCGAGACAATGATTTATGATGCGAAGTGTGAATCGTTCCCATGGTCCAACGGCTACGGTGCGAATTTGACTGCAAAAACCTCTCCATAATGATATTGCAGCGGCACCAGCTGCTAGCAACTTGCCTCCCAAATTAATGTTCTTGAATCAAGCACCACATCGAGACTCATTCAGAAGACCACGCAATTCGATTATCATTCTCTGTGGCGTGGACAGGGAGGACGCTGGGACTTGCAATTTTCATTGAATTGCATTCGGGCCCGTAGTCATCGATTCCAATTGAGGTGGCAACGATAATAGAAACCAACAACCACCAATTCAAACCATTCATCTCGACGAAGTCCTTTCCAAGCACATACGCATGCACATTATATCAATGAAAGGTAAGACCATCCCGCATCCTTAGAACACAGCAAATCCATTAAATCACTACATGCATGCATGTGCGAGTATGTATGCAAATTTCTAATTGAATCTGTGCGTGGTCCGTCGTTTACATCTTGTTAGATCCACAACGACAAACACTGGTGCGGAAAGTCCATTATGGACACCCAATACGAGTAGGCTGGGGCATTATATAGGACTGTCGTCCTGTCTGTCTGTCAGCTACGTGATGCATGTATGCCGCATGATGGCAGCAGGCGAAATGCAGATTTCCCATATTACATGATGGGTATCCTTTGCGACATAATGTGGTCGGAGTTTTGGGAAATTTTTGGTCAACGCTTCAATGATACCGGACACTGAGTGGGTCCGGACATATAATTCAATGTGAATGCGTTCCGCGAACGTTACGCCTGCCAAATTGAAATGAGTCCTGCTCGCATAAAGCGGTTTATTTTCGAAAATAGGTGTGGGACAAAATTCGCCCTTGTATTCTGTCAATTATAATTCCTTTTAGAACGAAGCACTCAGTAGTTAAGTGTACTGTCACTTGGCCGATGGCAATTGTCAGTTGCAATTGTGGAAAATCGCAACATACTGTCCGCATGTCGGACAGGATACAACAGCATCTTGATTTGAAGATGACGACGTTGAAATTGAAAATTGAATAGATTTGAGGACGCCGGCCGCCACTAGACATCCACACACAAGGATGCTCTGAGGTTTTTCAATGCATCCATCGCTCTTCAGTGTTCCTTAAGTATGTTCAATTGTTAAGATGCTTTCGTCCTTTGCACATTTTATTCTATTTTATGCAGGTTGTATATAATTTTTGTTTCCTTGTTGCCGTTACCATTCCCATTGCTATTGCTATTTCTACAAGTATTGCCGTCTGTTGAGGACAACATTCAGACAGCAGACTTTGTGGTTACGGTCGCCCTTACATGGATGGCACGACAGAGGAAACTTCGTGTCATCATTTTCATTCGAAAATCCTTAATGGTAGTGGCTAAGTTGAAGCTGAACAATAGCATCCTTGATTGGGGCCTCGTCTTGCCGAATATCTTGTCTGTCTTCCCTGTTGTTGACTTACACGTATGTACCTTCTAACCAGTGTATGCTTCTGAATTGCATCAATTTGGAGCAAGGTTACCAGCATACGACTACGAACGAATACATGATATCTCGTGGTGGTGTAGGAGTGAAAGCATGAAATATGGAATGAATTGCATACCGCACTTGAATATATTTCAATTTCATTTATATCCTTTTAATACACTTGCTGAAGTGAGTTCTTTGAGGTTGAGCTGAGCATAAAGGGTGGTTTGTACATTCAAAAGGCTCAGTGCAAGTGTGTATCTGTGAAAAATGTTTGCTTTTCGAAATATATTTGCACCCAAATACGAGTAGTTGGCCTTAAAGTTTCAAAAGGAACTTGCACTTTAAGAGACCATTTGCCCAACGGGGCTCCAGTAAATGTGTTAATCGTGCAATAATTCCGCTTTGTTTCCAGAAGCACTCTTGATCCGCACCTACCTACGTACATATATACTACTATTAGGGTCCTTATGGTAAAATAATTGATGAAAATAGTCATAAGCACATCATTGGCTGTATGACGAATTGCTCTTTTTGAATAAATATTTGCGGTCTGGTTTTTGAGTGGAGCCGAAAACGCATTTGCTAAAGCCTATTCCCAGGAGAGAAGCAATTTCAAATTAGCCAGAGTGAAGTGAACCTGAAAGCAATCGATTTGTGGGATTAGAACGTCTCTGCAAATGTTTCGTTTTCCTAATTCAATGGAAACAAACACAAACGACAACGAACATGTGCGGGGTGTGTTCCTTGTGTCGACTTTATGTCCTTCTTAAATTCCAATTGTGTTGAGCTCCCCACGATAGATTGAGTTTTGTGGCAGATGGGGATGGGTGGGTGTGCTCTTTTATTTCCTAGGGTTCTTTAAATTCAGTTTTAATTTGTAAAAACAAATTCCACTTTAGAGGAATCGTGTCTTTTCGGATGGCATCGCCCGAGATTCGATCGGTTAATAGGGGTATTACAGGAATATATGAGCAAACTTTTATAGCATTTTCTTTTTAATTTGATTCTGGAAATCCGGAAAATAAAACTTTATACTGGTTTATTTGAAGTTATGAGTTCGGTTTTAGGAAGCGGAACTTAACTGCTGGATTTTAAAATTGGAGGCTGACTTTTATTTTCGCCTAGGGCAGTGCTTTTCATTATTTTGTAAGACGATGGATTCTGGAAAAAGTTAGATTAGTTTTTGGCTGGCTTAGGAAAAGTTTAACACTACAGAGTGACTTTATTCTTTTCTGCGTCATGGAAAATAGCTAACAAAAGTCGTCGTAGCTCATTCCTTACTCTACTCTGTTGCACTGAGTTTTTCAAAATTGTTAACTTGCATTTTTTTGGTTTACATTTTCAGTTCTATTATTACTTACAATGGGAGTGTTTCGAAATTTGTATGTTGTTCGAGCAGCAGTGCATCGCACATTACAGTTTTTACTCAGATCTCTGTGAATCCATTTTGTTGTGAGCTGTCAGACTGTCAGCTGTCAGAAAAAGAAAAAAAAAGTGTCATTGAACGATTAGTCATACTTTTGTTGCATAGTCCCCTGAACTCATTACAAATTAGGACCGGTTTTCTTCGGTGAAGTTAAATTGAGAAATTGAATGTCTCAATTCTAGACCCTTTCTCGTAGGATCATCATCCATGTCGTTACCAGAGATACCGCTATGTCCTGAGACCCGATAGATCGATGTATTGTAGTTTGAAGTGTGAATGTAAGAACAAGTTGAGCTGAAATCTACACGCATTCTTAGAACCTTCTGGCAGTGTTGAAGAATTTTTGAAACGACATGGGGCCTGGGACCCAGTGGTTGTACATGGTGAGCATCAAGGACAGTGGTTAGATTTGCCTACTTACAACATTAATAACTTGAAGTCAGTTACTAGTGGAGTTACTGGCGCCATTCGTACTACTTCTGGCGACACTCTTAACGCTTTGTTTGATTTGCTACAACCAGACTTAACTGATCAGAAGGGAGCAAAGAAAAGCATGAGTCGAATGAAGAAAAACGGGGTACTGCGCGATGGATAGAACATTCGGCACGGAGGAGGATTTCTGAACTATCTGCTTTGTCGACAATATGAGCCCTGCCGTCATGTTCAGCAGAAGATATAAAGCGTATTTGGCTTCTTTTTAAATGAACGTCTATGATATGGATAGTTCTGGTACAACTAGTAGAACTACTGGCTGGTTATTGGACAGTGAGACCAAATTCTCCTGCATTCTGAGGGAAGTAACGAGTGTTCTGCAGACTGAAACCCTTTGCCATACTCGGAGTATCAAACTGAATAATGGATGGGAGATGACGTGCTAGAAGGATCATCAGCTGTAAAGACAGATCTGCTGCTCTTAAGACACTTTCGACTCTGGCTACTTGCTAAAAGAATGTACAGCAGGAATTTTGGATAAAAGCCTTGTAAGAGCCCTGTAAAATTTTTGCTTAGTTTTGGTCTGGAGATTAATAGTCAGGGTAATCAAAAGGTGGTGACCGATTTTTTTTGCTATCAATGACGTATACAAAGACTACATGTGTAGTCTACAATACACCGCACAGATCCATTGTGGCGGGCGATAACTACCCAATTTACCTGTTGATTCTACAGTCACAGGCAGGGTGTTTTTCGAAGGTACCCGTACAAAACTGAGTAGATAATCGCGCAACGATCAAGCCTGCAACATATTCGAAAGAATACCAAGTTGCCAACAGTTGAGTATGACTATAAAGTATACTATTTCCAACCAATGTCTGGGAAGGTATTCGGAAGATATACGAAAGGTTTTCAACCGCCAAAGCCCTTGTATTTATCATATTACTCGGCGGCTTCAATCAATCGTAATTTAAGCATTTAACCTAGCAGGTTAAATTCCGGAAGACGTAAGCCCTTATACTGCAGGTTGTTCTTTTAATTTCGAAACTCAACCCGGAAAGTGCTAAAGTTTGCACACTTTTAAGTGTATGTGAAGGGGTTTTTGAAAATCCCAAAAAAAAACAATTATTGTCGCGCTTAGAAGAAAAATAAGACTGAATTTCCCATTTATCCTGCGATATATGTATGTATAACTTTGTTGGACGAAATAATGTTTTTAAAAATTAAGCACTAATGATTAACCCTGTAAAGAGGTAGCGGCTAAAAGTGCCCTACGACTCAGAGAAACCCGGACTTGGCAAACAGCCAAATCGGTCACAGCACCATTACCAAGTGGATAAACGCCAACGAGCCTTCGGACTACATGGCCACCCACTTGGATTTCAATCTTAACATCGATTCCAAATTCCCCTCCAGGGAAAGCTGTACAAATGGTGAGATCATAGACCCCACCTCCATATCTATCTTCACGGATGGATCTAAAATGGACGTAGTTACGGGATCCGGCGTCTTCTCAGTGGAACCCTCAATTGCCCGGTCCATGAAACTTCCGAACCACGCAAGTGTGTTCCAAGCGGAAATTCACGGTATCAACAAGGCCTGCCGACACCTCTCCACACTGAACAACAACAGACAGGTTGACTTTTACATAGACAGCCAAGCAGCCATCAAAGCCATAACCTCCATCACCACCAAATCTAAATTGGTTCAAAGATGCAAAGAGGAACTCAAATCCCTCAGCACGAGACACAAAATCTCGCTCTGCTGGATCCCGGGCCATATGGGTATCCACGGGAACGAGATGGCCGACGAACTGGCCAGGAAAGGCTCAGAATCAGATGACCTACACGCAGACAACTCTGTACTATTGCCCATCAGTCTCCTCATGTCCAAAATCTCTACAGACTTCTTAAATAAGGCCAACGCAAGGTGGAACACCATCAACGCATGCCGAGTCTCTAGAAAACTCTGGACCCAATTTGACAAAAAGAGGACCAAAGAACTGCTATCATTAAACAGACCACAGCTGTCACTCCTCATTGGAATCCTTACTGGCCACAATTCAATGGCGGCCCATCTCAGGAAAATGAGAATCAGCACCACCGACCTATGCAGAGGCTGTGGCGACACAGAGGTAGAGGAAAACTCAACACACTTCCTCTGCGAATGCCCAAGCCTCTTCAGAACCAGACTCTCAACCCTCGGAAAATCACAGTTCAAAGACCTTAGTGAACTAGCAAACATGCCACCTAAAACCGCCCTAAAATTCATCATGAAATCGGGCTGGTTCAGGAGGGCCACCCCTGCTACTAACTAAACAGCTAACCCACTGCTTATTTCTCTTTCTTTTACTTACAGGTATCTCACACCGGCGTTTGTATCCCACACCGGGGGAACACAATGGATCCGTTGAGACCCGAGTGAGACTGCACCCTTGCTGATGCAGTCACCCCCCCCTACCTAACCTAACCTAACCCTGTAAAGCAGACGGTCCTGCAGTTCGCAGTGTGAGGGAATTAGGTGTGTGAGATCTATAAATATGCAACCATTTTCATATGTACAATACATACATATGTACATAGGTCAGACTAATATAAGCTTAGGTTTACTAAAAAAAATAACAAATTCTCGCACCCATCGCAACCATTCGTAATGTGCGAGTATTCCTTTTCGCAGAAATCGAGGGTTCCTACCTTTTGGGGCAATGAATTAGGACAATAATAAAACTGTTCGGCATATTCCACTGAACCACGGCGGATGTGTTGAATCACAAACTCGTCCAACCCCACCCAAACCATTCAACGTCGTTTCCCTGCAAATATTTTAAAGCTAAAATTTTCTCTAAATGCGAGTCCTGCGTGATTTTTCGCCCCGCCACACCTCCTATAATATTCCAAAACTTGATTTACAAAACCTTACGAGTTCGTTCTTTTGATATCCCCATAATAATTGATGCCGTCCTTATAGAATAGAGGTGCTAATCTTTATATCCTGAATGGCATATTAAGACCACAATCTGAGTCCCATTTATCGCAGCGCAGCCATCTCACAAAGTATTCGTATCTGTAATTACAATCAGTTGCTTCGGATAGGTATTCCGCGTATTATTCCATAGACAAATGAAACACAGAGCTCAACCGCATTGTATTCATCAAAAGATCCTTAATGCGGCAATTTTCATTTCTTGCGCTCTACACAGAAAATCCTTTATGCGGAAGTAAGCGATTTCATAGGTAATTTAATTAACCGCTAAAAAGTAATTCGGGCAACCTTGCAATACATACAAATGGCCTACTTTAGCCAAATGAACATCCCCACATAACGTGTACTCGACTCCTACGGATACATATGCTGCTCCCATTCACGTAACAATCCTCAAATATTATTACATCTGTCCCGTTTCCATTCGCAAAGGAGACTCCTTTTAATATTTCAGTGCTGATGTAATTTTTCGACAAAAATACCCACTATATGCAGAGATCTCTTCACCGAATGAATGTCTGTACGTAAGTATGTATGTATCTGTATCTGCCACCAGGTATGGGTATGGGGAATCAATTTCTTCAGAATGATACCAAGCCACCCCTTGTAGAACAACAGAATCGAGTAAGAGGAACACAAAACAAACAATTAAATGAATTGTTTCCTTAACCTGGGGGAGATATTACCTTCGAGGAGAGACGGACAAAATGGTATTTTATTGGACAAACAACTACTGTAAATAATTAAAGTCAACAGATTACGAAACAATGTTGAGGTTATGGCCGTACGCATCAGTTGAAATATTTATTCTAGAACTTGTTACGTGTTCGACTTCAAATGCCAGCACCCAGAGCCCAGCAGCAGCCATCACCCATCACCCATCACCTGTCACCCTTTGTGCAGGACCAACGATAATGATGATGGCTCTGAATCGGCTTTACCGGAATTCTAGGAATTCGAAAAAAAAGTCGGGAGCCAAATTTGGAATACAAAACGAAACAGAAACGATTTTAGTTTGTCTCTAAAGAACCGGTCCCCATGGTCCCCATGGAATGGTGAAAATGGCGCACAGTCGAATGGAATCTAAAATCCATCCCAATGCCTGGTCGTGCTTTACCGACGGCAATACCAACACCACCACCTTCAGGCCATCAGTGCATGCCACATCACTCACAGGCTCTGTGGAAACATGGACCAACGTCATACACAAAAGGCCAGGCCAATGCCCCAAAACATATTCCAAACATACACGACTGGTTCCATTTTTTATAGTATGTATCGGCATCGGGTATAACCTGGCCGTGTCCGACGTGACCCAACTACCAAATGCAGATTGTAGTAGTGGCCGTATCGCCTGGCCTTCAGGTCGGTGAGAAGGAGTCGACAGTGAAATTTCTTTTCGAGAGACAATAACCAACATCCTTGCATTCATTGCCTTGGAGACGCCAAAGGAACGGACACACGAATACCTAGTCGTAGATGGACAATTTAAAATCGATTCTCGAATATTGAATTCGTAAAAAAGTGTTTGCTAGATGCAAGCCATTTGACTCCTCGCCAAAAAGAATTTTAGAGCGTTTGCGAATTGATGTCTCCTCCTCGGTGCCGTGGGCGGCTCGGCTCATGGAAAAGTCCAAAATTTGCAAAAAGAACGTCGATTTTCGGATCAATTTCATTTCGTCTTAAAGAGTTTGAAGGATTTATTTTAAACTGCTGAGGACTAGCAACGTGTGTATGGGTGTCGAATACACAGATGGAGGTGAGGGAGAGCACACATGTTGAATAACAAATGTCCGATATGTAGCAAACAAAATGAACATTAAATTCCGAGGGAACAAAACAGGAGTATAATCCTACAGACAAAAAAAAAAAAAAAGAAAGCGGTTGGCTGTTTGGATTGTTTTTTTTTTGCAATCCCTACGAGTGGGATGAACAACAACGGGTCAATTGGATTTTTATCTGTTAGGTTTATTTGTCGTTCTTTTCTCGATGGGGACGTGTCCTGATTAGAGGACCCCGGATGCAGACATTCGAAAACACAAATAATGGACACTCCAATCGATAGTGATTTGTGTTTGGTGTTTTGTGAAGCTTTGTAATTTGTTTTGCATCGTGTGAGACAATGCTTTAAATAAATTATAAAATTTGGAAAAAATACGTCTGTTGCGGGCATATACTCGTATGTACGAGTAGGGCTCGAGAATGATTTAAATTTGGTTTTCGAAACAGAAAAGGGTGCAGGGTATTCGATAGAGTTATGGATAGTGTCATTCAGCTCGAAGGGGACACTAGGGTTATAATATTGGTGAAACGAGAACAAAATAGCTACACAATGAGGACCGGCCTTGGTGGTTATTGAAGGGGTTTTTGAGTTTTACAACCTTTGGAACACTGTACTCATGCTTTAATTTATGTAGTTCCTATGACTTTGTTAGTCGATACTGGTGGAGTAAGATGTTTCCCTAACATGTTCAAAAGACTACCTTTAAGGCGTGGTCAAGAGTAATACGAGTATCTGCCTGTAGAATTGAACCCATGCTCATATGGCTGGCACTGCGACCTAAAAGATCTATCAAAAGTGTGGAATTATTCTGGCGCCCTTAAAACATTTTCGAAGTTTTAACCTAGTGCAGATGTCTCTCTGGCATGGACTTCAGTCATTGCCATAGATATTGGGACTTTTGTGTTGGATCCAAAGACGCTAGCATGTAGCCTGTAGAATTAATCAACAATGTCGTCAGAAAAGAGGGACTTGCCTAGAAGTTGGAAGCCTCCCTTATGAAGTTAAAACGTGTCAAAAGGTTAAAACGGTTCGTGCAAATCAGAGTAGGAAAAGCAATAGGTTCGCTCGGAATGGTCGCTTGAATTTAGAAAATCAGAATGAAAACTTAAGACCAGACTTTTTCGATTTAAGGACAAACCGTGACCGCTTTAAATATAGCGACACTACTTTTGAATGGACGCTTTACTTTTGCGGAGTCCAGAACTGTCACTCGTAAGTTGCAGTCTGCATCTACAGATTTTTTTTATAATTTTCTGGGTAAACTGTCAAACGATCAGCTCTTTTTGAGGGCGAGTCAGGAACCAATAGACAAATCAGCACAGCACAGTTTGGTTCAAAGTTTCTTGCACGAAGAAAAGTCTTTTGCAAAATACGCCACGCAATGGACTGAGCATACTTGGCTTAAGACAATTGAGGAGGAATCTAATTCATTGGGGATGAGTTGGAGGGAATTGAAGCTATGCTTCGTACATGAATCTTAAAGATGTAACGATTCGATGACGAAAGTGGCTTTGAATTGGTCATCGAAAAGGTGACACTTTAGAATGAACAGTATTCGAAACAATTCGTTAACCCTAGATGGCAGAATAGCATAGCAACGGCACGGAACAGTAAACGAACAGGAGAAGAGTGGGAAATAAGTGACATACATATGTATATCGCTAGAAACTGAAAGACTGAAAGACTGGTTAAACGCAAAGACAACATTTTCTGCATTACAGTGTTGTGGTTGCTTGGTAACAGTTTTAAGACCAAACAAAGGCTTCATTGGCGATTAACTTTTTGATGTAATCGTCAAACTCTGATTTTGTACCTAACAACCTTAAAATTAAACACAAACAGTTATGTGACCTCAATAATCGAATTGCGACATCGACGTCGAATGCTTCCCCTTTACCTATTGATTGTATTTATTTGTCATGAGTAACGGTTTGTGTTCCTCCCGTAATTAAGGAATAAGAACACTGCTCAGGGCACTTGGACGCCAGGGTTAAACCAACATGCTTGCATCGCTGGTTGCTATCATCATCGTCGTCATCATCATCATCGTTGTCGTTGTCATCATCGTCATGCTGTCTAGTTAGTTGGAATACCCTTGTTAATATTTATTTAGTGCTACAGGCATCCGGGAGTGAATCCCACAGCACGATGCCACATGCAAGCGAGCTACGTTGAAGTAATGGGTGATGGTAAAATGCATACACATGTAAAGGATTTTTTTTTGTTTTGTTTTTGAGAGCAGCATAAAAACCCTCACCGGGTAAGTCTTACGTTGCTACCACCTATCATCCTCCTACTATTGCTGAATGATGAAATTTTACAATTGCTCTGGAATGTACCCGTACTGCTACTACTACCCCCCAAACCGTTGTACATGTTGCGGTGGTTTTGCGTTCGTAGTACAACTACTTTGGTTGGAGAGCAATAAATATAATCTCTTTTAGCATCATTGTACTTAAGGACGAACTTGAGTACCTTGTATTACGTCACATAAATGTTAATTAAAAGAAGTTGTACACTACCCGTTAAAAGTGTGCAATCAAACGAGGTGTGACAAGTTCAGGGGATAGGCTTCGAACTTCTTAAGGAAAGATGTTCCTCTATTCATTTAATACGGATTCCTAGTTTTACTGTAGGAGGCTCTAGAGACGTGTCTTGGATCTTGGGCTGCCTTTCGCATCTGTCATATAAAATTCGATTGAATACAGATCAAGTTTTAAAGGGGTAGGTTCGGATGGTGAAGCCGACCAAAATTCATATAAGGAGTCATTAAGAGTATTCGCTTTGAATTTCGCTGTATTTTTGACAAGCTGTCATTCCTTGACTGCTGTCATTGGGTTAAAGAAAATGGAGTGATATACACGGGAGCAACGCATAGATATTGTGAAAATTCACTACAAAAGTGATGGGAATTTCGCGGAGACATTTCGTAAAGTTCGTACTTTTTGCGGTCGGTCTATAAAACATTTTCCCGTCCGAACCTGATCAATAACCTTGACTCCACCGTCTAGGTTAATGATGTGAAGACTCGAACTCGTGCTCGTGAAGCCAGATCGGTTGACAACATTAATGCTGTGACTAAAAGTGTCGTTGAAAACCCAGGTTTCTCCATTAAAAGGCGTTCGCAACACCGCATTTTGCATAAGGATCTTGGAATGCAAGCTTACAAAGTTCAACTGATATAAGAATGGAGGCCTGTGGACCATAGACAACGCAGTGTGTTTACTGTTTGGGATTACAAATGCGGGCAGGTGGTGCTTTTTTTCAATGGATTGCGCTGATATGGAAGAACTCGACTTGAGTAATGTTTATTCTGAGTAGGATAGCGTTACGAGCCAGAAAGGGCGTAAAATAACCGAATGGACGTACGTGAAATATTCTGAACGTCTTAATTTCGCGTTTCGGATACTAGATGGTACGATTTAACGCCGCTAGACTTCTTTCTTTGGGGAAACGTTAGATAAGATTTACGCAATTGATCTACGTACAACCGATTCAAGTGCTCAAAGATATGTAATATCAGAGCTGCTATCTGCCGTAGTTGTTGTGCGGAAACCATTTGCAAAAGAAGCCGAAATAACTAGTGTAGAGCCTGTACTTCGAAACGAAATGAAAATATTCGCACTTTTTCGAAAATAAAACTTTTTTTACTTATTTGAACTTCAAGCTTGGAAGACTCTTTATTTAGTTTAGTTATTTAGACAATTTGCGAGCGGTGGGCTTAAAAAATTCGGAAATCGTGATCAGATGTAGTACATACAACCCCTTCCGAGGACATGCCAACAAGTCTGTCCTTACTTCTTGAATTGGTCCGAACGTAAATGAATCGGATGGTAAAACACCTTATAAATGGATCGGATGGTAAAACAACATGGTCCGAAAATGGGCACGCCTCTCCGACTTTATTTAGCCAAGAGACTTTGCACGATCGAAGGTGACAAGGAAAAGAAGAAACCTGAATTTTAAAGACCAATTAAAGTAAATGGCAAGGTGTTCAGCAAGGTGTTTTAAAGCAATGCGACAGGTGCAAGGAGTCTTTTCTGTACTTCAACTTCGGTATCCTACATTTGAAAAGTGACTTCCAACATTTAAACACCAGTGTGCGTGCTCTCATATTCATAAAGGGTGTAAAAGCTTACCAACATCAACACAAACCGTCGCCCATACACAGCGGTTCTAAGTAAACTGCAAGTAGTTGCTGCATAATTAGGTTTTCTTGGCACACCATGGTAAGGCAAATCTCGCGGCCATCTCTTGAAAGTAAATCCTTAAACAGGAAAATTTTTCATTTTTATGGGTGAAGCGAAAAGTAAATGTATCATCACCACCAACGTACTTTTGTTGTGTTGTTGCGCTGAGTGCGAACGCATTTTGAAAGACGAAAAACTAGTTCTGTTGAAGTTCAGTTTTTTTTTTTTTTTTTTGTTTCGGAAGACAGTAACAATGCCTTGAAGGTTCTTACGGATGACAGTATGATCGTTTCGACACTGACTAAACAAGTTTCTTTTACTTCCACTTAACGATGTAACTCGGTTAGGCGAGACTGTGGGCAAAATTTGTAGTTAGTGTTCGCAGAGTTCTACGAAGCTATAGGATGGATGAACATCAATCATCGTACTTTCATTGTCATTAGCATAGGGTTCTAGAAATAAGGCACTTCCAGAATGAGGAGCAGTTCTTTGCGAATAGTTAATTAGGTTCTGGTGGTTCTCCTTGAGGAAACCATAGAATAAAATCTGTGCTCAAAAATTAATTGTTCTCCAAAGTAGAAAACGTTAATTAAGATAATCATTCTAGTTTTGAATATGGGGAAACTTGGTATTTTTCATTTAACTTAAGGGTACAACTGATTGGAGTCGCTTCGTGGACGAATATTGAGTGTAAGGATATCGGAGTGTATGGATGGGGCTACAAATATCGTCTGCATTTAGGCTACAATTTCTGGAAACTTGGAGAGCCTTTGGATATTCCGCTTAGTCTACATACAATGGCTCTTAGTCGGGTGCTAACCTTTTTTTTTTCACCAGTCAAATTTTGAATAGATGCTCAAAAACAAAACCCGACAACGCTAAAACTCAGATCGTACGAAACAGGCATGATGCAAACAATCAGAGTTTGTTTAAGTTCTGGCAGAAAATTTTCGTTTCCCAGAAATGCCAAAGGCTGCTTTGAAAGAGCATACAATTCATTCCATGAGCCTGCATTACCTTTGGTGAATGGCTCTCTCCAAATGGAAAGTGGAGATATTTTCTTGTGCTTGATTCTGTTGCTTCAATTTCCTTGATATTGATGCACCCGCTCCTTTTTTTCTCTTTCATTTTCCATTTGCGTTTAGCTATCGGAGAAACCTTACTCTACTCTACCAGTATAATTTGGTCTTCCAAGTTTTGTATGAGCACGGATTTCGTCCACTTTTGTTTCAGCTATTTCCTTAACTTTTTTGACTTTGTCAATGCGTTGCAGGTGCCAAACCACTTTGTCTGATCTCTGTTACTTCCATAAGAGGTTTTTTCTGACCAACTTCTGTTCTCATTTATTCGTTTTTGTTGTTGTGTTTTCTATGACTCTTGTTACTTATTTTATTTTAAGTGCTTATTAAAGTTAAACTGTCAAACTGAGCTGTCATTCTGCCTACAAGTATAGTCCGGTAAATCATAAATAGAATCAAACTTGAAAAATGCTACAATATAACTATTTGGTCCTCGATTCGTGAAATACTGGCCCACCTGCGCAAGCTATGGATCGTTCTGTAAATAGGAATGTCGCAGTAACCGAAATTCTGCAAAAAAGATTTAAATTTATTGATTTGCTGTCGGTCGTAGCACTTGGGGCTCTATTCGTCCACTACGTGTCGGAGTAGTTCAGATAAAGCTTCCGCTAGTCTAGCTGTGGGCGACACCTTTGATTCTATCGAGGGAATTCCTCCCGTGCACGTCCTCCTTCTCAGGACCTCCTGCTAGATATCTGAGCCGCAGTATTGAAAATCAAGTCAACTTGAGATGCATACTGATTTTTCCAAAGCTAAGGTTGCGCTGGTCCTAGTGTCCAGCTTCACATGAACAGTGAGATGCAGCATAAGTTATCGTTAGCAGTCACCACGTGGAGGTAATGATGTGTTTTTGCCTACAATGGTAAAGAGCACTAAAATTGTTTTAACACCTGTTTTTCGTCGAAGCAGACCTGGATTAACCTGGATTTGAAAATACTTAGACTTCTGAAGAAGTGAGGAGGAATAAGAGACTCCCCTAACAATGTTGAGATAGCAAGACCTTGCATGAGCATCAGAGAAGCATAAGCCAGAACAGGGCAGTTGAGATTCAATATACTGGCTTTGATCCAATTGAGCTGCTCGGTTCAGAATCCACCCAGGTAAGAACGGCCTAAATTTACCGCCAGAGTTCACATCCAAGCCTACTTGGAAAGACAATGGCTGACCGGATTCAATCTCAATTCTCTGTTTTGCTTTTCCATTATCAACACTCTCATGGCAACACTGGTGGACCCTGACTACCAGGACTGGTTATTTTCACAGTCTTTACCTTGACCGATTCCTGGTCGTTGATTGGTCTTGATTTTGCAGAAAAGTGCTTCGGATTGTTTGCCTTTTTCGCAGGTACTCTCGAGATAGGTGATTGATTTTATGATTGATCTAGTTTCTAACTTATGTAAACCCGAATGTTAGAACTATCCAAGTAATTTCTAATTGCAATGTGCTACGTACTGTCAGCATTATTATATGAAGCTAGGGTTATAGGTTTGCATTTTATTTAAGATATTCAAGAATTCGAGGAGTCTGGCGTAGTGTTACCCAACTCAAATGAATTATTTCTACTGCAATGGGTGTGTACCAATAAACCAAAATGCAGACAAATGGACCATAGTCCAATTGGATAAACCCTGCCAACCATTAATAGAAACAACATATTTACAGTCATGAATATGCATTTATTCAATGCACAACGTGCGCTATGGACACCAAGCATTACTTGTTTTTGAGTGCTATATGAGATTCCATAAATCAATGAGTTGTGCAACTAGTTGTGGGTCCTTTGGCATAAATTTACACAACCTAAATGCACTACCAAATCAGTTACAATTATCTCTTTGGTTCTCTGAATTGTTCCTGCTATCCATAAGGATTACAACATAAACAATAAAAATACAATATCCACTAAATCGGAGCAGCATTTATTGTATCTGTCAGTTGAATAAAATAATAAAAATAATAAAACAAAACAAAACAGACAAATTAACAATACCGTAAGGCATAGACAAACAGAATTTTGATTTACAGGTAAATGAATTCGAATCAAGCCAATATTTCATTAATGTAAACTGTGTGCAGATTAATTTGGTAAATTGCAGACCGTTGCGCATTTTTATTTCAATTTCGCAGTCAATTACCTTAAATCATTTCAATTTTCTACAGCACTTTACTAATTTATAATCAGCCAAACCGCTGGTAGAATATTAAAAGCAAAATAGCCTTTTATCAGGCGGTGACATATAAATACGCAATTCAGCATAATTAATTCTATTCAACAGACAAAAACCATTCAAATCGCTTGAAACTCGTCGTATTGTTTGAGAATTGAAATCCATTACCCGCACTAGTAATCGGTCCCAAACAAATATTTCAAAGCCATCATCCCCCTACGCCCAAAAAAGTCATACCCCAAGCCGGGTAACGCGGCGTCACCTCTGGAATACATAACCACAAATTGTTCTAACATGTTTGCGACTAGATACATTAAATAGAATTCACGAATGAATACGAAATATTGTGAAGATTACATTTTCGCCGAAAAGCGAAAAAGGAGGTTGCTGCCAAATTATTCCCACCAATAAAATAGATCTTCTCCCTGACTAAGGCTGGTACTGATGCTGATGGCAATAGCATCCATAACCAAATAGCCTTGAGGTGGCACTGTGAACTTTGTGTCTCCCCTGTACCGCTACGCCATTGCACATCATCATTATCACCTCCATAATCATCTACTCTATGAAGATGAAACGAGCTCCAGGAGTAAGACGAAGCCAAAGCAATATATCGAACAAGCAATTCCGAAATCCACCCCTTCCCCACCCCATTTCTACCGCAACAAATAAAAATATGAAAAAGTGGGAATGCCAGCAAAGTAAAACATTCGGCAAAAATAAACAAATAAACGCTTCCTAGAACAGGAAGAGATAAAACGGAATGGAAAACTCTTCCGGCAGAGGCAAGTTGGAATGCTATCGTAGCCGTATCAGCCCAACTGTCGGAAAATATTCGCTTCCCCGCAAAGTATGTATAAATGTGATCAAATTGAAATTTATTTCTAGTGCACGGAGCAGGAGTCGCAGCGGGACGTAACAACACACCATCGCTCGCCGAACCGAACCGAAGACACTATTTTGCATAACCCGTTATTTCGTTTATTCACCGTACACAGCATCTAGTCGCAGTCGTAGTATACAACTCCCGCACAGCGCGGCACGGCGGTACATCGTACACGCGTGTACGTGTAAGCTTCGTCCTCGACATCATTTGTCCTTGTATACATTTTCATTCTCTTTTATCCCACACACACTCGTAAAAGAGTGTATCTCAAACCAAGAACCCCACTTTGAATTTGAATTTGAATTTTTGGGGGCGAGAAGTCGCGAAAAGCGAATCAAATAAAATCTATCTTGTCACGAAATAAGGAATTTCCTTATAAACCCCCTCCGACTTCCGCTAGTTTCACGAGCTCAGGCACTCACATTTCCAAGACATGCCATGTCTGGATGTGAACATGACAGTGTCACCCCAATAATTGAGTTTATAGAGAAAAAAAAACCTAGAATTGCCTCTTTCCATAGGAATTTTAAGTTCACCCTAAAGCTTGTCATATTTTTTTTTGTTAACTTTTTTAAAGGATAACTTTTCATTAGTGGCGACATATCCCGAGCGAATAAATGTCACTATGCGGCGACTGGCCGAACACTAATTTGACACAGGTTAGACAAAATAGCAAATGGTTAAGTCACCTGAGCAGGATACCTAGCATACCAGTTAGAATTAACTCGGATCCAATTTGCGCACACCCCCGTCCATACACTGAACCGCAACTCCTGTCGGAACGGAAAAAATTCAGAATTTATGAGATTTTGATGAGCGTGTGAGATGAATAGATGATAGTTACCCTACTAGGACGAAAAAAAAAAACGCTGCATTATATTTGTGAATGTACGAGTATTATTATTCCGGACGTATCCAACCTTCAGCGAGGGTTGGCATCCTGCCTGCTCATGCAGGATCTAATCAAAAGTCGGTTTTTATTGTTGGCGATAAAAACAACAATATATGCACGTCATGGTGTCACCCCGGCTGGATGTGGGAGTTTCTTGTTTTTCATAGATTCGCCTTTCATGCATCCCGATTTGGACACTGTATATTCGATAGCTTCTGCATCACAAATGCGGTTTAAGTTTACACTCTGTATCGTGCAGATGCAGATGCAGATATGTACATATGTAAATTCAAAGTGTTTATTAAACATTATTGGTAGTCTTTTAATGCCACAAACATTTTGAATAGTAAATTTGAGAGAATTCAGAATGTTCGAACCCGGCTCGATGCAGATGGAACTAGAGAGAAAGCTAATTGAAAGCTGGCAGGCAGGAAAGTCTACGATGGTCGACAAAATGGAATTTAACTTCGAGACAGAAAGTCTTTAGAATAGTAAACATTTTAACGACACCCCCACGAGCGTGTGCCGCACCCAGACGTCAAAATTATGATTGTTATGCAACATAAAGTTCCTCTTAAAGTTCGTTTAAATTCGAAGCTGGCAACACTAATGTGCTTTAAATATTGACAGATAAATAAAGTGTCAAGTCTCCGAAGACGAAATGGATCCTTATAAGTTTTAACGACGATGCAAAAATAAATATGTATTTGGAGAAAACATCCCATATAGGGCGACCGGGGCCTAGTTTTCCCCAACCATTCGTATTGTGCGTGTAACATGTTCTCACGAATGAGGGACCTAAGTTGGATGTCATGTCTAAAAGGTGTAACCGAGATGCTCACGACAGAATTCGCGTAAAAAAATTCTTAATCTTGTCGAACGTTTAACCTTTCACGCCGTTGTCTAACGCATAACTTTCGAGGGCAGTACTGTGTTACAGAAATAATGCGAAATTTGGGCCAATGAGGCATTTGAGCGTCTTACGAATAACATAAGCCGGTATGGCATGCTCGTCCAGTGCGCACAGACGATAAAATTACCGCAGTCTGCTAAACTGTGCCTAAAACTCAAGAATATCAACTCGTCACAGACCTTAACAACTGAAGATCAGTCGCCCTTCTCCGAGCAGAGTAATGCATAAAAGCCTTTGGTTATTAGCTTACAGGCTCCAAGTCACCCAATAGATGAAAAGCCTATCTGGGATGTCTTTTATGAGTTGGAAATTATGAAAATTTTGATGATAAAAACATATTTTCTCGAATGTTATGTTAACAAGCAAAACTGTGGGATTTAAAGTTTCAAAAACCCACACGTAGGCACTGGACAGATTAAAGAGAAGCGAATACATCCTTAAATAGTGACTGCGTTTTATGGGGGCTTTTGGAATGGTGGCATTAATGGTTCCCATTTCTGGGAAAATAAAGCTGGGAACAACGTTACGGTTAACGGGGTGTGTTAAAGAGACATGATAATTTATTTTTGGTGGCCGCAATTGGATGAATTTGACGGAATTTGGTTCCAGCAGGATGGTGCAACGTGACGAATCAGCCGTCAAACAACTGTTTGTTCTGCACTAAGTTTGGTTCTCTTTTAGAGATGTTCCATTGGAATTGTTAAGGACCGCTGTTCCATAAATAATCAGAACAGAGAGTCCTTTTCATTAATTGTCTAGGCAAGCTTGTTGAAGTGTGGAGTTCACCACTGCCAAATGCTGGAATACGGGAAGAACAGCGTGCTGTGTCAGCCAACGTACATAAGTTTCCTCCAGATGACGGCAGCAACAGCGAGTGGTAAAGTGTTAATAAATTGTGACACATTGCTAAAATTTGTCGGAAATATTTACCTCTCCTGTGTTATTCTGCCCAGAAAGCATCTCTGTTTAAGCTGTCGAATGTCTTATATGACAATGAACAGTAGATGGAGTGGATACTTATGCTTAACGCACTCCCCTATAGTAATTCATAAGGTATTGATAAGCTCTATGGAGGTGAATCCGTGCTGAAGTCCGCCTGTTGGGTATTAGCATTGTATATGTATATGAGTTTCATATACAATGGTATTAGGTATTGAGTCTATCCGCCTTAGGACTATCTTTGCTACTATCCTCTCTATTCCCCACCACTGATATTGCTCATCGCTCGATGATCATACTTTTTTACCGTTACTCCGAGTGTATGAGTGAAATTCATTTTTCATTTTTCAGTGAATTTTTTGTTTTAAAATAAACCAAATGCCCTCTGACTCAAACCTCTATCAGGTCCATTGTACATTACCCAACACCAAAAATATTTTTCACTGTCTCACCCTTCGCAAATGCCCAACAAACGTCAGAGAGCAATAACTGTCAAAAGAAAGCTTGTCAATTTGCCTTTCGAGCTCGGATATAGCCTTATACTGTAGGTCCCTTCCATTTAATTAAAATAAATATAACACGCACAACACGAATGGTCGCGAGAAGCTAGGCCCGGAACAAACAACCACACTGCCTACTGCACCGTGGCCAACCACAGCGGGTGCTCAAGAAAACGTTAAATAATTTCTCGGCGAAGAAAGTAGGCGTGACAAGCGCTACTACTCACTTTTAAAAGCCAAGGAAGGTACAGCAAATGTTTGATCTGCCGTAATCGAGTGCAGATGTTTGCCAAGATGTACGAGTACTTAAAGCCAGATATGTGTCTCCTGAGGCTGGTTATACTTGCGAAAGATTAACAACTACGATAATTGTGGGCGGGTCGTTGGTGAACTCAAAGAAGCAAAATCTATACCAAATCTAAACCTTTTGGTTATGGACAGACGGGAGGGATATACATAGCTTAATAAACTTGGCTATTGGGACTGTTTATTTACATGTACACACGTAAACATTCTAGAGCTCTAGCTTTGTTATTTATTACATATTTTCGCAGATACAAAATAGATTCGAGTTAATCAGCTTTTCTATCAAAGCTCTATCTCTTTCTCCACTTGCATTTTGTAATCTTTAAAGAACATTGATGTAGCAAAATATTAAGCAGGAGATTTAAGTCATATACCACATACCTAATGTTAATAATCTAAGGTTTAACTTAAAAAAGAAAATTTCAACTTCAAATAACTAGTTGTACTCCGAGAAAATCTCCTGACAGAATAGCACATCTACATAAGAATTGCATGCACAAATCCAGATTAAGAACAAACTTCAGCCGGGAGGTGGTACTCCCATGACCATTGAGCACATGAAAAATACATTTATCTTACGGCGAATGGACACAAGAGTTCGCAAAACCACTGTATTATTATTTGGGAGCAGTACTCCTTGTTCCCTTGCACATCCCCGAGTTCATTTTATCCTTTGGTAGAAGGACTCTTACTTTTTGCTTCTCCAATATCCATCTGTCTTGAGTCATAGATGCTGAGTTGGAAAAAGTTAAATTGCATGATGTACATCATTGTGAGGTATTGTGTAAGGATACAGCCAGACGTCCATTCTACCGTACGAGTAGCACCCAGAACACCATTTGGAAATCTTCAATCATCAAGGATAACCAATACATGATTATTTCCGCACAAGGACTTTATAAGCTTTGACTGTAAGTTGTAATGGCTGCCACAAAGCGGCTTATAGCCAGATCAAAGTAGATTCGTCAATGACATCAAAATGTCATCACGTAATCACGAATACCAGGAGTCAAAATTCCACTCATCTGGTGACAGGAGTGCGGTGCGGTGCGTACGTAATTGATGTACTTGTGTCTTTCGTAAATGAATTCTCAAATACGACACTCCAAATTTATTACCACGACGTACGAGAATGGAGATGGAATATATGTACGTACATATGTGTATAAACGACAACGACGATGACGACTTAGCCTGGAGCCAGTGCCTTTCTATTACACGATATGTGTGGTATTTTGTTATTCTAATGCGGTACATACACAGTCGTCCCCCCGAGCACCACACACCTCGTCCCAAGTAGGTGCGAGAACACTGATTCGCTTTCGCACAGGAAGGTGAAACGTAATAAGTTCCTACTTGAGATTCCTTTAGCTATTCCTGCACGGCCTCAACCTGCTGCATGCATACACGAGTGCCGTGTACAAGAGTATATGGAAACCATTTGAAACTTTGGAGATGATACTCATCGCGGATTCGCACCCCATTAAATCGTCATGAACAGAGGGAGCAGAATAGCAAATGTACAGATTGTATGTTTCCTCAAAGTAGCAGATTCTTCCATGCATGAATGCCATGGCATACTTACGAAGTCGACTTCTAAGAACCTGTGAATCCAAATCCGTGTAAAAGAAATCGCAACCACGCTGCTTCCCGGCTTTTCCTGTTTCGCATTTGTAATTAGTGGCAAGTGTTGGAGCTCTGTGATTCAGAAGCAGACGAATGGTGGAATTTACGAATTTACGTGAGCCAAAGGGGGTAGGTAACTAATCGTATGCAGAGTGTTCTTGGTTTTAGGAATCATTTCGTCATTTAAATGCCGTCCCATTAAACCGGAATTATTGATACACATCTTGGATCTGGTGGATGTGCTTGTACGACTCCTCTTTCAAACGACGCGGTGGTGGCCGGGGCGGCGCGCGGTTGGGAGCTTGGTGGTTAAATACCCCCATTTGCGGGATGTTTTACAAGGTTTGAATATATTTGAATGCAAAATTGTGGCAATATGTTATAACAATGAATTTTGTAAAAGAGGAGATCCATCGTGTAAGGGGTTGGGAAATTATTGTAACTTTATTGAGTCTTGAAAATTAAATTAGTTGGATAGATAAGTTTTTCAAGTAATTTGCATATGTTTACTCAAATTTTGGTGATAAACATTAGCGTAGAAGGGTCCTTTGGAAGAGGTAGCGATAATAAAGTCGATAGAAAGTTACTTCCATTGACTCGAAAACATGGTTAATATCCTCACCTTCTTGGTAGAAGTTTCAGAATAGAAATTGTAGCAATTGTTGTAGAAAAAGAGGACGAGTCGAACGAGCTCAGCTTTGTGAATGCGAAAGCCTTACTCTGATTGGAATAATTTCCGTTTTTAGCTAACACTTAAGAGTTTACTTTACATGGTTTGAATTGGAAATGGAAGGAAGGCAAGCCTGGGTTGTATTCATCTCCTTAGTTATCCACGCCTGCCAATGTGCCTACTTTTTTACTTTTTTCGATCTCAAATGTATAGAACTACTGACCCTAGAGTAGAGTAGATACAAGAACGTTAGCATGGGTATGTAGTCGATACTCTCGTTTGGATACCACCTACTCTTTCGGAAAAAATGCCACGCTGGAGTACACAGATTGGTGCACTGTACTGTCATTGTACTATCAAGGAGCATACCATGTTGATGTAATAGATTCCTTGTCCCATGGGTTCCACGATCTCATTTGCCTACACGTTTGATTTGTCGCGTTATGGTGTGTCCATATCTGGACATGATCGCTTCCAGTCCTTGCAGATATTTTACATTATTCGTTAGCGATACTCCCGAACTGTCTTCTCCCAGTGTTGAGAGGTACCCAAATCCTTCCCCGCTGTATGCGAGTCTCACCCCGAGTTTTCTAAAAGACTGCTCCATCTTGGTGCAACATTTGAGCAAAGAGATTGCCAGTTCCTCAGTTTAGTCCTTAATTTTATCGGTCATGCGAAGTACCGTACTATTAGTACTATTAGGGACGTCTAGATTAATACCTTTTAAACGATGCGAGGTTTCTGTAACTTTTCCACATAGTGAGCTCTGGTTCAGAATGATGATTAAATCTGTGCCTGAAAAAGTTTGTCAGCTCTTCGGTTGGATTTTGTCCTTTATCGCTCCCCTGTAGTAGCTTTGTCGGGCGGTAGATTCTTCCAGGCTTCATTCACCTAGTCGAAGAGAGGTATTCGTAATCCCCCCATATGATGAACAGCGACTTAGGATGTTAGTAGTCTGCGAATACCTCTCCTCGGCTTTCTGGGAGACAGCCTGATTGAGTTGGTTGCTAAATACGTGTAAGCACAAGACTTGAGTTGGTATCTGGATGAAATTTGCAGTTCTCCAGTCGACTCTTGAATTCTTTTTGCCTTTTCCGCGTCTTATGTCGTCGAAATTGATATTACCGCTGTCTTGCCTTGATTTGCTTTCGTCGATTAAGGAGCTAGGTTGTCATGTCATATTATTCTCTTAAAGGCAGAACAAACGCAGAAGATTTATTCTGCATCTACCTTTCTGCAGACGTCGCTGATAGCGTTACTTAAGCCTCGTATCTTGAGATAGGAAGAATGCCGAATATTTCTAATGGACACGGTATCAGTTGTTGGTTTAGTTTGTTGCATTTTGAAGAGCCGACACCTGTTCTGTTTAAAGGAAATTTAACAAGAAATTCAAATTTTAGTTCTAGT
This sequence comes from Blera fallax, assembly GCA_946965025.1. Lineage (NCBI taxonomy): Eukaryota > Metazoa > Arthropoda > Insecta > Diptera > Syrphidae > Blera > Blera fallax. The sequence goes on from OX337248.1 coordinate 74,019,465, forward strand.
TCTGAGAAGTTTCCCCCTTAGTCTTGTATAAGAACGTCGTCGTATATCTGATTTTTCATCACCCCTTTGTAACTTCAGATGCACATACAGAATACTGGGTGAACTTATTTAGCTTTTAGAAGTGATTAAATGCCTTAAGCTGTGCTACAGTTGCAGATTCTTCGCGATTTCATGGCTATTAGGATAGCATGATTCTTCGCCTAAAAAGCCGAGAACTGAAACTTAATCTTATCGTCCTCAATGAATACGTCAAGATGCTCTAAAGTATCTAAAGTCTGAGCTCGGGAAGGTTCTCGTGTTACTGAAACAAATCGCTACTTAGAGCTTAGTGAACGAAGTAGGTATGTTTATGTTTCCCAAAGGGTACTTCCACCAGTTAACCGACGCATATGCTAAGAAAGCTCTTATTATGAATATTCTCGGGATAAAACTCTGTAATGTGCCCCGTCGTAGAAGCTCTAAGCGAAATAAAAGACCAGTCGAAACGAGTTGGGCTCGAAAGAAATGAGGAAAAAAACAAATACACGTTATCAATAAACGACGTCAAGGTCAAACCTCCCTTTTAAAGCGAATGTGAGGAGGGTTGCCCCAGGCAGACATTCTTTTTCCAAACTGCATTTAAGTCCTCTGCTAGTTGCTGAGTATCTTATCAATAAATCACGTTGCTGAACCCATTTATGTGAAAAAAAATACAGCACGCACAACACAAATGGTCGTGAGAAGCAAGGCCCTGGACCAGATACGTTCTGTTGCACCAAGTATTTGTATTCCGAATCCAACCAAGACCAAGTTTAAACCTGTGAAGTAGTCACTTACTATTTCATCTGAAAATGACCCCAATCCCAAGAGCAGCAAACTGATACACCATTCAGAAAATATACTCGTACTCGTACCATATACTAAGTAAACACAGATGTTAGCAGATTTCTCACTCTCCCAGACGTTAAGCGAACGGAATCTGAGTAATGTCCTGCGTGCATTATTGGAAAAAGGAGGTATTTCCATTGACTGCATCCTTCAGGGCATTTGTTGATATTAAATTGAAAAGAATCTCCTGTGGGAGTTAAAGGTTACTATCGATATAACGTCTTGAATCCGAATGTCAAAGAACTGAAAAAGGAGCACAAGATTCCCTTAGATCTGCAATCAGAACTCGTACGTTGTTTATTTTCATTTAAAGCAAAGATATTGCTAATAGGGGGAGCATAGCCCTCCTTCGGACGAATGATATTTAAAGTTATTCAGTTTATTAAAACCTTTCTGGATACAGGATACCATTTGTTAGAAAATTTCTTTGTCCTGATTTCTCTGTTCCATTTCTCTCATTTTTTTTTTGCAAAATTTCCCTATGGCGATATAATAACAAAATCGTTTCTTTCTCCTTCTCTACGTCTGTGAGGAAATCAAAATAAAACAGAAAAAGGAAAATGATAAATGAAAACAAGGATATGACGCTGCGGGATGGCACCCTGCAGCTAATTCAATAAAAAATGAAAATGCTACCGAAAAGTATATTAGATTGTTGGTCAATACATTGAGCAGGGAATACTGAATAAGCATACAAAATATTTACAACCCACATCGAATGGATCGTAGGCGAAACCTTATCAAATTTTGACGAAGCCCCAACGCTTACATTGCGTTCATTGCTTTGGAATGGAAATAAAATTTCATTGCTTTGCTTCTATGGAGCTATTTTTAAAAATTTTCAAGGACTCTTTTTAGCAACTCCTTCAAAAAGTGAGCTGAAACCTGGATTAAGTGGATTGAGCCTCTGTTTCAAATTATTCAAAGCATAAGGGAGCAGTGGTGTGGGTCCAAGGTTTTGATTCAAGATGCTATAAGCTACGTTATATCCGCCGTGGATGGTTTATGGTTTGTGGGCCTCGTCGCCCAGTGGTTGGTGCGTTGGACTACTGAGCGGGAGGTTTAAGGTTCGTATCATAGAAAATACCAACAAGTTTCTTACGGTCTCACGTCTCACGAATATCTGACAAACGTGTCGAGAATAATAACAATAGAAAGCTTGTTAAAAATATGTCTTCTGGGTGTGGCTCTAAGCTGCAGGTGCCTTCCATTTGTGGGAAATATTATAGCACGCACAACATGAATGGTCGCGAGAAGCTAGGCCCCGAACCACATACGGACTGTTGCGCCAGATATTTGTATTTGTATTTTTAAGTAGGAGATCAATACCTACTTCAATTCCACGTACTTTGCTTCTAGTTATTAGATCAAGCCTCATATCATCTGCGACAACGGAGGTTCGGTCGTCCTTTCGTATCAAACCTAGCTTGGGGATAGAAGGGTTTCTTGTCCGGAGCATTGCTATTCATTCGTTTGATGTGGCTGAGCCAATGGAGTCGCCGTGTTTTCCTTTTAAGGCGTTCACATCATGGTGCAGGGTATAGAATTTAGAGTCGTATCTTCTCCATTCATCCTCCTCACATACAAGGTTTCGAAGTAACTCAGAATCTGCTCTGCTTTCCTAAACCGAAGTAGCCATGGTTTTCTACGGTTGGCTTTCGCCGGAATTACACATTGGTATCGTTTGTAAAGTTAACGTTTACTCCGACATCATAATGAGCACATGATTTTTGAAAAAGGTCGAAGATGTGTAAAAAGTCACCCCATCATATTTGACCTAACTTTTTTCCATTTCACTCATGATGAAGAAAACATCCACTGTTGAGTTAGGCAGGCGACAAAAACGATGTAAAGAGCTTAGAAGTTTAGTCAGCCTTATGACAGTGCAACGTGGTTTTCGAAAAACCAGATTAAGTTCATCTTCCAAAAGAATCTATTCTTTCTGAGGTAAAAGGATGATGGATGGATATGAAGAAAAAGTAGGCCCGTTGCGTTAGTGTGATCCGCTTTGGAAAATACATTTAATTTCGTTTGAATATTAGTTGAAATTTGCCTGGAATTGCCTAATCGCCTTAAAGCAGCTGCTCACAACAGCATCACAATCAATTGGGTTTCTGATCACAAGAATGCAGATGGTAATGAACACGCGGATGAACTTGAAAGATGCAGCTCTACATTACCATTCACAGGTCCATTACCTTTCTGTGACTTATCTGTCAACCACCTGAAATTGGAACTTAACTCTTGAGACTCAACACAGGGCCTTCGTTAAGCAAATAAATTAATTGATTTTTAAAGTATAATAGAGCTCATCAAATTTTGTCTCAGATCTATGCCGCATATGCCTGAAAAATCAAGGAACGCCAGAACATATTTTAAGCGATCGCTTCTCGTCGAAGGAGCCAATATGCCTCCATATTTAGTAATAATATCATGTAAACAGGATTTCATCAAAATCCGTTTGGTATTTTATCACCAAAGCATGTGACAACAATCAGATAATAATCAGGCACGCCTGAACCCCTGAATTAAATGCTACGATAAACGACGGAACGAAATACATACATCCCGAGGCACGATTCGCACTTGACAAATATTATACTCCTAGAACTTAAGCTGGATTTATCCCATTCACCACGTCGTAGGTTCGTAGGTTCGTAGTAACGAAAGTCTTTCCGATATCAATCAAAAGCAAGGAGTAGTAAGGGAATTTACGTGTAGATAGTGTCCAATAATCCAAGACATACCTCCAGGTAGGATGCACTTAATAGTTGGCGTCCTTAACCAAATAAAGGAAGACCAATGAACGTCTGAACACAATATCCGTAACAGAATCTGTGATAATTACGAAGGAAAATCTCAGCGCTTTCTCAGAGGCTTGAGATCCCTTTGGCAATCAAGGAAGAAAGAATGCTCAATAATTACGGATAAAACGACTACCAGCAGTAGCCAGAGGACGTCGCCATTTCTACCGTGCGTCATGGTGAATAGGATGATCAGGATATCGTTTGGCAAAACAAATGAAAACCTAAGTGTTTGTATGTATTTTCCATGCAATTTCCCCTTTATGTTTTCCTTGTCCGGTATTTGTTTGTGTAAATTAAAAACTTTAGTTTATTTAAAAATTAAAAAAAATTTATTTTATTTTCATGAGGATCAGAACCTCTTTATTCAACTGAATCTAAATTAAGACTAAAAACTTATCTTCTAACAAAATAAACTTAACACCTAAAACTTAAGTCTATGCGGCGGATAAGGGAATGAAAGAATGGCAAAAGAATGTGTCATAGGACACGGCAGGTGTTCGCTCCAGACGTCAAGTCAGCAACATGAATCTGGAGCGTGTTTATGTGAGTCAACATGAGCCGGGAGCGTGACTTCATGATGACTTGGATACTATTGGGATTTGATGAGGTAGGGAAAAAATGATGGGATGGATGGAAGGAATGTTCTTAACTCCTCCCCGCTGAAACTCAAACGTCCGCGTTTGACAACTTTTTTTTCTTCAAAAAAACGGGATTTGGTGGATCCTAACTGGCTTTGGTGGTGGTATTTCTTCCTGTGCGTTGATCTTTACTTGGCAGGGGATGTGTGTTGATGATCCTGGTATTGCGTTTTCCATCTCTTTGTTTTCTTTGTTGGCTTGAACTGGTCCTGATGGTACTTCTTTCTTTTCTCTGTTCCTTTCTTCGAAAACGTTGGTGACTTGGATTCGTGTTGATCGCTTCTTCTTGATTAGCTTAACTATGAGGGCCGAGGCAAACATAAGTAAGGCTATTACTATGACGAGGTTTGTTATCGTAATAGTGCGATGTTTAGACTCTAAAAGTTTTATATCTTCGGTATTGTTGATATGTAGTTCTTTCAGCATTTCCAATGATAATAATTCTTCTATGTCCTCTGCTGTAGAAAGTTGTGCTATGGCGGGTAGTGGTTTAAGTGTGGAAACTATGATGTCGGATGCGTAGGTCTTGTTTTCAATTTTTATTGTCGAATTTTGAAATTTGATGATAAATGTGCCAGTTAGTTCGAAAGTGTTATTGTTGTCCTGTATTAGAGTGCCATTGAACTGGTTAAGCAGGATTAGTCCAGGTGAAATTTCGTCTACTGTTGATACATGTTGATTATTAATCTTTGTACAATTTGCTTTTATGCTCTGAAGGAGGTTAGGGATACAGGAAGTGCCGCTTAATTCTACAAGATAATTACTGGGGCAAATTGCCAAATTATTATATGACTTACAATCTATTTTTATTCCGAATATTGTGTTTTGACACTTTAAAATTTGTTCATACTCTAGTTTGTTTATAAAATTATGTTTTTTTACGGATTTTATTAGTATTTTATTACAAGTATTCAATGCTACACTTGGTATGCTTACAATATAAATTATCAAACTTGAGTTTGTAGCTACTTTGATTTCTGCGAGGTTTAATGCCTCATCAATTGTTTCATAAGGAATATTTTCGTTTTTGAGCAAATTTCTTGCTATATTTATTTCTGCTACAGATAAAATATATGAGTTTAAGACTCCTTGCTTCGCCCAATGTATGGCGTATTCTATGTTAATAAGTTCTTCTTTAAGTAGTTTGATTTTTTGTTGGGTAACAGTTACAATATTGTTTTTAAACATATCTTGGGTTGCCATTTTTTTCAAAACTTCGTTTGTTACATTAGTTATTTTATTTACTTCGTTAATTATGTCTCTATTTATTAACACTTGTTTATTATTGTTTCTTAATACATTATTTATTTTGTTCTTAGCAATTTCAAAATCATCGTGGTCAGGGTTGCCTGCAACCCATTTCCATGCAGTTCCTAAAAAATTTAGCGACCTTTTGTTTTTATTTTTTGGTTTAAGCCTATCCATTAAATTGATGATTTGTTTTAATTCATGGAACAAGAACGGATAAGAGGGATGGCTTTTGCTAATGTTGTGTTCTATTGTGTCTTTTATATTGTTTATTATCTCTTCACACGGTTCCAGATCTATAATGTGGACAATTTTGAAATGCCCATTTTGAATTTTTGCTATTCCTGTATCTATAGCTACTAGCTCACTTAATGTGTAGTCTAGTATTTGAACTTCGGCTCTGCAGCCTACTATAAGAAACCTAAGGAGAGAAAGTAGAAATGTTGATAACAATTTTTAATTTCGAATGTGGCTTTTATGGATCATTTTTCCTGATTTTGTTTTAACTGTTGACTTGAAGTTTTCCTGAACTATTTCTTTATTATATCGATTCGTTAATTTCGATCCTAATCGTTTGTTTATTTTTACGTAAATTTGATCACCTGGGTTATAATCTTTAGCTTCCTGTTTTCTTTTATTATGATACTTAAGGTCTTTTTCCTGTTTCTCCTTGAGTTTTTCGATGTTACTTTGCCTGGTTTTTTCATAATCTTCTGGTCCGAAAGGGACTGTCCTACCGAAGAAAAGGTCCACTGGTTTTTTCTTCGTAGTGGAATGGAAAGAGTGATTATATTCATTAGTTGCTTTTTCCAGAAGTTCTTCAAAATTATTGTTATAAGTGTTTGGTTTGATGCACCTCATGATTTCGGCTAGGGTGGAATGAAATCTTTCTACTTGACCGTTTATTGTGCTTTTATAAGGGGGAGTCGTGAAGACTTGTATGTTTAGTTCATCTTTTAGCATAAACGTGATACTTTCAGAATTGAGTGATTTTTCATTATCTATAACTATGTATTCGGGTACGCCGAAACGAAAGATAATGTCGCGGAGTGGTCGTCTAATATCTTCTATTGCTTTTGACTTTATATATTTAGTCATGGCGAACTTTGTAAATTTATCTATTGCAGTTAAGACCAAGTGTTTCTCTGTCGAAAATATGTCAACGTGTATTATGTGTCCTGGGTAATTTGGTATTGGGGTTTTTTCTAATTTGGGGTTATTTGGATGACGTTCGTATTTGCTTTTTTTGCACAATGAACATAATCTAGTGATCTGTTTGATTTTCTTTTTCATCTGGGGAAAATAGTATGTTTGAATAATTTGACTCTTATTTTCTTCCGGGCCACGATGTGCTCTGTTGTGGGTTTCTACAATTATTTCATTTTGTCGTTCTTCTGATGGAATATCCTCAACTTCTACTCGAGTAAATCTTATCTTATAGTTACTAAAATAAAGGGGGTAAATTTCCTGGATTAGGCCCATAACTCTTTCTGTGGTCATTATTCCGTTAAGGATGGTTGGGTTAAGAAATCTCTTAAAGATTCCGATTAAATTTTCTGTAGTGTAATAGGGTTCGGTTATAATGTGTTTCGTAAATTTTGGGAAAGGTGTTTTATGTTCATGTGTAGATGCATTACCAGTTTTTAAAATGAGTTGATTCCTGAAAACGTTTATTGGTGTTTCGGTTAGTTGAAACAGGATGTGTGACGAGTTTTCTTCACTATGTACAGTAGATGTTAACGCAAGAGGATTTGAGAGTAAGGCATTTGTTTGTGGGGGACGGGATAGAGCATCTGCTACGACATTTGATTTTCCTGGAGTGTATTTTAGTTCATAATTATATTCTTCCAATATTGCCTTCCATCGCTTCATCTTAGTGTTTGTGTTCTTATTACTAAGAGCGTATGTTAACGGCTGATGGTCCGTGAATATAATTACTTTCTTTGCTCCGTATAGGAAATTACGTAATGAACTTAAGGCCCATATTATGGAAAGCATTTCTTTCTCATTTGTAGCATATGATTCTTCAGTTTTGTTAAGACTTCTGGATAGAAACATAATTGGTTTACCTTCTTGGCTCAAAACTGCTCCAAGTGCACAATTTGAGGCGTCGGTAGTTAGTTCGAAACATTTGTTAAAGTCAGGATAAGCTAGCATGACATCTTCAGAAATAAGGGAATTTTTTATATCCAAAAATGCTTTTGATGCGGCTGCATCAAGATGAATTGGTTTTAATTTCGATTGGGACTTGGACACTCGTCCATCTTCTCCTCTGAGAAGGGCTGTCAAAGGTCTCGCTATCTTCGCGTAATCATGAATAAACCGTCTATAATATCCTGATAGACCAAGGAAAGATCTAAGGTCTCTTAAAGTTTTTGGGATGGGAAATTCAGCAATAGTGTTGACTTTTGTGGGATTGGTTTTTATACCTGATTTAGATACTATAAACCCTAGGAATTCGACTTCGGGTTTTAGAAATTCGCATTTATCCATCTGGACTTTTACATTGGCTTCTTGTAAAATTTTAAAAATAATTTTAAGATCTTCGAAGTGTTCTTCTTCGGTTTCGCTAAAGATGATAATATCATCAATGTATACATAGCATCGGATGCCAATATGCTCTCTTAAGATATCATCTATAGCGCGCTGAAAGATTGATGGGGCATTTTTCAGCCCAAAAGGAAGCCTCGTAAACTCATATTTGCCGTTATTAATAGAAAAAGCAGTTTTTTCTATATCGGCATCTTTCAAAGGAATTTGGTGGAATCCACTTTTTAGATCAATGATCGTAAAGAAGTTACATTTACCTAAATTGTACAGAACATCGTTGATTTCCGGTATAGGGTACCTATCCGGTACTGTGATTAGATTTAATTTTCGATAGTCAACGACCAAACGATATTTTTTTATTCCTGAAGCATCCAGTTTTTTCGAAACGATTATTATAGGAGAATTATAAGGGGACCTCGATGGTCGAATTATTCCATTTTCTAAAAGGTCATTTATGAGTTTATCTACTTCGTTTTTCAATGCCCTTGGGTAAGGATATGGCCTTGTGTAAACAGGTTCGTCGGACGTTGTTCTTATTTCTCCTTCTACCTGTGTTATGTAAGTTAGATTTTTATCTGGTTCACTAAAAAGGCTAGAAAATGTATGTATGATTTGTTTGACTTGATTTTCTTGATGTGTTTTTAAATGAGATGTTCGAATATTGATGCTATTTACTGCCTGAGTTTCATATTGCTTAAGGGGAAAAAGGTGTTTTTCTTTTAGAATAAAATAGTTTTTATCAGTGTGAATAACCGCTCCTAACTCCTTTAGAGTATCATTCCCAATAATACCATCAAAGGAGTCAAGTCCGTTTAGTATAAAAAATTTAATGTTTCCGATTTCTGTTCCCATAATCTCGAGATTTGTATGATGTGTAATTTTAATTTTACCGCTAACGGAATTTGCAAAAAAAGGTTTTTGATTAGGAATGGGGTTTCTAACATATCGAGACTGCACATAATTTTTATTTGATCCTGTATCTAGTAGAAATTTTAATAGTTTTCCACTCTTCGCTTTGAATTCATAATACGGTAGCGAAGAGTGTTTTAGTCTTAAAAAATTAAGCTCTTCAAAATCGTCACAAATTTCTTGAACTTCTTCAGTTCCTGGCTGAATATAGTCGACAAGTGTTTCCTCAGGAATCAGATTATCTTCTATTTCCTGGTTATAATTGTTCATATCCTCTTGAGTTGCATTAATATGAAAATTGGGTTGAATATTGTTTGATGTAGGTAACTGTTGCGATCTTTGTGCAAATTTAGTTCTGGTTTGCAAACTCTGCATATTTTCTCTAGATTCTAACTTTACTGGTTTTTGTGTAAATAAAGGCTGTGCCCTAGGTGTAAAAGTTGGTCTTGGCCCTGACTGAAAATTATTATAGTTGCTTCTAAATTGTGGGACGTAAGTCTGGTTGTAGGTTTGTGACTGATATGCGTTATTTTGGGCAGCTGAATAACCTGGTTGGGGATTGAATCTACCTTGATATTGTACGGGTCTTTGATTATTGTAATACAATTGACGATCATAGTTTGGCTGTTGCTGGAATGCCGTTTTATTACCTGCTACGTGTGGTTGCTGTAATCTACGCGAAGAAAAATGAGGGGGCGAAAGTACTTGCACTTTTTTCAGAGTACCTTGTGCATTCATAGCATAATTTGATCTGAAATTTTGATTGTCTAACTTTAGACAGAGGTGTAGAGCCTGCGGAAGATCGACTGGCTCTCGTATTCCAAGTAGTCTGGGAAGGTCTCCTTTTAGACCCCTTATAAAAGTATCTAGAGCTTTATCTCTATATGTCTGAGTGAACAGGGCAAGAGATTCACCACTTATGTCCATACAAGATATTCTATTTAAAATTAGAGATAAATGGGAGTAAACTGTTTGGTAAAATTCTTGAACCGTTGAATTTCCTTGAATTAAGGATGTCATTTGATACTCTAACGTTGTGAGATCACGCTTATCGGCGTAATGCATTATTAGGCAACGAGATATACTCGGCCAATTAAGTGGAGTATTGTACGACTCTAATGCCGCATCTGCTCTCCCAATAATTTTATTACGAATAACGTTAAGTATTCCGTAATATTTTGCACTTCCTTTTATAGGTTCGTATATTTGTAATATGCGCTCTACACTTTTCTTCCAAGAGATAAACTCTTGAGGATCTCCGGAGAAAGTACGTAGACACCGTACCACGTCGGGTATCTTGTCTAAATCCTCCAGTTTATTACGTTGGTCGACTGAGATTATTTGATCATTTCCCTGGAATTGATCGTGATATGGGTTAAGAAGGTTTTGTACAAGATTTCGACCTTCGCTATCAAAAACTTGACGAACTATAGAACTTATTAGGATGTTTAATTCGGGGGTTGAATTGATATCTGAGGAAGGATTAGTGTTTGAGGAACTGGATTGGAAAGAACTGTTTTGGTTTTCCAGTATGGTATCTGGAATATTACTAGTGGATCTGGCTGGACCTGGTTGGCCACCTTCAGCCAGACTATCCCTAGCTTGAAGTCTTGTTAAAGGCATAGTGGTTAAAACTTTTTTTTCTATCTTTTATTTTCTACTTCTATTATAAATATTCAATTTAAATTTTCTTTTAAAACTTTTACTCTTTGACTTTAAAATTTTTTTTTTTTTTTTTTTTTTTTTATCTTTTATTTTCTACTTCTATTATAAATATTCAATTTAAATTTTCTTTTAAAACTTTTACTCTTTGATTTTAAAATTACTTAAGATTTTCTTTTCTTCACAAAATTGTTTTACAAAAAAAAAAGTATTATAATAAAAAAAATTCCTTACAATAAAATTATGCGTATTATTTCCATCGTTGTTGCTCGGGTTCTGGTTCTGGTTCTGCTGCTGCTTTTGGATCGGGTGGTGCGGCTAGTTTTCACTACCGTTTCGCTCACTGTGTTCACTGTTTTTGTGCTTTTACTCTTCACTGTGGGCTACTCCGGGCCCTTAAATTTTTCACCACTACACGATTCCGTAGGACCAGTAGGTTTGAAGCGAACGTTACTTTATTTTTTTAAACACGCACGGCGGCTACTTTAGGCGACTGGCTGTGTATATTTTTTTTCCCGTAAGCGCGGCGGCTACTTTAGGCGACTGGCTATTTTTTTTTTTTTTTTTTTTGGGAAGCGCGGCGGCTACTTGAGGCGACTGGCTTATTCACTTCGCGACCCACTGGTCCCTGCTCGGGCGCCAATTAAAAACTTTAGTTTATTTAAAAATTAAAAAAAATTTATTTTATTTTCATGAGGATCAGAACCTCTTTATTCAACTGAATCTAAATTAAGACTAAAAACTTATCTTCTAACAAAATAAACTTAACACCTAAAACTTAAGTCTATGCGGCGGATAAGGGAATGAAAGAATGGCAAAAGAATGTGTCATAGGACACGGCAGGTGTTCGCTCCAGACGTCAAGTCAGCAACATGAATCTGGAGCGTGTTTATGTGAGTCAACATGAGCCGGGAGCGTGACTTCATGATGACTTGGATACTATTGGGATTTGATGAGGTAGGGAAAAAATGATGGGATGGATGGAAGGAATGTTCTTAACTTGTATATACGAAGGATAATTTATTTGTCTGCAGAGCCGTCACCGTCGTCCGTGGGCAAGGCGAGCTGTGGAGATGAAGTCTTCTTTGATGAACGAGTATTTACCAAAGAGGCAAGTGGGCGTCGTCTTTGTACCTTCCACACAGTTTATAACCTTCGACAACAAGAAGTACCTCTTACGAGAGGATGTATACTACTATTAGGGTTTAATTTTTTCCCTCATTTCTCGTTTTCCTTTCTTTGTTCGAGTCGCTCACAAGTTTTTATTTCCGATATTCTTTTAAATGCTTCCAAGAGTGTTTTTTTTTTTTTTTGTGGCATCGGATGCGCTGCGCGTATCTCGGATCGCATGGGGCAAGTTAAGTGCATGCACATGCATGCATCCTGGTGAAGAGATGAAAATCTCCTTCTTCCGAGACAAGACCAGCAGCATTGGGGCACAAGAGGAAGTAGCAAGGATATTTCATTTCTTTTCATTTAGTTTTCCACTTTATTCATCTGCTTCCAGTGCTCCTTGCCGAGAATGTATTCCGTTTCCTTTATGCAATCAGTGAAATAATATCCTAAGTTGATTGTGTGTACTCTTGGGTTAGACATTTTTGCTCAAAGGAAACGATATTCCCCCGAGAGATCCTGTGAACGTAAATGTGCAGGTGGATGTAGCTAGTACTACCATTATCACGCTCCATTTTGGCTGCTTTTCAGTTCGTTTAAGTACAGTGAAGGAATTTTATTTTTCTTTCAAAACAAATTATGGAAAATGAAAATATCACAGTTTCGAGGATTCGAGAGAGAGAGAGAGAGAGAGAAAGAGGCAGATTCGCGTGCTGCTTTCAGAGAAATTCTAAAATTTAGCCCGAAACACAACACTACTTGCTTATCCCCAGGAAAGGTAAAAAAAAAGAACAAGCACAAGCTTCCAACTTAATGAAACTTGAATTTCAATACTTGGTAGAGTGGCACGTCGACGTCATGTGCATAAGACGTGATACCAATGACACAGAGTGAGCAAATATTCAGGAGTACATTATAAAGGATATCATAGTGGCAACTGCTGTAAATATTACGCCAGGCAGATGTTGGGCGGGAAGGAGGTGGGCTGAGGCTTAGATACTTTGCATACGAGGACAATATCTGACAAAAGTAAATAAAACGTTCCGAATTGTTAGGGAATTTGTTGATACTGGGTGAGCAATTTCAAGAGGATAATACACTCTAAAGTGGCACACACAAATGGGGTTGCAGCTTACACGTACTCGTATGACAATCTTACAGGTGTTATGGGTGCGATGTCGAAGGAAACAACGTTTAGGTTTCTATGAAATTAGGTTATTCATTTGTGAAATGTGAGACCCAAACAGGTGCTCACAAAGTATTTGCACGAAAGATGGTAGTGGTGATGGTGGTTTGTTTCGTTAGAAGATTCTGCGTTTCATAAATGGAAGCAGTCCGGGAATTTACTGTGAATACTTTGATGAGTTTCTAAAACATTGTTCGGACCAGCGGTAGGGTTTTAATTAAGTTCCAAAGCAACCGTTCGCATTGACTACTCCTTTTGGAATTTTGAAAACACTGTCTATACCTATGGAGTAAAGGATTCCTCAAATATTTATCGCCTTATCATAGGACGTGACAATGTCTGCCATCATAAAGTCAGCTAGCAATTGCCTAGAATCCAAATTTCAACAAACGCGATTATATGACAAACAGTGGATGGCTTCTTCTTCTTCTCTTCCTTTTGTTCGGCGAGGTTATGATCAGGATTTTAGGGATCATAACTCTTCCACTTTACTGCATCCCTACTGGTCCACCGCCGGGGTTCGCCGATTTGATCTTAAAAAGTATCTACGGGCCTCCCGGTTTTGGATCACTTCGTCATTGAGGCCAATCAAATGCTACTGTTTTTGTATTTCTGTGATCTAGGAGTTTTTACCTGCCTCTCTTTGGCGCTTCCCTTCTTTGAACCAACCAAAGCCGGTCGTGCTCCAATTTTTTCAAAACGGGTTCTTTGACGTGAAAGCTTCCTCGGATCTTTGAACTTCTAAACAGTGGATGGCTTAATAGAAATTATCACTACCTTACGACAGCATCATACAACCCAACACAGACAAATTCGAGAAGCCAGTTACATATGTCATCGACTACCTAGCGCTTACGTAGACGTTTGAGGTAAGCACATGTCAATCCGAAAGAAATAACTATTTGAACACACCAAAGATGGGACACTTCTACTCTACTAAATAGGTGCAAACACTTGACGAAAAAGTTTGACATGGGGCATAGGTTCACAGCTTTTCTTGTCGTGTTTTGTATTTTTCGCACTAATGAGGCGGAATTGAGAAACCTTTTGGTGAAAGTAGAAATACAATGTGGTGCTTGCGCGGTCGAGCGTTGTCGGTTTTTGATCGTAAGCGCGACCTGAACGTCACAATAGAGCTACTCTCTACTATTTTCTACCATGGTCGCGCATTTTGACAGCTAACAACTGTTTTGGGTTGGCATTTTTCTTAGACTTGTTCGATTTTATCCACAAGGTAAGTCAGTGTTTCGTTTATGTACTCCTAATTGTTAGCATTTAATATGTAAAGATTTTTAATTGCTTATTAATGTTTTTTGATCACATATCAATTATGTTAGGGTATGCAGAGATTTTTATTTTCTTATTTTCGTATTCAAACACATTTGTTTGCAAAGTTATCTCTATATTTGTGTTTCCTAATCAAACCATAAAAATAAAAAGAGTAAATTTTTACTCTTCTTTCTGCCGCGAAATCGTGTATGGGAAATTTGAGGGCACAGAACATAATTCTGTCATATTCCTAACCTCTCAACGCCCAACCGTCTTGAAGCCAAATTTACTGTTGCAAATTATGATGTCGCACGTTGTGACAAATATTCTCGTAAGTCAGTAGATTGACTGTCAAACGCACGACCGCGCGAACGCCACATTGTGTTTTATGCATAAGTATTATTTTTCTCAGACATTTATCAGAAATTCAAATTAATATCGAAGTTGCATTCCAAGTGATGAAAAACTCACTAGAGGTCATCTCTGTTCGCTGAAAAAGCAGCCATACCAACTGTCAACATCCAATTAACTTTATTCAAACTGACACAAGTACAAATGTCCTGTTTTCCATCTTAAATAATTGTTTTGAACAAAATTAATGTCATTGCCCAACTGACGCACAATTTCTGTTTGCACCAAACCTTTTCCAGTAATTTTAATTTTACTTCCTCGAAATTTGATTTCACCTCCAATGATTTATGTAAATATTCAAAAATAATGTTAACGCTGATTTTGACGGATGGCCACCCACTATGAAATCTCCCAATCTTGACCCAGAAACAGTCAGTACCGTCATCCGACATCTGCGTTATGAAGAAATCAAATTAAATTTATAGAATATGATGGAAATGATATCATCGATCTACTCACGCCCTCTGGAAATCTAACGGTATAACTTTCTAATGGAAAAGTAGAAAAAATTTTGACAAGCTAAATATTCAATAATCTAATTCGATTTGGAAAATGCATCCATAAGATACGGGGCTGTAGATTTGAAGCTCATTTGAAAATCAATTTCATCGCTGCCATCGCAAGAGATGATTCATGCTATCAGTATATCAGTACGACTGAAATGGCTTTGTCGTTACCATTCCAGCACAAGTCTCCTGTTCTGACATTTCTAGCGAACTCATGGACGAAATAGATTATTCTCCGCAAATACACCCACACGCAGAGCGAATGTGTGGTATGCATACTTTGGGGAATATGGAGCTATTGCTACATCAGAATGCTGGTAAAGGATATTATCGATGGGCGAATGGGTGGGTGGGATAGTTTTCAATTTGTTCCTTCTCTATAATCTGCAGAACTATCGCTATTCCCCGCCGTGGAATGGAAAGAATGGACCAGCGCCGCACAATCTTATGAGGAGGTTGGCCATCATCGCTGCTGCTGTCCGTTGCCATGTACAAGTACACAAATCCCTTGTCCTGTTTAATGGCGGAGATATCATTTATCCACCCACCGAATGTCGGAGCATATGAGTCATGTGAGCACAGCCACCCACTAACTCTCGTGGTCGATAAAAACTTTTCGCTCCATTCGACTTGGTTTTGTTTGTTTTTCTCACCGCATCCAGAAAGTAGGTGTGCAACATGCCCACAGGACTATCTTCTGCAAAGTCGTCCGTTTACGTTTCCTGAAATTACAGCTTTAATAAATTTGCCTGCCGGCTACGCCTCCCAAAACGGATAAAAGGGACGGAAACGGATTTAATAATTTTAAGTTATTTGCATGATAACCGGTACCGGTGGCAGTAACTCTACCCCAATTCGATGAGTAAGCAAATCCTTGGAGTAGGTATCTACTTTTAAATAGTTCCAACGGGTGGATATCCGGCCTTTTCCGAAAACTTTGTGCATAATTCTCTTCCGAAGAAAGGAGGCTTTTTTTGCCTCAAATTTCAGGCAGAGAGGGGGTTTCCACAATAATTTAACTTCTCGCTTCGGACCATGACCATGCACCACACCAGCCAGTTGGGCATTTACAAAGTTTCCTAACACAGATACGGAGGGGGAGCCTGTACATTGCCCAAAAATTCAATTAGTAGTCGAATTATAAAAGGATTTTGCAATACCTCAAACCCACGTGGCCTCGTACCCATTTACCAATTGAAATTCTGAGCAGGGTTCTAATACTAAAATTGAAAAACAAAAAAAAAAAAATCAAAAGTTGACATATGGAGTGGCGAAATATCGCCACTTTCGTGAATGGAAATTAGATTTAAATATCCTTCTCAGCGTAACTTTGTCGCTGTTGAAAAAGCCATTAACTTTCAGTTATCAAAAACTTCGTACGCCGCATGGGACACTTCTAAATGCCTAACCCAAACCCATACCTCCACGCCATCAACCAACTGGTGTCAAGGTAGGGCTCCCGAAAATTTATTCCACAGTCCGTGGAGCTGAACTTTAACAGCGGACGTCACCTCAATCCATCCATGTCCTTCTACAGTTTTTGCGCTTTTTCTCGCAGTGTTTTTCTCGAGGGCTGCTGGCACTCCTCCGCCCTCCGTTCCACCACTCTTGGTTACGGTGTCACTGAGTGAGAAATCATAAATCATCGGTGAAGTGGGAAACAACAAATTGAGTGAACGTTTAATAAAAAACGATATTTCAAAAGTTTGCGCCTTTATTTGAATAAAATTTTAAATTAAATAAGATTAATTTCATTTGCAATTGTTCGGAGGACGATAGAGCCCTTGTTGGTAGCGACATCTCGTTGGGTCTCCCTCCTTTTTAGCATTTAACTGTGGCCACACATTAGAAATTGAAACACGCTTTCCTGGTGGGGGGAACAAATTTTGTGACAGGAAGTTCGAATTGAAGTACAGCTAGGGTAGAGCATGGTCTTAGCAGTGCTATTGGTTCCATAAGGAGTTATAAAACTTAAAAGCTTAAGTTTTGAGGCACCTTAAAGTCGTGAACATTTCGTAGTCTTAGACGTTGGTGCTAGAAACGTTTGGTTATGCTAGAAAAGTAGCCGCTGTGATGCTCCTTTCAAAGTAAGCTGTGAGCTTATTGAGGGTAAAATGTGGGCGACATGTATGTACGTTCAGCCCACTTGAACTTTTTTGTAGAACTTCCATGTATCAGCACATTAAGGGCCCAACGTGTGTTTTTATACACTTAAGGCTAAAAATACAAATACTTGGCGCAACAGACCGAATTGGTCCAGGGCCTAGCTTCTCGCAACCATTCGTGCCGTGCGTGTTATATTTTTTCACGCAAATGGAAGGGACCTACAGTTTAGAGCCATATCCGAAAGGCAAATTGAGAAGCTTCCTCATGACAGTTATTACTCTCGGACGTTTGTCAGACATTCGCGAGAGGTGGGGCCGTGAAAAAACTTTTTGGTGTTCTCTGGGATTCGAACGTCAAACCTCTCGCTCAGATATCCAACGGACTAACCACTTGAGCCACGGCCCCCACACATACTTAAGGCTACTTCGGGGAATAATCTGGAATACAAATCCTCTCAGCTTATCATTTGCGCAGACTAACGAACTTAGGGACAAATCCTTTCGATTTGCGATGAGAGAGAGGACAAAAGTGTCTATCGAGGTAAAATGGATTACCACGAGCGTTTCACTAATGATGTATCTACATATGTACATCTTAGAAAGAATGTTTAGCAAATGTATAGTCTCTCTTTAAAGCTATGTAGCGACTTAAATTATAGTTGTTGGCGGTCAGATTCAAAAGTGGAGCGTAGACAATTACCATCATTCAGTGCAATGCTTGAAGAATATATAGAGGATAAAAATGGTAAATTTTTTAGTAATACCGTCAGTTGGCCGCGACAACATAATTCTAATACATGTGATAAGTACAGACAGCTTCGGTATAGTTTGTTCTGATATTTTCCTGTAAGTTGCAGGAGCGTTCGACAAAGTCTGGCACGAAGAACTCCTTAACAAACTTAAAACACTTGCACCAATACAGGTGATGTATACTTCAATGTTATCCAACACATCGTTCCTTCGGAAGATTCGTGACAGCATAATACCTATATTCGCTGATGATACCGCGGCTCTAGGCATCGGCAAGATAGCAAAGAAGTTCCGCGAAAGCCACAATCTGCGATGAACAACATCAAAAGCTGGACCACAAAATGGCGAATAAAAATAAACGACGCAAAGTCAATTCATGTTGACCATGCATCATGGTACATCCGCAACAAATATCTTCATCGTGACCTTAGGACGGAAATCATAACAAGTTTGGTTTATCGTTTTGATGTGCCTGAAAAATCAAGAACAAAAAAGGATCAAATAGTTTTTGAGCAGTTTTCTACATTAAGTATCATTGTTGTGTTGAATGCTTTTCTCCATGATCCTTTCTAACAAGAACTTTCGCAAACGAAATGTGAAAGGAAAAGAGCCCATTCCGCACAACGGCGTAAAAGGAAAAAAACTGCACCAAGTGACTTTGCATAACCTTGAAAAATTTGCTAAGCAAAGCTTCTACTTTAATTAAACAAATGGCATTCATTTTGAACAATTCCTCAAGACCCTATTACGGTCTGTTAAACACAAACAATATTGCTCATTTGTGTTTTTCCCAAGTCAACGTTTGTCCTGCTTTGCTCCAAAGGCGTAGCAATGGCATTTGCTAATGGCTGTTAATAGAGTGGACATTTGTCCAAAGTATCAAACTTGAAAACCATTGAAATATCACGCCCCACTACACTGCAAAGGACTTTCGTCTGCACTCTGCACATCGAAGTTGTTCAACTCCACCAACCGCCATTAACACTGTGGATTTTCGAATTTGTTATCATTTTTCGTTTGCCCTCAGCTGCGCCCTCTAGTCTAAGGATGGCGTCAGCCCACTGCTCTAAACTGGGAAAAAAGGACACTAATAAAGAAGAAGTTTTAAGGATTCAACAGTAGACGACAATATAGAGCTGAATGGAAAACACAAATACGATCTACGACAACGCCACCGACAACGACAACGACAACGACGATGACGACGACGAGGCATAGGCAAGTGCGACACTGGAGAACCAAATGAATGGGACATCAGCCGAGATGGCACACAACACTGCTAACTGCTCGCAAATGCTAATTAAGACAAATTGCCAAGCATAAAATGAAGTTATTCATCTAATGGCGGCTGGCAGGCGGGAGAGGTCGAAGGACATAGAGCACTAATTGTCAACGAAGTCAAAGCACAGCTCACGCTAAGAGTATGTCTGCACATTTATTTCTCTTCATTTAATTTCATTCTCCATTGTGCATGGCATTTCATTTAAAATTTTTTGGTGGGTGGGGGTGGGGGTGAGTCACTCCCGCTTTCGCCCACTTTGTCACTTTGAAAGTTTTCCCATTTAATAGTGGAAAGTTATACGAAGTTACAACGGCACAGGTAAGCTAGCTAAGTAACTGCAATTGGAGCGCTGTAATTGTTTTGCTGCAGCAATGAAACGAAAATGAATTTTATTTGGCATTGACATAACTTCTGATGAGTTTTCTGGTGGACTGGAACGAATGAGGGATTTGCTGTCCGCCGGAAGTTTCCTTCTACTTAGAGGGGTACATAGCGTGCGATGTTGGGATGGAAATTTATTAGTTTTCCATTAAAAATAGACGGACCACATCGGCGCGGAGTGCAATTGTGATGATTAATGCTTGCAGTGGTTTAAGTTTTTGATAAGAGCCTCGGTGATCCTTTGACATTTTAAGCTACGAACTCGAAACATTTTTGTTTTTATTATTTTTTTTCCTGTAATTTTTCATGTGCAGGGAACGAGGATAAGTTAGATAAGATAAAATACTGTAAAATATTGATTTTTGCGTTATAAAACATTTTGCAGAGTTTGTTTAAACTTTTCAACTAGGTAATGGAGTGAAAGCAAAAAGGTATAGGGAAAGTTGAAACATTCGAAGAATTCGGAAGGAGTGAAGTGATGGTACAGGAAGGGGTAGTTGAGGTTTCACGTACGAGTATTGTGTGTAGGAACAGGAGAAAGAACATTTTCATAGAAATTTTCGTGCGGAAGTCGCACGATAAGGGAAATTACAAATTTAAAATTCTAGCGGCGTTGGTGCGAGAACTTTTATTGGCCGCCATTGTGCAAGGGGGAGTTTCTGTCATTTGAAATAAGCAACCGCGAAGGATGACTACGAATATATTTGGGAATTTGATTGTTCCAGCTTAATTGAGGCAACTCGTTTTATGTTCATGATAAAAGTGTATTATGATTGACGGCGCGTGGTCTAGCATTTTGCAGCTTTTCGCTTTATGTGGGTTTCATTTCGCGCAGGATTGGAAAGGATCTACACGCGTATGGCGTATGGCGTACGCAAAAGACGTATTTACTTCTCAGGCGTTTGTCACATATTCGCGAGATCTTGGGCCGTGAACGGGATGTTAGTGTTTTCTGGTTTTGGAGCTTAAACCTCTCGTTCAATATTCCGACCCACTTATCATAGCAGAAAATGCTTAAAATCTTTAGTACTGTACCTTTTGTGGATTACTTCTTAGTTTCGACGTTGACAACACTTACGCACTTGAAGCCTCCGAGGCAAGAAATGGGTCGTTTTATACTTAAAAGTGCTGGAAAAAATTGTAAAAATAGTTTCCAATGCCAATGCCGCAATGAAGAAATTGTGGAAACTTTAAAAAAGAATCTGTGGTCAAAAGAAGGCTCTTCAGCGGTTGGTGTAAGGACATACATATAGTTCTTGAAACTGAAATGTTTATTGATAGTTGCCAAAGCTTTTGTTAGCTCATGCTAGCCAACGTGTTACTGAAAACCCAAGAACCTCAACTCGCCACAAAGCTTGCCAAAGGAACATCAGTAACATTTCTCAGAGGAGAATATTGCCGAAAAACTTCGAATTTGTTTATAAGCTCCAACTTGCACTAGAGTTGAAGCACTACTATCCACTTGGTCATCGCTACTATGTGTAGGCTTAAAATGACTTGGAAAATGATTTTGGTCTCAAAATGAAGTTGGTCTCGGATGAAGTTCCTTTTGCATCTCTGAGGATATGTTAACAAGCAGAACTGTAAGACTTGGGATTTACCCGTATTGTAGAAGAGCCCATACTTCGCCAAACAGTGACTGTTTGGCGTAGGTTTTGGAGTAGTAGTAGTGAAATGAAGCTAACAGCAACATAAAGATGAACGGAGTGCGTTACAGAGACGTGATACATACCTGATAATTTGTTGCAGGACTTGGATTTGAAAGGGATGGTGCAACGTTCTACATCCGCCGTCAAACGTTCAAGCTAAGCTGTTCTCAATCAACGATTAGCCGTTTTGGAGTCGTGCAACCGGGTAGCATCTATTCAACGTCGCTGAATTTTTATTTATAGACACTTCGTCGTTGTTACTTCAACTCTCCAGAAACAATTGACACACTTAAGGAAAATTATATCTAACTTTTCACAAAATAGGGCCACAAACAGTAGACAATGTACTGTAAAATTGGGCTGACAGGCTGACCTACTGCCAGCCGCGACTTCCAATACAATGCAGCTGGTTTCTTTTCAATTAAGCAGAAACCTTTAAGAAGTGTTGAAAGGTGTGACTTTGATAGTAATTTCGAAAAGTAACCAATAGTTGGCCCAATCTTTAAAGGGGTAAATCTGTAAAAACAGGCCACCGTGTTCGATACTCGTTTTCCTTCCACGAAACATAAATTCATAAAGTCATAAACTCTTGCTGATTTTCTAGATTTCCAACTAGAAGTTTGTTCGATATGTGCGTCATCTGTATATCCTTTAAATAAATTGATATCCATTGTCATTCAAGTTTACTTTGCACATGCTTGGACATAGACCTTTTCTTTCGCAGAGCATAGGCCCACAACCAAATACGCACACACACCGTATTCAATCCATAAGTGCTGCATTTTTTCTTTAATTTGTTCCACTATTCGGAAGAAAGGATATACCGACCTTGAAGGTAGATATGTATCCTCATCTTCTATAAAATTTAACTATTCGCTTTGACTGCATGCCGTAGCGCCATGCCACCGACTATTGTGTTCACCAGAAACCGAGTCGTCGATTGAACTATACTAATCGCAGATGCAGGTCCTGAAAATACTTCCTCTAAACTTTGCGTCCATGTTCATGGGAGATTTCGCTTCCTTGGACTGCAGTGTGACCTGGCACACAGACAAGACGTAATGAATTTAGTCTTCTGACCAGATTCAAAGAGATTTTGTGTTCATATACTATTTTGGAAGCGGCAAAAGCTCCTGCTGAGGACACACCAGTAGATGTTAACTCTTCCCTCAGTCTAATGCACGATTATTGCTAATTGATCAATTCTGAAGCCACTTAACCACAGTCTCCTTGGGAAGTTTTGTTGACTAGTCAATTTATGTTAGGTTAAAGTAGCCATGAGCTACTTAACGTACTCGCAGATCTGTACTAAAACCTTGCGCATGCACAAAGTATGCCAGAAAGACCGATTCCCATTGTAGCGCCGGAAGTTATACTTAACTTTCCACCCTTCCATCTTCAGATACTGTAAGTAGCCATGGTCAACGTCTTTATGCTCATATCTGAAGCTAGTCCATCCAGACATTGCCTTTTTTTTTTTTTTTTTTTTTTTTTTTTATAATTTACCCGCACTCAAGGGGTTATGAATACCCTTTTACATGTTATTCTTGGAGTTACTATCAAGAACATTTGTCTACCAAAATGTAGCCTCCTCCAAAACTTTATAGTTATATTCCCAGACCGCCATAACTGCATTTACCAGCAATTCTCATGCATGGTACACAGGTGGATCAAAACAGATGAAGGAGTCAGCCCAAAGGTGCGATCATCAGCCAGAACAAACAGAGTACATCTCATTTGGGTGCCTGGACATAGCGCCCATACTAGCCGGGAAATTAGTATGATGCCAATACCATTCAGTGGATTGATAATCAGTACTACAAAAACTGTGTGGAATCCGAAGGTAACATTTTCATGCCAAGCATTTGTCTTACAGGAACGAAACAACTCCTAGGACCCACTAGAAGCCGTATTCAAATAGTCACAGGATTTCTTACAGGACACTATCGAGTAAAGAGACACTAAAGACAATGTGAAACGAGGACGAAGAACCAGCAGTACACATTTTGAGTCACTGTAACTGTTTTGTGCACGTCATCGTCACTTATTTAAATTCTACCTTGAGGCAGATGATGTATCTGCCAGCTCGTTCAAAGACATTTTTGGATCCAACACGAATTCAAGTATCATGAGCGAGCTCTAATCTACCCACCTGTACCCTAAATCTAATCCAATCTACTGGAACCATTCTACCAACAATGAGAAGCTAAATCTTGCCCTGACCCCAATGTGCATCCACAAAAGAAAATCATCTCCATGGTTGCAGTGCTCTTTAAGATTTCTTGCAAAATAATCGCCAAATACCTATCCCAGGGATAAATCCTTCAGAATACCTTCAACTTTGGCACATGTATTTCCCCTTGACTGAGAATTAATTTAAAATTATTGGTTCGGTTTTGGCTTGAATTTAATTAAATTGCTTTTTCGTGTTCAGAGAAGGAGCTTGGCGTTATTCCTGTTTTTTTTCTTCAACTTATTCCTTGGTTTGAATTTCACCTGTCGCACATTAAAAATTCCTAACCTACATAGATACGTTATAATGTGTTTTGGATATGAATCCCACCTCACCGGGTAGCCGTCATTGACGAGGCTTCGAACATAAAGGAATATTGTTCTCCCCTCGCTTAAAGGACGAGCAGCAAGGAAAAACCAACAACTTTATGCTTCTATTATTTTTATTGCACACAATCTCTGTTATTTCCTTGAAGGAGAAACTTAAATAAATCCCAGGTGAAATTTAGCCTCGTTGAGGTACCGAGGTCCTTGTTGTTTACCTTGAAAGATTTTTGTTTCTCTTTCGTGTATTTTTGTAAGGTGTTTGTGATTTTTTTTTTCCCTCGCTTTTTTTTTTTTGTCTTTGTTACCATGATGGTGGTGGTGGTGGTGGTTGTACTGTTAAATGAATGAATTCGACCGACATTTATAACGTGGACATATTTTTGTCATTTAAGAAGATGACTACCGCCATCACAACAATGGAGGGGACACTTTGTGCGGAGGCGATAAATTGTGCAAGTGCGAAGTGTTTGTTTGCGGTGTAGGGTCGTTAAGCAAAGAAGCGCGCTTCCCCTGTTGTTGCCTTTTATTTACATTTTTATCCTCCAAGAACCACAAGGGATCGCCTGCTTCTGCTTTTGCTGCCTCTTCTACCGCCGCCGCCGCCGATTCAAGTACTCATTCGCAGAGTAATTTGTTAGGTAAATATGTATATTAATAACATAGCCAAGCACTAGTACTGTGTTGCATTGTTGGTACTTTCTCCATTTTGATATTAATTCTCCCTCGAGTGAGGAATTATCCACACCGACCCGCCCGCCCCGCCCACACGGTTTGGTGTGAAGTTACGATAATTTGTCTCAGTGGAAATCAGCTATGGAATTCTTTAAAGGCTAATGGCGAGTTTAACTTTTTCTTTAACGTTGCCAGATACTGGGTCACGGAATTAAGCTGGGTCCTTTGAAGTAGGGAATAAAAAACAAGAAAAAAAAAATTGAAAACCAAAGGGAATAATTTAAAAAAGGGCCACAGTGGTGCGCTTATCCGAAGGGATACGCCAGAGTTTGTTAATTAGTTTGCACCGAAGAAGAGACGGCTTTTAATGTCTGTTCTAAGGAATATCTAGCGAAATTTCAATCAAACGGTTTGCTTATCATTTTGGGAAAAATAAATGATTATTTGATTAGTAGGGGGATGTTATGGTGCGAGTTTGTTAGTACCTGCCTCGAAAATTGTTTCATTTGATTTTCTTTAGGTCCTGATTGTTGTGGACTGAGTTATTCCTTGGATAAACAAGTTTTGAACTAGATAAGGGTTTTCTGAAGTTATCTACACCTGCAAGCAGTAAACACTTACCTACATATGTACATAGCCTCAAGATGGAGCAACTGGCGATAAACACCCAGAAAACTGAGTTGGGTACAAAAGACTTCCTGTTGGAGCATTATTCTCAGGATCTCTGAGAGTATAAAATACCTATGAAGGAAGAAGTTAAGAAGGCCTTGATAGCTTTCTGCTTGTGTAGTAGAATATTTGGGATAACCTTGGGACAAAGTGCCAAAAACATTGTTTGAACCCACGTGCCTATTGTGAGGTGACAATATGTCAGCCTGGTGTTGTGGCAAATCCCTAGCAAAGGCACCAACCTCAAGGTCATCACAAGAATACCAGGACTAGTATGCATTGCAGCTACCAGTGTCAGTGACCACACCAACAGTAGAATTAGAGGTTATTCTTGCCTTCCATTAGATCTTTTTTACAAGAACCTGCGGCCCGAAGTGCACTGAAAATCAGTCAGACAAGTGACTGGAAGCAAAGTATTACGGGTCATACTCAGATCTCTGACTCTACATAGGTACTGACTACATGTTACCCTACTTAGAGTTTAAAATACCATTCTCCTGTTCATTTCCGAGTAAAGAAAAATGACATTACCAATCACTCAAATCAAAGACATCTATACTGATGCTTCAAGGATGGACATTGGTATGGGGGCAGGTATCTTCCCTAACAAACTGAATCAACTTTCCATTTCTGCTTGGATTTGAAATCGAAGCTTGTCAAGTGCTGTAAAATAATTCAAAATAACGGGGAAACTATGGCCAATATTCAACAAGGCCAGATCTAATAATTTGTAGCAGACAGACAGAATAACCATTTCTCCTTTGGTAGGAGTGAATACAGCATAATACTCACCGATATTAGTCTTCATGTCACTGCTCAGTGCTCTGCCATCTCAGACATAAGTCCCTTGGAAAACATTTCTTTCAGGATATCGAAGAACTATGTTGTTGGTTGAGGTCCCCTTCCACCTATGAGCACCACTTTAGGGAGGTCTTCTACTACTGCGTTGTCCCTTTAGATTCTAAGACTCTGTGGGGCGGAGCATTGAGATCCATTTCATCGCTGAATCTTCTACCCAAGACCGGTCAGCACAAACTGAATACGAAGAATTTTTTTCTCGACACGAGCGATGATATCTTCATCCGCTTTCAGCATTGTCCATGTTTCTTCGAAGAACTTGGTAATCTAGGGAGACTCGACATGTAAAGAATAAAGAATTTCGTCTCGGGGTCAAATTGATTTTATCAAGTGGTACGACTATGAGTAACCCACTCCTTTTATTCCAAAAGGGAAGCTCTGCATGTAGGCTTCTGGTGCTGATTATCTGGTTTTCCGAATGTGGTGGGGACATCCACCTAACCGAACCTAACCTAACCGCATGCTTTTCATACCTTTTCTTTGATTTGGAGAAGACGATGTTCTTCCATATTCTCTCGCAAGTCTTTCATGCGTCTAGTAGTGGTCTGAGACTACATACATATATTGGATGCTTAAAAAGTACGGGAATCCAAAGAAGTGGGGGATTATCTACCGTTGAGTTTAACGCGGGCAATCTGGTTGACAGATTGATGGTTTCAAGACTGGATATTGGGTTGTGAAAAACGTGCACCAGTTATAGTGACATTTTGTCCTGTCCCGGAGCTGATTTGCTATTTTCCGATCACTAAAGACGACCTTCTTTCACTCCAGCAAACACTATCGTCGAATTAAGCAATCCTTTCCATCTGACGGGATCTGAGGGGTGGATGCTCGTAAATTTAACCTTAAGTAGTGTGGATTCTTATAAGGTGTTCGATATTACGCCTAAAGTTGAAGTCTTCTTGTCTTAGTCTACCTCTGGTGAGAAATTCGCGTAAAAATAGTCGCTCGTTCTGCTTTGTATGTACTAGTGTGAACAGTAGTGTAGTGTGAGTAAATATGCTCCATCCCATTGCACTTCTTGGATGGGAGTAATATCTGTTTTTGAGCAGTTTTTGGCCTCCGCTAAATGTTCGTCGGTAAAGATTGTTGACAATAAAAGCATCCA
The DNA here is from genome assembly GCA_946965025.1 of Blera fallax. Taxonomy (NCBI): domain Eukaryota; kingdom Metazoa; phylum Arthropoda; class Insecta; order Diptera; family Syrphidae; genus Blera; species Blera fallax. The sequence goes on from OX337248.1 coordinate 74,046,664, forward strand.
CACCCGAGGCTACATTACACAACAATCCTTAACTTGCTGGGAAGATCCTTTTATTTCTAGCATAAGGGTCTAGATCTACCGATCCTTATAAAACTGTATTACAAATATGTCGTCGTACTCTTCCCCCCTCAGAAAATTTTACAGACTCATGCATTTGCTAAATTCACTAAACAAACTACAAACTGCAGACTGATCCCCAACAGACATCATTATCTAACCTTCCAAAAGACTAAAACAAATACCAAAGGTTGTTGTTGTTAATGTATCTTGTCGCTCTTGTGATGATTAATCCTAACGATTGTGTCAATTGCATTTCGTTGTACCATTCACAATATGCTACTCCACACAATCACACTACTTTCAATCTCTTATCTTGATGAGGATTTCCTAAAATTAAAATCACTCCATAAATCCGTTATATTAATTAAGAAAATAATAATCTGAGGACCTTGCCAACCACCAAACAAAGGAAAATTTCCAATGCCAATTTCGCAAATTGCCGCTGTATGCATCACTGCCCAAATGGGTTGTTAATTTCAATATAACTGATTGTCAACTTTATCCTCGCCTTCTGTGCCGCCTCCTTATCCTTCTCATCTCTGTAACTCTTGGCAAGGAGCATCCCAGCCACCACCTTCGAATCTGACAATTTTCAAGTCACTGGCACTTGCCCCAAATTTTTGGAAACATTCCACCCTCTCGTCCGTCGCCGTTTTCGTCCTTTATTAATCCGTGTTATATTGCCTTATTTCTCGTCCTGCTTAGTCTAGCAAAATAGGTATCACAACATCGAAATAATCCAACGGCCTGGCAAAATGACAAAATAGTAGTGGAAACAGGCAACAAAAAGAAAAGAAAAAAAACAACCGAAAATCGTTAGAAAACAAAACAACGAAAGAAGGAGGAAAAAAATCAGTTCAACAGCAACAAAGCCCCGAGAATCCTTTTCAAATGGACCATAGCACAGGGAGTATCTCTGTCAGTCATCCCGGGCGATTGTAATTTGAGCTGAAATCACTTCAAAACTAATACAAAGGGATTTGTCTGCCTTTGGTATTCGCGCGCAGACGAAACCATTTGTTATTTATCCGCGTTGTGTTTCTCTGCCTTATTCAAAGGAAAGTAATGGCCACCCCTGGCTCGCAAAGTAATGTCGCAGGCAGTCTCATATTAAATTGTGGGACACCACCCGCCATCGAAATCACATTTAAGGCGAACACGTGTGGAGGAACTTCTTTCCACAGCTCTTTCATTTCTAAACACGTTTCTAAGTTGACAACGTGGAATCATACGAACGAAGACATTACCGCCCGCATTATGTACGAGGGTATCCTTTATGGATGAAGTTGAGTGGGTATGGTTGTTGCTATGGTAGCTTCTGTGGCTGTGGTTGCATACGAGTGTGCATCCGGAAGTTTCTCTGTGGTTAACCGGAATATCTCTCTGAATGTAGGAAGAACAAAAGCTCTGTGAAATTAACAGATAAACACCTTCGTCCTAGCGCACCATCGTCATCACCACGAGCACTCTTAACAAGTCAACTCCTAACAAGTCTTGCTACTAATCGTAATGCAGGACTAAAAACGCAACAAAATTGTCACTCAGTGGGACATAGAAATTCAGGAAGTTGCTACAGGACTCGTAGTTGTACACATTTTCCTGGATTTTTCCCTTTGTGCGCAAAGTAACTCGGCTTCGTCCTCGTTGATGGGTGTGATGAGTAACAAGAATGCATTTCCTTTGTAGTGCGTGGCGTTGTGCGCCAGCACAAAGTGAGGAGCGATACAACGGAAAGTTGCAGTTCTCTCGGTCGGTCGGTCGGTCGGTCGGTAGGTGTACATACATATGTATAAGCGATACAACGTCAACACCTCATTTATTCGGAGAGAATACTTCCTGCTCCTTGTGGAATCAGGAAGAAGGAAATATTGAAAAAATGAGACTATTTTTCTACACACATTCAAATGGCATCTCCTTTAATTTCCTCCCTGGTGCATGCTTGCGAGCATAATAAGAAACTTTGCTACATAATCTCGTCTTGAAAGCGATGCACTGCTCCTGCCGTTGCCTTTATCCTCTAGCATCCTCTTTGTAATCGGCTTGTGTGTTTATTATATATAAATTATCCTGCGATGCGGGTCGTAGCGGGATAAAGAAAAGGGATATTTTGCTTTCTTTCCTGTTATTTCAATTCTAATTTATTTATTTATTTTTTATTTTTTTTTTTTTGCTTTGCTTTCTTCTTCTTTTTCTTTTCTGCTCTCGAGAAGGAACTTGGTAGATACAGTGGCAGGAGCCAAGGAATAAAAGCTTGCAAACGACTGGAACTGAAGTATTGCGTTAGTTTGCCTTGTGTTTGTATAAATTGCTATGGGATATAAATTGAGTTCTGAAGGGATTTAATGGCATTGCTTTTGGCTTGTTTTTTTTCTCCTGCCTCAGCTAAATCATTACTTCGGTTCCTGTGGGTCATAGGACGAGCGGGCCCCATATGCTTTGAAATGTTAACGAATGTAAAGGGTAGTTAACAGTTTGGGTATTTTTCTGTTTTTATCTTGCTGGTAGTTTATTTTTAAGTCGCACGATAGCTTCTACCGATTTTTTTAATCTATGAGGTCGGAAGGATCTGGTAAAGTTAAATTTTTAAATTCCAGGGATTGAAGGGAATTTCAAGGACCTTTAAGGGAAGTTAATGAGCACAGATTCTTCGCTTTTATTGTGAAATGTTTTGATTTGTAATTTTATGAAGGTAGAGCTGTTTTAATTTAAGAGGGCTTACAAAGTGTGTTTACTACGGCGTCAATTAGAGTTTCCAAGGACAGCGCATTTTATGAAGCATAATTCACCTGTCAAGAATTTTAGATCGGTAATTTGATTAATCCATTAGAGAAGCAGATTTCAGAGCAAGAGAGTGAGGTTTGAATCGCAGAAAATGGAAAAAAAAACATTTAACAGTCCCACCACTGAGGGTGATAACAGTTTTGAAAACTGGCTGAATTCCGACTCTCAAAATACGGCTTTAACCTCGAAGTTCCTTTCTATTCGTGCAAATAAATATGACACACATGTCACGGGTAACAATGCTGGTAGCTAGTAAGGTATATATGTATGTGCATACATATGTAGGTCCTAGGCCATATTGTATGTTTTCTATTTTTCTTTTTATGAAATATTGAAAGTTGTTTGCTTTCTCTGGAGTCTGGGCCAGCAACCATCATTTACAAATACAAATACTTGGCGCAACAAACCGTATGTGGTCCAGGGCCTGGCTTCTAACGACCATTCGTGTTGTGTGTGTTATATTTTTCACACAAATGGAAGGGATGTACAGTTTGGAGCCATATTCGAAGAGCGATTTTTTTGAAGCTTTTTAATGGCAATTATTACTCTCGAACGTTTGTCAGACAATCGCGAGAGGTGGAACCATGAAAAACTTTTCGGTGTTTTCTGGGATTCCATTGTCGAACTCCCGCTCAATAATTCAACGCACTAACCACTGAGCCACTTGGTTTTAGGTGTGTTCTGTTTATAAGTGTGGCCCATCTGTTGGTTTTTTTTTTTGAAGTGAGTCTTTTTTGACGAATACTAACGCGCTTGAAATATTGACAGATATGTAGTGCCAAATCTTCACAACTGAAATATAAATATGTATGTACACAGATTGTTTTACGCTTAAAAAACTCTTTTTAAAGTGAGTGCATTGCATTCAGCTATTCGCGGAATAAAAGCACAAACAGCCCACAATGTACTACAAAATTGGGTTGACAGGATGGGCTACTGTCAAGCGTTCTACAGCCGCCATTTGAATAACACTATTTTTCATAAATAACCAGAGAGTGAATTCTCTTCAATAAACTTACATTCATTGAAAAATATTGAACAGTAAGGCTTAAAAAAAGCCGAAGATGACCCACTCTTTATTTGATCCCAGAAGGCAGCTTAGAGCTTCACGGAAGTACTATTCCGTAAAACGTGATATTTGGACTGAAAATGCATAATTGTCTCTTTTCAACAGCTTTCACAGAAGTCATTGGAGCTTTTCTGAATCGACGAATAGATTTTTGGTTTTTTTCTCAAATTCAGTTGCGACTAGGATAAAACAACTTCGTCAAAGGACAAAGGACCAGGAGGCCTTTTTGACGTGAAATTAACGAACCCCATAGGCCCACCAGGAGGGATGCAATTAGAGACTTTTTTGATTATCGGAATTATACCGATTTCTTGGCAGCGGATGACTCATGTTTATTCCGATTCCGATCCGTAACTTGTTTGGTGAATTTAGCTACTTAGCAGAATATCCTTATAACGTGGGACCTCGAACTTGTCGCACTCTATGGCGTTCATTAGAAGCTAATCTGCAATTTTCCGAACTGTCGTGACTGCTGACTGCAGTAAACCGGGAGACCGTTTAGGAACGGTTATACAGAAGCAGGACAAACATTATTTAAGTTTATGTAACTTTTTAAAAACAGTGTTTCGAAACCAAGATCAGCCCGAACAATGTATGCAAGTTGTGAAACTTCCATGGTTCGTGGGTCGTTATCCAGCATTTTTGAACTTAGTTAGTGGAATTAATGTTTCTATGGTTCCAGAACTTTGCTGCAATCGCAAGATGCTGATGGATGTCTGAATTTTTGTACAACGAAATAATTCTTTTTCTATCAATTTTCACCTTCACCATTTTGATAAAAGTGAGAAAAGTTCCAATCGTTCTTGTCTTTCAAATCTTTTAGGCGAGTAGTCACTTAATTTTTCACCGAGCCATAGTAGGTGCCTTGTATTTACTTTCATCTTTCTCTTGAAAGAGTTATTTTTCAGTTTTCTTTATTTTCAAAAAAATTGAGACAGTAATGACCCGATATAGTGGCCCTTATTTTGATAATGCTTTTATCAATGACATTCCTCATGTCACAAGAAATCTATTAAATACTTTCCGAGATGGCAGCAGCTTTGACGTCACTGCCTCTGATAGCGGCAGTAAATTTTTAGGGTGTAAAAACTGACGTTAAGTTCAACGCATCAAAACCTGTTTTGGGGTTAAGGATACTTACGTTGTGAAACTTGGACTGAATGGATTTGATATGGAGGAATCTCACCCTCTTTCCTGTCTATCCATATCTAATTCTTACCTTTCCTGTATTTTTCATGTACTGAGAAAATTTGTATTTTTTTGTCGGTTCATTTTGAGCTTTTACCCATCGCTTTGCACCTACAGTGACAGGCCGAAGGATAAAAGCAACTTTCGGTCGTTATTCATGGAATCCTTTTTTGTATTCCTTTTTCGAAATTTATCTTCTATGCCAGTGAATATTGCTAAATTTTTATTTCCAAGCAGCTTAATAATTTAGTCGCAATTTCTGTTCACAAGGTTTTCCTTTTGAGCAGTTTCATCAATTAAGGTGAATTCAATCATTTTATCCTAATTCGTTCGGTTGACGGAGTGAAAAAGTCTGCTCTTCAGGTATACAATCCGCAAATCATGATTAACCTAAAAAATACCTAAATTAAATGGTAAAACATTGCGAAGCCTCAGAGGTTTCCAAGGTAAGTCATTGTTTGATTGTGAGCATACCAGCAGCAACCTGCAACTATACAAAATTTTGTACTTTTATGGCGTCAAGGTATGTATGTACGTTACCTAAATGGGGGAATACCTACCTGTTTTGTTTATGTAAGCATGTGTATGTATGACAGGATTCGTTAAAACGAATCACCAGTATGTACATTACTTCACCATATTATAGTAGGTAATTTAAAAAACAATCATGACGCTACAGTTTGTTTTCACAGGATCAAAGGTGCCTACTTTTCGACAATTTACAATTAAGCCTTCTGGTATGAAATTTTATTTGAAAATTCCATTTGAAATAACGTAGTAGAACTCACCATATAACATTAAACAGTGTTGGCAAGAGTTATTTTCTTTGGGTTTATAAAACACACAACTCTTATGTCAACAACACACCCCACATATCTATAGTGGTTGCGAGCTCATGCAAAACAACAAACACTGTAAATACCTCCTTCTTTGACAGTATAATTAAAAATGTCAAAGGTCCATTTTGGAAAACCACAGAAACCAAATTTACAAAAGTTCCCACTACCCGAGTCCCTGTTTTTGTGAAAACCCTACCGCAGTATAGCAAACCAAATGACGGTAATTTCCTAGTCCTCTCCTCATCCACACAAAATACCATTGCCGGCAAAGGGGACCGGGGACCTATGTTTGAGTTAACTGTCCTCTCACAGTATTCCCTCTTAATTTCGGTTCGGTTTCGGTCCCATTTCCGTTGTCATTAAATTAATATCCTTTCAGGTCCAAAGACGACTCACTTTAATAATTAATGTGCGTGTATGTGTACAAAAGGCATACGAGCATAAAAGACACCCGGGGAATAAACTTCCGTCAGAGAGGCCCGCCCGCCCCGGGCATAGCAGCAACGACCATCGCAAGCCGAACAACAAAAGACCAGAAATATAATTGCCACCGCAATTTCATTAACATGCAGCAGCTCAAACAATTACTGGGAATTCAACTAATTGATAATAAAGTTTTAAATAATCGTACACACAGCATGTCCTCTCCCGGCTACTTATGCGTGGACACTTCAAAGGAAGGATCCTGCTGCCTCGATCCGTTCTAGGCGACCAAACAACATTGGAAATTCATGAAAATCATGTGAGGATATCAGCTCCCACTAAAAGGTCCCTAAATAATGACCAGAATATGGCTTTTCTTTTTCTTCTTTTTGTCGTTTTTTGTGTTTTTTTTTGTTTTTTATTAAATTATTAAAAGTCCAATTCAACATGAGTACGGCGATGTATGAAACATACGCATGTAGTCATAAAACGATTAATATCCGGGACCCTTTAATAATTCATATTCCATAGGAATGCGAGAAGTCTGTGGCCATACGGTCGCTGACAACATAAACATTTCCTTCCTCCTTTTTTTTTTTACATCATCGTCCTCGTCGTCGTCGTCGTCGTCGTTATTATCCTTTTTTGTGCACGTCTTTTGCAACTTTAACAGACATGCGGACCATCAAAATGTCAGTTATTTATGTGTTTATGCTAGAAAGTTATTCGGAAAAAGGACATGAAACATATGAATTTTAGATATCATCGTAGGAACTAATTACAGAGCGCGTGTGGGTGGAATTTATTACAGTATAATACTACAAAGCAAACGCCTCTGCCAAAACTAATCATTTATCTCGTTTCGTCTGGTACTTTTTGAGGCTAGAGAAATTAAGGGATTATCAACAAAGATCAACCGCATAACTGAGCATAAAACTACCAATAATTAAGAAAAAAAAAATATTTTTCTTTTCTATGTTGGATTATGTGAACGAGTGTAGGGTATATCCTTGTTTTTGTAAGTCCTTGCCTCTCTAATCAAAGTGGTTTCACAGTCAAACTTTTAGTAATTTGTTACGTCGATAAAAGGGTATAAATTGCTAAAGTTCGAGGATTAACTGCAGGAAAAACGTCCTAAGATAATTGTTAGGCAGCATCAATTGTAGGTAGTTGAAGGGAATACAGCAGTGCAACTTTTGTAGTCAATCTATTCAAAAGGATACTCCAGCTAAATCACAGAACTTAGTCGAAATATATTAATGAACCAAAGCGTCTGGAGTGGATCAAGTGAGCTCGTGTTGTCTCAGTTTTAGTTTTCCTCTGTCCTGCCCGGTTTCCTTAGACGTTTCTTAAGTTAACAGTGATTCGCTTAGATCATATTTATTATACGCAGGAGTTTATGACTACCCTTAAAAATATTAATACACAAAGCGGGCGTTGGGAAAATTTAGGGTGGATGGAAAGAAAGCTTTCAATGAACATTGGTTCTTAATGTTTATTTGCGGATTCGAATCGAATCGAATCTAGTAAGGGATTCCATTTTTGTGTTGCAGGGCTTATGAAAAAAAAAAAAAAATTTGGCGGATCAGACCGTACGTGGTCCAGTGCCTAGCTTCTCGCGACCATTTGTATTTGCTTGCACAAATGAAAGGGACCCACAGTGTAAAGCCATGTCCGGAAGGTAAATTTAGAACTTTCTCATGGGAGATATTACCCTCGAAGGTTTGTCAGACATTTGAGAGAAGTTTGACAAAATCTTGTAATCTAAGATTCGAACTTCAAATTTTCTGCTCCAACGCACTAGCCACTGAGTCATGGCGCCCACTTTAAGAGAGAAACTAGGGGTAGGTGTACCGAAAAACTGATCGGAAACACCGCGGATTGGATTTGAGCGAAACACATAGTAATTTCTCCAACATTATTGCCCTAACGAATACCTACGCCGGAACAGTATAGTCGAAGTGGAGGTAATTAAAATCCATCCTGATAACATCATCAAGGTAATGCGCACGAATGAAAAATACCGGCTACTAAGTATGTCGAAATAATGCTATAGATGAGCAAGACAAAATCATGTGACACTCATAAAAATCGGCTAAGAAAAATGGCACCGCCTCTTGAGGTCGTACAAGAGGCATTCCTTAAATCAAATAGGTTGAGGATGGAGCGGTTTAGTCGGCAAAAGTCTGACACACTGAGAGAACATGGTCATCGCCGATGGTGCATAAGGCAAACCTTCCAAAAATAAACAAAATTTACTTTTTTAGAAGTTCCAAAGAGCGAAATATTTCCTAGAAATTTTTATTTGGAAGCCCAACTGGTGAATCGATAGGGTCCACCAACGACCGCTCGAGCAAAGATATTCTTGCCACAGAAAAAGCATAATTTGCAGTTCATGTCCTGGGTATCTGGCTATTTAAGCGCTAAGCCAAAAGATATCCAACCTTATGTACTGGTTTTGATGAAAAAGCCATAAGACTAGTTCGTTGGCCAATTCAAGTCCACTAAAAGCACAGATACTTAAAAAGAAAGATAAATAGAAGCTACTTCGTCAATCCTTGTATAAAACTCGTCATTCTCGTTCATAGTATTCGTCAATTCTGCGGTTAATAGTATCCGAACATAAGAGGAATACAATAGAAGGTCAGTAGACCTATATGAAGGTTTGTACATACTTTCCGCCAAGATGACTGTAAGGCTCTATCTCAATATTAAGACGATTTTGCATCAATCATCATCAACTTATGTATATAACGCTTCGTCGCCTTTAAGATTAATTAAACTCATGCTCAGTGGTGTAAGAATCATAAAAATTCAGTTCATGAAAAGCACACTTTCGATTCTCTCCAATGGCAGTGCTCTCATACAATTCAAACTTTTATAGCAATACATATGTACGCCTTCGTTACTTTGCAAAACGTGCTAACACCACATAACTAGCCCACGCCAACCGTAAACGAATTAAAATCCCTCGTTCCTTAATCATAAGCATCATGTAGGTTTTCGCACTCGTAGGTGTTCATAAGATTACTGATGTGCTTATAAAATCGACCCATCCTCGAAGGACTAATCTTCCTCCACGTTAAGCCTATTAACCTCATGCAAATTTCTTAAGGAAAAATCCTGGACTCCTTACATAAACTGCTACACCTATTACATTGTCCATTATGCACAATGTAATTCATATTCTCTGCTGCTCTAGTGATTCTTCTTATGGCCCACAACAACGCATAGGATTTCTGATTATTTATTCAGTTTCAGGAACCATTACTACTGTTCAAGCACTCTCGCCAGCGTCTCGTCCTTTCCATTAGAGATTAATGCTAATTAATCACCCATTATGCGCATAACGTTAAAATATAAATAAATATTCTCAGAATAATAGAAAAACATTAGTTTGGCCTCCAGGCAAAGTGCCATTACTCACAGAAATTATTCAGGACGAATGATCATCCTCTATCGCAGGACTTCCCACTTTGTATATACACTGCGTCATTCCGTCATTCAGTGCTGGTTCCTGAAACTCCTACGAACATGGCACGAAAACAAACATTACGCATATTTGCTGATTCATGATTGGCCACTTAGACAGCAATAAATTTCCAAGTGGATGGCATCCCTCAACTAGGATTCAATGGAACACGCTTGACGTATGAGCTTTGCATCCCTTTTGACAATGAAAATAGAACGGCAACTAAATAAAAAAATTGCCAAGACTTTTACGATCGTCGTAATTTTATGGGCTAAGACGGAAAGACGGAAAGACGGACATAGACATTCGCTGGAGTGACCATACCATCCAGCTGGCCTCGCCTTACTGCCTGCCAACGTTGACAGGCAACAGGATTTTTATTATTTCTGGATTTTGCCATTAGGGCCCAATAAATAATCTCTCGTGCTCAACAAATGTTCTGAAGGGGATTACTATGTGTCCCTACTTTTATGACTCTCAAATTGTCTGTCCATATCAATCTAGATGCGGTTCTGAATAAATTTCCAAAAGGGTTTGGCGTCAACAAGGGTGGTGGCGAAACTAAATGATTACAAATGCCCCGATTATTGGAGAGAACATCGTTTCGTATCCACTTTGCTTAAATAGTTTCGACGGGCGGGCGGGAGGGTTGAGGCGAAAAGGAAACAATTTCGCACACAATGGCTTCTCAAATTTGAATCAAAATACATAATTTGGTCATTATTTTATGGATATGCTTTTAGAGTCCACGCGCTTTATATTGGAGTCTTGCGGGTGCACATCGTGTACATAAAAAGGGCGCATAAAGAGCAAATGTGCATTCAAAAGGACTTTTTCTTGTGTGGATTAGAACGTGAGGGGAATTTAATAGTTTCTTCTACACTATTCCTGACATCCTCACAGTGGCATTTTACCATGAGGATATACATACATATGTATTGCTTCTGGTTTAGCTGAGTACGAGGAGACGAAGTAACTGTTTCGGGGAAAGGTGTGATTCATTTTTACACTGAGAGAAATTTTTATTAAAGGTTTTGCTGTACTGCTGCCTTTCTGACGGGCAATAAAAATGAGATTGAAAGTCTGGCTACAATCACTCTTAGAATATTCAATTTGGCAGCATTGTCGCGGGAGCTTGTCAAATTTTAATGATATTTGAACCCTTAAGTCTTTCCACCTGGTGGAATTAGACAGAGTTCGCAGTTGCTGATTTCTATAGTCCTGTGTTTTAATGTATACAATCGTATCGAAAGGAAGGGTTAGGGGTAGGCCCGGGAGCCATGCTAACAAACGGACACCAAAAAAATGTGCAATATAAGAAAAAACTACTTCCATGCCTTACTCAATGAAGAATTTTCGAGAAAGACGTACACATAATCTTCGTAATTGCACTTGGACGGCGCGCGGATCACCAAAAATACCAGAAAAGTAGGTACACTGCACCACAGGAAAATCTGTCGGTTTCGAGGTTAAAGAAGGAATGCACCAAGGCAGTTGGCAAAATCCCTTGCTAAATTTTGTATCAGAAAGGCAAATCGACGAAAATAAGATTTTTTTCGTGAGAAAAGATCGCAATCTGTAGTGCGCAACTGGAGGCAGTTAGCTAAGAACCGGCATAACTGGAGAGGCTTGTTGGTTGAGGCCCAGGTTCGCCCCGAACTGTAGCGCCACCTAGGTGAGTAAGTAAGTAGGTCGCAATCTTTGTTGTTCGCAAAATGCAACTCGGACTACAGTTTTGCTTTATACGACAGTCGTTTCCCGCTTTAACTATTGAGTAAGCAATAAATCCGAGGTGTTTGTGCAATGTTGCCCTCAGATACTCATAGGTTCGGCTGATTTTCAGTTATTTGGGTTTTTTTTAACGCACACTAGCAACAGCAACAATTCTTTTGTGGCACACGGGTGGTTTTTGTTATCCATAAGCATGGCAGAGGCATCATTTCGAACAAAAATTATTTTCAAATTTTGCACAGTTCTTGCAACACAGCATTGTTTAACCGTAAATGATAAATTTGTTAACGCCGAGGATATTTATCAATGTTTCAAGCACGTTAGTGTTGCCAGCGTCGAAGTGAAATGCACTTTTAAAGAAACTAACAGATGGCTCCCTCTTAATAATCGGGAAGATCTCTGTATTTTGACAGTTAAACGACCATGAAGGGTCTGAAATGGCAAAAAAATTAAATCAGGTAAGGGAAACTCTGAATTCTCATCTGATTGTGCTTTGCTAGCATCCTTCCGCTTTCTCCACTGAAAATTTATTAAATTTAAAGGCAAAAGCTACATACATGACAGAATCAAATCTGGCGGTTTACTTGAGGATTAATTCGTACATTGACACAGAGACTGTGTTTTATGGCCCTCTAGGTGCTCGTATTAATTTAACAGCCGAGCCATAAAAAAGCGGTCGGAGCTGAAAGTTGCACGCACTCAATGTGTAGTTTAATCTACAGCACAGATTGATTGATTTGTACTTTCGAATGCCGCCAAAGTAGGTTTTATGACGATACTCTGACACAAAGCTTTTTTTATCCCATGAATGCTGTAAAAAATACAAATTTGACATCAAATGTCCAAGCTTTACGTACAGCGCCAATGGATTGTTTTTTGACGTGAAGTGAACCTGCTTCTGCCCAGCAAAATGGCGGTACTGACATTAATTTTCATTTGTTCCTTTGAGCTAAGTTTCGTTTTCAAATTTGGGTCGCGGGACTTAACAATACTACTGAAACGCTGGTATTCTTTAGTTTAATGAGTGCTTGTTTGCTATTTGGCAATGCATATCGGTTCTCTTCAACTTCGACTATTCTTCCATCCTGGGTATATATGTATATAAATTTATCTTCGTTGCATTGCGGAGCCCTTTGGCTTTTTTACAAGTATGTGTTAGTAAATTCCCAAGCCAAAAATATTCTGCCCTGCCTTCAGGTACATAGACAGGTAGAAAGGTTCTTTGCAACACAAAGAGGCCCTATCACTGTTGGGCGAAACACCAAATCTTTCAAGAGCACAGAAATCTCTACTCCGTTGGCAGAAGTGGGCCTTAACGAGCGAGTCCAAAGGCGCCTTACTAAATTGGTACATACTTTTGGGAAATATTTGGTGATGCCCACCTTGTTATTATTTTTTAGGTCCTGCCACACCTCGTTGAGTATAGGACGTTAACAATACCTTTGGACCATCCTCTTCAATTTTCTGAAACACGTTGGAATTCTCTCAAACTCATTCCCGAAGACATGGACTGTTCTGCGCCATGTTTGCTTATGGTGAACCACTCTCCTACTGGATTGTCTAAGTAGATTGCATTGCATGGAGAGAGATCCCAGATGGGACGCATTGTGATGTCTATATGTTCTTGCTTAGCAGTGGAGTGGTCTTTACGAATACGGTCCTGTTCAATGTTGTCGTCAGCCGCCTTCTGAAATTTTCTATCTACTGGAAGCGAGCTTTGGGAGATTTTTTTTTTTTACCTCACTAGGTTTGCCATTTTGTGAAGGTCCATTATTCTCACAGCGACCACCGTAATGCAAGTCTTTGAGGTAAGATGTCATACTCTATATCATTCCAAGATTTTCCGCAGCCTAACCAACTCAATAATTGGTTTCATTTTATAGTGTTCCCACCCGAAATGCTGAAATAATGGCTGCTTGTGTCTGTCACACGCACGCAACTTTCTAACCAAATGAGTTGAGTTGAGATGAGACACTCAATAAGCACAAATGTATGCTGATCTAAGTCCTTAAAGACCACCACCTCAGAATAGCTTGCTTCACATCTACATCTCTTGAGACTGTAGCTCGTGGAATTGTGCAATTTTTAGCCATGTACGAGTACTCGTGACTTTGCCAAAAAACCAACTGAATATGACCCGACCCCATATTTCGAAAGCGTGTATGTACATCGCATTTAAAAAAAACGAGTGAGCGAGCTAAAAGATGAAAAAAAAGTTGATTCACTTCGTGATTCGCATACAAAGCTCTTAACCGTGCTAGAAATTTAACCCGAATAATATCCACTTGATGCACACTCAGCTGCACTCGCTCTGGCATCTTTCGGGTGTCAAACTACCGACGTTTGTCTTCAAGCTTTACCAGGGGCAGGCGTACGCAATGCCATTGAAACTCAACAACGGCTTCTGTGTACTCATATGTGAATGACGGAAATTGTCCTCTAATCGAAAAACAAGGCACACACATTCTCCTACATCCTTACATACATACCATTACGAGTATGTCGAATGGACATGTGTTCACGAAACATTTATTTAAGCACTCCATCTCGTCGCACTCATTTCTATACTTGAAGGAACTGGAAGGTTTCTTTTTCCCATTACGTGGCATCCTTTGCAAGCACATAAAATGTGATTTAATTTGCAATTTTTTTTTTCTTTCTTTCTTTAAATTTTCTCCTCATCCTCCTTCTGTCAGAAAAGTTGCCTGTGTCATGGGTATGGGATGTACTGAGAGGAGAATGGCGGAAGGCAATCCCAAGGCGAGCTGAATGAAAGATTAAAAAACAACACCGCGCCGTAGGTACCTGTTGGAAGACATCTTTTTTTTTGTGTCTTTTTATGGGGGAAAATAAAAGTTTGTGAAATCATCTAATTTTCTGTAAAGTAGCAGTGAGATGATATTCCTTGCATGCCTATGTAATTTCGTCCTTGCTGCCTTATGCCGACATGTACGTGAGCGTGTAGCCGCCATCAACATCACCACCACCACCTCCTCACATCCGACATTGGACATACAAATTTGATTACCTTGTACACTCGCTTTTGAAATTTTCTTTAAGTGTCGTTAATTTGTACACTCTTGCCTTCCTTGCTTTTATTGCTTATTTTAGATCCAGTTTGTGTAGAGAAGAAGTGTCCTTGACAGGATGGTGAGGGGAGGGCGTTTCTATTCTGTAAAATAGTTAGATCATTAGTTTTGCCAATCTCGTAGATAAATCCTGGAAAATAAATTGCTCATTAGACGCCACCAATCATCGATTGATTATCGTTGTCGATTCTCATCAAGGATTTGGTTCTCTTACAATTTGCTTCCTTTCTCTTGAACATTATTACATTGCGTCCATTGATGGTGGACGACACATTGTGCATTGTGTATGTACACGTTTGAACGTCTATGAGCAGATGAGATACCAGTACATATGTACATATAGGAGCAGCAGGAGGAGAAGGATGAGGAGAAAACCCGTTTCATTTATGTCCATTAACTGGCTGGACCATTAATCGTAGGGTAGCTCTTAAAATAAATGTGACAACCGTGTTTTCGTTTTTTGTAATTTGGACAAGAGGTCATTAAAAATGATTATCGGTGACAGTGGTGCCCTTGAAAGGACCTTATCCTGGGGTAATTCTTCACTGTTATGTAAAAAAAAAAAAAAAATAAACAAAGTCTTAAGGAAAGGAGTTCTGTGCGATTGATAGGGTTCGTGGTGCGTGTCAAACGCTAATTAAACCCCAAGTGGTGAAAGCTAAAAGGACTCTTTTTAAAAAATGGTTCCACGTAATGCATCAATATACAAACGGGGAATAAGCGTCAAGCCATTTAACCGGCCCATTTGGAGGCAATCACTTGCCGTTCCTCATTATTGCCAATAACCATAAATTGAGCGGAAGTTGGCGGACCGATTTTCATACTGATTGCTCTACTTTCAATTTTATTAAGTGGAATATACACCAGGTTGATGATAAGGGACGTACTCGTATGTAAATGACACGGTTGCTGTTTGTCGAGAAATTTTAAATTTGTTGGCGTGTCGGTTACGTGGAAGCAACACAGGAAATAAAATTTAAAACAATTCAATAGAACCTGTTCCACTGTAGGTGAAGGGTGACTAAATTTGTTGAATAAGGACAAGGATTCAGTGGCGTTTGAGGTGTGAAAAAACTTTCGAAAGTTCACAGCGTAGTGTCATCCTTAAGGTAACCAATTAAAATTGATCGACCTAGATTGGTTGATTCTTTGGCTCCAGTGTACAGTGGTGGGTTGAGACCGATGCAGTCTTTACAAATCTATCATACAAAAAAAATTATGATACTCTCTCGTGAGCTCTCTCTTCTGCGAAAAACTACAAAATTTTGCTGTACGGGAACAGGATTTAGTAGTTTTTTGTAAGATTTCGTAGATTTTCGCTGTTTTGGACAGGTACGGGAACAGACCTTCTACAGACTGACAGCCACCGTTTATGCCCTTAAGAGACAACAACATTTATTTGTTATGCTCCCCAGCATTATTATACGAGAACTCCTTACAAAAAACCTACTTAGACGACTCTGTCTGCCCACACAACAGGCGTTTTAGAGTTTTTTCGATGAAAATTTAAAGGTATCGTAACAACAGCAAAAATTGCAAACTCTTAAAGCTCTTTCGCAATCATATCCATGGCTTCGTTTCAATTTAAAAAATAACCCAAAACGAAAGCCTCATCTTGATTAGAATATCATACTCTAAAAACTGCATTTTTGTTTGCCATCACCTACAACAACTACCAGAGCAATTTGAAGCTCCTCAATGCGATTACCTTACCTACTCACAAAATGAAAAACCAGCCACCACTACACACTACACTTTCGAAAGTAACTGTGCACATAACACTATACTCGCCCACCCTTACAGTATTCATGTTCGCCTAACGAAATAGACCCGCGAAAAATGTAATTTTCTTGTTTTTTTTTTCGTTTATTTTTTTATTTGAATTTATGTTTTTGTTTCGTATCTAATGTAACACGCCCATTTCATTGCGATAGGTGGGTGGTAATTGTGAATTCTAGGCTTGCCAGATGTCTTGATATCCTTAGGTCATGACATGCTTTCTGCTTTACTTCCATTTTCTGTAAGGAGATGGCTGTATAGTGAGGCGAATATCGAGTCCAGTTTTGGTTGTCTGAGGCCTTAATCTTTAAAAGCACATCTTCATTAAAGAATTAAAAGCTAACTTAACCTATTCCGGGTGGATTTGGGTAGGAGTCTTTTACTTCGGGCGATCTTGGCAATTGCCTTATTTACGTATAGAACAATACGTGACTGGTCCTATTCTTAAAATGAAAGGGCCGTGTTTTTTCGCTGTACCTAAACGTGTATGTCTGTATATTTTTATGGTTAACAGTAACTTTAGTTCAATGAATCTGAACCTTCTCAAGAACTGATAATTCTAAGAACTTAAAGCTTTCTCATGAGAGGAGGTTTTTTATATTGCGCTCAGTAGTGCAACGAACTAACATGAGCCAAAGGCAGACTTTCGAGAATATTTCTATCTGCAAATTGTAAAATCAAAAAAAATGAGTTGATCCAGGGAAGCGCCCAAAAACTATAGAGGAAGTAACCTCACCTGAACATCATCATCAGTAACACCAATGTAAGATTCTAATACCAGTCTAGGTATAGAACACGGACGCATAAGAGAAACTTTGTCCGATATCGTTTAGCAAGCTCTCCGACACTTCCAGAAGATTCTTCAAGTCCAGAAATATTTCAGTTCAAGGGATTGCATAAGGTCAGCTTGTTGTGTAATAATACTCCTCGATATACAGACATCAGTGGCACAATGAAAAGTAAGATCTTTAAGCTTTGGAAGTAGAAGACTATCACGTTTTATTTTACAAGTAAGTAATTCTAGTAACGCTGAGTAAGTGCGTTAGACTACTGAGTCGGAGATTCGAAGTTCGAGTTCCAAAACACACTCAAACCTATTCTCACGGTCTCACCTCTCGCGAATGTTTGACAAACGCTCGAGAGTAATAACTATCATAAAAAAGCTTCTTAATTTGCTTTTCGGGTATGGCTTTAAACCCCACACCCGTATAACACGGACAACACAATGGTCGCGATAAATATTTGTTTTGTTTGTTGTTTTATTCGGATTAACAAATAGTCCTTGGTTTCCCCGGCACCAGTGCACAACATATACTCCATAGTTTGATCGAGATAATGCTTCAATCAGCTTAAAATTATTTCAAGCTATTATTTTGAAAATGCAGGACCTCTCTTATCGCACTTTGTTAGAATACATTTCTTTGAGTTTGATTATCATTCTCTTTTAGCATTTTCCCGATAACTTTTCTCCCTCCCTTGAACTCGGTTTAAGTGGATGAAGAAAGTCTGCAAGATATTTGGCGATGTTAAGATCTCTGTTTTGTTGGTTTAGTACAAAAAGTCCTCGAAAAGCAGACACTGTCAACATAATCGAAAATTTGTTTCGTCTGGAACTTAAAGCCACTGAAATCGAAAGAAATGGGAAGCAGTTACAAAAGCCTTATAATACACCTAACCTAAGTGTCATGTCATGCAACCATAACATAACCTGGCAAGCCTAGACTGAACTCAAACAGAGTTAGCTGCACGGCGGATGCTTGTTTGAGTGCGAGTGGAAATTACCTAATGCGTGAAATAAAACGAAGGAAGCCAAATTAAGTTACGACATCCAGTTGTCGGGTGGCGCGGCAGCAACACCATGGCGCGGCGGGGATACGCTTTATTACCCTCATTCCATAGGAGAGTTTATTTCTTGAAAAGTGCCTCCTATTTTACAACATATTTCTTCCTCTTTATTAAAATCGTGCTTTCTTACAACTCCCTTTCATTTCGCCGCCGACCCACATCAGCACAGTGGAATCCTTCACAAAAAAAAGCAAAAAAAAAAATGTATGTGTACACATTCCTTAGATGATATAAAAATTCTTGCTCGAAAAAAAAGAAAAACATTCCATTTGAAGGAGGTGAATTCCATTTCCGTTTAATTTGCGTTAGCAGCGCGAAAATATTCAATTGGCAAGGACACGGTGGTACGCGGCGCGTATCTTTTGGGCGAAGTCACACTGATAAGGAAGGAAATCACGCCGCCGGGAAATTGAAACAGCCGCTATTACAATAGAGCCGAGTACATCTGCATATAAAAATCCAACGCTGCTGTTCACTTCACATTCCGTCACTAAGTGTCCTTAAAAGGCCATGTGCATAGCGAAGGCAAAACATACATATTTCCATTCTAGTTTGCTGCTTGTGGAATTAGCTTGAAAATATTTTTGTTATTTCAATGCCACAAGTTTCCTGCACTGGGTTTACCTACTTTCGTCAGGATAAAATAATAGAGTACTGTGGAGGGTGGATGAATGTTTGTGTGGATGTCGATAGTCTTGAATCAGCCTATCTACTCTTTAATCAAATTTCAAATGAAGGCGGCAATAGGGTTCTGTTTCTGAACGATGAGTGGTATTAACACTCACAAATAGACGACAACGTTTAATTACTTTATCAAAAGCAGTATTACTTCACTCCTTCAGCTTAAGCATTCAAAGGAATTTCAAAACAATTGAGAATATCCTTCCTGCTGCGTTCGTGAAAACTTTGTCACTTTTTCGGAACTGCCCTTTCATTAGGTTGCCAAGTTGACATCCGATTGTGAATGGAGAAACGTCGAAGCCCACTTAACTCTTTAATATGCAGCCAATTTGTATGATCTCAGGTTTCAGTTTACGTTGTGCGTGGGAATACAGCTGTCGGGCATGGGAAGGTGTAGCCTGAAGTAATGGTGCAGGTGACTATTTCGATTGATGTGGGCCGGTGTTAAGTATTGGGGCGGAATAATATTGAATTTAATTTTGAATTTTACAAGTTTAGGAGGCTTTTTGTTCTGTTTGTGAATTGCAAATTTAGTGGAAAATTTGTGTTCCATTAAAAGTTTGAATAATCAGTATTGGGACGTCATGGAGTTAGGATGGTTTAAACGTAAAACAAAAAAAAAAAACGATAAAAAACCCCTAGGAGTGCGATGATAAAGGATTTCTTTTGATACATGTGCAATAACTCTCACGAAGTATATGCATTTTGGGTGTGCAATTTAGTTGAATATGATTAGTAAAAGGCGTGGGGGTTTGGACGAGGTAAAAGAGTGCCTCAAAACAAACAGACAAAAATATCCCTTTTGTATTTGAAGATTTATTGCAAACTTAATTTGATTACTGAACGGTTTACAAAAATTGAAATCGTTGAGGATATTGAGCTCGTGTCAAGATGTCAGCATTTTAAAAACTTGAAAGAAATACTAATTCAATGTAAAAATCCACAAAAAAAATCCGAAGTGATGCTGTCTATAGTGTAGACATTTGCAAATGAGACAGTTAAAGAGAAGTAATAAATGGTTTCTTTTTTAGGGGGAGTTCTTTTCATCTCACACGATTGTGGAACTTCGGAAACCTCTACATTCTGTCACTTCAACTACACATATGAATAAGGATGATTAAATTTATGTTTGAAATCTATGACAAGGGGTTGAACCTTATTTTACATCCTCAATTGGTAGATCCCTGCACTTTAGCTGTTGAAACACTCAAGCTTACTAACTATTGTGTGTATTTTCGTAGTCCGTTAACGTGCTAACTTGTGCATTGCTGTGGTCTATGAGAATGGTCGTTTGAATCAATTATGAGATGTTCATTTTCACTAATTTTTTTTATTGAAGGACTTTGGGGATAGAGATGGTGATCTTCACGGGTTGAGTGAATGGTTAGGTCAATCTTGTTGCTCTTCACTCAAGTCCTCTGTATTTTTGGAATAAAGGAGTGTTAGGTTAAAAATCGAATACATAATAGCACAAATACGAATTTGGATATTCTCATTCTAGTTTTGTTCTTGAGTGCTTGTATTACAGCTGGATTGCTCTTGTTAAAACCATTACACAGTCACTAAGATGATTTAGTAGCGAGGCAAAATGATCCTTCCAAACTTCATGCAGCCTTAATTTGTGAAGCAAGAGAGGTCAGAATGTGAAAAAAACTTTTTGGCATTTTCTTGAGTTCAAACGCCGAACCTTCCTCTTAACGCAATAATCACTGCGCCATTGCCAAAATAAATGTAGTCAGTCCAGCCGTTTTGTTATTTTAGCTGCCATTTTGAGATGAAAGTTATTCCATCACCACACAGAATATCACTCACAACACAAGTTAATTTTTGACTTAAAAGCCTTCCGATACCAAGTCCTTCCGGCAAAATGATAGTTAAAATAATCATGGAACTCCGCTTCCTGAACTTCAACTGCCAAAATATCATCATAAATCAATCAATCCAGTCGTTTTTGGGAAGATGTGGTCATTATATCACCACGCAGGATATCACCGATAGTAACTAAGAATAGGAGTTGACTTGAGAGCCGTCCTATATCAATTCCTTGCTGCAAACATGCTACAACTCCTCTTGTTGAACAGTGTTCTAAATCATGAACTTCTTCTTTTTCTTACCGCCTAAAGAGCTTGCAAGCAAGCACGTTCCAATTTTGCTATAAATGAAATACCCACCCGTCTACATATTAATCCTTTTGACAATCAAAATAATACAATAATTGAACAAAGAAATTTCGTTTTAGACATGTTTGCAACTCACTCACCATGCACAACTGAATCCAACGAGTGCCACACGACACCAAGAGGACTAAGACTGCAGGAGACATAAACCCTTTTATTTGGTCTTAATTCAAAATTAATTCTCTTATCTCACAGAACTGACTACACACAGTAGTATCAAGCATACACAAAAAACATATAGTTCTACAAATGTGTGAATCAAGTTCCATTTTATTGATATAATTCTATCTTCAAATGCAATTCTATTTGCGTGATACAATAAACATACAATACATCTATGTTCATATAACGTACCTTACTATCTGTAATAAGCCTTGTTTTAAAAATTCTCTTATATTACAAAAAAATGCAATCCCTGTTGTTACAGTTACTTATCTATTTACGTGATGATTATGGGGGATGTGAAATGAAACAAGGAAAAAAAAAGTTACATGTTCTAACAGCATCCACACACCATATAGAAGAAGTCACACAACTCGCGGAAAATTAAAAACAAAATTAAACTACTTAACGTTAGATTATCGAAGTTATGCTTGCAATAAATTATGAATTAGTTTTCTAATGAAAGTAATAATACACATGTCGACAGGTATTTTCACTCTAGTTGCTTGTCCCATGTCATCAGCTGCCATTTTACTTAGTTTTGTCGGTCTCTTCGGTTTCGGGTTTTGTCTTTTCGGTAAGGACGTCGACCGCTTCCTCTTGAATGGGGCTTACACTGCGCGAATTCTCGCTTGAGGTAGCATTGTCACCCTACATAAACATGGTTATAAAGTAAAATTGAAATATTCACAAGCAAAGTGCTAAGTACCGTGATTTTCTTGCCCAACTTCATCGATTTTCCCATGCTTAGGAGACGGTAGCGCTCCTTTGCTCGTTCCCTGAGTTTTTGTGGCACCATTAACAGAATTGTTGTCATGTTTCCGAGAAACAGTAAGCTGAACATAGCACTCATCACTGGAACCTATTTTAAAGAGGAAAAGTGAAATACAAGTCTTGTGCGGTGTATGTTGACTTTGGACTTACCTGCCAGGTTGCGTCCGGATGGAATGATAGTTGATAGAGGGTCCATGCGTTATATGCCTGATAAATGTAGCCTATAACGAGAAATGGAATAAGAAAACTTAAACCACGCCACATCCAAGAGTGAAAGCCTTCAATTGTGATGTCCATGTTGTGCCGTTCGCCCAGTGCTTTTAGACGATAGAGTAAGCCCTTCTGATAGCCAAACTGCAAATATTGAACCATGCCTATTGGAAAACGAAAAAAAAAACCTTAGTGTTTTTCCTATCATGCGTCAGTTACTATGCACTTACTTATGTATGCATTAAAGTACATGAATTGCGTTCGGAACGATTGCCAAGTCTCACTCTGCGGCCAGACCAACAGTACTCCAGCAGCTACAGTCGAAATGAAGTGATGTGCTCTCCACCAGCCCTTAATCCTAGATCCGTTCACTTTTAGAATCGACTCACGTATTGTGAGTGTGCAATAATACCAAACCAGCAAGAAGATAAATGCTAATTCCAGAGCCCTTTGTGCGAGAAAATTAAATGGAATTTAATCAGGGTCCACCCATCACCTCTGTATAACTCACCTGTAGTTGAATATTAAATTAAGAAACGCCATTATCAGTCCTATTACGTTGAGGATTAATTTAAACTTCTCATAGTCGTCTTTGTAGCGAACTTTATCGTTTCTGTTCAGTATTGATACGTTTACATCGCCAAGAATAATCTGTGGGGATGGTTGGTCAGAGTGGTTAAAAGATAAGAAAAACTATTTCTCAGGAGCGGTACTCCCTTGGGATAACACGAACTTACTTTTAAGTAGAATCCGGACTTTCTCGGCAGCGACTGCTCAATTTCATGGAGTTGGGCTTTCCGCTTGAGGGTGTTTTTATTTAGTTCAGCGACTTTCTCCTTCTCTTCGGGGGTTTGTGCTGCTTTGCATCTGCAATGAATACACAGAGACAGTTTGAGGATGAGTTGGCTGGATGGAGTTCAAGTATAATGGATTTGAAGAACGAGGGTTGACAAGTGGCCGTCGTATTGTAACAAAATTGAGAATTGTGATTTTTGCCATACAACGGATGACTGGGGTGGTTACTGGTACTGAACCCTTTAAATGATTCCGTTTGCGATTGTAGAGATGCGAAGTTTTAAGTGCTATAGTGGTTTTTGCAATGTATAGTCCTAGATTAGTACTATGGGAAATATTCGCAAGCTTTAACGATGAGGAATTAGTTTTCTTTAAGTTACAGAAGTCAAGTTGCCAGTGTAAGTAGCTTAATTTGTTATTTTATTGTTCTGTAAATTTTCTCGAAGCGAACTAGGTAGATCTCTAATCACTAAATTTAATCTACAGACGAAAAATGAATATGCAGATGGTTTTAGCTTAGGTTTGACTTAGATTCACTTAGACCAAGAGAGTTCCAGTTGGATGTTATTTTGTTTTTTTTTTGTTTTACAAAGATATGTGTATCTTGAATTCAGATGTTGCAGAGAAAGAGTAGGGATCTTGTGTCTTACCGTTACAGGAACCCTGCACAAGAATGTATGAGTGTTTTAAGTATAAATTTCGATTCAATTATTTTAGATTGGAGGTTTTTAATACCTGTTTAGCTTAATTGCCTGTGTTAACCGCGATTTTCGGATATTGACAGGACAACGGTCACTCAGCGATTATTCATCCTGTCGACTGGGAATACAAGTGCTTTATTTATCATTGTAGTCTAGGAATCAGATTAAGCTTAAACTCCATAGAATGTGACTCTCAGTTGGAATGTGTAAATGAGTGACTTCGATTTTACTACCGCAGAACATATTCATCTATGGCCTAAGGTTTTTTCTTTCAAAAATATAGTGCAGGCAGCACCTTTTTGATCTGTTCGCAAGTTCTATCTGCGTTTTAACGTCGTCCGAGAAGCACAGCTGTATTCTTTCACATTGTAAGTGAACTTTACTAAGGCAGTAAAAGCATTTAATGAACCAAAAGATTCATCGATATCCTTTTCAATTATCCCGCGGTATTCATTTTATTCGAATCAGGAAGAGAAAATAATTTAATTCGGAGTATCTATGAAATTTAGTTATGTGAGTAACGTGAATACAACATTCTTCAGGTGGTTCATTCTAAGAGTCACTCGCAACTAATTGCTGGGTTAGTATGGGTCAGAGCGATCAGTTTGTGCGACAACAGCAAATGTTTTGCGTTGATAGCGTTGTCGTATTGTTATGTTATACAATTTCCTTCTTAATATCTACCTTTTTTTTATAAAAAACTGCAGACATTGCACTATGATATAACACATGTTATAGCAGCAGGTCAGCAGAGTTTATGTGTTGAGGATAGTCATGAACGGATTATTATCTTGCATTTACTTAGCATTTATACCCTGTGCGTCATTCAGATTTTTTTTACCTACACCTAACCTATGACAAGTGTTGGTTTCGTGAAAAATTTCGATCTCGAGATTTTGATAAATTTTGGTATTTTTTTTTATTTTTTTTGATTTGAGGTGGGGCTACAGTCCGGGGTGGACCTGGGCTTCAACCAACATACTGTTTTACGAAGTTCCCGCAAATTTTTGGATGTACAAACTCCCTAGATGCTTACATCGTCAGCTGCAATAGTAAAGCATTGCGAGAACATTTGGCGAATGTGTCCCTTGATGCCATGGGTTTCCCTGCACTTTCAGAGGCCGTGCTTTATAAGCAGATACGATGATCAAAGTCTTGATCTCAAATGGGTACTGCTAGTTTTGGAAAATGAAGATTTTATAGCAAAAAAAAAAGTAATAATGACCTTCCATCAAATTTAACGTCAAAGAAGACTTTTGTTTTTGTCGGTAAACACTGAAACGCTTAAAGCTAGGATACCTAGGCATTATTTGCTCGATTTATAAGCGACCATTTCAAATAAATCATTTCAGAGGTATGAACATAGAGCCTTGGTCATTAATAGAAAAAAATACCCTTTAGAAAAAAAATTCGGCAGACAGATGAATTTTTTCTCCCTGGGATTACTGACCTCAATTGGTAGAAAACACCTCTACGGAGCTATGTACATAGGTGCTACGTTTCAAGAACACCAAAATGTCACATTATCGACATAAGTTTTAAGGTTTAAGGCGAATAAATAGATAAATAATTTGCACGCCTTTTTTGACATTTGTATGCAGAATACATTAGAAAATTAGCAGGAAAAATGTCATTTGAAAAACCAGTGCCCTTTAGTGGCGCCGTACCTCAATGGTTAGTGCGGTGGAGTACTTAGTTGGAGGTTCAAAGTTCAAGTTCCAGAAACCAGAAAAAAGTTTTTTCACGATACCTCTCGCAAATGTGAGACAGACTTTCGAGTGCAATAACTATCATAAAAAGGCTTCTCAATTGATATGCCTTTAAACCGTAGGTCTTTTTGAGGAATGGTCGCAAGAACCTAGGCCCTGTACCCTATACGGTTGCGTTAAATATTTATATTTTAATGTCCTATTCGCCAAACTTAAAGAGCACGTCGTGAATTTAACCATCCACATAACCCGCCATTGGAAGGTTCGATTCCAAGAATTGGACCCAATTGGCCCAAGAACTGAAGGCACAAGACCATGATATGCGTCGAATGTTCTGAGATTGACCTCAAGAGCAATTGCAAAATAATCC